>CM066036.1:566432396-567032396 GCA_033557465.1 Ichthyophis bannanicus | reverse complement strand
AAACAGCACAAGCACTGGCAAGTTAAATGCAAAGCATTGATAAGGCACGCAAAGCGAGAATTTGAGAAGGAACTTGCTATGGAAGCAAAAACGCGAAATAAAGACTTTTTCAAGTACATTCGTAGCAAAAGGCCTGTGAGAGAGTCCGTTGGGCCATTAGATGATAGAGGGGTAAAAGGGGCAGTAAGAGGAGACAAGGCTATAGCAGAGAGACTGAATGGATTCTTTGCTTCGGTCTTTACTGAGGAAGATGTAGGGATGTTACCCAAGACTGAAGTGGTATTTAAAGGTGATACTGCAGAGGAATTGAGAGAAATATCGCTACACCGGGAAGATATATTACAATTATTTGATAAACTGAATAGTAGCAAATCACCTGGACCGGATGGTATACATCCAAGAGTGTTGAAAGAACTGAAATATGAGATTGCGGACCTGCTATTGGTAATCTGTGAACTTTCATTAAAATCATCTGTAATACCTGAAGATTGGAGGGTCGCCAACGTAACACCAATCTTTTAAAAGGGTTCCAGGGGTGACCCGGGAAATTACAGACTGGTGAGTCTGACGTCAGTATCGGGGAAAATGGTAGAAACCATCATAAAGAACAAAATTACACAGCATGTAGATAGTCATGGCCTAATGGGAGACAGCCAACATGGCTTTAGACAAGGAAGATCTTGTCTTACTAATCTGATATGTTTTTTGAAGGTGTGCATAAACAGGTAGACAAAGGTGAGTCGGTTGATATAGTGTATCTGGACTTTCAGAAAGCTTTTGATAAGGTCCCTCATCAGAGACTTTTGGCGAAACTAAAAAGTCATGGGATAGGAGGCAGTGTACTATTGTGGATCGGGAACTGGTTAAAAGATAGAAAGCAGAGGGTAGGGCTAAATGGCCAATATTCCCAATGGAAAAAGGTGAATAGTGGAGTACCCCAGGGATCTGTACTGGGTCTGCTACTTTTTGACATATTCATAAATGACCTGGAAAAGGGAATAACGAGTGAGGTTATCAAATTTGCAGATGATACAAAACTGTTTAAAGTTGTTAATACCCAATAGGATTGTGGAAAATTGCAGGAGGATCTGGATAAATTGGAAGACTGGGCATCCAAATGGCAGATGAAATTTAATGTGGACAAGTGCAAAGTTATGCACCTAGGAAAGAACAACCCACACTATAGTTACACAATGCAAGGTTCCACATTGGGAACTACCACCCAGGAAAAAGATTTAGGAGTCATCGTGGATAACATGTTAAAACCCTCTGCCCAGTGTGCAGCGGCAGCCAAGAAAGCAAATAGAATGCTAGGTATCATAAAGAAAGGGATGGAAAATAAAACAAAGGATATTATAATGCCTCTGTATCGTTCCATGGTGCAACCGCACCTTGAATATTGTGTGCAGTTCTGGTCACCGTATCTTAAAAAGGACATAGCATTATTAGAAAAAGTACAGAGAAGAGCCACCAAAATGGTGAAGGGGATGGAAGGCTACTCCTATGAAGAGAGGCTACAAAGGTTGGGGCTCTTCAACCTGGAAAAGAGACGGCTGAGGGGAGATATGATAGAGGTCTATAAATTAATGAATGGAGTGGAGCATGTAAACGTGGATCAATTGTTTACGCTATCAGAATATAGAAAGACTAGGGGACATGCAATGAAGCTACAGGGTAAACTATTTAAGACAAATAAGACAAAATAATTTGTCACTCAACGTGTAATCAAACTCTGGAATTTGTTACCGGAGGATGTGGTAAGGGCTGTTAGTGTAGCTGGGTTTAAAAAAGGTTTGGACAAGTTCCTGGAGGAAAGGTCCATAAACCACTATTAAAAAGGGACCCAGGATAATCAGTGCTTGACCCAGTACAAGCATTGTGGAACCTGTGTCTTTTGGGGATACTGCTAGGTACGTATGACCTAGATTGGCCACTGTTGGAAACAGGATACTGGGCTTGATGGACCTCGGTCTGACCCAGTATGGCATATCTTATGTTCTTATGTTCTTAAGAACATCAAATGACAATTCGGATAATGTCAATTTAATTACAAAATATTCCCCACTAAGTCTGGGAATTCAGCATATACTAAAGAAACATGGGAATGTTTTAAGTGCTGTTCCTGGGCTTGAACATAAGAAAATACGCTGCGTATGGCAACGTAATAAAAATTTAAAAGAACAACTGAGTCCAGCAGTACTGCGATCCCCCTTGTTACAGGGGATACCATTGAATTCTGAAGTAGGACATAAAAAGTGTGGAACCTGTGGGATCTGTAATGTCACCATGGAAGTGAGCGTTTTTGAACAACATGGAGTCACATATTCTTTAAAAGAACACACAACATGTGATTCTACCTTTGTGGTTTACATCATTCAATGCCCCTGTAAGTTAATCTACGTGGGGAAAACTATTTGCCTCTTTAAAACAAGAATGGGGGAACACAAGAGCTGTCTAATATGTAAAGTGAAAGAGGCACCATTGATCCAGCATTGTTTAACAATGGGACATCAGTTTGAGCACTTGAGATGCTTCTGTATAGATAAATTACGGTCAGGTATAGTGGGAAAGTCACAGGAGCAATCCTTACTTACAAGGGAACAAAAATGGATATTCACTTTAAAATCAGTGACACCCGGAGGTCTTAATACTTATATAGACTGGTCATCCTGCATATAGAGATTGATAGAGGGGCGCTTTATGAATGGTAAAGTGAGTAATAATACAGGTAGGAAATATAGGGTAGTATATCCTTTTTAGTCTGGTCAGTGAGGATATGGGAACATGTACAGTAGCTAGTGGCACATTGGTAAAGGAGAATCACCTAATCGAATGAATGAGTATAATATATTGATATTGTGATGACATTGGTTCGGATGATGCCATTTGTAGGTGGATCTTTATGTCATGGATAGACCGACGATTTGGGGGTTTAAAAACAAGGGCAGTAACCAGTAGCCCGTATGCGCGGCGTTTTTCATAACCTTGCTGGCTGAGAGGTTTCAGTTGTAGCAGTTAATGAGATGCATGCAGCATCATACATTTCTCTGGTAGGAGATCGTCCTTTTTTATTTTTATTAATACATTAGAGGGTTAAAAAAGGTACTTGGGTGTTGTTAAATTATTAGGGATATAAGCTAAGCATATTGCTGAAGCTAAGGATACCGCTGAGTCATAAACTAAGCATACTGCAGAAATGAGTTTACAGCTAAAGAGATGAGCTAAGTAAAACTTTTTTGAAGCAGTTTTAGTATTAAGTTAACTACAGTGGGTCACAAGCTTCGTGCAATTTTGATATACTCTCTCTTAATTTTCGAATAGAAGTGGTTTGAGAAAGATCATTGATGCAAATGGGCACAAGAGTTGGACGTATTTGAAGTCTAAAAACTGGTGCCATTAAGTCTGAGACCTTTTCATAACAAGATACACTACAATTGGTTGGCATAGATTAAAAAGAGTTCGACCATAAGAGTGAGTTGATTTGGAGTACATCTAGACCCTCAAGATATGAACTGAGTGATTTTTCATTCTGAACCTTTGACTGAAGGCCTCAGCCAGTCGGCATCTCACAGTTCCGGAGGACATTACTAACCAACATTGTACAATATATAGCCTTTCCACAGACTGTGCAGCAGAGGCAGAAAACCATATCCACTTCCATGAGGTAGCCCATTTCTCATATGGTACTGGAGCTCATAGAATGCACACATGTGGCCCTCAGACCCTCTAGGAGGGAGGGAGGCCAACTACTGCAACAGGAACACATTCCATTCACTCAACATGTAGGTGGTCTGCAAAGCACTGGTGGAGATAACAGATGCCTTCCCTAGGTTTCCAGGTTCCTCCTTCAACCTCACCCACTCTGTCATCAACGAGAAGTTTGAGAGCGGAGATATCATTGGTGGATGGTTGCTAGTTAAGCCCCGTATTAATCCTCTCCATCACCTAGACATGTACATGCTTGGAGGTTGCACTGTATACTGGGAGCTGCAGCACTCCACCAAAAGAGCCTAGAGCTGCAATATCAGTGTCAGCTGCTAAAAATGTTTTCTCTCCTTCCAATGCAGGTGGCAACAAGGCATAGAAAAGAGTGGGACACCGGGGAGGGGTGGGGAAGGGATTTTTCTTGTGTTTTAGCAATGTATATATGTTCTCAGCAGGGCCCCACAGCTTATATTAACCATTACATAAGGATGATGGCACAAGAAGATGAACACAGGAACACTGTGTAGGTGCCACTGTCAGCACCCAAGAACATGTGTAGGCCATAAATGTGCATGGGATAGTGATGCCAGTCAGTGAAATGAACCAATAGGCATGGCAAATACTGGCCACTCTGATACGCAGGTAACAGATGTCGTGAGATCTGCAGATACAGTACCCCCCCCCCCCCCCACCATCCAAGGCACTTACTGACATGAGTCCTGAGGGTTTACAATAACCATTTAAGGATCACTGACCCAGCAGGGGTTCCTATGGTGGCAGGATGTGTATGGACCTGTGGCAGTGGCAATCTTGTAGTGATGTTGTGTACATAGGGGCAATGGATATCCAGTGGCACTATCTGGATAATTTAGGACAGTGAAAAGCTGTGTTAAAAAGTGTTATCCATAAAGTTGCTGAAAATCACCACTCTTCAGATAATGGCTTCAGTCGTACACCATCTGGATAGTGCCACCGAACATTGAGATTCTTTTGCCCCATAGTTTTCTATAAAAGCAAAATATGTGTCTTTGTGTCTTACTAAACTAGGCATCTGCTTATCCTCTTATCCTAGCTCTCGTGTTACAAAATTCATCTAATGTGGGGAATTTTATAGAAGCCACTTAGATTTATGTATATACCATTCAAGTGGCCACTTATGCAAGTAAACAAAGCAGTTGCTATTCTGTAAATATTAGCACACACCTTATTGCACCTGCTTTCACCGTGGGCATGCACATTGGCAGAGTTTGGATGGAGCATGGGCGTAGAGCACATAAATTATGAAATGCTATAATTCATGTGCATTTAGGGGTGAGCATTTTACATGAGCCCAAGGACTGGTGTAAGAACATAAGATATACTGTATTGGGTCAGATCACGGTCCATCAAGCCCAGTATCCTGTTTTCAATAGTTACCAATCCAGATCACAAGTACCTGTCAAGTTCCCAAAAAGATATAAAATTCCACATTGCTTATCCCGTGGTAAGCAGTAGATTTCTCTAGTCCTCTTTAATAATGGTTTATGGCCTTTTCCTCCAGGAACTTGTCAAACTTTTTTTCTAAACCAGTTACACTAACAGCTTTTACTACATCCTCCAGTAATGAATTACAGTGTTTGATAACTCGCTGAGTGAAAAAATATTTTCTCATATTAGTCTTAAATGGGCTACATTGTAGCTTCATTGCATGTCCCCTAGTCTTCCTATTTTTTGAAGAAGTGAAAAAATAATCTACATTTACTATACTTGTTCTACTCCATTCATTATTTTATAGACCTCTATCATATCTCCCCTCAGCTGTCTTTTTTTCCAAGTTGGAGAGCTCTAATCTTTTAAGCCTTTCCTCGTAGGGAATCCTTCCATCCCCTGTATCATTTTGGTGGCTCTTCTCTGTACCTTGTCTAATTCTGCTACATTATACCTTTTTAAAAATATGGTGACCAGAACTGCACACAATAGTCAAGGTGTGGTTGCAGCATGGATCGATACAGAGACATTATAATAGCTTTGATTTTATTTTCCATCCCTTTCCTTTTGATTCCCAGCATTCTATTTGCTTTCTTGGTCATGGCAGCACACTGGGCAGACTGTTTCAAAGTACTATCCATGATGATGCCTATATCCTTTTCCTGAGTGATGGTTCCTAATATGGAACCTTGCATTGTGTAACCATAGTTTGATTAATAGCTATGTGGAGAATGTGCAGTTTCTCACATTTTAGTTTAACAAGTGATCACATCTTAAATTAACATGTGTTTTCAGCCCTTTATGTTAACATATTATAAAGTCAATACACACTTACTTGACTTTATAAAATAGCTTGTGATATGCAGCATAAAAATGTGCGTTAACTAGGTGGGAGTTTATAACATTACCCTCATGGTGGAGCTATTTTACAAACCTAGATGTATGCGCCACCAATTAATTAATTCATGAATGAAGCCACTATTTTTTAAAAATTATTTTTAGAAGGGGAAATCAAACACGAGGGATTAAGGAGAGTGACTCATTTAATCCATCATGTAAACCTTGGCCAGAATGAGTACTGTTTTAAAAAATATGTGCATCTCTTTCAGTCAGTGCAAAATCCAATGGGGAAAAGCTCTTACATACACATGTATTCCCTAGGCAAGATGGTGAGTATAAGTGTAGAGCAACTGATCTCCACATGTAAATAGCAGCTTTCTGAAACTGTATTTACATATACATGCCAGTCGGCTCATGTAAATGCTGCTATTTACATGTTGAGATGCTTTTATAATAGCCTTCTTAGTTTCTCACATTTTAATTTAATAAGACTGAAATTTAAGAACATAAGATGTGCCACGATAGAGCAGATGAAAGCCTATCACACCTAGCATCTTTTTCTCTGACAGTAGCCAATCCAGGTCACAAGTACCCTTCAGAATGCCAAAGAGTAGATTGTTCCTTAGTTTTTTTGTGAAGTATGGACTTTCTTATATCAAAGCTCAGGAGCTAGAAAGAAGGAAATATGCAGCTTTTAATTGCTATGTATAGCCATAGTCATAGAGGGGCTCCACATTGTTGATCTTCAATTTTTCCCCTGATTTTCTGCAAAAAAAAAGAAGATTCCATATCACTTGCAGTAATGCCTTGATAATTCTCATGGGTGCAATAACCTTGACTGTCTCTCTCATGCCAGTAATTAATTACCATGATTAAGGACAATGCAGCATGACAGACTTGTGCTCTCTGATGATTGACCATTTTTTTTAGCAACTGTAATAAGTACCCAATGATAAGGACATGTAGCCTGAAAAGAAATATGCATATTATCCTGTGGAGTTTTTTGCAATCAGGAAAAAAAATCCAGAATGAATGAGTCTCTTTCATTTGCCCTGATGTTTGTTTAGACAGTATAGCTCATCAGCTGGACATTGTACAAAACCAGTTTAACGACAAAGACTGACAATAATCTTTAAGGTATTCTAAAGATGGATCAGATGGCTCTTGTCACAAATTATAATTTTGTAAGGCAGGGGAGGGGAATCTTGGAGAAAGCCTACAGTGGAGTGCTTGAGACAAGAGATAGTTTGAAGAATAAGGAGTAGCTACTATAGCATTTGGTATGCTTAGCGGGAGAAGGTGAGATGTCAGCTTTGTAGAGAGGGAGAGTACCTTGTCCCTCTAGAAAGTTGTGCAGTGTGTGAGGAATGCTAGAATGCAGTGCATCAGGGTTGGGAAGAGCCAAGCCATTGAACAGTGGCGATTCTCAACCCAGTCCCAAGGACACAACAATTCAGTAAGAGACATGAGAGAGCTGTTCAAGCATTGCCTCCACCATACATAGATGTGCCTAATCATATTCATTGCGTGTATTCCGAAGACTCTGTTGTGAACCACTGCATTAGAGGAAATATGGAAAAATATCAGAGTGCTTATGAAGGGTTAGAATCACCTGATGTAGCTTGGCAATAGGGAACTTCCATAGATACTTGGCTTGGGTGTAAAGTGTTATTTCGCTTCTCAGTAGAGCTTGAACCTCATTTTTCCAACAATGATGCATACTGATTGATTTGGCAATTTGCTCAGGATAGAGGAGGGACAGTGAAGAGTCATTGTGCTCTTCCCATGTTAAGTAATTGGCCTTGAAGGACTAGAAAAAGGGACTGTTACTTCTGGAGAGAGATCTGCAACTGTGAGTATATGCTTCTGGTAATTTTCTAAAATGAATTCTTTGTATTAAAGCTAATTAATCTGTGAACCCACTATTTTTTGTTAAATCAGTCAGGGCCTAGTAGCAGCAGTTTAAGTTTAAATTTAAAACACAGAGGAGAACTTTCTGGTTACATTTCATACCCAGCAGAGAGCTTGTAGTTTAAATTTAATAGTCACTCAGGGCCTAGCATCAGCAAAGTACTTTTAGCTTAAATTTAAAACACAGAAGAGAGCTTTCTGGTTAAATTTAGAACATAGCAGAGAGCTTGCAGTTTAAATTTCATAAGAAGTTAGAGCCTAGCAGCAGCTAAGAGCTATAATTTAAATCAAATCAGAATATAGCTTACCTCAGAAGCACAAGACAGGGTACTGTGTAGCAGCCCTCTTTTAATAAGTGTTAGTTCCCTCCCTCCCTCCCCACACCCACCCACCCCTGGGATAATCGTAGCTTTATAGGTACTTACACATCTTAAAAGACAGGAGGTGCTTTCAGGTGAAGCTCATTACCCAAATCAGTCATACACTCAGGACCTGAGATTACTTCAGCTTCAGGTGAACAAGGTATATTACATGTATTAGGTACAGTTTTATTAGTATAAATATCCATAGCAACCCTTAGTAAGTAAAGAACTTAGATCTAAACACAAACTTAAAACTAAGATGCAGACAGCAGTCCAGCAGCGGGATGGGGGCTTTCCAGTCTTTTGCATTGAGTGTCACATGTATGATTTTCTCCCAGTTGGTGAGAGGTCTTACGTGTGCACTAGGTGCAAGGAGCTCTTTGCTCTCAGGGAACGAGTCCATTCTCTAGAGGCTAGAGTAGCAGACTTGGAAAGCATAAGACAGACAGAGAGGTACATAGACGAGACCTACAGGGATATAGTCCTGAAGTCCCACCTCCAGTCTGGCAGCATCCCTGTTGCCATGGAGGAGAGAGGTCACGTGACAGGAGAGCATCACCCTGGTGTGGCAGGAAGTGATGCTGTAACTAGGACCTGTCCTCCAGGTGATGTAAAACCCTCTCGCACCGAGGAAGTTTCTCCAGGGCCATTTGCCCATGAGGGAAGGGTTAGGACAGCTGTTATAGTTGGTAATTCGATCATTAGGCATGTAGATAGCTGGGTGGCTGGTGGATGTGAGGATCGCCTGATAACATGCCTGCCTGGTGCGAAGGTAGCGGACCTCACGCGCCACCTAGATAAGGTCTTAGATAGTGCTGGGGAGGAGTCTGCTGTCTTGGTACATGTCTGTACCAATGACATAGGAAAATGTAGTAGGGAGGTTCTGGAGGCAAAATTTAGGCTTTTAGGTAGGAAGTTGAAATCCAGAGCTTCCAGAGTAGCATTCTCTGAAATGCTTTCTGTTCCACGCGCAGGACCCAAAAGGCAGGCAGAACTCCGGAGTCTCAATGTGTGGATGAGACAATGGTGCAGAAATGAGGGTTTTGGATTTGTTAGGAACTGGGGAACATTCTGGGGAAAGGAGGGGCTCTTTCGAAGGGATGGGCTTCACCTTAACCGGGATGGAACCAGGCTGCTGGCATTAACTGAAAGTAAGCTTTAGTGTACCGGGTTGAATACATAGTCAGGCATAAGCCCTAAGAAAGAGTTAATATCATTTGTAGCTCTCTCTTTAATACCATCCTTGAACAACTCTGTAGAAGAAATTGGGCAAAAGGTTGAGATAACATAAACATTAGCCTATGTTATTTGAAAGATAAGTAAAAGGCAAGTTGTTTACCCAGCTTCGCAGTCCTGCTGTCTCTGGTCAGAGATATTAAATTGTCAGTGTTAGGATTAATTAGAATTAAGGCCTACATAGTCATGTCTGAGAATATATGTATGTCTTTTGTGAGACCATGCCGGTCCTAGGCGGTTGCCTAGACCTGGGTATAGCCTTGAGTTGTGGAAATAAGTACACTGTAGTCGTGACCAGAGTGAAATTAAGGTTGGGTTTTATTCCCCTTCCCTTGAGGATGTCATAGAATAAAGGACAACATAAAAGAACGGTTGCTTCACCAGGGTAGAGGATGCTTAACAAATAATAATTAGGCTTCTTTCCAGCAATAAAGTCCAACACTTTTCCAATGTGCAAAAATACACTTTCTTTCTTGCTCTTTCCTTTAACAAAGACTCTCTATGTTATCAGCCACACATAAAGCACATTCCATGGGCTTAGGGATGTTTTCTGTGCTATTGCTCTCCCATTGCATAGGGCTAGGACCTGTCCCTGTATAGGGACACTGAGCCCCTATGAAGCTGCTCTCCAAGCCTTGCCCTGGGGAAACCTCAGTTGCTGCCAGTTGGAACTGCTCTTGTGTGTCCCAGATAGCAGGAGCTGTGCTGGGGATTTCTTCCCACGGCTTAGGCCAATAAGAGTTCACTAGCCGGTTATAAGCCTGGCTTCTATCACGGAGACCCCCTTTTCTCCCTTTATCAAAGACAGGGTACTTATCTCTTCCTGTGGAGAAGATGGTCTCAAGCTCCTCTGCTTCTAGCCAAGGCTTTCTCTCTGCCCTGCAGCCTGCTCTTCTTTGGGAACACCGGTTACTGTGTCTGGCTGAAGGAAACTCACTTCCTGCCTTCAGTGAGCTTCCTTGGGCGTGACCTCTGCCTTCTGTTAGCTGGGCTGTTTGCCTCGGTATGAGGACCCCTCTGGCTGGGAAGACTTTGCTACTGTCTTTCTTATCCCTCCTGGGTTTATCAGCCTGCCTTTCTTCAGCCCTGGTTCTCCAAGGCAACGTGTCTTCCTGTAATTGCTTGGGAGTTCTAATCTCACCTTCTCTCCAAGCCTGCCTGGAACTGTAGTCAGACTTCCTTTGTTCTCTGCTTTCCTCCTTACATTCAAACTCCTGCTCCAGCCCTAATCCAGGCTCCAGCTTCCCTTCTCTCTCCTTCCCAATCTGATTCTCCTTCCAATTCTGCCTCTGTGGGATTTCCCACCTGTTTTTATCTCTCAGCTCATCTAACGTGGAACGTGAGTCTGAGTCCAGGTGAGCCTGATTGGAACTCTCAATTCTTACTGCGTCACTCAAACCATGTGGAAAGTTTGTTTTCCTTTTCCCTGCCTCTCTGCACTGTGAATGCTGCAACTGCACCTGTGGCTGCAAGGTAAGCTCTTCTTTCTTTTTACTTTCTAATATCTCAGGGTCTGTGTTATCTAACTCCTGACAGGTAAGCTCTTCCTTTGCATTGTTCTTTAATGTTTCAGGCTTAGTGCTGTCTAGCTCCTGACAAGTAAGCTCTTCCTCTGCACTACCCTTTAATATTCCAGGTTTTGTGCTGTCTACCTCATGACACTTTTCATGATTGTCCATGACGTGCATGCCTATAGAAAAGTATATTATGAATATACGTAACACTAGACGTAGAATAGAATATGTATATTATGAATATACATGATGTGAGATATAGAATAATAAAGTGAAATTATGCTGTGTAATGGAATCTTTGCCTATAAATAAAGAGGTCTAAAGCTTTGATTTCAGAGTAAACATAGGCAACCGCCTGGCTTGCTCTCCCAAAGCACTTTGGTCCTGTGTTTATAATACAAGTGTGTTGTGTGTTCTTTACTGATTTACAAATTAACCTTCTCATTGTTATTGTATGTGGATTTCTGTTATACCCAAGAGCCCTGCCTCGTTGTAGGTGAGGGGGAGGTGCAGAGTACATCTTTCATTAACCTTTAAAAAGGAGATAGAGCAGCTTTTAAACTAGATATTAGGGGAAAGCCAACAGTCGCCCAAGAGCAGATGGTTCGGAAGAATGTATCTTTGAAGGATACTACCAAAAGCAGAGAGGTTCCACAAAAGAGTAAAGTAGCTCAAATGTCCTCGAGTATGGAGCAGACAGAGCTTAAAGGTCCCAAATTACCCATGTCTACCAATAGCCAAATTAATATGAATAAAATACATTCTCTAAAATGCTTGTATGCAAATGCTAGAAGTCTAAAAATAAGATGGGAGAGTTAGAATATATAGCACTAAATGAAAGGTTAGATATGATTGGAATATCAGAGACATGGTGGAAGGAGGACAACCAGTGGGACACTGTGATACCTGGGTACAAACTATATCGTAATGATAGAGCTGATCAAATTGGTGGAGGGGTTGCTCTCTATGTTAGAGAGGGCATTGAGTCAGAAAGGATTAAAGTTTTTCAGGAAACAAAATCTGCTGTAGAATCTATATGGATTGAAATTCCATGTAAAAGGGGGAAGGCAATGGCAGTGGGTGTATGATAAGGAAAGGAATGGAAAATAAAACAAAAGATATTATAATGCCTCTATATCGTTCCATGGTGAGACCACACCTTGAATATTGTGTGCAATTCTGGTCGCCGTATCTTAAAAAGGATATAGCGATTTTAGAAAAGGTTCAGAGAAGAGCCACCAAAATGGTAAAGGGGATTGAAGGATACTCCTATGAAGAAAGGCTAAAAAGGTTAGGGCTCTTTAACCTGGAAAAGAGACGGCTGAGGGGAGATATGATAGAAGTCTATAAATTAATGAACGGAGTGGAACGGGTAAACGTGGATTGATTGTTTACCTTATCAGAATATAGAAAGACTAGGGGACATGCAATGAAGCTACAGGGTAAACTATTTAAGACTAATAAAAGAAAATATTTTTTCACTCAACGTGTAATCAAACTCTGGAATTTGTTACCGGAGGATGTAGTAAAGGCTGTTAGTGTAGCTGGATTTAAAATAGGTTTGGACAAGTTCCTGGAGGAAAGGTCCATAAACCATTATTAAGAAGGTACCCAGGATATCAATGCTTGACCCAGTACAAGCATTGCGGAACCTGTGTCTTTTGGGGAAACTGCTAGGTACGTATGACCTAGATTGGCCACTGTTGGAAACAGGATACTGGGCTTGATGGACCTCAGTCTGACCCAGTATGGCATATCTTATGTTCTTATGTTCTTATAATTGTTAAAACCTATTTTATCTTTTTATAGTTCCCATATGGTATATGGAGCATTTTCAAATATGCAGATGTTAATGGATGATTCATGTATCTGTTAAACTGTTCTAATCGTGACCGCTAATGAATGTAGTAATTAGTCATGTGTCTGCTCTGTCTCAAATAATCAATGTGTATGGTTTGGGAATCACATCAGAACAAATCAGGCTTGGTTTTGCTGCATTCAAAAAATGATTTCAAGTTTAGATAAGATTTTCAGAGGAAAGGAAGAATCTATAGCTATTTGAAGACATTAAAGGAATCATCAATGTGCAATTTATTTGATAAAGCATTTTCTTTCTCTTGCTGCAACTTGAACTTCCAAATGTCATTGTTACCATGAAAGTGATTCCATTTCTTTCTTAACATTTGATAGATAAATAATTTTTCTAATCATGGATTTCAGTGCTCTCGGTAAAAAGTAAATCAGTATATAATGTCAACTGTTAAACTTTGGAACCCCGCAGTACATGTGCTGACATTTACAAACCCCCTGGGCAACTCTATTGTTCTTCATGAAGTCACCCACTGTGTTACTTAAAAACCTGCTACTTTCAGCAGTCGCCACAGCACATAGTTATGTCTTCATTTATCTGACAAGGAAACCTATGTGATCTTCAGAGTTACATACGGAATTATAAACTCCACTATGAGTATGTTTTCAGGGGGTGGTTGTTAGTGACAAACGTTTAGATATGCATGTATTAGAGAATTTCAAGGGAGAATCACGGGGCTCTACTCATCCAAAAAAAATAATGAACTAGAAAAATGTAGCTGGTCCTGTACATTCTGCACTGTAGTATATTGGTTGATTTCCCAGTATAGAGGTTAGAGCATGCAAGTGTCCCATACGGTGGACCACTGCCATCACTCTAATGCAATTTAACAGTTCCCTTGCACTGGACTTCTCTTGTCCCTTATTAGATAGTTGTAGAACTGTAGCCGCATCGGCTTCAAGACTGCTAATGTAGTAGCCTTAGATGTCTTCTCTTCTCAGTGTTACTGGTATAGTTCTTTAGCTTTCTTCTTTGGATATACTGTCTTCTCTTTTCTTGTGCCTTATATGTTTGACTTCCACGATCTGTTGATTTATTTTTGCTATATGTCTTCCTAACAGTAGGCTGTTCTTCATGATGGCAAGCTCTCTTTCTTACTGGTGAGGAAGACCTTGATTTGCTGTTTTTGTTTGCTGTAGATATTTTGATGTCTTATCTTGTTCCACTTCTTTTCTTGTTTTCCTGCCATTATCTGCATTTTCATTTCTGTGGACCATTATGCTGTTTAATTTCTTTGACTGTGCGACCAGAAAGCGAGTCCTATATGTGGTGTACTTAGATTTCAGTAAAATCTTTGATACTATTCCTCACAGGTGACTTATAAATACATTGAAAACCTCCCAAAAAACCCTGAAACAGTTAAAGTAGTAAGTAAGGACCTCAAAATCAATTGAGCAGGTATTATTCCAGCAGGACAACCAAGATTCACTCAATGCTAAAAAGCCAGGAAGAATTACAATCTCATCATCAGTCCAATAGAATAATAATCAAAAGAGCAAGCTCCCTGTTCAGGGTACCTATAATGCCATATAAGTTTTAGAATTTTAAAGAATTTCAGAATTCTTAAGATTATTTTCAATTTTCAATTCAAAAAAATGTGCTAGTCGGCTGACAACCACATACATAAAGAGGCACAGAAAGAACTAAATGTCCGACACAATGTTGCATTTCGACTTATCTGTGTCTGCATCAGGGATTGAAGTAGTATCCAAAAATCAAAAACGTACCCTCCATAAAATTCAAAAAGGTCACCGTCTCTGCTGTTACTGTTGGTATTGTCTTCTTTTTCCTCTTTCCCATGAATAGACCAATTCAGAGTCTTAAGGTACTCCAACGGTGCTCCAAGGGGCTCCCAACGGGCCTATAAAGCCCCTTGTAACACGCCCCTTTAATACATGCCACCCACGTGCGCTCACCCGTGCAGGAAAAAACAGGAGCAATAAATAAAGGGGAGAAGGACCCCAAGTGCTTCGGTGGCCGGCCTGCCCAGAGCCTGCCGCTCCGCTGACCTGCGGCTGCCTCCACGATCTCCTCCCAGCTCTTCTGCTCTCCCAAAGCTGCTTTTAAGCCCCCAAGGGCGTTGGGGCCGTCCTGCCCAGAGTCTGCCGCTCCGCTGACCTGCGGCTGCCTCCGCAATCTCCTCCCGGCTCCTCTGCTCTCCCGAAGCTGCTTTAAAGCCCCCAAGGGCGTCGGGGCCGTCCTGCCCAGAGCCTGCCGCTCCGCTGACCTGCGGCTGCCTCCGCGATCTCCTACCAGCAGTAACAGCAGAGACGGTGAAATCTTCTCTTATGGTGAGTGGTCCTATGGATAGACATTTAATTCCTCTATCTGGTGCTGTTACGCTTCCAGCTGTGGGCTCCCCATTAGAAATATCTGGGGGAGCCTCCCTTAGCTCCATTGACCGTACTCCACCCCCTCCACCTATGGGATCTACGCCTGTGAATTCTGCCGGTAGTTCTCCGTTGGAACAGAGCGCTTCAGTACCTGTGTTGAGAGTACCTAAACCAGTCTCCTGGTTTCCCCCTCCGGCTGCAGCCTTGGAGATGCCAGATTCTCAGGTCTCCTTGGCTGATATCTGGAGGGTGGTGACACGTACGGAGCGTACTCTGGTATCCACGGTGACTCAGCTCTGCTCCTTTACTCATGAAGTGGTAGCAGGGCTGGTTCAGGTGGAAAACCAGGTGGAATTGCTTAGTGCTCAAGTACCTAAATGTGAACTATTGTGTCAGTCCTTGCAGGCAGGTCAGATAGCTTTGTGAAGGATAACTTATTGCTTAATCGTAAATTAGAAATATATGAGAATATTGTTAAATCTAAAAATATTCGGTTTTTGAATTTTCCTAGGTGCCATTTGCTTTCACCAGAGATTTTATTGTGTAGATATTTTCGTGAGGTATTGAAATTGCCAAATGCTGATACTATTTTCCTTTCAAAAATGTATTACCTCACAGGTCGGGGTAGCTCTGTTGGGTGGTCTGCTACTGGTTCTCAGCAGCAGTTGCCTCCTGAGCTTGATTTAAACAAGTTTTTGGAGGACACCCAAGATAATATTTCTTCTCGTGCTACATTATTAGTAACATTTGTTTCAGATAATGATAAGATCTCTGTATTTAAGGAATACGTTAAGAATAGAACTGTTTCCTTTTGTGGTGCCCCCATTCAACTGTTTCCAGATGTATCTAGAGCCACGCAGAGAGTTTTCTGTCCAGTAAGGAGGTCACGGTTATATGAGGTTGAGTGGGTGGGTTAATTGGATTTGGCTGTAATATGGAGTCTATTCTCCTTGTGGTTACCTAATGAGTTTTGTTTTCTTATATTTAAGCGCCTCTCCTATGGTGGTCTATATTGTTACATTTTTTGTTTTCTTATGATGTTAATAATTTGTGATTGTTTATTTTGATTCTCTTGGATTTCTTGTCATGTTGAAACATTTTGGAAATCAAATAAAAAGTTTATACTTAAAAAAGGGTCACATTCCACATATATGCCAGAGATGGCTGTAGTAGGTAGGAGATTTTTTACCTACCTACAGTTGCCAAGTTAGTTAAAACATTATTCAGACATACCAAATATGAACCCGGCACTGAATATTTGAGTCTAATTTAAAATGGTGATGGCCAGCTGCTTTATTCGTGCTGGTCACCACAAATTGAATATCATCCCCCTACTGCTTACCTCAGGGATAAACTGCATGGAATCTGTCTATCTTCTGGGAACCCAACAGGTACTCGTGATTCAGATTGGCTACTGTTGGAAACAGGATAGTTGGTTTGATGGACTTTCGGTCTGACCCAGTAAGGCATATCTTATGTTCTTATGCATAAATAAAAATAACTTTATAAAATTACCCTCCATTGCATAACTTACAAATGTTAAATTAAAGAAAGGTAGAAATAATGCTTTTCCACCCATACATTTCATCTCTGAGAGGATTACAATAAAACATATATAATCAAATATTACCATACCTTAAAGAGAACTATAACATGAACACACTATACTAAACGAGGCCTTAGCTTTTAAGCACTCAAATGGGGTTGTAGGTTTCAGAAGAAGATACATGCTGGGTTTCTAGTAACCAGGGTAGCCCAGACACCCGGCCCATCTGATCACTTCCCTCTTTCTTTTCATGCCCCGCTGTTTGTTTTGTCACCTCCCAATCTCTAACCCATAAATGACAACGTACTCCAAACTGGTAAACAAAACATGGTCACAGCTTTATTAATACAAACTTTGTTTCTCATCTGCCCAAGCCAACATATCTTAATACAATAAATATAGGTTTCATTTCGATGCTCTCCATGAGCCATATTATTAGCAAAGTGGTGCATCATCCACTCTCACTCCCCCTCCCCACAACCGCCAACCTCGCCATATTATTAGCAAAGGCCAGCCCCTCTCCTCCCTGTTCCAAGTGCCCCCCCCCTCGGGGAGCTAATCTCCCTTACCCCTCACACAGGCCATTAGGCCCTGCTGTCACAGCATCCGTTGGCTCGGGACCTTGCCCCTCCAGCTACAACAATCCTCTCACCACAGAACCTCCCAGCCCTTTTGCTTGGGTGGGAGGGCGGGAAAGCTGTGTTCCACCACCCATCCATGCCGGCAGAGTAAGAACTGGGTCAGCAGACACACGGAACCCAGCGAGTGCAGCCCCTCCTTCCCCCCTCCTCCCCCCCTGGCATATGCCTTCCCCTCCAATGAAATTACTCTGTGTTGAAACGCATAGCGATTTCAAACCCAGCATTTACTTGCCTGCCATCTATCTCCCCCCACTTCTCCCCCCCATGTCACATCAAGTGCTCTTCAGGCCTAGCCTGTGCCAGGGCACCCAGTTATCAGTCAGCCCCTGGGACCCTGGCCCAGTGGCCTGCTACACTAACCAGAGTAGCCCAGATACCTGGCCTATCTGAGCACTTCCTTCTTTTTTTTCATGTCCCGCCATTTGCTTCATCGCCTCCCCATCCCTAACCTATAAATGACAACATACTCAAAACTGGTGAACAAAACTAAACCACAATTAGAGCCTCCAAAAATATACACTGAGGTGACCCTTAACATTAACGGTACTTGGTCAAACTTTAATAAAGTAACAAAACTAACTCTCAAAACTATCATATCAAATATAAATACAACAACCTCTTACCTTGATCCTTGTCCAGTAAAATGGATAAAAAAGACTCTCCCAACACTCTCTTCCTTCATTCTTCCCATAGTTAACCTCTCATTAAAAACTGGCTACCTACCCCCAACCTTAAAGCATGTCCAAATAAGACCAATTCATAAAAATAAGAACCTTGACAAGACTTCCCCAACCTCTTACAGGCCCATCTCAAGTATACCTTTCTTGGCCAAACTCATTGAAAAAATAATTCAAATCCAATTACAAGAATTCATTGATACCATAGACCTCCTTGACGAACACCAATATGGATTTCGTCCACATCACGGAGTGGAAACACTCCTAACAATACTCATAGATACATTAATAAGAGGAACCGATGACCCCACACAAGCATTTATATTAATCTTTTTAGACATCTCCGCTGCTTTTGACAGTGTTAATCATGTGACAATGCTAAGCAGACTCCAACACATTGGAATAACATCCAATGTACATAATTGGTTTAAATCTTACTTAACAAACAGAACTCAAACAGTGAGAATTGATAATCAAACATCAAATACTTTTAACCAAACACAAGGCCTTCCTCAAGGATCTGCGCTATCAGCACTATTATTCAATATTTACCTTCAACCAGTCTGCAACATTTTTAAACGCCATGGTGTACGATACCACATCTACGCCGACGATATTATGTTTTACCTACCATTCAAAATCCCACACCCACCAATTCAACAAATAATAAACTGCTTTAATGACCTAACAGCTTGGCTCAAAGACCACAACCTTTATATCAACTTCGCAAAAACAGATATTCTCTATGTCACAAGAAACCAAACATATACACCACCAAACACCATCACACTAAATAACCATGAAATTAAAACAAAAAAAGAAATAAAATATCTAGGTGTAATACTTGATGACAAACTCAATATGGACGCACATATAAAAAACCTGACAAAAACTATACATTTCAAAATTAAAATCCTGAAACAATTACGCCCATTAATTCATCTACATGATTTCATATCGATAATACAAGCAATAATTACCCCGCACTTCGACTTCGCAAACTTAATTCTACAGGGTATCACACAAAAAAACATTTAAAAAATCCAATTAACTCAAAATATAGCGGCAAGAATTATAATGAAAATAAATCTAAGAGAGCACATTACACATATCCTTGCTAAACTCCACTGGCTGCCTATTCATGAACGAATACACTACAAAATACTAGTTACCACCTTCAAACTAATAAATAACCTTGCTCCATCAGTACTCAATAACCTAATTTGCACAGAATCAAACAAGAGATTTCAAAGAAGTAGGAATACAAATACAATATCAATACCAAAAGATTATAAAAAAGCCAGAAAACTAACCAATAACAGGGCCTTCTCACACTACACACCGGCGCTTTGGAATAACCTACCTGATAACATTCGCCTACTAACCGATATCAAAGAATTTAGGAAAAAATTAAAAACACATCTATTTACCTTACATTATACACCCCTGGTTGGCCAAACCACACAAATTGACACAGGATAAAAACTTGTAAGATATACACCTGCTCGATCATATAAGCACATAATATGATATCATAAGGTGATTCTCATGTGATTCAATCCATAAGTAAAAAAAAAAAAAAAATTTTGTAAATATGTATAAAGTTGATGCATTTGTATAAAGTTCTGATACATCCACCTAATCAAGATGGATGACATCACTGTTAGAATTCTTAATTATACTGTTAAATGTAAAAAGTTAACCTCTGTTCCATGTAAAACGTCTAGGACATGTACTTTCATGTACCTTAACAACTTTTCTGTTCAATGTAAACCGCACTTGATACCTGGGAAAGAGCGGTATATAAATGTGTTCTAAATAAATAAATAAATAAAATAAATAAATGGTCGCAGCTTAATTAACACAAACTTCATTTCTCATCTGACATGAGCGAACATATCTTAATACAATATATATATAGGTTTCATTGATATCTCTTTACCAGACGATGCCCCCCACCAGCCATATTATTAGCAAAGTGGTGCATCATCCACTCTCACTACCCACTCCCCACGATCGCCAACCTCGCCATATTATTAGCAAAGGCTGTCCCCTCTTCTCCCTGTTCTGGGTGCAGATCCCCGCTGAGATCTCCACCCACCCCTCTCACCCTCCGGGTGCTAATCTCCATTACCCCTCGCACCGGCCATTAAGCCCCGCTGTCACAGTGTCCATTGGCTCGGGACCTTGCCACCAGCGCTAAGTAGTATTGCTATCCATGTGCCGCCCCCCAAATGAAGTGAGCTGCATCCAGTGCTAACCCACCCGATTAAGTGCTTCCAATGACTCCTGCCAATCATTCAATAGTAGATCTTGCCCTACCAGCAACAAGTGAACCCTGTCTAAGTGATACAAGCCCATACAGCAGAGGTACTCAAATCCAGTCCTGGAGGGCCACAAACCAGTCTGGTTTTCGGGATATACCTAATGAATGTGCATGCGATATATTTGCATGCACTGCCTCCATTGTATTTGAATCTATCTCATGCATATTCATTAGGGATATCCCGAAAACCTGACTGGTTTGCGGCCCTCCAGGACTGGATTTGAGTACCTCTGCCATACAGCTTACCTCTCTCCAAGTGTGTGCACCTGGCACCCTCCGATCTCTGTAACAGACCGGCCAATCTTTCAATTGACTTTCACAAGACCCCAGAATCATCTATGTTGAGACTGGCAGGAAGGCCATTGAATAATATTGGACCAGATGGTAAACAAACCCAGTAACAATGAACATACAGCAGAAATGTCCCAATTTTCAGCCTGAATGAGCTGTTTATAAGTCCATCCGGAAAGACCATTGCCTCCCAAGTGTATGAAAAGTCCAACAGGGTGGCGACAATGTTTGGCCTGATGTCCTATGCTTCAGGATGGGGGGAGCCAGAGGGGCAGAGCAGGGGTGGAGTGGGGGTGGGCTACCCGGCAGCATGTAAAAGGCCAATTCAGGTCATGGCCCTGTACATGCTGCCTGGCCTGTTGCGACATGCTGCTTACACCACCTCAAAGGTGGTATAAGCAGCATAATTTGGCCAATTGGGGCATGGAAGCCACCACCAGGAAAGGGGCCAGGAGCGGGGGAGGGGGGGGTTCCTCACCGCACCGCACCACACTGCATGATCCAGGCCATGGTAGGCCAGCCTTGGGTCGGGCATCAGGGATTTGGTGGGCTGGGAACGTGGCACTCTGGGGTGTCTGTGAGGAGGTTGCCCCCACAGGCAGAAGGGGCATGCTGGGCCATCCTTAAGCCTGATCCTGGCTCCCGCAGGAATATTTTGTTCCCGCAGACCAGAATCATGTCCAAACATCCCCGTCTTCATTAGGGATGTCCAGACGCCCCAGATGGCCCATTCCCGGAATGGGGCTCCATGTTTCTGAAATATGTGACAGAGGGGTTGAATAATAGACAAATATGTGACAGAGGGGTTGACTAATAAAGCTGACAGGGCTGAACCTTGTGGTATTCCTTAGTGTTCTGCAATATTCTGGAGTCCAATGGATTGAAGAGTCCAAGGCAGCATGGATTCACCAGAGGCAGATCTTGCCAGACAAATCTGATAGATTTCTTTGACTGGGTGACCAGGGGGTTGCACAGAGTGAGAGCCCTAGATGTGGTGTATTTAGATTTCAGTAAAGTCTTTGACACAGTTCTGCACAGGCGACTTGTAAATAAGCTGAACACCCTAGGGATGGACCCTAAAGTGATTGACTGGGTAAGAAATTGGTTGAGTGGGAGGCAACAAAAGGTAGAGGTAAAAAGAGCTCACTCTGAGGAGAAAGAGGTTACCAGTGGTATGCCACAACGATCTGTGTTTGGTCCGGTTGTGTTTTACATCTTTGTTAGTAATATTGCAGAAGGACTAAAAAAAGGAAAACCCAGCCAATGACAACTTCATTACCACCTTGAACCACTGCGCAGCCTAGGCCCAAACAATAAATAATCCGAGCAGCTCATTGGGGACCCTACCCCCTGACCAGCCCAGACCTGAAAGAAAATCACACACATTCCCATACCTGCGAAGGTATGATCTCCAAGATGCTGGTGCCACTAAGGACTGCAACAATGTCATCACGTCTGAGTTCCAACCTGCCAAAAGTGCATAGGTACCGCTACAGCTGTCACCTTTGCTCGTGGCGCCAATGTATGGAACTGGGAACTTTGAAAATGAGACAACGCATCAGCTATGCGATTGTGTATGCTAGGTACATGGCGAGCTCTCGCAGTTACACTGAGTCGCAGGCAGTAAAGTACAAATGCACACATCAGGGCTGCAATGCGCGGACACTTGAGAGATTGTCAATTAATGGTTTCTGCCACTGCCGCATTGTCGCACCAAAATACCACCATTCTATTTCTTAAACGCTCGGGCCATACTGCTAAGGCCACCATGATAGGGAAAAGTTCCAAAAAGGCTATATTGCGTGTCAGTCCCCAAGTGTGCTACTCTGATGGCCATGCCTCCGTGCACCATGCCCCTTGGCACTATAGTCCAAATCCCTGGCCACCTTCAGCGTCGGAAAACAACTGCAAATCGGAATTGGGCACTTCAGGCGACTGCAAAACCATGCACCCTTTGTATTCTACCAAAAAGGCATCCCGAACTCGTAGATCCTGCCGAATGCCTTGTGACACCTGACTATGGTGATGGGGCGCCCCTTTTCCAGGCACTTATCATGGCAATGGCTGAGGTTGCAAAGCCTCATCGGAATGACTTGACATGCGAAGTTGAGGCAACTGACCAAAAACTGCATATCGCGCAACATGACTTTACTAGCCGACCCCCACCTGTGATATCAACCCCCTCAACTTGTCCATCTTCTCACATGGCAAACATGCCTCCAAAGCTATGGAATTCAGCTCTATCCCCCAAAAAGTGAAGCATGTCACCGGACCCTCTATCTTCTATGTTGCCATAGGCACACCAAACTCCCTTGCCATCTCTGAAAAAGTCATCAACAACAATTTATAAGTATCTGCCTGATCCAGTCCCATGAACAGGAAGTCATCTAAATAATGCACTAAACTGATTAACCCTATCTTCTGCACCAATAACCAGTGGAAAAAACTACTGAAAGCCTCAAAATAGGCACAAGAAATGGCATACACTTATTGAATTAATAGCCATTCTCAAACTGAAAGCCCAGTAACGGAAAAGCTGAGGAATGAACTGGGAGCAGTAAAGCAGATTCAATGTCTGTCTTGGCCATGAGCACCCCAGCTCACATTACCACAAGAGGGAGATCACAAGATCAAAGGAAGCATACCGAATGGAACAAAGCTCAGGAGGTATATGATCATTTAGTGAATCATCAGATGGGAAGGACAAATCGTGGTTAAGTCTAAACTTTCCAGGTTCCTTCTTTGGCATGACCCCTAATGGGGAAATGACAAATGGCCAAGATGGGGGTTCTGGAAAAGGCCCTGCAATTCTCCCAAGTGCACATTCCACTGCTACTTTTTCACACACTACCTTCAAGAGGCACTGCACCAATGCTGCATTTTTTGCCATCGTGTCCATCACCTCCTCTGGAAAAGGTATGTAAAATCCCTGCTTGAAACCCTTCAACAACCACCCCCTTTCCCTGCTCCCCATAATGCTGTAGCCATGGCCATAAGGCCTCAACCTGAATAGGGGTTGGGGCCAACCGCACTAGCTTCTCATTACTTACTAGCGGGAAGAGATCCTGCCACCCCTTTCTGGCTGCATTTCATGGTGGTATGACTGCCCCCACACAAGGAAAAAGCATGTCAGAATTTGCAATCTGGGAACAGGCAGGATGACTTATTAAAGAGCCGACAAAGGTCCCCATTCCCCCTCCTCTGCCTTTGGGGGCCCAAGGCTCCCTGCTGTGTTCCAAAAGGGCTGGTTCACCAACGGTGCTGATAGGCTCCACTTCTGGCCCCGGTTCCCCTCCTTCTGCTATCCCATGTTTGGAAGACATTTGTGTGAGCCAAAGGTTAATATCCTCCATCGCCCATGACAAGTGTACATTCTCCTCATCATATCCCTAAAAACCTCATTGTAGTTTAGTCATGCCCACCCTTCATTTGCCTGGGAGGCAGTAAGAATGGCATCCTCATTTGCTAGTAACTCCCCGTATTGCCCCAGGAAATAATGTACCCACACACTGGCCAGTCTCAAAAAGGCTCTTGTCCAATTAAGCATATTCCGAGGAACTTTCCGCACCCTGCCTGCCTTCTTGTCATCCTTCCTCTTCTTCCAGCTCTCCCCCCCAGCGCTTCCATCCTTCAAGCAGCCAAAAAATATCAATATACTGCTGCTTCTTAATCCGGTGTCACAGCTTCCGCGGAACACCTTCCCAAAGCTCTGAATATACAACCGAGGTAGGGGTGCTGCCATCTGTTGTCCTGTATGCCACCTCCACAGACGCAGTCAATGACATACCTGACGAAGAAGACAACAACTATGTCAAATCGCACTGACACCTGTGTGTATGCTTGCGCTTGGCTCTGGACTTCCTTCCCTCCCCCATAGCCATAGCAGAGATCTGATCTCCTCCAGAGCTATGCTGATCTGCCACAAAAAACGCTCACCTGTTGCCATTGATGTCCTCCCGGTCTCAACCGGAAGTTCAATGGTTTGTGATGACACCCCCATCAGCTGCTGCTTTGCTATGGACACCTCTGCCTCGTCATGCATCCCTTCTGACATTCCGGCTCCACTCACCTGATCTGCTGTCACCTGTGTGGGAGGTAAAGGAGAAAGACTGCCAGGGACGGCACCAGGAGTACTCTCCCCACCCATGTTAGACCCGCCTCTCAAATGCATGTATGATGACCCCTGACCACCTCCAGCCCAAGAAGTGACAGCCCCATAGGCCACACTCCCATAGCCTCCAGCTTCATAAGGTGGCCAAACTATGGAACCATTGCTTCATCCCCATGGGTGGACAGGCACCTATGGTCCTAGTCCGATAGGTGGTGAAATCGCTGCCCCAGGAGAGTATATTTGGGACCAGTCACCCCAGGGCCACCATAGTCCATATGCTCCCATGGGCACCGCAGGACCATTCCCCCACCCGGCCCCCCATGAGCCCCAGCTCCCATCACCTGCAAGTTGTCCCTCCCGCCCAGGACTCCTGAATGACTCATGCTACATGTCCCTTGATTCATCACCTCTCTGATGCCCCCCTAAACCCTCCCCAACATCAGTCTGGCCTTCCTCTCCTACCCCTACACCACCAGCACCCCCAGCACCACTGTTCCCTCTAAGCTGTGCGCGTGTGCGCGCGCACACACCTTGCCGAGTGAGCGCACATACTTTACAACAGAGCGCACAAAAATTACGGTTCTGATTCTGATAGAAAACAACACAGACGTCTTAAAATTTAAAAGTTGTGTATTTACGGTTTTCACAAGTTCTACAATATTTTCTAGTGCAATCAATGTGGTGTACATACTGTATTCTGACGTGTAGTCAAATTTTAAAGTATAGAACTCCGAGTGTCGTTATGTGGCGCACAAAAATTTAACCTTCCTTCAAAATCTGCACAGATGATATTTTATGCGCACACAGCCTACAGAAAATTAGAGGGAACATTGCCCAGCACCCTCCATTTCTTCCCCCAATCCCACCCCAACAATAAGACCCATGGCACCGCTCTCCTGCCTACCCTTCTCTCACTTCCCAACAGTGCCATCCTGTGCCCTTTCTGTCCCCTCTCCCCACTACCATGCAGCTCGTCCCCATGATCCAGCCCTCCAGCCCTCTTGCCCCTAAATTCCCACCAACTGAAACACCTGTCATTCTCTAACCCCCCTTCCTCCCCCCTTTCCTCTCCTCACTGAAACTGACCTGCCCCATTGACCACGATCCATTCTTTTTTTTATGTGCCTTTGCCAGTACCCTGCCTGGCCCTGTAGGCCTGATTATTCTTGGAGTTCTACAATGCTGCCCCCAAACCCGAGGATTCGCCCTCTCTCTCTGTGAGTGCCCCCGCATCCCCCTTTCTACAGCAACCCCCCCAGCCACAACCAAGAGCCTGCTCACCAGTGCTGTGCAGCTGCTGCTGCTGCAGTCACAGGCACCACAGTGCTCCTGGCAATAACAGAGGCCTGAAGCCCTCCCCAACACCGCAGAATATCCCAAACTACTCTGCTTGCACCACCACCTCCTGACTTGCTGCCGCCGCCAAGAAAGCCACGTTCCACCAACCATCCACACCGATAGAGTAAGGACTTGGTCGGCGGACACACGGAACCCAGCGAGTGCAACCCCTTCCTCTCTCCCTCCCTCCCTCCTCCCCCCCCCCCCCCAGCACGTGCTTTCCCTCCAATGAAACCGTTCTGCGTTGAAATGCAGAGGGATTTCAAACCCGGCATCCAGTTCCCTGGCGGCTATCTCCCCCCTCTTTCTTCTCTCCTCCATGTCGCATCAAGTGCTCTTCAGGCCTAGCTGTGCCAGGGCACCCGGTTACCAATCCGACGGTCTTCTACACTTATATCGAGTGGTTGATCTCTCACAAATTTCATTTGATTAAGAAAACATTCTATACCTCACAAAAAAATGTGCTATCTCCAGTCATATCTAGATTCTAAAAAGAGTAAAATGATTCATGCACTTTTATATATGTAAAACTGATTATAGCAACTCACTTTCAGCTGTGATACTTCTTTTTGTTTAATAAAGTTTATTTACATTTTCGATACGTGAATAAAACCATTTACATAGGAGAACGTATAGGAACAAATCAAGCTACCCCAAAATCAAAAGAAACCCTCCCCACTAAAGGAGGAAAGAAGGAAAATAAATAAACAAACAAACAAACCCCAACACACCATCAGAAGTTGATTTACAATACCATTCATGACGCTGATGGACATTGCCACCCACCCACTCCCTGGACCTTGAGGGTTAAGGGAAGGGCTGGCCTTGAATGCCCTTGAGGGTTAATGTTGTAGTTGTGTTGGTGCTCAAGTGATAAGGCAAGGCAAAGAATATTTCTTTTTCTGAGGTTTATTTCCCGCTTTCGCAGTTCAAATGCAGCAGACGTCAATGAAATAATATGATACAAAACAAGGTTGAGAAACTGAACTTAAACAAGGCTTTTTCCACTGCTTGACTGTATGTCCATTACTGATCACATTCACCTGTCATGTGATCTCCTTTTCATTAAGGTAACAGAAAACCCTTATACCAGCACTGCTCCTGAATTGCACAGAATATGCTTCCACGTATTCCCTTCAGATAAGCTCTTTTATCACAGCAAACAGTGAGGTAACTTTGCTATTTTCTTACATACAACACTGGCAAGCAAAACACTTAAACGTCCTTTGGAATCATACACGTAGAGCAATCCATCGGGACTTCCTGTTCCGTAGATGGCAAAGAAATTAAAGTCATTTCTTCTTGCCAGCTGGTCAATGGCTTTGCTACGTTCTGAGTAGAAACTGCTCTGCTCTTAAGGAACTCTCTGAATTCAGTGAGAAGTAATTCAGCCTGTGTATTTTCTGAGCTAGGTTGAGCAAATCCTCGTTCAGGTAAATGCTTGTTTGTATTTCTTATCTCTAGGCAATTATCAGTGCTTTTACTTGGACAACATTTCAGCGTGTAAGCATTTCCCTTCCCCCACCTATCTCCACATGGCAGTGCAGGGTAAAACGCTTCAGCTGTGGTTAGAGAGTCTCTCAGAGTGTTAAAAGGAAAACAGTCAGGCTTTTCTTGACTTAACCAGTTAGTATCAAACTCTCTGCCTTTATCCTGTTTTTCACCATTAAAGTTCACTCTTTCTGGCTTTCCACTGTTAAGCTTGCTAGCCATGCCACTCCCACCAGATACCTTGTGCTTGGGCTTCTTCCAGGGTAATTCCTTATCCCTTTGCTTCCTATTCCAAGGTTCTTCTGGGTCCTTTAGACTCCTGAGCTGCAGCCTTGGGTCTCTCAGTGCCTTAGAATTCTTCTGCTTCCAGAAATCTTTCTTTGCCCCTGAGTCTCCCAGCTCCTGTCTGCTCTTTCTTGGATCACAGCTGCTTAGTGGTTCTCTCTCCCACGATTCCTGTTCCTGGTCATTTGACCTGTTCTCGTCCAGGTGTTTGTGTCCTTCTTTCCAATCTCCTTGCTTCCCTGGCTTCTCTGGCTTGTCTAACTGTTTCTGTTTTAACAAGCTGGCTGAGTGCTGCACTGCCCGCCTCCTGCTTGGGCGTGCCCAATCAGGGACTTGGCTTCTCACCTGCCTTGAAGTGAGGAGTGGTTCCTGATTAGCTCTGCATTCTTTTTTCCTCTCATCAGAGAAAATCCTGCATTCCCCTGCAGTACCGGCTCTCTCCACCGGATCACTATTAGTTTCTCTTGCTTCATAAGAGCCTGCTACATCACAGATCCCCCCCCCCCTTAAGATATCACGGGCTGGCATAGGCACGCCCGCACAGCACGTGATTCTATCTATGGGTTCAGTAGTGATGAACTTCTTTTGGGGCTGTTGTCTGGGAGAGGCTATTGTGGCTATTTGGGCTAAAGCTACTCTCTCATGCCATGGTTTTAACACGTTGACATGGTAAACTTGCCTGCGACCTTTCCTATTCTCCACCAAGTAAGACACAGGTCCTACAGCTTGTACTACCCAACACGGCCCTTTCCAATGGCTCTCAAATTTTGGTTCTGTCCCAGCCACCATTACAATAACTTTCTCTCCAACATTTAGTTGACGTTGCTTTGTGTTCCTATCATAGTAGGCTTTTTGTTTGGCCTGACTACGCTTCAGGTTATCCACTGCAACTTGTGAAGTCCGGCGTAGCTGCTTCTTTAAGTTTCTCAGGAACTCGGGCACTTCTACTTCCCTGGGATCGGGTTCTACCCACTGTTCTCTCAAAATATCGAGAATGCCTCGGGGAGACCTCCCACATAGTAGCTCATAGGGTGCTGTTCCTAATGAGGCCTGTTTTCTCTCTCGGCATACATAAAGAACAAAGGGTAGCATTGTATCCCAATTGTCCATTTCCCCCTCCAAACTCCTATGTAACATCCTTTTAAGAGTCTGGTTTTGTCTCTCGACTAAACCGTTCGTTTGAGGGTGGTATGCTGCTGTCTTGATGTGGTGAATACCAAAGGCATCCCACACTTGTCCTAAGTATTTTGACATGAAGTTGTTCCCCCTGTCGGTGAGAACTTCCTTAGGGAAACCCACTTCACAATACAACTTAATAAGTTTGTTTGCAATTACTCTGGCAGATATGGTGCGTAGTGGCATGGCCCACGGGAACCTCGTAGCGTGGTCTACCACCACTAAGATATAGCGGAAACCTCGGGGTGTTTTAAACAGAGGTCCGACAATGTCAACACCTATCCTCTGGATGGGATCCTTAATCACTGGTGATGGTATCATGGGGACATCCCTGGGATGGGCTGCTGAAACCCTTTGGCAGGCGGGGCAAGCCTCACAGAACTTGGCCGTCTCTTTGAAGACACCGGGCCAGTAGAACCTGGATAGGATTTGATCGAGGGTTCCCTGAATGCCTTTATGCCCCCCAACAGGATGGTCGTGTGCCAACCGTAGCACTATATTTTTAAAGGTCGTTGGTACAACCAACTGCTTTCTACTATCTCCTGTGAAAGGATCTTTACTCTCCCTGTAGAGTATTCCTGCAGTCAGAATAAATCTAGGTAAGGTATCTCTAGTAGTCTGAGCCCATTTGAATGCCTGTGTGAGAGCGGGGTCCGCTTGCTGCTCATTTGGGAACGTGGGAAACTTATTCATTAGCTCCTCTGGTACCCATGGTAGCTCTTGCCCTGCCCGTACTTCAGACTTGTTCTTAGAGCGAGACTGTTTCTCCTTACGTTTCACAGATTTAGGCTTCCTGACTTTAGTGTCTGGAGTATCTATCAACGCATCATCAGAGGGGAGAACTTCTCCAAGATCCTCTGGTGTATCTTCTTTCTTTTCTAAGGCTGAGGACTGGGCTCTTGTGGAGACCATTGCACCTTTCACCTGCAACTCTCTTTCCATCTCCCTGAAGAACTGCGGCCAATCTCTGCCTAGAATTACTGCCTGGGGAAGTCCTGGAACAACTGCTAATGGGACAGTCTTTGGTGCACCTAACCCTGCTATGCGTAAATTGTATACTGGGTAGGTAGAAGTTCCTCCGTGGACGCACCTTATTTTAACTGAACTCACAGGCTGAATTACTTCCTTGCCCTGCATGGCCTCTATTCTCTGCCAAAACTCTTCAGAGACATGCTTAACTCCGCCCCTGAATCCAACAGAGCTTGAGTGGTAATTCCCTGTACTTCAATAGCAAAAAGAAATCCAGGTCTATCATCCCTGGGACAACCCGCTATCAATGCAGTTTTTACAACACACTGTTTTTGCAAATGTCCCTCTTGCCCACATCTGTAACATCTTAGCTTATTATTAGAGCTTTTCCATAAAGGCATGCACATCTTTACAGGGTCCTCATACACCCTTCCGTCCCTTTCTGATCTGCCATTGCCTGACTCCTGGGAAGTAGTGCCAGCTCTCTGGGCAGTTAGCTCTGCCTCTATATATCTCTCAGAGAGTGCAACAGCTTCTTGGGGAGTTTTGCACTTCTGCAAGATTAGGAAGGTGCGGATTCCCTGTGGTATAGCTTTCATGTACTGCTCTAAAATCAAAGCATCCAGTATTGACTCCACAAACCTCCCTTCTGGAGTTAACCATTTATCAAGCAAGCTTTGAATCCTATGACATAATGACTTAGGCATCTCACTCGGCCTCAGTCTCACACTCCTCAAACGTGTGTGGTAGACTAAAGGAGTGAGCCCTAATCTCTCCCTGATTACCTTTTTTACTTCATCATAATTGCCAGCCATGGCAGCAAGCATGGCGCGGTAAGCGGCCATCGCTTCCCCAGTAAGGGATGCTGCCAGTCTTAGAGCCCAGTGCTCCTTAGGCCATGAGCTAAGGCGAGCTACTCTTTCAAAGCTCTCAAGATAGTCATCAACGTCATCTTGATTGGTAAGCTGTCCAAAATTAAACAAAGTTCCCGCCTGTAAACCCACAGGTTGTACAGGGCCTGTTAAAATGGAACCTGGAGTAGATGATTGTCCAGCGGCTTGCTTCCTCTCTTTCATCCACTCCTCCATGAGAGTGAGTAGAGGCTGCTGCTGTTCACGCATGCTTGCGTTGGCTTTCTCCTGGGCCTCTAACGCAAGGTCTCACTGGCGCTCCATCTGCGTCGCCATCCATTGAAAAATTTCTTTGGCGTCCATCGCCATCTTGGGATACCTGAAATTAAAAAAAAAAAAAAGAGACCCAAGTGCGGAAAACACAGTACACTTTGGCTATCTGCTCTTTTTTTCCTTTCTCCCTAGTCACCACTAGGCTTCACCCTTGCCCTGGTATCCTGGTTACCCGGGGTGGATACCCTTTACCTGGCTCAGGTGGTATACAAGCATGTCAGGAACAGAAGATCCTGTAGTCCTGCAGTCTCCTTCCTTGTCTGGGTTGGTCAGCTCTTCAGCTGGGTACCTCCTGGAAGTCAGCTTCTGCAGTTCTTGCTGTAGTTATTTCTTGTGCCTGCGCAGTATCCTCAATACTACGCCACTTTGCCACCCACCCACTCCCTGGACCTTGAGGGTTAAGGGAGGTGCTGGCCTTGAATGCCCTTGAGGGTTAATGTTGTAGTTGTGTTGGTGCTCAAGTGATAAGGCAAGGCAAAGAATATTTCTTTTTCTGAGGTTTATTTCCCGCTTTCGCAGTTCAAATGCAGCAGACGTCAATGAAATAATATGATACAAAACAAGGTTGAGAAACTGAACTTAAACAAGGCTTTTTCCACTGCTTGACTGTATGTCCATTACTGATCACATTCACCTGTCATGTGATCTCCTTTTCATTAAGGTAACAGAAAACCCTTATACCAGCACTGCTCCTGAATTGCACAGAATATGCTTCCACTTATTCTCTTCAGATAAGCTCTTTTATCACAGAAAACAGTGAGGTAACTTTGCTATTTTCTTACATACAACACTGGCAAGCAAAACACTTAAACGTCCTTTGGAATCATACACGTAGAGCAATCCATCGGGACTTCCTGTTCAGTAGATGGCAAAGAAATTAAAGGCATTTCTTCTTGCCAGCTGGTCAATGGCTTTGCTACGTTCTGAGTAGAAACTGCTCTGCTCTTAAGGAACTCTCTGAATTCAGTGAGAAGTAATTCAGCCTGTATATTTTCTGAGCTAGGCTGAGCAAATCCTCCTTCAGGTAAATGCTTGTTTGTATTTCTTATCTCTAGGCAATTATCAGTGCTTTTACTTGGACAACATTTCAGCGTGTAAGCATTTCCCTTCCCCCACCTATCTCCACATGGCAGTGCAGGGTAAAACGCTTCAGCTATGGTTAGAGAGTCTCTCAGAGTGTTAAAAGGAAAACAGTCAGGCTTTTCTTGACTTAACCAGTTAGTATCAAACTCTCTGCCTTTATCCTGTCTTTCACCATTAAAATTCACTCTTTCTGGCTTTCCACTGTTAAGCTTGCTAGCCGTGCCACTCCCACCAGATACCTTGTGCTTGGGCTTCTTCCAGGGTAATTCCTTATCCCTTTGCTTCCTATTCCAAGGTTCTTCTGGGTCCTTTAAACTCCTGAGCTGCAGCCTTGGGTCTCTCAGTGCCTTAGAATTCTTCTGCTTCCAGAAATCTTTCTTTGCCCCTGAGTCTCCCAGCTCCTGTCTGCTCCTTCTTGGATCACAGCTGCTTAGTGGTTCTCTCTCCCACGATTCCTGTTCCTGGTCATCTGACCTTTTCTCGTCCAGATGCTTGTGTCCTTCTTTCCAATCTCCTTGCTTCCCTGGCTTCTCTGGCTTGTCTAACTGTTTCTGTTTTAACAAGCTGGCTGAGTGCTGCACTGCCCGCCTCCTGCTTGGGCGTGCCCAATCAAGGACTTGGCTTCTCACCTGCCTTGAAGTGAGGAGTGGTTCCTGATTAGCTCTGCATTCTTTTTTCTTCTCGTCAGAGAAAATCCTGCATTCCCCTGCAGTACCGGCTCTCTCCACCGGATCACTATTAGTTTCTCTTGCTTCATAAGAGCCTGCTACATCACAACATATATCAAGAGATCTCCAAATCCATTCTAACTTATCGATACAAATTAAAGAAATGGAGTCAGCCCCTTCAAATTTACAAGCCTGCTAAACTGAATGCCCCCAAAAGGTAGCATTTAGAGCAGAGGTGTCTTTCTAGCAGGACATAATATGCTGAATAGAAATGGAAACTATAATGTCTAGGAGTATTCTATTGTATTTTAAAAGCTCTTCTTTCAACTACAAGGACCTTAAAAAAAATCTTATCTGGATTGACAAAGAGGATTAACACCTAAAAATAGGCATATTTTTATAAAATTATCCTCCATCTGACTACTTTTTCAGTAATGGCTTCCTTCTTGTGGTATAATTTTGAATTTGGTAACAGTCAACATTTTTCTCAATCTCAGCCAGAAACCTCTGTAGTTCTTTTAAAGTTATCTTAGGCTAACTGCAGTCTTCCTCAGCAGTTTTCTTAACTGATGTCCACTGACTTTTGTGGAATGGGCTGATCGAATCAGTGTCTTGGTGATGGAAAATGTTTTCTGCCTTACAATTATGGCTTGACAATTCCACAAGGGATGTTCAAAAAACCTGAAATCTCATAGTCTTCTCCTATGCTGTATCTTTAAAAAACTTCATCCTGGAATTATTTTGGCAGCTTCATGTTCAGTGCATATAACCATATGCTTCAAATTCATTTCATACAACTGAAACAGCTTGATTAACCCAAGAGTATTTGAAACAGCTCAACTGAGCACCGGTTGGCTCTGTGTAATTTATTTTGCGCCCTGTTAAGGTAATTTTTGGCAACTGAGCTAATTTGTGTTTGCTATGATAAAGGGTATGAAAACTTACGCAATTAAGGTGTTTGTATTATTATTCTTAGTTACTTTTAAACATTTTTATAAAATTGTTCTCTCACATTGAAAGTATAGAGTATGCTATGTAGTTGAGTGAACAAATCACAACAAAAAGAACCAGAACAACGACAGCTGTACTTTTTGTCGGAGCTGTCAAGCCAGAGAAGACAGACTAAACCGTCTCCTCGCTGTAGCCACTCCTTTTTAATCAGATTTTAAAGTGAGCAAACATTTAAACACTTAGCTTGGCTTGAGTTTTAAAATCCATCGTTGCTGCCTTTCCAACTCTCCCTCTTCAGTTTTTCAATTTACACGGAGCCAACTCGTGTCAACGCAGAAAATTTTCTTTTTTGTGATTGCGTCTGCCTTCCCGTCGACGCTCATACCGGTTCCACTGGTGTCTTCTTTATTTTCTTCTTCTTTAAAAAAAAAAAAAAAGCTTTTTCTAGAGGGTCTGTCCCCTCTTGGTGCTTTGGCACCATTTTGGGCCCTAGGCCTGTTTTTTTTTTTTTTTCAAAATGGAGAAACCATCTAGTGGTTTCAAAAAAATGTTCAAAATGTGGCAGTACCATTTCTGCTACCAACACCCATGACTGGTGTCTTAAATGTTTGGGCCCAGACCATTCTCCATCGGAGTGTCTCCTCTGCAGAAAGATGACTAAGAGGGACCTGCAAAATAGAGCTGTGAAACTCGGCACCCTTTTTGCCTCGGATGCAATGTCTGTTGCATCGACATCATCCAAGGCTTCATCTTCCTCCCATGGATCTCAGGTAACCAAACACAGGTTTTCTTCGAAGACCGGTTGGTCCTCAAATGGTAGATCTCCTTCTAAGCATCGAGATGCTTCCAGCATTGCCCTTGAGGAGAATACACCGGCCAAACAACCCCGGCGGGAGGTCCTTGCCTCCAAAGCATTATCGGGGTCCCAAGATGTTCCCGAGGCATCCACCTCTGGAGAGCTCTTGGTGCCATGTTCTGGGGTCGTGGCCTGCTCCGCCGGTACCGACACCCAGACATCGGCAGGCTCCGTGGATCAACGCATCCTAGCCACTGAGAATAGCCTAGTGGCCTTGTTAGCAGCCACTACAGTTGGTTCCGCAGCCATCAGTACCAATACCGGTACCAATACCGGTACCGGATGTATCTGCAGCTACTGTTCCGCCGCTCTCCATGCTACCACCCATGCCAGCTCTAGAATCGGTGTCTGGCATAGAGGGTCCGGTATCAAGGCATTCTGATGCCAACTTTGATTGGTACCGATGACAGGCAGTACGGGAGAACCCAGCCTGTCGATACTTTGAGTCTTCCGAATCCGATGATTCTGATGAATCCATCGATACCGGAATGATTCTTCTGGAGGATCCCTCTCCTTTGCCATAACGGCAGATGTCCCCTTCGGAGGACATGTCTTTTCAAGACTTTATACGGGATGTGACTCGGGGCCTCTCGATCACCGTGACCCACGAAAAAGAACCGAGAGCTGAAGAACTTGAAATTCTTCAGTATCCAACAGCCCCCAAAGAGGCTGCAACCCTTCCCATACACAAGATCCTGCATGATATGCTTCGAATGTGGGAAACACCCTTAACGGTGTCTCCACATTCCCGAAGACTCAATGCAATGTACCGGGTACCGCAGTGTCCCAGGTTCCAAAATATGTTGTTACCACACCATTCTATGATCGTGGAATTGGTGATGAGTGAGATCAAAAGTGCTAAGACACATTCCTCTAATCCTCCGGGCCGGGAGGCGAGGACTCTCGATGCTTTTGGTAGTCGATGTTTTCAGGCCTCTATGCTGTCGGTCAGAATAAGTTCTTACATACTCTACATGGATATGTTTCTTTGAAATGTTACTAAGGATTTGGAACTCGTTGCTCCTCTTCTCCCCAATGACAAGAGGGCCAATTTTCTTACTCTTGTTAAGCATGCCCAAAATATCTCTAAGTTCATGAACAGGGCAACCTTTGATTGTTTCGAATGCATTAGCAGAACCTCTGCTATTTCTATTGGTGCATGTCGGATTGCTTGGCTACAAGCATCCGATTTAGAGCAGTGGGTGCAAGATAAGCTGGGAAATATTCCTTGCACAGGAGAGAACCTTTTTGGCAAGGACTGGCAGGAAAAATCAGGACCACTGCCAACCCAGCTAAGAAAAAGACAGTTAAAAAAAACCCTTTTTCAACAAGAAAAATGAATTCTATCCATCTTACACCCCAGCTGGCCACTGTCCAATCCATGCTCCCCAGAAGGGACAGCAGCAGCCAAAACAACAAAGGAAGGCTCAGGTCCCAAGAGTTCAACCAGCCCAGAAGTCACAGCCTCCGCAATGTCTTTGACTCTTTCCTAGAGAACCTAGTCATCCTTCCTCTAGGAATAATACCAGAACATCTCAACATTCCAGGCAGACTGTGTTACTTTGCCAAGAGGTGGCAGCAGATAACATCAGAACATTGGACTCTCTCCATAGTGACAGAGGGGTACAAACTCCACTTCCACAGTATGCCCCCTCTCTCTATTCCAAAAGAGTTCACCGTTGCATTCAGATCCTGACTCTTTCCTCCTCTCACCCCAACCCCCGTCAACGTTTATGACCTACTACAGACCAAACTGTACCTCACCATATCTTGCGTAAAACCGATTAATGTTCGTGTAGAACCGATTGATGCTCTGCACTGTTTTAACTAATGTATTATTCTAACTAGATTGTAAGCTCCGATGAGCATGACTCTGATGGGCAGGGACTGTCTCATGTATGCTGACTACCTCTTGTAGGTTAGCTGTATAGCGCTGCGTGCGTGGCGCTCTAGAAATGCTAAATAGTAGTAGTAGTAGTAGTAGTAGTAGCATTTACTACAGCAAGGCTTTTGATTGCATAAATCATGAAGAACTCTGGGCCACATTAAAACATGAGTATACCAGAACATCTGATAGTTCTCATGCAAAACCTTTACATTGATCAAGAAGCAACAGTTCAAACACAAAAAAAGAGAAACAGAATGGTTTAAAATCAGCAAAGGTATACAGCAAGGCTGCATGCATTCCTCATAGCTGTTCAATTTACTGTATATACAGAAGAAATCATCAGAGAAAGAGGACTGTATGAAGAGTCTTCCACCAACTTTCACACCTCAGTTCTCATCAATAACTTTCACTATGCTAATGATACCATGTTACTGGCTGAAAATGAAGACAGTCTAAAACATCTGCTTATCAAGATCATGAAGTGTGGAGGCACATTTCAAATGGGACATCCAAGTGTAATCTTGAATGTCAAAGCCAAAATGCCTGAAAAGAAAGGCAAGCACATGCAAGTTCAGGCATCATTACAGAAACGTGGATGTGCCCGATATGCATGTGTATCAAATGTTTATATAGCATTTCAGAACCAAGACGTCTAATAGCATAATGGTTAGAGTAGTGGCTTAAGAGCTGGTGGCCAGGGTTTTAAATCCCAGTGTAGGAATTTGTAATCTATAGCTAGTCACTTAATTCTCCATCTTCTCTACACTCTCTTGATTTTTTAAGGTAAAAACAAACACTTTCTTGATGCCTATTGGTGCCTGAGCAGGAATAAACATACACATACTTGCAGATGGTTTTGCTGCTTCTGGGACTTGATGGGGATGTGGAAGTCCATTGCCCCTCCTCAGACACACCTCCACCACACCCTCATGCCTACTTGTACGTCACCATACTGGAAACGTCTTTTTGGTGCTTTAATAGAAATTTCCTTGAGCAGCGTAGGTTGTTGAACTCTAGTAACTTTCTCAGATTTGGGAACTGCTGACACTTAATCAGGAGTTAGTGGACCCGATTACCTGAGAGCATCTGAAGCCTGCATAAAAGGCTCCAGAGCCCTGGCCTGTTGAAGCATTCCTAACAGGGACTCTACAGGTCAAACAACGATAAGGATTTGAGGGTTTCTTTTTATTACATTGCTAGCTCTCTGACTGGGAGCTCTTAAAAGGGGTTTTGTATATTTTTAAAGCAAAGTTACTTTCTTTTTGGTGCTTTAGTAGAAATTTCCTTGAACAGAGTAGGTTGTTGAACTCTAGTAACCTTCTCAGCTTTGGGAACTGCTGACACCTAATCAGGTGTTAGTTCCCTCCCTACCCACTCCAACTCCCACCCACCCCTAGTGAGCAGTCTTGCTTTATAAGGCACCTCCCCATTTAACAAAGCACAGAGACTTGTAGCAGCACATTTTGAATATAATTAAAGAGATTTAACAGCTTTTTCTCTGAAAGGACAGCTGGGAAACTGGCTGGTACTTGGCAGATCTCTCTCTTTTGCTTTAACAGATACCTAAGCTCCACAAACAGAACAATGGCTGGGAAATATCGTGTCGCTAAAGCTGTTGCCCCCATCACAGCTTCTGTCTCTGTCCAGACAGAGGTCCTAATGCCAGTTGAAGGACCGGTTCCATGTGCAGGGTGTCTGCATGCTGAAACTCTGAGGAAACAAGTGGAGGAACTCAGAGAGGAGGTGGCGAGACTGAGGAGCATTCAAGACAGTGAGAAGTACATTGATGAGATGCTTCTTGCAGCAACCAAGCTCTCCAGCAGAGGAGAAGATGGGTGCCAACAGAATGTCGAAGGTTGGACACAGGTCACCAGGGCCTGCAAAATCACCAGTCCAACTCCAGCCCTTGAATTGAAGAACCATTATGTAGCCCTGGAAGTGGAGGAGGTGAAAGCATCCCTGGAAAGGGAAGAACCAGAGCTCCAGTACCCCAAAGTTGCAGAATCAGTGACCACAAGGAAATGAAGGGTAGTGGTGTTTGGAGACTCTCTTCTGAGGAGTACTGAGGCATCCATCTGCCGACCAGACTTGATGTCCAGAGAGCTATGCTGTCTGCCTGGTGCCAAAATCCAAGATGTTATGGAAAGTTTGCCGAGACTCATCAAGCCCACTGACTATTACCCAGAGTTGCTAATCCATGTTGGAACAAGTGATACTGCCAGGTATCCCTCGGAATGTATCAAAAATGACTTCATGGCTCTGGGACAGAGGGTGAAGCAGTTAGGTGCACAGGTGGTGTTCTCTTCAATCCTCCCTGTTGAGGGTAAAGGCCAAGGCAGAGAGGCTCACATCCTGGAGATGAATGCATGGCTGCATGGATGGTGTCAATGAGAGTATTTTGGTTTCCTAGACCATGGGATGCTGTTCCAAGGGTTGCAGAGCAGAGATGGCATCCATCTGGCCAAGAAAGGTCAACGCATCTTTGGTAGTAGACTGTCTAATCTACTGAAAAGGGCTTTAAACTAGATTCTTTGAGGATGAGTGAAGAAAGCCCCCAGGTAGGTGAAAGCCCCCAGATAGGTGATACATCAAATATCTTTATGGAAATGGGTAACAGGGGTAACATATGGAAAGCAGTGTGTATAAATGCCCGTAGTAAGGGAAATAAGATCCCTGATGTTGAAGCTTTGGTGGGAGTGGCTGACTTGGATTTAGTGGCAGTTACAGAAACATGTTTCACAGAAAACCATGATTGGGATGTAACTATACCTGGCTATACTTTATTCAGAAAGGACAGGGTAGGAAGAAGGAGAGGAGCAGTGGCACTATATGTAAAAACTACTATTAAAGCTTTGGAATTACAGAGCTTAAAAGGGAGAGAGGAAGCATTGTGGGTTAAACTAGAAAGAGGGAAAGAAAAATCTATTTGCATTGGTGTGATATACAGACCCCCCTCACAAGAGGAAGAGGTGGACAGAGAGTTAATTGAAGACATACGCAGCATTGCTAGGAAAGAGGAAGTGCTACTGATAGGAGATTTCAATATGCCAGATGTTGATTGGCACATTCCTTCTGCAGTATCATCTAGAAGTAAGGAGATCCTGGATTCTCTACAGGGAGAACTATTCAGGCAATTGATAACAGACCCCACACGTGAAGGGGCCATACTGGACTTGGTGCTTACCAATGGTGAAAGTGTTTCTGATGTTGTAGTGGGAGATCATTTTGCATCCAGTGATCACCAGATGGTGTGGTTCAGTATTAGGACTAGGGCTGTTAGAATCCATTCAAAGGTGAGGATCTTAGACTTTAGGAAGACTAACTTTGCCAAGATGGGCCAATGCGTCAGGGAGTCATTAGTGGAATGGGAACATCTGGGGGATGTAGAAAAACAGTGGGCAAAACTGAAAGGGGATATTTTAAGGGCAACCAACCTTTTTGTTAAAATGGTAAATAAAGGTAAAAGGAAAAGGAGACCGCTATGGTTTTTGAAAGAAGTAGCTGAAAAAGTGAAGAAAAAGAGGGAGGCCTTCATGAAATACAAGAGATCACAGAGAGAGGAAAACAGGCATCTATTTTGGAAAAACTTAGAGAAGCTAGCAAGTATTCAGGAAGACAAAGATTCAAAAGGAGAAGGAAATAGCCAATGCAATAAAACGGGGGGAATAAGACATTTTTCAGATATGTTAGTGAGAAGAGGAAGGGCAAAAGTGGTATTGTCAGACTCAAGGGTGCAGGGGAGAAATATGTAGAAGCTGATAAAGATAAAGCGGAATTGCTTAACAAATATTTCTGTTCTGTGTTCACAGATGAAGAACCAGGAGCAGGACCTTAGAAAACACCCACAAACAGGAACAGAAGCAAGGGACATCTTCAACAATTTTCAGAAGACTGTGTTTGTGAAACTTAAAGTAGACAAAGCGATGGGACCAGATGGGATGCACCCTAGAATACTAAGGGAACTTGGGGACGTTCTAGCAGCTCCACTGACTGACCTTTTCAATGCCTCGTTGGAGTCGGGAGTGGTGCCAAAGGACTGGAGAGAGGCTCATGTTTTGCCTTTACACAAAAGTGGAAGTAAGGATGTGATTGAAAACTACAGGCCGGTTAGTTTAACTTCGGTGGTGAGTAAATTATTGGAAATGCTGCTGAAAGAAAAAATAGTGAGGTTTCTGGAGTCGAGCAGATTACAGGATCCGAGGCAGCATGGATTCACCAGAGGCAGGTCTTGTCAGACAAATCTGATTGATTTCTTTGACTGGGTGACCAGGGAGTTGGACCGAGGGAGAGCCCTAGATGTGGTGTATTTAGATTTCAGTATAGTCTTTGACACTGTTCCTCACAGGCGACTTATAAACAAACTGAGCACCCTAGGGATGGACCCTAAAGTTACTGCTTGGGTTAGAAATTTGATGGGTGGGAGGCGACAAAGAGTCCAGGTAAATGGAGCTCACTCTGAAGAGAAGGATGTTAACAGTGGTGTGCCCCAGTGATCTGTCCTTGGTCCGATTCTTTTTAACATCTTTTTTGGTGATATAGCGGAAGGGCTGTCGGTTAAGGTTTGCCTCTTTGCGGATGATACCAAAATCTGCAATAGAGCAGACACCCAAGAAGGTGTAGATGACATGAGAAGGGATCTAGCTAAGCTTGAAAAATGTATGTGAAAATGAAAAAGCAAAAAACCTCAAGATCAAAACTTCAGGCAATGCCTTACTTCAATCATAGTAACCTATTCATATGATACCATGGACAATTCTCAAAAACTTATCAAATTTTTGAATTTTTTGAACTTATTGTGTTTTTGAACTATGGGTCTCAGACTGGCGGTTAGCTCACTCCTCTGATTTGTATCTAAGGATGTGTGCTGCGCATTACATCAATGACCCATGATGTTAATTCAGGTTAAAGCAGTGATCAATAAATGGATTTGTTAAATAAAAGGTAGCAGAACACATATAGGCTTATCTTAGGCTTCCCCAACGCCTTCATCCGGCTGCTGTTCTGCGTTTCACACAACGGGTTAGTTTCATCAGGGGGGTAGTTCAAAATGTCTGCTAAACCGTAGTAAATCCAACCATTCACGGGTTATACATGTCTCAAACTGCTAAATTTATTAAACGTGATGTTCAGCAAGTTGAATTAAGCCTCCTCGGTGTGTAACGGAACTTCTCAGTTTCTCCAAAAAGACGTCACAGGCGACTTATACACAAACTGAGCACCCTAAGGATGGACCCTAAAGTTACTGCTTGGGTTAGAAATTGGTTGGGTGGGAGGCGACAAAGAGTACAGGTAAATGGAGCTCACTCTGAGGAGAAGGATGTTAGCAGTGGTGTGCCCCAGGGATCTGTCCTTGGTCCGATTCTTTATTAGTGATATAGCAGAAGGGCTGTCGGGTAAGGTTTGCCTTTTTGCGGATGATACCAAAATCTGCAGTAGAGTAGACACCCAGGAAGGTGTAGATAACATGAGGAGGGATCTAGCTAAGCTTGAAGAATGGTCTAGAATTTGGCAGCTGGAATTTAATGTTAAAAATTGTAAGGTCATGCATTTTGGCTGCAGCAATCCAAGGGAGCAATATAGTATAGGGGAGAAGTACTTTTGTCCACTAAAGAAGAGCGGGACCTAGGCGTGGTTGTGTCTGATGAACTTAAAGTAACTAAACAGGTAGAAAAGGCGATGGCAAAAGCTAGAAAAATGCTTGGGTGCATATGGAGAGGAATGGCTAGCAGAAAAAACGAGGTGATAGTGCCTCTGTATAAGTCTTTGGTGCGACCTCATTTGGAGTATAGTGTGCAATTCTGGAGACCGCACCTTCAAAAGGATGTGAACAGGATGGAGTCGGTGCAGAGAGTGGCTACTAAAATGGATAGTGGTCTTCATTATAAAGCATATGAGGACAGACTTAAGGATCTTAATATGTACACCTTAGAGGAAAGGCGGGATAGAGGTTATATGATTGAGATGTTTAAATACCTCCTTGGCATAAATGTTCAGGGGGAGAACCTCTTTCAATTGAAAGCAAGTTCTGCTACGAGGGGACATGGGATGAGGGTGAAGGGGGATAGATTCAGGAGTGCTATGCAGAAATATTTCTTTACAGAATGAGTGTGAACTTTTACACCTGCTCAGGAGCAGGATTAAGTGATCATTGTGTTCTCTGTCTGTATTTTATAAAGACAAGTAGGGGCCCACCCATCACCCTCTGTTTATAAAATTACCCTCAAAAGGTGCACATGACCTTGACTTAAGCTGCGTGTAAAGGTTGGCACTCCTTATCACATTGACTTAAAAGATTGCATTGGACTGCCAACAGATGGCAGCACATTGTAAGCAAATACAGCTATTCTTGGGCCCTGACCATGTACTTCATGCATACCTCTAAATTCCGTTACATAGGGAAATAAAGTCAGAAACAGAATGTTCAAGCCAACTTCCAGTCTATTTTACAAAAGGTCGCAAAACGTGAGGCCTTTTTGTAAAACTCATATATGGTTGCCATAAACGCGTGCACATTTCCTTAAATGTGATACAGAAGCAAGAATTCTATAAATAAATTTAAAAAAACATGTTTACACAGAGAGAGACATCATCTGGGCCTTGTACATGCAAGTGTTTACATGTGCAACTGCCAATTTTCACTATATACACATATAAATACTGGCACGTCTATGTATAAGAGTAACCAATTATGGAGCCATGCTCCTAAAGGCCAATATTCTACAGTTAAATATCATTTAAAATGCCAGAGGGCTTAGCTCAATTGTCCTTTCTGTTACTGCTAAAACAAACATTTTGCAGTCACTTTTGTGTTTCTCAGAGGAGATGCAAAAGCTAACAGTGAAATTAAAAAATATATATATATAATCTCATTCAAGATCAGGAATGCATGTACAATTTGTTATACCACCCAAACCACACCCAGAACATGCCCCTTTGAATCCGTGCATCCTGCAGCAATTGCATGTGTAAATAGAGGAATTGTAAAATCGTCATTTTCACGTATATGTCATCAACACTTGTATGTGCCACTATTTATATGTGTTCTAAAATGACGTCCCTGATCTCTTTTGGTGATGGATCAGAAAGCATTGCTTAGTTGATCAGGAAAGTGGTGTAGATATATTGTTGTTAAATATATACATTTTTATTGCCATCCTGTTTTCAATGGAAAGACCTGAAATAACAATCAGCCTACTGTAAACTGGGCCTTAGGATCCTGGTGTAAACTATTCATCCAGTTTGGACCTGGCCGGCGGGATTATCAGCTGCCAGGCACAAGAGGGCAGGGATTAATTTGCGGTGAGTGGGCCATGGCCAGCCTTAAGAGGGGCCTGCAGGCTGTGGGCCGCCCTCTTGCCCCTCTGGTTTGGACAGAGAAGGACCATGTTTTTCCTTTTTCTCCTGCCTGGCACCTCTGCCCTAGGAATCACTCTACTTACCAGCTGTTCGATTAGGGGCATGGATGCATGATATTGCTGCTTCTGAGATTGTGAGTTCTTGCTTCAGGTTGTAAATTATGGCCAGGAGGGAGGACAGTGCAGGAGAATACATGGCCTGCCATGTGGCTGGACAGCAGCTAGGAGTCAAGCAGGAACATGCAGTCCTTGCAAGCCTATGCTCAATTCTGTGGCTAGCCAAGTCATGGGATGAGCAAGAGCTGGAGCAGAGAAAGGCCAATAGGGTCAACATCCGCTCTCACTTACAGTGCTGTTTGCCAATGCTGACTCCCCCCCCCCCCCCCCTTGGGATTGCCACGTGGTCCTGGGAACTTTCCCAGCTGCAACAGAGGTCCTTGGGGGGGAGTCGGCCAGATGGCCATGTGGTCTCCATTGAGGTTGTGCACGGGGTAAGAGGTGACTCACCATGGCCAGGGTAAAAAGGGGCTAGGTGACCATCCATCTAGTTTGTGGGGGAGGTCAGGCAGTGCTCATGAAAATGCAGCAGGTACTAGTGGTGGTACACAGGCTTGGGTTATTTCATATTGTAGCTTTACTACCAGATATATATATATATGACTCATGAAACATTTCTTTCAAACTCGTGCCCGGTTTCCTTTTCTCATGACTCCTTCCCATCCATCTCTCATTAGGAATCTTCCTTTTGAAATGGGACTAAATAATTTAACCGAGCCCAGAGATGCCCTGTGGACTTACTTCTGCAGAAAGCTTTCAGATGCAGTCTTGTTCATGAATGCTCATCTTACTGCATTCTGGGAAAGGTTAATAAAAGAAATTCTCTATCAATGGCTTGGTGTGATGCTACCCTGCAGTGCCCATAGTGGCACATGTTAGCACTGTGGTTGAACCCACTGAGGCAGTGTGCATATGACTGGAGAAACACAGGTTCAAGACCTAGCTGTGGATCATGTATCTACAGGACAGTTTGCATCATTGCAAGAGGCCTTCACATTTTATAAAGTGGGCCTGTTGGGGGTATAAATGTATGATGCTGCTGGGCAACAAATTAATGGCAGGACCCAGTTGGGACAAGAGGAGGGATTTGGATTTTGCAGCTGTTTTAGAGGGAAAGCTGATGGCAGACAGTGATCATTTGGTGACTTAAAGCTTGGAAAGAGGCAAAATCTTGGGTTTAATTGTTGATTAATAAAAAAAAAAAAGCAAAACAGTTCTGTTTGCTTTAGCGGTTATAAATTAACTTAAGGAATGCCATACTGGGTCAGACCATGGTCCATCAAGCCAAGAATTCTGTTTCCAACAGTAGACAATCCAGGTCACAAGTATCTGGCCAGTTCCAGAAGGCCACAGGTTCCACTATGCTCATCCAGGAGAAAGCAGTGGATTTCCCAGGCCCTCTTTAATAATGGTTTATGGACCTTCCCAAACCTTTTTTAAACCCAGATACATTAACAGCTTTTACTACATTCTCCAGTAATGAATTTCAGTGTTTGATTACGTGTTGCAGGTAAAATGTTTCTCTTATCAATCTTAAATGAGTTACATTGTGGCTTCATTATGTGTCCTCTAGTCTTTCGACTTTTGGATGCCATAAACAACCAATCTGCATTGTCCTGTTCCACTCCATTCATTAATTTGCAGACCTCTATCATATCTCCCCTCAGCCTTCTCTTTTCCCAAGTTGAAGAGTCCTAATTGTTTAAGCCTTTCTCCATAGGGGTATCTTTCCATCCTTTTACCATTTTGGTGGCTCTCGTCCATACCTTTTCTAAATCTGCTATATCCTTTCTAAGATATGGCAACCAGACGGGTGACATTCAGGACTGGCACCAGGGTGGCGATACTGCTCCCAGTATAATACCAGCAACTGCACATGGATCTACCAGCAGCTGCATATGGAACTCATGAAAGTCCGGCACACCTGTTCAGTCTATGGAGATAGCCACTCAGCCTCCAGGTATAGATCTGCCAGCAAGGGAAAGTCTTTTAAGCCGCTACCCCAATGATCCAGCAAAAGACATAGCTCCCTCAAACATCAGACTTGACAACATACATTCATAGGCGTGGTCCTACCCTCACCAGGACTGGGCACGCATTATTATTGGATGGCTTTGCAGAAAGATTCCCTATTATGTCCTCTGCCCCCACTTCCTTGGCCACCATACGCAATCAGTCATACACTAAGAACCTGAGATTAATTATGCTTAAGGTGAACAAGATATATTAAACGTATTAGGTACAATTTTGTTAGTATAAGTATCTATAGCAACCCTTAGTAAGTAAAGAACTTAAAGATCTAAACACAAGCTTAAAACTAAGATGCAGACAGAAGTACAGCAGTAAGATGGGGGCTTTCCAGTCTTTTGCATTGAGTGTCACATGTATGATTTTCTCCCAGTTGGTGAGAGGTCTTACGTGTGCACTAGGTGCAAGGAGCTCTTTGCTCTCAGGGAACAAGTCCATTCTCTAGAGGCTAGAGTAGAAGACTTGGAAAACATAAGAAAGACAGAGAGGTACATAGATGAGACCTACAGGGATATAGTCCTGAAGTCCCACCTCCAGTCTGGCAGCATCCCTGTTGCCATGGAGGAGAGAGGTCATGTGACAGGACAGCATCACCCTGGTGTGTCAGGAAGTGATCCTGTAACTAGGACCTGTCCTCCAGGTGATGTAAAACCCTCTCACACTGAGGAAGTTTCTCCAGGGCCATGTGCCCATGAGGGAAGGGTTAGAACAGCTGTTATAGTTGGTGATTCGATCATTAGGCATGTAGACATCTGGGTGGCTGGTGGACGTGAGGATTGCCTGGTAACATGCCTGCCTGGTGTGAAGGTAGTGGACCTCAAACACCACCTAGATAAGGTCTTAGATAGTGCTGGGGAGGAGTCTGCTGTCTTGGTACATGTCGGTACCAATGACATAGGAAAATGTGGTAGGGAGGTTTTGGAGGCTAAATTTAGGCTTTTACGTAGGAAGTTGAAATCCAGAACTTCCAGGGTAGCATTCTCCAAAATGCTTCCCGTTCCACACGCAGGACCCAAAAGGCAGGCAGAGCCCCGGAGTCTCAATGCGTGGATGAGACAATGGTGCAGAGATGAGGGTTTTGGATTTGTTAGGAATTGGGAAACATTCTGGGGAAAGGAGGGGCTCTTATGATGGGATGGGCTTCACCTTAACCGGGATGGAACCAGGCTGCTGGCATTAACCTTTAAAAAAGGAGATAGAGCAGCTTTTAAACTAGATAATAGGGGAAAGCCGATAGTTGCCCAAGAGTGCATGGTTCGGAAGAATGTATCATTGAAGGATACTATCAAAAGCAGAGAGGTTCCAAAAAAGAGTAAAGTAGCCCAAATGCCCTCGAGTATGGAGCAGACAGAGCTTAAAGATCCCAAATTACCCATGTCTACCAATATCCAGTTTAATATGAATAAAATACAATCTAAAATGCTTGTATGCAAATGCTAGAAGTCTAAAAAATAAGAAGGGAGAGTTAGAATATATAGCACTAAATGAGAGGTTAGATATGATTGGAATATCAGAACATCGTGGAAGGAGGACTAGTGGGGTACAAACTATATCGTAATGATAGAGCTGATCAAATTGGTGGAGGGGTTGCGCTCTATGTTAGAGAGGGCATTGAGTCAGAAAGGATTCATGTTTTGCAGGAAACAAAATTTGCTGTAGAATCTCTATGGATTAAAATTCCATGTAAAAAGAGGAAGGCAATGGCAGTGGGGGTGTACTATCGACCGCCTGGCCAGAATGAACAAATGGATGATGAAATGCTCAAAGAAATCAGAAGCTAACAAAAGTTACACCACAGTAATAATAATGGGTGATTTCAATTACCCCGGTATCGACTGGGTCAGTGTCACGGCAGGACATGCTAGGGAGATAAAGTTCCTAGATGAAATAAATGACAGCTTCTTGGAGCAGCTGGTTCATGAACCAACCAGAGGGAAAGCCATATTAGACCTAATCCTTAGTGGAACACGAGATCTTGTGCAAGAGATAAGGGTGTTGGGGCCTCTTGGCAATAGTGATCATAGCATGATCGCGTTTGATTTAATTAGTGGAGGAGGGATAGTAAGGAAATCCACAGTACTACCTTTTAACTTTTGAAAGGGAGACTATGATAACATTAGGAAAATAGTTAAGAAAAAACTAAAAGGAGCAGTTGCAAAGGTTAAAGACTTACATCAAGCTTGGGTGTTGTTGAAAACTACTATCTTGGAAGCCCAGACCAGCTGTATTCCAAGCTTTAAGAAAAGTGGAAGGAAGTCCAAAAAACTGCCAGCATGGTTTAAAGGTGAAGTCAGAGAGGCGGCTGCTGCCAAAAAAGCATCTTTTAAGAAATGGAAAAAAGAGCCAAACGATGAAACCTGGAAACAGCACAAGCACTGGCAAGTCAAATGCAAGGCATTGATAAGGCAGGCAAAGGGAGAATTTGAGAAGAAGCTTGCTGCGGAAGCAAAAACGTGAAATAAAGACTTTTTCAAGTACGTTCGTAGCAAAGAACCTGTGAGAGAGTCAATTGGTCCATTAGATGATAGAGGAGTTAAAGGGGCACTAAGAGGCGACAAGGCGATAGCGGAGAGACTGAATGAATTATTTGCTTCTGTCTTTACTGAGGAAGATGTAGGGATGTTATCCATGACTGAAGTAGTATTTAAAGGTGCGAAAGAATTGAAGGAAATATTGATACATCGGGAAGATGTATTACAACTATTAGATAAACTGAAGAGTAGCAAATCACCTGGGCCAGATGGTTTACATCCAGGGTGTTGAAAGAACTGAAATATGAGATTGCAGACCTGCTATTAGTAATCTGCAAATTTTCATTAAAATCATCTGTAATACCTGAAGACTGGAGGATCGCCAATGTAATGCCAATTTTTAAAAAGGGTTCTAGGGGTGATCCGGGAAACTACAGACCGGTGAGCCTCACGTCAGTACCGGGAAAAATGGTAGAAACAATCATAAAGAACAAAATTACTCAGCATGTAGATAGTCATGGCCTAATGGGAGACAGCCAACATGGCTTTAGACAAGGAAGATCTTGTCTTACTAATCTGTTATGTTTTTTTGAAGGTGTGAATAAACAGGTGCACAAAGGTGGGTCAGTTGATATAGTATATCTGGACTTTCATAAAGCCTTTGACAAGGTCCCTCATCAGAGACTTTTGGCAAAACTAAAGAGTCATGGGATAGGAGGCAGTGTACTATTGTGGATCAGGAACTGGTTAAAAGATAGAAAGCAGAGGGTAGGGCTAAATGGCCAAGTTTCCCAATGGAGTGAATAGTGGTGTACCCCAGGGATCTGTGCTGGGTCCACTGCTTTTTGACATATTCATAAATGACCTGGAAAAGGGAATAACGAGTGAGGTTATCAAATTGCAGATGACACAAAACTATTTAAAGTTGTTAAAACCCAAGAGGATTGTGGAAAATTGCAAGAGGATCTTGATAAATTGGAAGACTGGGCATCAAAATGGCAGATGAAATTTAATGTGGACAAGTGCAAAGTTATGCACCTAGGGAAGAACAACCCAAACTATGATTACACAATGCAAGGTTCCACATTAGGAACCACCACCCAGGAAAAAGATTAAGGCGCCATGTTAAAACCCTCGGCCCATTGGGTAGGGAGGTTTCGGGTATGGAGGTTATATGGTATGGGAGGAGAGGGTCGAGGGGTATGATTTCAGGATTATATAAAGAGGTGAAAGGACTGTGGGGAGGGAAATTTAGGTATATGTTAGAATGGGAGGGGGATTTGGGGCAGACGTTGACAACCAAGGAATGGAAGAGGGTGTGGGACCAGACAAAGAGGGGGCCTTGCTCGAGTAAGATTAAAGAAAATAGCTATAAAGTTTTGCTGCGCTGGTATTATATGCCAGAGAGATTACATCGGATGTACCCAGAGGTGTCTTCTCTTTGCCGGCGGGAGTGTGTAGAGGTAGGGACATTCTGGCACATCTGGTGGGGGTGCAGAAAGGCCCAGGGTTATTGGGGACAGATCCAGAAGTGGATTCAGCAGAAATTAGGGGTGGGGGTGGCATTATCACCGAGTATCTTTTTGCTTTCATGGTGGGGAGAGGGTGAAGAGCATCGGGGGGGGGGGGGGTAGAATGGTGTTGGTGTGTCTAAGTGCGGCCAGATGTGAGGTGGCCACGGCTTGGAGGCAAAAGGAGATGCCCTTGGTGGAGCAGTATGAGAACAGGGTCAGGAATGTTGTCCTAATGGAGAGACTAACTGCGGCAAGGCAGCTGAGGGTGGCGCGGTTTGAGGAGGTGTGGGGAAGGCTGTGTAGGGTATTAGGAGGTGAGTAGAGAGTGGGAGGGAGAGGGAGAGGGGGGAGGAGGCGAGGGGGGGAGGAGGGAGAAGAAAACATAAAGAATGGGGGCACGGTTTAGATGTATGGGTTATTATAGTTATAGATACGTGGGGGGTACAAGGTTATAATAAGGAATAAAGGTCAATATCTGGTAGGGAGTGCATTGTATAGAAATTAGGATGTTAGTAACAAATTGTATAAAAGGGGGATGGTGACTGTTATTTGTATTTGACTAGGTTATGGAAATGTTGATAATAAAAATTTAAATAATAAAAAAACAAGTAGAAAGACTAGGGAACATGCAATGAAGCTACAATGTAACCCATTTAAGACTAATAAGAGAAAATACTTTTTTCACTCAACGTGTAATCAAACTCTGGAATTCATATGTAGTAAAGGATGTACTAAAAGCTGTTATTGTAGCTGGGTTTTAAAGAAGGTTTGGACAAGTTCCTGGAGGAAGGGTCCATAAACCATTATTAAAAAGAACTGGGATAATCATTGTGGGGGAAAAAAAACCCTCGGCCCAGTGTACAGCGGCTGCCAAGAGAGCAAATAGAATGCTAGGTATCATAAGGAAAGGAATGGAAAAGAAAAGAAAAGATATTATATAATGTCCTATATCATTCCATGGTGAGACCGCACCTTGAATATTGTGTGCAATTCTGGTCGCCATTTTTAAAAAAGGATATAGCATTATTAGAAAAGGTTCAGAGAAGAGCCACCAAAATGGTGAAGGGGATGGAAGGATACTCCTATGAAGAAAGGCTAAAAAGGTTAGGGCTCTTTAACCTGGAAAAGAGACTGCTGAGGGGAGATATGATAGAAGTCTATAAATTAATGAACGGAGTGGAACGTGTAAACGTAGATCAATTGTTTACATTATCAGAATATAGAAAGACTAGGGGACATGCAATGAAGCTACAGGGTAAACTATTTAAGACTAATAAAAGAAAATATTTTTTCACTCAACGTGTAATCAAACTCTGGAATTTGTTACCGGAGGATGTAGTAAAGGCTATTAGTGTAGCTGGGTTTAAAAAAGGTTTGGACAAGTTCTTGGAGGAAAGGTCCATAAACCATTATTAAGAAGGGACCCAGGATACCAATGCTTAACCCAGTACAAGCATTGTGGAACCTGTGTCTTTTGGGGAAACTGCTAGGTACATATGACCTAGATTGGCCACTGTTGGAAACAGGATACTGGGCTCGATGGACCTCGGTCTGACCCAGTATGGCATATCTTATGTTCTTATGTTCTTATGTAACTCCCCTTCTTTCCTTCAGCACCTTCAGGTGGTACATAAAAAAAAAATCACCAAGGAAAATGGCTTGGGAAGGATGGCCCGTGTCTGGTGTTGTCCCCATTTGGAATAGTAACAAAGAAGGAGCCAGTCAAATTCCGTTGATACATAACCTGTCCTGTCCCATGAGCGAGTCGGTTGATCACCATATCGATCCTTCTTTGTGTTCTGTCAGATATGCATCTATTCAGCAGGCCCTAGCAATCATTTGGAATTTGGGCCACGGGTACAACTGGCTAAGGTGGAGATAGAGTCGGCATTCCGACTACTCCCGGTGCATTCAGAGTCTTTTTCATCTTGGTTTTCACCTTTAAGGGCGAAGACTGTTATGACAAATGTATGTCCATGGGCTCTTCAATTCCTGTGCATATTTTGAGCAGTTCAATTCATTCCTGCTTTGGCTGGTTGAAGAAATAGCCAGGCCTGGCTGAACGGTTCATTAACTAGATGATTTCCTGTTCATGGGGGCCAGGTTCGAGGAGTGCAAAATGATCTTGGATTTCCACGAGTCCACCGCAGAGCAGTATGGAGTACCTCTGGCAGAAGAAAAGACCGTGGGACCCACAGGACACATTCCTCAGAATTCAGCTAAATATACAAGCCCAGGTTTCTAGACTGCCCATGGATAAGTTGGAGAAATTAAAATTCAACATTGGGCAAATGAAAGGCTTGTGAAAAGCTAGATTAGAACTGAAAGCTATATTAGAACAGTTTCAATCTCTGCTCAGTTTATTATGTTTCACCTGTATGGTGATCCCGACGGGGCAGGTTTTCTGTTGCCGACTGGCTTATGTGACAAGGGGGGTCAAGTAGAGGCACCACTGCATCAGGGTTGATAACAGCATACGCAAAGACCTATGAGTCTGGAGAACATTTCCTGAAGGCCTTTAATGGCTTAGCCTTCTGGCAGAATTCCCCCTGTTTTAGCTGTGACCTGGAATTGTTCATGGATACGTTGGTGGGGCTGGTTTTGGGATATACTTCAAAGGGGTCTGGGGGGAATTGTTCTCAGAGTCTTGACTGCGCGAGTGGCACGCCTTTGGTGCTAACGAGGATATCACATCCCTGGAGTTATTCCCCTTGATGACAGCCCTGTCTATCTTGGCCCCTCAATTGGCTAACAGGGTGATTACATTCTGCACTGATAATTTTGTGGCGGTACAAGCAGTACACAAGATATATGCCAGGATGCTAGAGGTGGTGGCGCTGCCCCGGAAAATTGTTATATTCTGTATTATGCATAATATCACTTTTAAGGCAGAGCATATACAGGATTCTACAATAACATTGCTGATGCCCTTTCTTGTTGTTCTGTGCCATCAGCAGCAGTCTGGGTGTTTGGCCCGCTGAAGTGCAGAAGTTATCAATGGGTTTCCTTGGCGGAATGCACCAACTGGAAATATTTTTGAAGCCTGGGAGCATTTCTGTGAGTTCTTAACAAGATCAGGGAATCCTTAACAGGATCAGGGACAGTGACAGATGTGTGAGGGGCTCCACTCTCCAGTGGATTCTATCATGCAAGGGCAGTGGCATGATGAAATCTGTGGTACCAATGTGCCTGAGTGATGGGGAAAAAGAGCCTTTCGGCCAATTTTGTCATTGCTAAAGGATGATGGGCGGAGCGGCTGATGGTTGCTGCGCTCTGGACCACAGGCACCCGATCGTCCACAATGTGTTAAGGAAGCTGCTTGCTGTCACGGATGGCAGTCTGCTAGGACGCCTTTGAGACCCATCTTTTCAGATGCACCTTCTCCTTAGCATTCTCCGGGGCACTCAGAGTAGGAGAGCTTCTTTTCATCCTCATGTTTCTGGTTCCACGATTGCTGATGCCCTTTCTCATTTTAAGATGGCAGCATTCCGGGCCAGTGCTCCTCGGGCAGATGCAGTCAAGACATCCATTCCAGAGGCAGTCTGGGTGTTTGGCCCGCAGGAGTTTGGAGCCCCTTGATGGGTTTCCTGGCAGAGTGTACCAGACTGACATACTTGAAGGCCTAGGATCACTTCTGGGACTTTTGTGTGCAGGATGGCATCAGGGAGGATGACTGCTTTAAGGCCAGCACCATTCTTCACTGGATATTCTGCTGCAGGGACAGTGGTAGGAGTAAATCCTCAGTAAGAAAGCGCTTAACGGCCCCCACCCCTTTTGCCAAAGCAATGGGAGAAAGGAACTCTTCAGCAGATTTTGTCATTGCAAGGATAATGAAGGGATGGTCAGCCGAGCGTCACCACACGCCTGACCGCAGACCTGTAGCTCTAAGATGGACACCATGAAAAGGTGGACCAAATTGTCATGGCCACCCCTGCCAGTAGACTACATGTGCCCGGTGTATTTTGAGGAATACAGATGATTACACCCGATGGGAGGTGAGCAGTGTTGGTCCATGTGGGCGTAGCATCCCTGTCTCTCTTCCAGTTTGCCAGGGTGAGGAAGCTGTCATCGCAGAGGCAGACCTTGAGGTTGGCTATTAACGGCATTCATTTCTTCCACACTGGACAGCTACCAGGGCAGCTGAGCTTGAAAAAACAAGGAAACAAATCATGTCCATAGGTGGGTGGCGTTCTGACTGTTATAACCTGTATGTTCGCCTGGAAGCTAGGGATTAACAAATGTTGCTGTGATTAACCTTTCTTGTGTTCTTCTTTTGATGGTTTTCCCTAGGTGCAATTTCCCGAGAAATGTGGATATAAGACCATCAATACGTCCACTGGGTGTAAAGGAGAACCTGGAGCAGAACGCAGGGCTTTAATTTGGGCATGAATCCTGCAGAGGTTTCCGTCAGGATAGAGGTACGAGGAATGATATGGGACCTGCTGGTTCCATCCCTTATGCATAGAAGGAGGGGGGGGGCCAAGAACCTTTGGGTCTTAGTGATGCAATTGGAGGGAGAACAATTGGCCAATACCCACAGTGTCAAATTAACTGGAATATGCAGCTGGCTGACATTTTCTCTGCAACTCGGGTGGTTGGTTCCATATAGTAACACTGAGGGTCTGAAAAGGCAAAAAGGTCACAATGGACAGTGGAGAAAATGAGACAAAAGGCGAATGGATAGTTGGCTTGCTTCATGGAGGCAATCGAGGGGGGGAGTTGCATTGGGCATGATCTCATCGATGTAAGTTGCCCTTGCCTGTGTTGTGCAGCCGGCGTATACCTGTCAGATATTGGCAGGGACATTTTCCTGTGCGCGACCCAGGACATGGTAGAAATGCTGCTGGCCACAGTCAAGTGCAGGGTGGGGCCCCCACGACAAGCGGTGGGATGTGGCCAGAAGTTAAGGCCAATCAGATTGAGCGCACAGCCGTACAGTTGAGTATAGGGGGAGTGGCCACAAGGAAATTGTCCTTCCCCTGGCAAGGTCGACAGATTCGCAGCAGAATCAGCAGGTAATGTGCCTCCCCATGCATTGAGGGTGGGGAGTAGGGAGGGATACACCTCGTTGCATATATTAAATATGCGGCAAACTTGACCTTTGATGGGCCGGGTCAGTACAGAGGAGGATGCTGCTGCGACCGGGGGTAGCGTGCACACTTTATTGGCATGCTGCACCACATAGCGTATTACGGATAATGTGTATCAGTTATGACAGCAATGGTTAAAAAGTGTTTTCAGGTCAAGGAGCGTGCTTTGATGGCACCTTCATTTGGCGAGTGCGGGCTATGTGTCTCGAGAATGTGTCAGAGAAGTTTAGGGCAATTTAATGTTGTATATATGTTTGAGAATTTTGGTTATATGTTTGTTTAAGGTTATGCTGTGGTCAACATTACCCTATAAATTCTGAATTTTTGTGGCAAAATTGGTTGTTCATTCTGTCAGCAGCGAGGGACAACGTAAGCAAGGGGACACGGGACAGGGAAAAACATGTGGGGGGGAGAAGGGGTGAGGGCAGAAGGGGAAAGGGGGAAGGGAAGGTAACATAGCCTAGGCCTGGATGCCAATTGCACAGTTGTGACCCAACCAGCTGGATTATCAGATGCTGGGCACAAGATCACAGGGCTGAGAGGCAGGGGTTAATGTGCAGTGGGGGCAGTGGGACAGGGGGCAGGCCATGGCCGGACTTAAGAGGGGTTTGTGAACTGTGGGCCACCATCTTGCCCCTCTGGTTTGGACAGAGAAAGATCATGCACCCACCCACCCTCTTGGGGTTTATTTTTTTCGCAGCATAGCCAGAAGTTAAGGGCCATTGGACTGAGTGCACAGCCATATAGTTGAGTATAGGAGGAGTGACCACAATGAAATTATCCTCCCCCTGACAGGGTCGATGGATTTGTAGCAGGATCAGTGTATAATGTGCCTTCCCACGCTTTGATGGTGGAGAGTTGGAGGGATACACCTTGTTGCCATATATTAAGTATGCAGCAAGCCCAACCTTTGACGGGCCGGAACAGAAGGAGGACACTGCTGCGACTTTGGGTATAATACACGCTTTAACAGCATGCTGCCCCACTCAGCGTATTATGGATAATGTGTATCAGTTATGACAGCTATGGTTAAGAAGTGTTTTCACGTAAAGGGGCAGATTTTGACGGCACCTCCCTTTGGTGAGTGTGGGCTATGCATCTCGAGGATAAGTGTCAGAGAGGTTTAGGGCAATTTAATGTTGTATAAATGTTTGAGAATTGTACAATGTGAATTTTGGTTATATGTTTGTTTAAGGTTATGCTGCGGCCAACATTATCCAATAAACTCTAAATTTTTGTGGCAAAACTGGTCATATGAGCATTCTGTCAGCGGTGAGGAATGACTTAAAGAGGACACGGGGCAGGGCAAAAGCGGGGAGAAGGGGTGGGGGGCAGTAGGGAAGGGAGGAGGGGCAGGAAACATGGCCTAGGTCGGGATGCCACTTGCCCAGTTGAGAAAATGTTTACTCATACTTATCACGCTCGGAGCACAATTTAATTAAGGATCTGACACTCTTGAAAGTATTTTCAATATTAAGAGAAATAAATTGATCTTCTTCATTTCTTTCCTAATAGTGTTTCTAATATTTGCCCTAGAAATTGTGTACTTTTATTAGCCTGGTCTCTGTTTGTAAGAACAGCAAGATATTTCACTAGCTTACCTTCTAGAGCAGGATTTCCTAAATATGTTTCTGGGCCCTCACAGCCTCTTGGGTTTTCAGGCAATCTAGAAGCAATAACTATGTGATACATGTGCATACACTAGAACTTAGTATGTGCACGTGTCTTTCATGTATTCCTTGTGGATATCCTGAAGGCCTGACTTGCTGTGGAGTCTCCAGGACAGATCTAAGAAGTCCTGTTCTAGAATCTTCACTAAAATATGTAAATCATAATTTAAAAGTTAAATGGAGCACTAAAAACAACAACCTCCAGAACGTTTACTGTCTTTGCAAATTACTAAAATAGACACTGACGTCATATAAGAAAACAGATTTTCATATTCAAGAACTTCATTAGAAATCACAGTCAGACAAATGGCAAGGGCCTTGAAGTGTTCAATAAAAAGATAAATAGAATTTATCCTCTGCTGGGTGTTTACCAGCTTTAGTTATTTGATAGCATACCTGACTTTCGAAGAGTTTATCTCCCCCCCCCCCCAATCCCTCTGAGACTGCTGGGATAAAGTAGGTAATTTAAATGCTTTCAAAATTAATATATATCTTCCTGGCTCCTATTAAATTTTGATGCATATAATTTCTGATAATACCCAGGAAATGCTGTACGGATTTGCTCCATATAATAAGAAAGGGCATCCTTTGACATCCTAATTGCTTGAATATAACCATTTTTCAATAGAGATTTGAGTCTGTCGACTAACAACTTATCTAACATATTTTCCTTAACATAATATATCTGTTTAGTGTGTCTAATACTATTTCCTACCTTGTTATCTATTACAGAATTCAACGTAGCTCACTTAATGCATAGTTACTTCCTTTAAATGTTTAAACAATGTCTCTTATTCTCTTCCAGTTTAATCAGTTCAGAGTTAACGTTATACTCTGCTAACATTGCAGATTTATTCAAGAAAGGCTGTTGGTTTTAGAACAGCCATGTTAAGCTTAACACATCTGCATTAAAATTCACACAGCCAACATGGCCAATAACACAGGCTGCTTTAATTAATACGAGTCTTCCAGGTCTTCACCCATATTTGACTAATGTAAAAAGGTCTCCACTGTAATCATGATATCAGGGGAACATTGTAAACTCTAAGAAGCCTTTAATGCTAGAATTTTAGCTACACTCCGGAGACAGTCGTTAATGTCTTCCTGTTTTAATATGTCTCTAAAATAATGCATCCTTTGTTAAAATGTGCATTATTTAACACATATATCACTGCTTCAAGTCCTTCTGCCTGCAAAATCCTTCCAAACCAGCAGGCTCTTTCTTGCACCATGATTTATGTAAAAGGCTAGAGGAGAATGCCATTGGTCTCGAAGGTCAGGCGGTGATGAGGAACCAATATGGACCACCACTAAGCAGTGACATGATCGATTCTGCCTGTGCAAGTGAGGAGATGGACTGAATTGTTCTGGATTGTCTGAAGGCATTTAAGTTCCAAAGCCATGATCCCGAAGTAGACAATGTTATAGTAGCCCAGTTGTGATGTGATGAGTGTGTGGATGAGGGCATGCTGAGCAGCAAAGTCAAGGTAGAAGCCACTGGCTCATAAATAATGAAGGGCTAGAAAAGCAGATTTAGTTACAGCATATACCTGTTTTCATAATTCCAAAGTTTTTGAAAGACTCTGAGTGAGATGGGCTTACCAGCTAAGGTGAGAGTGATAGCAGAACAATCAGAGCTATGTGGCAGTTGTTTTAGTAGAGTTCAATTTGAGATGATTGGAATGTAATCAGGAGAAAGCACTGATATGAAGTAAGTTTGGAGAGTGGGAATTGCTATAGGCTATCAAAAGAATGTTTGTGTATATAACGGTAAATACCAGCATTCTGTATTAGAGTGGCAAGGGGATTGAGGTGCATGTTAAAAGAAGCCCCAGAACAGAGCCCTGCAGGACTTTGCATTGCAGAGAATGGGAAATGCTGCCGAAAGTAGCAAAAGAGTGAGATGACAAGAATGAGGAGAACCAGTGAAACAAAGTACCATGAATACCAGTGTTGTGAAGATAATTGAGAAGAATATTATAATCTACCAAACTGAGGGGCATGTTTACTAAAGTGTGGTAGGAAGACGGTTAACATGCAGAATTCATGTGTTAGTACCACACTGGAGCCCAACAGCCACAGTAAACAAAAGGAACATGGCTGCTGTATGCTACTAAAATACAAATAACTGCCTAAGGGCCAACTAAACCATATATAAAAAATGCCCTTAGTAAATAGACTTCCAAAGTCAATTATTCTTATCAAAAAACTTTTTTTTAATTCAACTAACTCAGTAATAATGAAAGGCAAATAAGACCCCAGGATGGCTCAAACCCTACATTTAGTGAAATTTCTCATGCTAGGGAATAGCTGACGCTCACATCACAGGTCAAAAGCCTTCATTAAGTTTTTTTAATTTTTAAATCCAAATTTCTTAATTTCAGAATTTACCACATTTATTTTCTCCACAAAAGTACTTTTTAGGATTCTTTATACTTCTAATAAATATACCATAATACTTGAAAAGCTTGGAAGCTCCTACCATTTTGGCTTTTAATGATTATGCTGTGTATGTCATGTGATTATGCATGTTTAGCGAACTTTCCCATTGGCTGACAGTCTGTTTAAAAACAGGTGACATCAGACGCCGTCTTAGTGATGGCGATGGAGGCATTTCCTATATTCGGCATTTAAGATACTACTCTAAAACCCCTGAAGAAGCTGCTATTTGGCGAAACAAAAGCTTTTGTAGGGTGTCGATATTCTGCCTTGACGGCAGGCATCTGAAGGTGCCATGCGATCAATTCTAAATGAAGGCTGGGAAGCTGCTTTCGCTTTGACTATGTATTGGATCATGGACTTGCTAAGATAAGTAATTGTAGACCTTTTGTGGCATAATTACTGTTAGCTTAAAAAGATTTACTTCTGTTTACAGGAGGAGAAGGTCCAATCCATGATTGTTCATTTGGTTATAACAAAAGACGCTGTTTCTTTTTCATTATTACTGAGTTAGTTGAATTAAAAAAAAGTTTTTGATAAGAATAATTGACTTTGGAAGTCTATTTACTAAGGGCATTTTTTTATATATGCTGTATGCTACTACCATTGCGCTGGACACAACACTAACACGATAGTAGTGAACGCATGCCCTGGTACATGCACAAGAACACACGCATTGTCCAGCACATTCACACAGTGTGCATGGTCTCCAAGCATGTCAGAAAAAAGAGAATGCTACAAGCATAATATTGGGACATCTGTGTGCCTTGGGTTCATTGTGGACAGTAAGAGCTGTGCCCCTAGCATCCATACAGGAAGGTATCAGCTTGCCAGTCTAGAACAGGCTGAAGACTGGGAGTGGGCTGATCAGCCAGCACAGGGGCGAAGTTCAAGAGAGTGGGGCATGTAAATCATGAAGCAAACACATGCAGAGATTATGTGCTGTGTCTCAAACTGTAAGTGATAGGGTACGACTGTGGCATCTGGAGATGTAGAAGATCATGTATGGGGTCAGGCAGTTGTCCACAGTTTCTATTACTGGGTACAGGGATATAGACCCCTATTGTTTCAATGTGTTGGCCCAGCTCCTGCCCTTCATATTTATTAACATTCGCATATGAACCACACAGTTGGTGTTGGGAGCATGGCGTGTGCAGCTAACATCTGGTCAGAGGCAAGTATTAGCTGCCCCTACACTCGCGGCATCTTTTCACATTTAACATGCGAGTAGCTTGCCCATTCCTGGTGTGTGCCATGTCTCCACCCAGTCTCTGTCTTTACCCTGCTTACTCGCGCATTGCTCCAGTAGCATGGGACTTTTAGCGCAATGGCACTTGCCGCACACATTCCTTGCTTCTGTGTGGCCCAACCGCGTGCCAACCATGTGCAAAACCCCACACTACTGGCTGGCACACTTTAATAAACATGGTCCTGAATGCGGTGGAAAGATCAAGTGAAATGGTAAGTGCAATTTGTCCACAATCCAGAAAGCTATGCATCTTACTAATGAGAGCTGTAAGGATATTTTTTGTGATATGGCCTGCATGGAATACAAATTGGCAAAGATATTGCCATTGAGCTTGTAAATGAAAGAAAGATTAGAGATGTCAATAATTGACAGGCGACAGGGGATCAACCTTTGCTTTCTTATGGCGAGGGCGCACTATGCTTGTTTCCAGCAGGAGGGGACAGTTCCTATGGAGAAGCTATGATTAATCAAAATAAATGCAATAGGCAATCTGAGTGATTGTTCCCCTATCCACTTGGAGGGGAAGAGGTCTAATGGGCAGGACGTTTTCCAAACTTGAGTAAACAATGTTGCCAGATTGAAATATAATCATCAATGTTAAAGAGAGGTAGGGAAATTGGTATCTAACAGATCTAAATCAACTCAGGGAGAAATGGGCTCAGCAGGATTACCGGCAGTGACATCTTTCCAAAGAGAAGGACCTTAGACTTTTTTTTTTGTTTTGTTTTAGTATTTAGTTCATACCTTTCCAGTATAGCTCAAGGTGAGTTACAATCAGGTACTGTAGGTATTTCCCTGTCCCTAGAGAGCTTCCAATCTCAGTTTCTACCTGAGGCAATGGAGGGTTAAGTGACTTGCCCAAGGCCACAAGGAGCACCATTGGGATTTGAACCCCGGTCTTTCTGGTCCCAGGTGAGAATATCAACAGAAGGTGTATGTTGTATGTAGTGTGCTGCTAGAAGAGAGTTGATTAACATGGGAAAGAATTTCTTAAGATAATTAACAGAGGTAATAATGAAGGTAGTAAAGTAAAGCTGTTTGGCAGAGATAATCTGAGAGTGATAGTAGAAAAAGCAGTCCTAATAATGAGTTAGGTCAAATGAAGACTTAATCCATTGCTAACATTGCTCAGTCTTCCTCAGCAGGCATCTTGTAAAATGCAGACCAGCATGGAACCAACTCCTGCCCTCCTTATTGGTTCTCACAAATATGGTCGTGATCTTGCGGTACTGGCCCCTAGCATCAGGACATTAGGCGGTTGCACCGGCTGATCATGGCCATTTTGCACCATTGTCCAATTGACCACCAGGGATCAAGAGGTATGGACTGGGGGATTGGGTGGGGGGCCTACGGGACCAATTACGCTGTTTGACTAGCCAAGAGTAATTGTTTTTAATGGGATGGGAGGGGAGGAGGATCAGGACAATGACTGGCTAGCCAGGTTTATTTAAAGGATCAGGAGGGGGACCTTTGGGCACCAGACTGACTAGCTGGGCTTTAATCTTGGTTAGGGGGTGCAGACAGTTTCCAGTGGGGATCAGGAGTTGCTCAGGGGTATTGGTGCTGAAGGGGGGATGAAGATCAGGATTTTTTTTTTTATATTGTTGGTGCCACCGATCTCTACATCTGTAGCACTGACAATATTGTTGGATCGGGGGGGGGGGGGGGTGATCTGGGCATGTGGGTGCTGTTAGGTTCCAGGGCAGATGATGCCTGAGACAGAAGTGGTGTTATCTGCAGCCATGATGGGGCCTGATTTTGGCAGTCATCACATGATTCCACCCTTCAACGTGCAAAAGGCAGATATTGCAGAAAAGTGCCTGTGATATCTGCTTTTTACCCACGTTAGCTTTTATTGCTGGACAATAAATCTGATCCCGCCCTGATCTGCCCCTTTAGTACATATACCCCAAGAGTGCTTCTTTGGTAACTGGCTTTTTAGTTAACATTGATTAAAAATTATTGAAAATAGAAATGACGGTACCTGTAACCATGCGATCAAATAGAATTCTTACTTTCTCCTTCAGTCATTTTATAGTTTTAAGATGTACTGTTCTGGATATCAGACAATTGAATCTTCGAACAGCCTAGGTATAAGCTATATCAATTACTGCGATGGTAAGAGTCTGTATATATGGACCAAATAAGGACATATGAAGTCCCATTTTGCATAGAGTTTCTACATGGCTACATGTTCATAATATCCTGGCTTCCTCGCTATTTTGCAAAATGTTCAAGAAACACAGAACATTTTGTAAAATGTGCATAAGGATATGCAAATGTACATGTGTCAGCATGACCAGCAGCAACACCCATCTTAGAAACACATTTGTAAATTGATCTACATATGTTTGGGATCTGTACGTATAAACCATGACATTTGTGCCTGTGGGTGCTGATTTTGCTACTTAAAAGTATAGATGTCAGCATTTTCACATTTAAGGGCCATTTTTTAAAAAGCTGCATGGGCATGTGCGAAAAGCTTTTACTTTTAGACATTTAGCCATGGCATTACACAGCAAAGAGTAAGCACAATTAACCCTTCAATGAATAGTGCAAATCAGAGGTTCAAACAATACATGGGGTAATTTTATAAAGGGTCTCTACTTTTCACTGCACAGTATGTATTTGTACCTATTTAGGGGGGTCTTTTACTAAGTACTAGCTATCAATGTATGTTCAGGCACATAATGAAGGCAAATTGGGAAGCAGGTTGGCAGTTAGGGTGGAGCCATGACAGTTAGTGTAGGGTGATTTCTGACTGTGAAATCATGCATTAGGGTGGTAAGGTGCAGGTTAGGGGTGGAGAGTGGGTGTGGTGAGCATGGCACAGTTAACTCAGGGGTGAAAACCATGTGCTAACTGTGACCCTTGCAATTAGTGCAGGTTCACCTAACGCCACCTGAATAGGCAGAGTTAAATGCAGCCATGCTAGTTGTATATCACATTAAGCATGCAAATTGCACAGCTGCGGGACTCCTCGTTAACTGCTGGGAAAACGTTGTCCACACTCTTGACAGTTAACACAGTGCTGTTGCACTTAACATGCCATGATTTTGGAGCTTTGGGGCATTTAGCTGCAATACCTTAGTGCTCTTTAGTAAAAGATCCCTTTAGTCTTTTTTTTATGCAGATATGGCTATATACGCACATAAATGGTCTTATAAAAAAGTTGCCAATGTAAACGTATGCCCTTTGATATGATGACAGATACTTTCCTGGTCGGCATACTTGGGGGTGGGGTTTGGGTAGAACATAAGCAAAACTCATAAATAAGTAGATTATAAAATACCCTAATCTACATATATACATGTATAAAGCAGCACAAACATTTGCACATGCTTGAGAGTAGGTGTTTGTGATTGTACCTACATTGTAGATGTGTTTTCTGCCACTTCTGTTAATATTTTATAAAGAAAAGTAGGTGCCTATTTTATATTCAACCCTCTTAAACTAGGGGGTCACATAAAATTATGTTCCACCTGTTCACATATGCCTGCTTTTTTTATTATACATCTATTCCTGTTACAAAATTAGGAAAATAAAACAATGCATACTCCCCCCAAACCACAACCCAGCCCCTTTGAAACTTTGCACCCTATGACTTTTACAGTGCAAACAGCAGTTTTCTAAAATCGTGATTTACAAGTGTTGGCCTTACTAGAGAGTCTCCTGTGTAGCTGAACTGATTAAAGAAACAGATGTTGAGTTATATAATTAAGCTTATTAGAGTTAACACAATTTCCACCATTGTGGTGTCATCAGCAAGTGCCCTCCACATCTTAATACTGTTTACTGGGAAAAAGCTGAATATTTTACAATTAAACACTCCTGTTTTTAGCAATCTACTTGCTAAGAGGAAGAATAACTGTGCATTGTAAATAATAAATATAATGGCTTTATCCGAAATAAGAAATTATGTTTAGATTGCTTTTGCAGCATAAATATGTGAGCATTTCAAAGCTTGTAAAAAACGTATCCCATGGTTTAAAATCAGCAAAGATATTCGACAAGGCTGCATACATTTCTCCTACCTCTTTAATTTATATACAGAACACATCGTCAGAGAAGCATAACTGAATGAAGACAACCGAGGTGTGAAGACTGGTGGAAGATGCATCAATAACCTTCGCTATGCTGATGATACCACACGATGATGCTGAAAGTGAAGATTATCTGAAACATCTTCTCAAGATCAAGGAACATAGGGGCATGTTTACTAAACATTCCTAACGTGCGGGGCCGCGCTAGTGTGCCTGTGCCATATAAGGAGTGGGCGGTTCAGGCAGAAAATAGAAAAAAAACGGTAGTAAGCAACCGGACGTGTGCGCGTCGCGCTAATGTGCGGGGGTCGACATTAGCGCGTGGAAAGGCAAAGTGGCGCGCTGCTGAGTATACAAAACAACAGAGCCGTGGTACAACGGTGAAGACACTGACCAATGGTGCAGGGGCCATGGGTTCAATCCCCCAGTGTGCACAACGACAAAGGTCAGCTGAGGCAGTAACTGTAATGATTAACATTGTTTTAGGAGGCAAATTAATTTGGAACGGCATAAGGCGGCGCACAGTTATTTTTGGGCGGCAGAAGGCGGCGCACAGTGCTTTTTGGGCGGCATAAGGCGGCGCACAGTTATTTTTGGGCAGCAGAAGGCGGCGCACTGGTCCCCTTGGGCGGCAGAAGGCGGCGCGTTGATGCACAAGCACAGGAACAGAGCCACAGCACAATGGTTAAAACACTGACCAATGGTGCAGGGATCAGAGGTTCAACTCCTCACAATGCCCAGTGAAAAATGCCTGCTGAGGCAGTATGTATTATGTTGTGGAGTGCTGTAGGAGGCTGTATAATTTTATTTTGTTATCACTACTAGCAAACGCACTCTCCCAGCATGTTAACATACGGCGGCCCATAAGGCACATGTTACAGTGCACTGTTCGCCAAGGCACCCTTGAATGACCCCTATAGGGCAGCATGTATGTTGCGACACAGGATAATGTATAGTGCACCCTATAGGGATGGCAACCATAAGGTGGCCTACAGGGCGCCCTATGAAGCACCCTCAGAGGCACCTAATGGGTATAGTAAGCTGAGGGTGGTCTTGCCGGCATAGACATATGTACAGTAAATAAAAATAAAGCTGTGGACAGCCCTACCAAAGGGCCCCACTGTGGGTTTGAACCCATGACCTCTGGCTGCACAGGCAGTGATGTAACCATTGCGCTACAGCTCCATAGCTGTAAGCAGGCCCCTGGCTGGCTGCAGATAGCCTACACGTCACCTCACAGACAGTCTGCTGGTGTCAACAGGATAGGGTTAGGCCACCCGTACCCATGATGCACTGCACATGCAAATTAGCTGTCCGCAGATGGACACAAGATGGGGAATGCACCCCCACAGCACCTCGGCCCTGTTGGGGGAAGTGACCGTGTGCACCCACACAGCACCTTGGCCTAGTAGGGGGCACTGACCGGGTGTTTTACTGGCACAGAGTAGCCACACACCGTTACATCGTGCGGGTACTGTGCTCACCCTGAGTGTGCAATGAGGTGGCCAGGACCAGGTCAACAACACCTGCCAAAGCAGTGTTAATGTGTAAGATAGCTAGTTTCTGCACAAACACCATGGATATCCCTGTCTGCCGCCATCAGGCACCCCCCCCCCCAGTGGCAAACATGGTCCCCATCAAGGGATCCACACTCTACCTCCCTGCAAAGGTGGCAGTAGAGGGCAACATCAACCCCAGTCCTGCTGAGGAACACCACCACCCACAGGCAGGCAGCTCCATACACAGCCATAACACAATAGCAGACAGACATAAGCCCAGGGTATGGTAAGCTGCACTCCACCACCAGATATTCCCCTGCAGCAAGCCAACAGCCACTGCACCCTGCAAGCCAATATAGCAAGACATTTACCAGCTACAAACAGTCTGCTGGTTAGTCCATAGTGCATGTTCCCAATGGAGATGCATGCACCCAGAACTGGGCTGTCTGCATACACAGCAAGCAGATAGATCAGTGACTGGGCCCCAAAGAGAAACTCATATCTATCACATGAGAGAACTACTATACAGCACTATGGGGAGGCCTAGCCATGCTGTGGTCACTGCACAGTCAGGGTGAGCGTGATCCCCCAGAAGGACATGCTTTGGCCACCCTGTCTGTGTAGGTGGTGGCCGGACACTACAATATCCCAGCCAATGTCCCTGCCAGGGCCCTATGCCCAGTGCAGATGCATCCTGGCCACGCCACCCTGCCCTGGCTATACCCATGGTACCTTGCACCTCATTATGCACATTGACTGGCCAATACTGGCAACAGTGCTGGCAGTGCGGGCTGTTGAAGGGGCTTGCAGCCAACACCCACTGTATAGACAGACACACACTTCCACACCTCTGCCATCATGGTGCTACGATTGAGGGGGTAAGTAGCCTTGCCCACCAAACCGGTCCTGAGCACGGCAAGGCATGGATATGGTACGCATTACAGCTGGTGGTCACTCCCCAGGGTGGTAAGCACCGTCAGAGGCCAGGCCTGGAGCATGCCCCGCAAACACCTAACAGATTGTTTGGATGGGGTCAACTAGCAGTATGTACGTAACGTATGGATAACTGCCTGCCTGTGCTCCTAGCAAACGTCTCCGAGCTGTGTACCGTATACCTCAGGTGTAGGGTGACATTGGTAAGTTATGCAAGTGCTTGTTTTGGGTGCTGCATGCACGGTCCAATGTTCTGCCTTTCCAGGAGACATTGGCCAATGGGGCCTGTGGGTGTGGGTGTGTCTGCCCTTGATGGCTGCTGCTTTACGGCACAGATTCCCAACTCCAGTCCAGGTTTGCATCACACTGTTCGGGTTTTCCTGCTATCCCTCATGAATATGCATGGCCTACATCTACATGCCATGGGGGTGGTGCATAGATATACAGCACAGGCATTTGTATGAGTGTCAGCATGGAACCTGACTGGTGTGTGGCCCACCAGGACTGCATTTGGGTGATTCTGCTCTAGGTACTGCCCCTGTTCATGGTGTCTGTGCTCAGTGGGGTAAAAGATAGATGTCTTACCATTGCATATGTCCCCGCCATGAAAGGTGTGTCCTTACTATCACTGTTTAGTTGTGGGAAAAATATGTGGGCAGGATTGGCAGTAGCCCCAGCTGGGCTTTGAAACCTGTGACCTTCTGTTCTTGTATGCACTGTCTGTGTGCACTGCACCACTGTGTAGCCACAGATTGGTTGGATTCCCTGGACTGTCCATGACTGTGGATCGGCAGGACCTGTCTGTTGCAGTGGACTGTGCCAGCCTGCACATGGCTAGGCCTCTGTCTTCTGTGGTTAGCAGCCACTGCCCCCTGCACCATATGTACTTGTCCGCCAACATGCTGGCATGAACTTCTCTCAGAAAAAGCAGTTGACCTGATTGCAATGTGGCAGTATGGGACTGCATTTGGGGGACTTGGCTGTAGGTAATGCCCATTGTTGTGGTGTGTGTGCGGTGTTGGGTAAAATATGGGTGTTTTCCCCATGCATACAGGGGTGTCTGCGCTATCTTTATTTATCGGTGGGTAAAATATAGGGACTGGGCTGGCAGGTGCCCCAGCTGGGTTTTGAACCTCTGTCCTCTGGTCCTAGAGGTAATGACTCTGTCTGCTGTACCACACTTTGGCCACAGAGACAGTGCAGCCCCTGGAGGCAGTAAGCCTGGCAGGATGGAGTCACAAACCCTGCTCTACGCAATTCTACTGTGGGCATATGCACCCTGTCTGGTGACAAACGTGCACATAAACCCCGGAAATGACCACGGGAAATGTGGGACAAAATATCACCACGCTGGGCAACAGTGATATTAATGGGCAACCATAGCAAACACTCCCAGGAAAGCTCCAAAACGTGGAAATGTTTTTGGAAGAGTCTCCTCTCAGTAGACCCTTCCAAAAGTCATTTCTTTTTTCTGGAGCTTTGCTGGGTGTGATTTCTGTATTTGCCCATCACTATAACTGTTCCCAAGCTGAATTACTATTTTTAATAGTTCTGTTGTGGTCATTTTCTATTTTTATTTTCACTTTTGTGCTGTGCACATATATCACACTGCTCACGTTTTGCTGGTTTCCCCGGTTTTCCTGTACATTGCTGACGGAAATGGTTTCTCTTCCCTTTAAATGCTTTCTACCGCGAGTGTTTCACTCGCGGTAGTTTTTACATGCAATTTCGGGCCCGATACTGTGCGGGAGCCTCTCCCCTCCCACTCTCCACCCATTGACCCCGTCCCTCCGCCCCTCCGGAGCCTTCCTCCGCCCTCCTTTCGCCGTTCCACGCCTCTATCGGACATTTGCGGGCCCGCACTTGTACGGGGCCCGTTAGTGAGCCGCGTACCTGTGCGGGGGTGACACGCACGTGTGCGGGGCGTTTAAACGCGTTTCTGCGTGTTTCAGTGCCGCGTTGCCGTGCGCTATTTTGCGGCGCGCTATTTTGCGGATTTTAGTAAACATGCCCCATAGTCTTAAAATGGGCTTGCACCTTAACGTAAAGAAAACAAATATCCTGACAACTGACAAAATCAATAAGTTCATCACTGATGGAAAAGAAATTAAAATAGTTGATAACTTTAACCTACTTGGATAAACATTCAATAAAGAAAAGAAATGCAGTCAAGAAATCAGACGACATATTGCTCTTGGCAGAATGACTATGAAAGACCTAGGCAAGATTCTCAAGAGCAGAGATGTCTCTCTCCATACAAAGATTTGACTTGTCCAAGCCATGGTATTTTCAATAATGTCATATGGATACAAAAGTTGGAAAGTGAAAAAGAAAGACAGGAAGAAAATTGGTGCCTTTGAATTATGGTGCTGGCGACCGATACTGTGTATACCATGGACTGCCCAAAGAACAAAACAATCAGTACTAAAGGAGATCAAACAAGCTTTCTTTAGAAGCTCATATTACAAGACTTTGATTTTCATACTTTGGCCACATTATGCGAAGAAAGAGATATAGAAATAAATCATGCTTGGCAAGGTTGAAGTTCAACATAAAAATGAAAACCAGCAATGAAATGGATACAATAAAAGCAGTTATTGATGCCACTTTATCAACAATGAGCCGTCTGACTAAAGACTGAACACAGTTTAGGTTAACTATCTAGAGGGTCGCCATGAGTTGACATTGACTCGGCGGCCTTAACAACAACAGTGCTTTAATTGTTATAGATTTTCTTCACATTGGACTCTTCCAGAACATAATGCACTCTTTCTAGCATTATCTGTGCAGCTATTTCAGTATTAATCTGATATAATGCCAGACTGAATTTGCATTCCTGCAACAACAATATAGAATGAGCTTCACAGAAAATGCTGAGCCGGAATAATTATTGCATTATATACATACTCATGGATTACTCATGATGTTCAGTTTCAGATTCTATTGTTAATTCAATCAGCATTAAGCATTATGAGTTCATAAACCCAAATACAATTATATCAAGATTATTATACTGTAACAAGTATTTTAAATTAATATTGCATTTTAGAAAAAATGTGCCTTCTAATTGCTCTTGTTAATATACTGTAATTATTATAACTTTCAATTAAATAAAAAAGAAACTAATCTCATTTTTAAGGCAGCATTTTATTTTGTTATAATCTATGGGTCTCTTTTTTGTAGCAGACCCTCTACAGCCAACCCTAATCAATGGCTGGTCATATTTAAAAAATAACATTGTATACAGTGTTTGTTGCAACAGTCTGATTCTGGAATGACAAACTATACAGCCAACAAATCATTTTAGATTGCTGGCCATTAGTTCTGAAGTTCTGCTACTGATGTATTCATTTCTGACACAATGGGAAATTTCAGCATTCCTGTTCCAAATCACCAGCATTATCTCCATTTGATGCATTTCTCATTTCTTTGAGAAGTGACATTTCTAATTCAGTGCTAAATTTTGAAATGCACTAGGCCCTTCGGTTTCATATATATTTGCTTGTTAACAAGACATCGAGGTACTAAAGTATAAAATAATTTCATACCATGTTCTAGTTGCTAGTCAGAATATATGCACTAAAACTCTAGCTAGAGGTCTTAGCATTGACTGTACTGGGCTATACGCAAAAGGTTATCATGTATATGCAAAACCGCCTCTGTAGTTTGCAGATGTTATTAGCATGCATGTTATTACAAACTATATCATTTTAATTCTAAGTAATGTGAGAATGTTAAATAGTTTGATCATGCTAAACTTAGCATATGCAGTTGTCATTTGCGCTTGGCTCTGCCTCCTTTCAAAATCTACAAAGATTAACCTGGCATATGCTGCTGATCCTTGCTGCTGAGAGGAGGAGGAGTAATGCTACTAAATTCTAGGAAAGGAATTAAACAAAGAAAAGGTGCCAATAAAGAGAATTAACCTAGGTGCTTCTGATCTCTCATCGGCAACTGGAAGATAGAGAGGAAAAGGAAAATGCTGGCATGCTGGAGGAGCAACTGGAGTTAGAGGCTGCAGAAGACCATACAGATGTTTGTGCATAACCATGACATTCCAAGTTGCGCCCTCACACAAATTGAGAAAAACAAGTTTCTGGAGCCAAAGACGCAAAGGTATTTTTGCCAAAGCAAACCCTTGAAAAGGCCTTGAGGTCCAGGAGCAAATTTTGAAAAGGAATCACAGCAGATATCAGTCTCGGAGTTACCCATGATTCTGTCAGATGGTGAGAGAATTATTCTACAGTACTATCTGACCGACTTGGCACTCTCCATATAGTGCGGGGGTTGGTCTTATCCGGTTAGTGGTGATTTTCAGAGCCACTGTCCAGATAACAAGCCACATAACTCAGGACAGTAAAAAAGCTGCCCTACGTGCCTATCTAGATATTGGCTGAATATCGCTGCTGTCCGAATCCTGCTACTGCTAAATCCAGAGATTCAGTGCCAGCCTGTATCTGGGTGTCTGCATTGAATATCTGGATTTTCACTTATCTGTAGTGACTATCCTAGGCTGAATATATATTACTCCCTTCTCTTTATTTTCCACCAATGTCAGTTTCTCCCTTCACTCAGTTTCCGCTCTTTATATACTCAAAATTTAAAATTGTAATTGAATGATACTTTTGTTAATTCCTCAGACTGAAATACGAAGTTTTCCATAGCAAACTGCAATTTTCTTAAAAGTAACCTGCTACAAATTCTGTTCAGCTGATAGAAACGCTAGGTATAGAAGCAGTATTTCTGAAGAAAAAAGGAGCTGGTTCAACACTAAGGGATATGTTTATTAAGCTGGGCTAATGGTTAACCTGTGCTATTTGCAACTAAGTACCATGTTATTCAATGGGACCTAGTTAAAATATCATGAGTTAATTGTTAGCCCAGCTTAGTAAATATATCCCTAAGTCCCATTTAACATTTCTGGATCACTTGTGGGGAAAACACTTTCATTTTGAAGACTAATCATCATTTCCACGCCCCCCCCCCCCCAAAAAAAAAGAAGATAGGTGTGAGAATTTGCAGAGAAAGGTGAAATCAGAGAAAGAAAGATAAGAAGCTGCAGACAGATCTCTAGCAGGAAAGGGGAAAACAGCGTCCAATTAGAAAGCTTTTGGGAGCATCCCACAGTGCCTGAGTGCTGCCTTCCCGCCTTTCCCAACTACCTCTCTCCAGTTCTTCGTTTTCCACGGAGCCAGCAGGTCATTGTTCCTGTCACCGCAGAAAATTTGTCCTTATTCCTTTTATTTTTTGTGGTCGCGTCTGCCTTCCTCGACGCTTACCAGTACCGCCGGTTCTTCTTTTCTTTTCTTTAAAAAAAAAAAAAAGTAGTACTTTTCTTTTCCCCTTTTTTCCAGGTGCACGTGCCATTTTGGGCCTTAGGCCCAAAATTTTTTCCATCATGGAAAAACCCGCTTCGGGTTTTAAAAAGTGCACCAAGTGTGGCGGTACCATCTCCGTCACCGACACCCATGAATGGTGTCTGAAATGTTTAGGTCCTGAACACTCCATCACGGAATGTATAGCCTGTGCCATGATGTCCAAGAGAGGTCGACAGAACCGAGCTGCCACGCTCAGTACCCTGTTTCCCTCTGATGCAGCCTCGGTGGCATCGACATCTTCCAGGGCTTCGTCTTCCTCCCGTGGATCTCAGGTAACTAAACATAAGTCTAGCCGGTCCTCAAAGGGTAGATCTCCTTCTAAGCATCGAGATGCCTCTGGTGTTGCCCTTGAGGATTCTGCACCGGCAAAATTGCCCCGGCGGGAGGCTTCAGCTTCCAAAGCATTATTGGGGCTCCAGGATGTTCTCGAGGCCTTGACCTCGGCAGAACTACTGGTGCCATGCTCTGGGGTACCGGCTGTCTTTTCCGGTACCGACATCCAGGCATCGGCAGTGTCGATAGACCAGAGGTTCCTGGCTATTGAATACAGTCTGGCGGCTCTCCTTGCGGCATCGACACCCTCGGAACCACGTCAGACAGTTCAACCGGTACCGGCACTGACTCCGGCACCGGTATCGGTACCGGTACCGACAACATCGACATCGGTGTCCGCATTGCCTGCACCCAGTCATGCGATGCCTTCCGGTAACGATACACCGGTACCGATTCCCCCCCGGTACCGACTTCGGTCGGTACGGGTATTGGGCTCTTCAAGAGCATCCGGACAGAAGGTACTTCGAGTCCTCAGAGGAATCTGAGGATTGTGACAGTTTGGTTGATGCCAGGATACTTCTCCCAGAGGAGCTTTCCTCCCCTAAATGCAGGATGTCTCCTGCAGAGGACATTTCCTTTCAGGATTTCATCAGGGAGGTGGCTCGAGGTCTTTCTATTACTGTAGCTCCTGAGACAGAGCCCAGAGCAAAGGAGTTGGAGATTTTACAATATCCCAAAGCTCCTAAAGAGGTAGCTACTTTGCCCATCCATGAGATCTTACATGATCTCATGCTAAGAATGTGGGAGATGCCTCTTACCATCTCTCCTCACTCTCATAGACTGGATACTATGTATCGAGTCCCTCCTTGTCCTGGTTTCCAAAAATCTCAGCTTCCTCACCACTCTATTATAGTGGAATCAGCTATGAGAAGGATCAGGAGTGCAAAGAGGCATGCCTCTAATCCTCCAGGACGTGAGTGCAGAACTTTGGATGCTTTTGGACGTCGTACCTTCCAAGCTTCCATGCTTTCTGCCAGGATCAGTTCCTATATTTTATATATGGGAATGTTCCTGAAGGAAGTCACAGGAGATTTAGAGGTTTTGAGCCCTCTTCTTCCTGAGGATAGAAGGCAGGATTTTCTCACATTGGTCAAGCATGCCCAGGATGTTTCTAAATTTGTCAACCGTGCAGCTTTTGACTGTTTTGAGTGCATAAGCGGAACCTCTGCCATTGCCATAGGTGCACGTAGAATTGCCTGGCTCCAGGCATCTGATTTGGAGCTCTGGGTACAAGACAAACTGGGCAATATTCCTTGTACTGGTGAGAACCTGTTTGGCAAAGATTGGCAAGAAAAGGCCAATGAGTTGGATGCTGACAACTCCAACTTGGATAGACTATCCAAGGCCAAAACTGATCCTGCAAGAAAGAAATCTTTCAAAAAACCATTCTTTTCCAAAAAGAAAAGTTTTTATTCTGCTTATTCCCAGCAGGGTCGTTCTGCAGGTCAGCCTGCTCGGAAAGGTCAGCAATCTCCCAAACAAAGAAAAGCAAAGCCTCAACCGTCCCAGCAGTCTCAACCTCCACAAGGCATTTGACTTTCAGCTAGAGAACTTAGCCTTCCTGGCTCTCAATGGACCAGAGCCTTCCACCATTCCAGGAAGGTGGTGTCACTTTGCCCCCAGATGGGGGCAGATAACAGCAGAGCATTGGACCTCTCCATCATAAAAGAGGGGTACAAGCTTCATTTTTTGAGCATGCCCCCTCCCACAATGATAAGGCAGTTCAATTCTCAGTCCTTTCTCATCAACCTGTTAGATCAGGAGGTCATTATGCTGCTTGCCCAAGGGGCAATAGAAGAAGTACCCATCCATCAGCAGGGTACAGGGTTTTACTCCCCCTATTTCCTTATCCCAAAGAAAACAGGGGGATACAGACCTATTTTGGACCTCAGAGAATTGAACAAATTCCTGTTTAAAGAGAAATTCAAGATTTCTCTGGGAACTCTGCTGCCTTACCTTCAGAGTCAGGATTGGCTTTGTTCTCTAGATCTTAAGGATGCGTACACCCATGTTCTCATCCATCCAATTCACAGAAAGTTCCTTTGGTTCCTTTTTCAAGGAGAGCACTACCAATACAGGGTTCTTCCTTTTGGCCTGGCCTCAGCACCAAGGGTGTTCACGAAATGCATGGCTGTGGTAGCAGCATTTCTCCGCACTCTAGGGATATTCGTCTTCCCCTACTTAGACGACTGGCTCATTTGAGTCCCAACAGAGTCAGAGGCCAGGACCTCTCTATCCTGCACAATGCGTATCCTTCAGTATTTGGGTCTGGTAATAAACATCCCAAAATCCAGTCTAATTCCCACTCAGTCTCTAGAGTTCATAGGAGCTTTGCTGGATACCAGAAAGGCAAGGGCCTATGTTCCCCATGCCCGTTGCCGTCGCGTGGTGCAGTTAGCTTCTCAAGCAGTGCTAAAGCCCATCTCACTGCCCGAGAAATGCTACAACTACTAGGCCACATGGCATCTACCGTGCATGTGGTTCCCTATGCTCGCCTCCATATGAGGGCAGCCCAGTGGACTTTATCCACTCAATGGACCCAGGCATCAGGATGCCTGTCATACAAAATAGCAAACACAAGCCACCTTATTTTGTCCCTCCAGTGGTGGAAGTCCACTCAAAAGCTGTTACTGGGGTCCCCTTTTCAACAACCCTTACCCCAGGCAACTCTCACAACAGATGCTTCTCCGATGGGTTGGGGAGCTCATCTGCAAGACCTCTCCACCCAAGGCACCGGGACTCCACAGGAGACTCATCTACATATCAATCTCTTGGAGCTCAGAGCAATCTTCCTTGCTCTTCGAGTGTTCCACACCCTGCTCAGCTACAAGACAGTCCTCATTCATACGGACAATCAAGTAGCCATGTTCTACGTGAACAAGCAGGGGGGAACAGGCTCTCTGTCGCTTTGCAACAAAGCTTTGCGACTATGGGCCCTCGCCAGAGAGCATCAGATTCATCTCCTGGCAGTGTATCTTCCAGGCATACAAAACTCTTGGGCAGACAGACTCAGTCAAGTTCTGCTTCCACACTAGTGGTCTCTGCATGCAGACCAGGTGGCCAAGATTTTTCAAATTTGGGGAACCCCGGACATAGACCTCTTTGCAAGTCCGTGGAATGCCAAACTTCCCCAGTTCTGTTCCAGAATTCCGGCTCAGGGGGCTCAGGCCAGGGATGCTTTCCTCCTTTACTGGGGTCAAGACTTCCTGTATGCCTTTCCACCCATTCCAAAACCCTGTTCAAGCTTCAGAGAGACAGAGGCCATATGATTCTCATAGCTCCACATTGACCACGGCAAGTGTGGTACCCTCTGCTTCTACATCTCTCTCAAGCTCCCTCCCTGGAGTTAGGGTCTGCTCCAGATCTCCTATCTCAGGAGGACGGAATGTTATGGCATCCCAATCCCCAGTCTCTGCATCTCAGGGCTTGGTTGCTGAAGGCCTAGATCTCCATGATCTTAACCTCCCTCAGCAAATAAAGGATATCCTTTATGCTTCCAGGAAGCCTTCCACAAGACACTTTTATGCTTTCAAGTGGAAAAGGTTTACCATATGGTGTTCGCAGAAGGGTCTTAACCCCATTGCTGTACCTCTGGAATCATTACTGGAGTATCTCCTTCATTTATCCAATGCAGGACTTAAGACTAACTCAGTGAGAGTCCATTTGAGTGCTATTGCAGCTTCTTTCAAGCTCCTAAATGGACAACCTATTTCCTCCCATCCTCTTATAGCAAGATTTATGAGAGGCCTTCTGCTAACTAAGCCTCCCATTAAGCCACCACCTGTGGCATGGGACTTAAATTTGGTTCTTGGTCAGCTAATGAAGCCACCTTTCGAACCCTTAGCTACTACTTCCTTGAAATTCCTTTCTTGGAAGATTATCTTTCTCATTGCAATCACATCAGCATGTCGCATCAGTGAGTTGCAAGCACTAGTGGCTGATCCACTTTATACAAGGTTCCATCATGACAAGGTAGTCCTTTGGACTCATCCATACTTTATGCCAAAGGTGGTCTCGCCTTTTCATTTAAACCAAGCGGTCTACCTACCAGTGTTCTTTCCAAGGCCTCATGCATCAAATGCAGAAAGGAACCTTCATACTTTGCACTGTAAAAGAGCTTTAGCCTTTTACTTACAAAGAACACAGCAACATAGAAAGTCCTCTCAACTCTTTGTTGCTTTTTATCCTTCTCATTTGGGACTTCCAGTCTCCAAGAGAACACTATCTAACTGGATTGCTCAGTGTATTTCCTTTGCCTATCAGAGTAAGAATCTTCCTCTGGAGGGCCATGTCACAGCTCACAATGTGAGAGCCACGGCAGCTTCAATGGCTCATCTGCACTCTGTGCTATTGACGACATCTGTCGAGCAGCCACCTGGGCCTCGGTTCATACCTTCACAGTTCATTACTGCTTAGACAAGGACTCCAGCCGGGATGCCTTGTTTGGTCAGGCTGTTCTTCAACACCTGTTCCATACCTAATCAACTCCTACCCGCCATCCCTGGTTGGATGCCAGAGATCCATGGGGGGAAGTGGAGCCCTGTACAGGGGCACAAAACTTCTGGGGTCTCTCCCTGGCATCTAAAGCTAGGGAGTCCCCATACGTGAAGACTACATTCCTGCTTGTTCCTGGAGATAGCATAGTTACTCACCTGTAACAGGTGATCCCCGGGAACAGCAGGAATTTAGTCTTCACAACCCACCCACCTCCCCTAGGAGTTGTATCTCTCTATCTCTTTCTCTTTCCCTCTCTCTCTCTCTTTGTCTCAGCTTTAAAACTCAACTGGAGAGAGGCAGTTGGGAAAGGCAGGAAGGCAGCACACAGGCGCTGTGGGATGCTCCCAAAAGCTTTCTAATTGGACGCTGGGGAGAGTTCCCGCGCAGGCTCCGTCAGTACCGATGATACCCATATGTGAAGACTACATTCCTGCTGTTCCCGGAGATCACCTGTTACAGGTGAGTAACTATGCTAAACTGTTAGATAATCAGCCTGGATCTATTGTATGCTTTTCAACACACCTCCTTAATAGTAAAAACTGATTATATGAGATCTAGGCTCTAAGATAACCTGAAGTGTCTTTCAGCTAGTAGTGGCTTAATGAAAACATCTGCTACCATATCTGTTACAAGGTACTGCAGGTTGAGGACCGTTGCTCCTTCACACCCCTAAAGAAGTGATATTTTACATCAATGTGCTTCATTCTGGGATTAACTCATTCTATCTCTGATAGAGCCAGACACTTTTGAAGATCTGTGTAGGCTTTGTTTCTGTCCTAGATTCTTCAGCAACTACCTTAGTCAAATCACTTCTTGACTCATTTGTGATGCTGCGACATATCCCACCTCTCTGGATGAGAATGCTACAGACAATGGTTTCCAGCTATATATTTATTTATTTAATAGTTTTGTTTTTTTTTAATACCGCTTTATCATTTCAATCTATGTGGTTCACATTGTAGCTTAAACTTGGTAATGTACATTAAACAGGGACATTGATAACTTGGATTTTTTTCTGAGGCAATGGAGGGTTAAGTGACTTGCACAAGGCCATAAGGAATGCTAGTGGGCATCAATCACTGGCCTCTTGGTTCCCAAGCCAATGTTCTAACCATTAGGCTACTCTTCCACATACCACCTTATGGGTCCACCGCCAAGCAAAAACACGTGGAGGCCAGTTCTAATCTGGGCGTCCCCTGCCTGTCCAGGCACCCAGAATATGGATGTGGCCTGGTTGCATCTGATTCTGATCCCACAGGGGCTAGACGTGCCTACGGGATCAGAATCGGGTATAACCAGCCAGACATGCAGGCCATGCCCCGATTCTGGGTACCCGGATGTCAAATCTATTATCCAACTAGCCCAGCCTGGCTCCTGCATGGAGCCAACCTGCCATGGCATGCAGGAGTCATGATCCCCTGCCAATAGTCAAAATCTTTTTTCCCCGCAGCCCAACCCCCCGAATGGGCTTACCGTGGCCAGGGTAGGGCTGCAGGGAACCCCTTGTACCCCCTCACCTTTCTTCTCTACACCGGCTACTGCCAGAATCGGTCCTGTATATCTGGGGTCAGATACCCACCCACTCCCCGCCCTCACTCCTCCTCAGGACCACCCCTTCCCACCCACAAACAGAGCTCCCTGCACAAGCTGTTTATACGTGTGGAGCGCTCTGTCAGCAGGATAGCCATCCTGGAGTTTAGCAGGTCTGGACATCTGGATCTGATGTTCAAACCTGCTAAATGTGGTTCAGAATGACCCCTATAGCCACTTGTGGACTTATGATCATAGGATTCTCCTGCCCACTCTGCGTCCATGTATCCAGTTAGTTTGCATTCATTAGCTACTGGTAATCTCTGCTTGAGGTTCATGGTCCCCTTAAGGTAATGAATAACTCTTTTCTGTGTTTCTGTCCACTTGACTTGGGCTTGAGACCTTCCTGCACATTATTCCTACTGCAACAGTATTCCTACTGCAATGTCTTCCAGCAGTGGCAATAAACAGCAATTTTCCTATTGCCTTCCTGTACTGATTATTTCTCTCTAGTAAAGTACTTGTAGGGCCAGCCCAAGGGTTTCCACCACCACAGGCAGACGTCCTGGCTGTGCTGCCCCCGTGCCGAGCCATGCTACCCTCCCCACCTGCACTGAGCCATGTCACTCCTTGTTTGGCACACATGACCTGCTGCTTCTGACCCCTCCAGCACAACGTCTTGTCTGAGAGGAGCCAGAAGCAGCAGGCCAAGTATGTCAAAGCACATGGCTTGCCACAGGTGCCATGCCATACCTCCCACAGACATCTGTCACCTTAGGTGGCTGCCTAGCCCACCTATTGGACGGGCCGGCTCTGGTACCTCCTACTTCTCACATCTGAATTTGATGGTGAGTCCTTTAGCTGCCAGGTTCCTCATGGATAGCAGTGCACCTTGTATCTCTGTTTATGTCTACCTGCACTGGGGCATACCAGATTTCCTTCTCCTATTCCCTCTACATTTATTGTACTGCCATTTGTTACTGCTACTTGAATCCAGTTCCATAAATAAATTCTTGTCACTTGTCTTGTGATTTGTGGCACTTGAGTCTATGTATCACCCTTGGAAAATATGACTCCTTGTTGCTTTAAAGGTTACATGCCTCTGCTCTGTACCCAGTTCTGCAATCGCAGTCTTAACCATCTGCTTAGGCACCTTTTGGCATTTTACCTTTTGCTCCATTTTCCACATTTTAAGGCTCTCTTAAAGTGACCCAGCTTCTTGCATTTAAAACATGCTGTGCCTTCTTTACTGTTCAGCCTAGCTTTGGTGGCTCACAGGGTTACCTCTGTATCCTGTTCCATTTTCTCACATGAAAGTTCTCTCCTGCACTGGAATTCATTCATTAGCCTGAAAAATATAGTGTCATCTTTGCCTCTGGCCTAGTTTCCAGGGAATTAATCAAAACACTGTATGACTGGTAAACTGCATAGCAAAAGGGCCACTATGTGTTCTTTATTTTTTCTCCAAGGGCCTGCTGCTGTGAAACCACTTCAAACGGCACTTATATGCCCTTGCATGTTCCCTTCTTTGCTAAGTCATATCCTGTATAGCTTTCTTAGTAAGAATAATTTATTATTCAGTATAGGCCTTTCATATAGCATTTTCATTGTATCCAGGCACCTTGCTCACTGCACCAGTGGTGTTTTAGTAAGATGAGAGCGTCCTGTTGCAGCCTATATGATCTTGTGCATTCACAGCTATTCATTTATTGTTCAGGCAAGCTGGCTGCCCACACTGGGAGGGGGGAACATGTTTAAGTCTAGACATTGTGTCAGTAGTCATTTCCATAGTCTACAGTGTTTGTATCTTGGCATTCAGTGGTCTGGTCTGTACAGATACTTGAGTTTTAATTGAGGAGCTGTATTGGTGTTAGCAGTTCTTGATCTGGGGTCTTGCTCAGGACATTCTCTGGTGCAGGTTTGGTCAGCTGATTTGTTCAGGATATTCCATCAAAGGGTGACAGTAGAGTGTCAGAAAGGCCAAGTAATCCAGTTCTCCAAACTAGTCATCAGGGGATGTGCTCACCCATAGTAAGTGTGCTTTTTCTTAGTACTGCTAGGGTGACATCATTACACATCCAGACATTAGGGGGGCAGGTCTGTCAGGTGTCATGATATATGGCAGCTGGTATCTCTTGCTTGCTGTTAAAAAAAAGACAGAGTTCAGTGGGTTAGAGAGGGTGCAGCATAATTAAAGATGGTAGCAAGATGGACAGATTAGCCTTAATTGGGTTTGTGCTGTGTTGGGAGCACTTGCAATGCCCTTGCTCTCAGAGATATCAGCGTTCTCACTATCAGTTTCTCTTAGATCTTTGGATTATTTGTGCATACTGCAAGTCAGGCAGGAAGCTTGTCTTTCACCACAATAAAGAGTGGGAGATTTATTGGGTCATTATGTTTTGTATAAGACATGGATCTTCTTATTCTTCTGCCTCATGGATATAGTAACATAGGGGCTTGTTTACAAAGCCGCGGTAGCGGTTTCCGATCGTTACACTGGTCAACAAATTTTTACAAAAGTCATGTTACTGAAATAAAAATAGTCATTTCTTATCAATTTTTATATGCTGAACACGAATATGACAGTGAAATTGCAAAGTTGGCTCTAGTTTTTTTGTAATCTACAAGAATTAATGTTTACATCACGAAATGCATGTCAATAGTAAATATAATAGGCCTTCGGTTAATACCTGTAAAAAACCAAGTCATCGACTACTTCTTAGATTTTTTCGCCTGTCTCTTGTGCAGCTGTATGGGAGCTTCTCTGGGGAGTGTCCAGCAGTAGTCAGCCAGCATTGTAGTGGACCATTTTCCCTGGTATCTTTGCTCCATCGTTGCGATATCCTGGTGAAAACGTTTGCCCTGTTCATCACTAACCATACCACAGTTGTCAGGAAAGAAATTGAGATGGGAATCAAGGAAATGGATCTTTAGAGACATATTGCAGCCAAGTTTCTGATACTGCATCAGCATGTCTTCTACTAGTTCCTTGTAGTTTTCTGCCCTAACATTCCCGAGAAAGTCTGTTGACACTAGGCGAAAAGCATTCCATGCTTGTTTCGCATCACCCTGCAGCAAGTTGTTGAACCGGTCATCTTTGAAGAGCTCTCGAATCTGAGGGCCCACAAAAAACTCCCTCTTTAATCTTTGCTTCGCTGAGTCGAGGGAATTTTTCATGCAGGTATTGGAAAGCTGGCGAAGTGCGGTCAATGGCTTTCACGAAGTTTTTCATCAAACCTAGTTTGATGTGAAGGGGTGGTAGCAGGATTTTGTGAGCCTCAACCAGAGTTGGGTGCTGGATATTCTTCTCTCCAACTGTTACATTTTGTCTGTGATTCCATTCCTTCCTCAAGTAGTGTCAATCCCTTGCTTGGCTATCCTATTCACATAAGAAACACATGTATTTTATATATCCCTGTTGCGGTCCAATTAAAAGGGCAAGTACCTTCAAGTCACCACAGAGGTGCCAGCTGTACTTGTTATAGTTAATGGAAGTCAGTAGGTGCTTTAAGTTATTGTATGTCTCTTTCATGTGGACGGCATGCGCTACTGGAATAGATGGAAGACGGTTTCCATTGTTCAAAAGCACAGCCTTCAGACTCAGTTTCGAAGAGTCTATAAATAGTCTCCAGTCTTGTGGGTCATGAGTGATTTTTAAGTCATTCATGAGGCTTTCAATAGCGGGACAGAATACCAGATTACTTTCCTTTCTGAAGAAAGGCTCCAACTGCTGGTGGTGCTATCGATATGAAGTAATGTTGACATCTTCTTCTAGAAGATTCCATTATTGGAGTCTTGATCCTAGCAATTCTGCCTTGTTCTTGGATAAGTCCAAATCACGAACCAGGTCATTTAGTTCTTCCTGTGTTATTCTGTGTGGAGTTGATATGCATCCCAGTGAAAATCTGGGTCATTGCATGCTGACGAACCAGGAGAAGAACAGGTCAGCTCACCCTTGTCCTCTTCAGATGAATCAAGAGAATATTCTGATGGAGGTTCTGGAATAGGAAGTCCCTCACCATGTGGAACTGTTCTCAATGCAGACGGAATGTTTGGGTAGACTATGCTCGACTTCTTTTGCTTCGTTATTCTGCTGGAAAGAGGAGGAGGAACCAAGCAGAAATAACAGTCATTTATGTGGTTGCTTGGCTCTCTCCACATCATGGGGACTGCAAACGACATTGATGGTCTTTTGCAATTCAATCACTATGAAAGCTGTGTTGTACATGTAGCGCAGCATATATGCGGGGCCCAAGGCTTGTCTTGGCCACCAATCTTGCATCCGAAGTAAAAATGATATGCCTTCTTCAGTTGAGAAGTGATACTTTTCTTCTGGTTGGCAAATGTCACTTCCCCACAAATGTAGCAGAAATTGTCAACGGTATTACGCACTTTTGCGGCATTACTGTTCTGTATTGTACCTAAATGGCTAAAATTATATGATTAATAAAAGTTACATGTAACAGTAGCTTAAACTGTCTCGCACACAGTCTGAAATATTTTAAATGTTCAACCTTTCCGACTGCGTATATTACACTGCTGACGTCAGATGGCTTCAGCAGCCGTCTGGCAGTAGTATTGCATTGCATCAGAAAATGATGCAATCAACTCTGGACGATGTGTGCATGCTGGTATTATGCAATGTGATGCAATATTACATAATTCAAGGCTTATTTGGGATGTTGTTGATGTCCTACTGGATAAATTTACATGGTGAAATGTCAAAAATGAACTACATGCAGTATCTTCAAAATGAGAGCCAATAAAATGTTTTTAATGTTATATTTGCGTTCAGCTCACCAAGATACTACAGATTAGGGCCTTTTAAAGTCAATAATGATTTCAATGTTGACCAGTGGATCGGAGAAGCGGCCCCATTGAAATCAATGGGGCCACGGCTCCGATAACGATCGGAAACCGCTACCGCGGCTTTGTAAACAAGCTCCATAGTATATGATGGCAAATAATGACCAGTATTATCCATCTAGTCTGCGCAGAAAGGCAGCAAGAGTAGGTGCACCTGCCGCTCCGTGCAGATCACCCCTACCCATTACTTTGTTTAGGGGTATACCCATCGCTCCGTGTAGGTCACCCCTATTTGTTGAGATATAAGAGATAGTTAAGTTTATTTTGATTTTATCTTGTTGCTTTAAAGGGATCCGCTGTGTCTGTCCCACGCCATTTTAAATTCTGTCACTGTATTTGACCCCAACACTTCCATCGGGAGGGCATTCCAAGCATCCACCACTCTTTCAGTGACAAAGTATTTCCTGACATTGCCTTGCAGTTTACCCCCTTGCAGCTTCGTGTTATACCCTCTAGTTATACAGCTTCCCCATCTTTGGAGGAGATTTGTTTGTTCATTAATACTCTAAGTATTTAAAGGTCTGAATCATATCTCCCTTCTCTTCTCTCCTCTAGAGTATACATATTTAGGTCTTCAAGGCTCTTCTAAATAGTCTTCTGATGCAGGCTTCAAATCATTTTGGTTGCCTTCCTCGGCACAGTTTCCAGTCTTTTTATATCCTTTGTGAGATATGGTCTCCAAAACTGAACACAGTATTCCAAGTGAGGCCTCACCAGTGACTTGTACAGTGGCATTAGTACCTTTTTTTCTGCTGGTAATTCCTCTTTGTATGCAACCCAGCATCCTTCTGGCTTTTGCCACCGCCTTGTCACACTGTTTTGCCACCTTGAGATCCTCAGAAATCATCACTCCAAGGTCCTTCTCCTTGTCCATGTACACCAACCTCTCGCCCCCTATCGTGTACATGTCCCCTGTATTTCTGCTCCCTAAGTGCATGACACTGCACTTCTTCACATTAAATCTTAACTGACAAGCATTAGACCATTCTTCCAGATTTTGTAGATCTCTCCTCATGTTCTCTACTCCCTCAGGGGAGTCCACTCTGTTGCAAATGTTTGTCTTATCTGCAAAAAGACAGACTTTTCCATTCAATCCTTCAGCAATATCACTCACAAATACATTGAACATTACCAGTCCCAGAACCAAACCCCAGGGTACACCGCTAATCACCTTCCTTTCATCTGAGTGAGTTCTGTTTACCATCACCTTCTGTCGTCTGTCAGTCAACCAATTTCTGATCTAGTTCACCACCTTGGGACCCATCCCCAAGCTATTGAGTTTATTGATAAAGCCTCCTATGAGGAACAGTATCAAAGGCTTTGCTGAAATCCAGGTAGATTACATCCATCACATGTCCCTGATCTAGTTCTCTGGTCACACATTCAAAGAACTCAATCAGATTTGTCTGGCAAGATCATCCTTTGGTAAACCCTGTTGCCTCGGATCATGCAACCTATTGGTTTTGAGAAAGTTCACTATTCGCTCTTTCAGGAGCGCCTCCATTACTTTTCCCGCCACCAAGGTAAGGCTTACCGGCTTGTAGTTTGTCACTTCTTACCTGTTACCACTTTTGTGAAGAGGTACCACATCAGCCTTTCTCCAGTCCTGAGGAACTTCTCCTGTCTCCAGGAATCTGTTAAAAACATCCTTTAATGGCCCTGCAAGGATCTCTCTGAGCTCTTTCAGTATCCTGGGATGTATCCCATCCGGTCCCATGGTCTTGTCCACTTTCAGTTTTGTAAGTTGTTCTAACGCATCATTTTCTGTGAATGGTGTGGTATCTACTCCATTCCCATTTTTATATTTGGAAGTCACAGGTGGTCCTTCTCCAAGATTTTCTTTAGTAAAAAGAGAGCATAAGTATTTGTTTAGCATTTTCATTTTTTCAATGTCACTTCCCATGAGTCAGTTCCTAGCACTTCTGAGTCCTGCATTTCCACCTTTGATTTTCCTCCTCTCCCGAATATACCTGAAGAAAGTTTGGTTACCACACTTCACATCTTTAGCCATCTTTTCTTCTGCCTTTGATTTTGCTATTCTTATTTCTCTTTTTGTCTCTTTTAATTTCATCCTCTATTCCTTTCTGTGTTCCTCTGTTTGAGGGCTTCTGAATTTTGTGAAAGCTATGGTTTTTGCCTTTATTTGAGCAGCCACTTCTTTGGAGAACCAAATAGGTTTCCTTTTCCTCTTGTTTTTATTTACCTTTCTTACATATATATCTGCTGCCCCCTTTAGTTTAGCCCATTGCAATTCCACTTCCCTTATCCCCTCCCACCCTGCCAATTCCTCCTTCAGGTACATGGCCATTTTACTGAAATCTGTTGTTTTGAAGTCTAGGGGGTATGTTTACTAAATGGTGATAACGTAGCAGCGGCGCAATCATCGCGCGATAACATGCCGTATCGCCCTACAACATCCCTGGCGGTGCTAAGGCACAGAAACGGTGGAGTAAGGCTCCCCAGAGGGCGGGGAGAAGGGGTCAATGGGCGGGGGTGGGTGGGGAGATGCTCCAGGCACACTAGCACCGTGAAATGAAGGTCCAAAAAATAGTGCGTATAGTAGTATAGGCAGGGAGACCAAGAACAGTGATAGCACTGATACATGTGCTGCACCACCAGATAGTGCCCAAGTACAAAACGGCACTATGGTGTGGCTGCACATGGGGTACAGGGGACTGCAGGCGTGACATGCAGTGGGGCAGCTGGGGCATAGGGCAGGATAGGCAGATGCCTAGCTGACACATAGAAAAACAGAAATGCAATATCAGCAACTGATCAAGGTCAAACATGCCCACGAGTGTCAGTGTCCCAGGGGACAGTACCTAGCAAATACCCCAAAGGTCACAGAACATTGGCAGGTGGTGCCGGGGGGAAGCATGGATGTCCATGCAGGCACCCCTACCTCAGATTACACACCATAGGCAGCCTCCTACCGGCACATTGGATGACCTGGGACTGTGCACCACCAGCACCACCGGTATAAGGGCATGTCAGCATGGTGGTGGAGGGGTGCCCCTGGTGGTGGGGGCACTGGCATCTGCCCACAGCAGACCAAGGCCAAGCACTGTCTAGGTGGGTGCCATGCACTGCAAAAGACAAGGTCTGTCTGATGAACAGTAATGGTATACCCAGGGAATGACCTGCCTCTGTGGCAACAGTTTGGTTCAGTACACCCAGTCAGAGCATTCTAGGGGCAGAAGGTCACAGGTTCAAATCCCAGCTGTGGCTCCTGCAGACCATGTCCCTATATATTACCCAGTCCTAAACCATGGTAATAAAGAAGGAACCTTTTTGCAGATAAAATAAACACAACATAAATGCCTATATTCTACCCTACAGAGCACATTCACCATAGACATGTGCAGTCCCTAGAGCAGAGGTTCCCAAATGCAGTCCCGCAGGGCCAAACACCATTCAGGCTTCATGCTGGCCCTAAAAAATATGCTTGAGATGCATTTCTATTTACCGCCCCCATTATATGCAAATGTATCCCCTGCATATACATTAGGGACAGCATGAAAACCTGAATCGTGTTGGGCCCACCAGGACCGCAGTTGGGAACCTATGCCCCAGAGCATCGGCCAGCTCCACTATCCAAAGCCTTATGGAGGGCCAGGCTGTTGGGCCCTGCGCGGAGCAGTATCTACCAATACTAGAACCCGCATACCTTAGCAATGCCATCATAAACCTTGAAACACGTGCCACATATATCAAGCGGTTGCTATGATTAATGTCAGATAAGTCCAAAATGAAACACAATATGTTAACAGAGATCCATCAGAGCAACCTGTCTGATATCTCTGGAGTGTGTCTCGGTTTATGACTCTGACGGTGTTTACCACTCCAGAGAGTGACCCCAACAGTATTGAGTACCATAGCAATGCCTGCGCTGTGCCCAAGACTGGTGTGGCAGCCAGGGCTGCCAACCACCTTCTATATTTGCACAATGCTGAAGTAGGTATGTGTGTGTGTGTATGTCTATTCAGTGTTTTGTGGTTGGCCACACCTTGAGGAGCCCACAGTGCTTGCACTGTTTCCAGTGTTAGCCTGCCAATGTGCATAATGAGGAGCAAGGTACTGTGGGTATGGGCCGGACAGGGCAGCCTGGGCAGGATGCATCTGCACAGGGATTAGGGCAATGGCTGGGACACTGTAGTGGCTGACCACCACCTGCAGGGACAGGGTGGCATGGCTAGGTCCCCACATAGTGCCATACAGTGTTTCTCTCAAGTGATATCTTGGAGTTTTCCATGGTTTGGGCCTAATGCATATGTATATAGTTTACCCTGTTTTCCAAGTTACTTGTTCCTGTTCAATGTAATGACCTGACTTTCGTTCATTGTCGGTTACCTTCTTGTTTTATGTAAACCGCGCTGATCGCAAATAGTGCGGTATATAAGAAATGAAAATAAATAAATAAATAAATAAATAAATAAATAATCACTGATATACCACCTCTGGGTGCACACAGTTTCACCAGGAACATGCACTATGTACTAGCTAGCAGACTGTCTGCAGCTAGTGTGTGTATGGCTGGAGCACCTTGCAGGGTGAAGACTGATAGTGCTCTCTGCTGGTGAATGTCAGATGGTGGTGGGTGGCATCTGAGCATTTACAGGCCTACTGCCTGTCTTCCAGTGCCCTGTGTGATACAAACAGATCTGCATTGACTGCCTTGGAGGACACCCCTTTCCCTGCAGGACTGGGGTAGCTGGTCCCACAGCCCTACATCATGTTCCTCCGCTGCTACCATTGAAAAGATGTAGATTGGGGCTCTGTTGGTGGCAGATCCTGCCCCCCCCCACCCTGGCCCTGAGAGGGCGGGTTGGTAGGTGTTGCCCCCTAATCCGCATGTGGGTCCAGACACCCTTCCTGCCCTATAGGGCGCAGTAGGTGATGGCAATGAGGTGAGGGTGTTTCTGCTGGCAGCACAGTTTGTAGAGATGTGTCAGACTGTTACATGCAGCAAAAGAGATTGCTTCAGACAGCCATATCAGATGAGACCCCTGAGGGATCAAACTCATGACCCCTGGCTTGTTGGTCATCATATTAACCAGTGGACTACAGCTCTATACACCTTCTCATAGTGCTGCCATGAAGTTAAGGTTACCGTGCGTAAACAGCCAATGCACCTCCTATTGGGCGATACACAGTGCATGCTACGTAGCACCCGGCACGCCCAACCCCCTATATGGCATTGTTCTCATTATTGCTGGGAGTTTTGCCAGTAACATGAGGACGGTGTAGTACACAGACCCCATAGCAAATATCAGTGTGTCCACCAAAAATAAACCATCACCTAAGCTTGAAAACCTAAGGTACCCTGTAAAGTGCCTTAGCTGTGGGTATACCCCATCCCGGTAAGCACAGCTGACATTTACTGGGTTGACCTGCAGTTTCTGTGTAGTCAGCCCATGCTATGAGAAAAGGTATAGCATACTGGTTAATACGATGCCCTCAGAGTCACTGCTTATGGGTTTGAATCCCCACTACACCAACAGCAAGATGAGTGTTAGTAACAGTCAGACACATCTCTACAATCAGTGACACAAGCCTAATACACTATAACTTTTGTCCCATGCCTCTAAGGAGAGGCGTGGCATTGCATTAGCAAAAGCACGTCATAAGGCGCCTAAAGCTAAGGCACACCAGATGCGGTCCAGGCCAAATGGCGTAAGTCATGCGATGTTGTAAACTAAAGCCAGCCACCATGTCTGCCAGTCTCCGTATCCAACGTGTATATGTGCAGTCCCAGAGAGAGTTTTCCGTGTGGCGTCCATGACACTGTGTGGCATAGTAGGGCATGGCACGATACAGCGCATGCGTGGCGTATGTGCGTGCATCATCAACACATGGGCATCCCCCAAAATGGCGACGCGATCCTGCAAGCCAGCATTTAGCCGCCATGACTTATGACAGCTGGCAGCCTTAATCTGCACCAGGCAGCCGTGCCTCGTCCCAGGTGCCTCAAAATGCCAGGATCTGGAACACATCAGGAGGGCGTGGGTGCGCATAACAAGGCGCTTCAACCGTGTAACAGACTACCCACGTGAGGTAAGTGTATGGGGACAGGTCACTAAATGGAAGGTGTGCAACTCAATATCCAGCAATAAAAACACATAAGACATGCACCACATGTGCGAGACACATGTATGTTTGCAACCCTGATCAAGCTATCTGCTTATATTGCTGTGTGCATGTATGCCAATCCCCAGGAGCCACAGACATGAAAGCAGAGGTGCAGAGGTTAGCGCGGTGTGATGTAAGCTGCCCCTGTTGCAGTGCACACCTCTGCCCAACCCCCAGGAGTTGCAGCCCCCATGACAGAGCTCTATTAGGCATCCCTGTGCCGTGATCGCTGCTGCTATGACACATTACTAGCTCTGGCTAATCCCCAGGAGACATCGGACTTGATCATAGAGGTCAAGTAGTCATCATGGTGCACTGGTAGCTGCTGAAGTTGAAGTACCACAGCCCTGCCCCATCCCCAGGAGGCATCAGATCTGATGACAGAGGTCCAGCAGTCATCCTGGTGGTGTGGTAGTTGCTGATGTTTATGTGTGGAACATCACCCTTGGCCCCGAAGGCCCCCAGACCTGTGCACAGAGGTGTATCAAACATCCTGGTGCCAGGGTGGTTGCTCCAGTTGCAGTGTCACAGGTCTGCCTTATCCCCAGGAGGCCCCAGACCAGCTGACACAGGTCTATTCTCCATCCTGGTGTTAGGGTGGTTGCTGTTGTTGCAGGTTCCCAGCTCTGCCCCAACTTCAGGAGGCCCCAGACCAGACTACACAGGTCTATTCTCCATCCTGGTGTTATGGTGGTTGCTGTTGCAGGTTCCCAGCTCTGCCTTATCCCCAAGAGGCATCATACCAGCTGACACAGGTCTATTCTCCATCCTGGTGTTAGGGTGGTTGCTGTTGTTGCAGGTTCCCAGCTCTGCCCCAACCCCAGGAGGCCCCAGACCAGACTACACAGGTCTATTCTCCATCCTGGCATTATGGTGGTTGCTGTTCTTGCAGGTTCCAAGCTCTGCCCCAACCCCAGGAGGCCCAAGACCAGACTACACAGGTCTATTCTACATCCTGGTATTATGGCAGGTGCTTCTGGGTATGCGTGGAACATCACCCTATCCCCGGGAGGCCCCCAGACCTGATGGCAGGGGCGAAGTACACATCCTGGGTTCATGGTGGTTGCTGCAGATTCCGTCTCACAGCTGTGGCGCACCCCCAGGGGGCCATAGCCCACAACACAGAGGCCTATCAGTCACCCTGGTGTTATGGCTGCTGCTGCTTTTGCAGGCTTCCAGCTCCGCCACATCCCCAGGAGGCTGCACACCAGATTCCAGTGGTCCACCAAGCATCCCGGTGTAATGGTAGCTGATGTTGGTGCAGGTACCCAGCTCCCCCACATCCCCAGGTGTCTGATCCCACACCACAGAGGCTGGAGCAGCATCCAGGTGGCATGGTGATGGCTCATGTTAATGTGGGACGGGCTGCCCAACACCAAGGTGTATGCTGGACTGCACTGAGGGTATGGAGTCACACCCTGTGTAGATCAGAATTGGAACGCCCCACATGCCATGTTGCTGTCATGCCATGCCATGAGATGGCAGGGACATGGCATGGGGTGGGTGTGAGGTGGCGCACAGGGCACATAGGTGTCACACCACACATGCCCAGCCTCACGCCCACACATGCAGGTGGATCTTCCAAGAGCTAGTATGGGACCTCCTGCTCATAGCAGGAGCGGCCCCCATTGCATGCAGACATGTGTGCCATGTGGTTTGCCATGGGCAGGGAGACAGGGCCCTAATGGTTGCAAACATTGCTTATCCCCCCAGGTAGAGGACCTACGGAAGAAGGGCAGAGAGATGAGGCTACACTGCCCTGGATACCTCCGCCACATGCAGCGGGAGGCAATGGCCGGGGGTGACGGTGAGTGTCTCAGACTATGCATTGTGCCACACCATGTCCCAGTGGCACGGCAGCCTGTGATGCCACATACAATGTGTCTGTGCCGTAACAAATGCATGACGCCCTGTTCATACCTGCTTTTTCCACAGAGGCTTCAGATGCTGAGGAAGGGACCTCTGCACCCACATCACCTGGTGGCAGCCCCCCCCCCATGACAACTGGAGGTACCGATGTGGAGGGCATACCTGCAGCAGCGGTGGATGCCATGGATATGGGGGAGGAATACATGGAGGGTGAGGAGGGGTGGGAGGAGGGTGCTGGGGAGGTGGAGTGGGAGGGGGAGGAGGGGGAGGAGGAGGGTGGTGGGGAGAGTGAGGGGAATGTCCAGGGTGGGGGGCCATGGAGGGGGGGAGGGGGGGCCTGTGCCTGAGGGTGGACGCAGGTCACCACAGGGCACTGGGGGCCCCTGCCACCTGCCCCATGTGCATGGCCAAGGTGTCAGGCCGGGTGTGGGACCCCCACAAATTGCCACACACAGGACCAATGCAGATGTCACCACCCAGACCACAGCCAAATGGTGTGGATGTGGCGGCAAATGTGTGGGTCTCCTGTGTGTGGCGATGGGCACCATTATGCGGACCCTGAGCAACCATGGCCATGCCATCAGTCAGCTGACAGCTGCTATTGAGGGTATGGCTGAGGTGATGCGCCACCAGCATTATCATGGCATGTTCACGGCACATCCCAAGACATACCCCCACAGCGGGCCCCCGGGTGTGTGATCAACATATATATCTGTGGCCATCTCCCAGTGTCTGCAAGGTAGTTAAGGGGATGCACAGATGGCAAAGGTGGCAACCCTAATAGCCAAATGTATCCCCACTAACGTGTGAAACGGATGTACATGCTGGGCTAATGCCAAATGTGAACCATTTTTAATGTTAACCCGCCTGTGGGAGGGTGTTGTTCCATTGTATGTTTTAAGGTTTGTATGGCACCAACCAACACATATTTGTATTAAAACATTGTGTAGGCAGCCACATCTTGCAATGGTCATGTGTCCTTTGTACATACATGCTGTAGCAGTGAGTGACACCTGTGTTCATGTCCCAGTATGTATTTGTGCCACATACATTGCCCCTGCCCCACAACAGGCTGTGTGGAGCACCATGTGCGATGCCGGATGTATCCTTGATGACATCGTGATGTAACCATGTGCTGCACCATCTAACAGACATAGACACATGCATGTCACAGATAGCCAGTCTGTAGCATGGATGCAGCACATGATAGGATGGTGAGGAGGTATATATGTGGTACCCATGATGTAGCCTAGATGTGATGTATGCGGGGATCCACGTGTCTGACAGGGCGTCAGTCGGTGCGTCTCACCAAGATGGGGTCTGGTGGGGTGAAGGGGCAGCGGCTCACTACAAGTGCTGTAGGGGGGTAAACACCTGACAGCAGCTAGGTATATCTGTATGTCCTGTCTGTCCACCAAGCATGTGCGGTTAGTATGCCACGGTGACCCTGGTGTGTGTCTGACAGACGGGTCACCCATGTAGATAGCCTGATGTGGATGATATGCGGGGACATAGGGGAGATATACCCCACAATGTTGGTGAACAAGCAGACATATACAGCAGGTGGCAGGGGGAGGGAGGGTGTAACCCCAGGCATATGTATGGCTGTTAACACATGGCATGGTGCATGGAACACAGGGCATGTGTGGACCACTCTGTCATGACTGTTGCTGGTGCATACACCCCACCAGCCTGCGACATGGTAGGGCACATGTGACCATGGTAACCCCAATTGCGATAGCCCACTCAGGGAACCCCCAACACAGAAATGGACAGATGCACATTGGTGACAAAAGGCAATGCGTTATTCAACGTGGTGGACAGTCCAGACCTGCGGCCTGCATGACCACCCACACCCATGCCCCCACCCCCTCCCATGGCCCCCACACCCCTTGATGCTGCTGCTGCTGCCTCTGGCGCCCCCTCAGGCCACAGGATACGTCCTGCCATGGCCTCAAGGGGATCCACCACCCGGACTATTCCAGCTGCGAAATCCACGGCAGTCCCTCGCAGCTGCCGTGTCTCCAGGCTGTGCTCTCTGATGTCCCTGCAGAGCCCACACACCGCCCGCATGAGGACCCGCACTGCCTGGCATTGGGCACGCTGTACCTGCTGCTGGCCACGTATCTCCACCCGTATAGCAATCAGCGCCTGGTGAGTGCCTGTGGGAGGGGAACAGGGTGACCCGTGAGACATCTGTTGCCTAGATCCCAATGTGTATGACCTGCTCATTCCCCACTGAGCCACACCAAACACCACAGACATGGCCAGGGGGGCATATGTATGTGTGGAGGCCCATTGTTATTGTGCGTGTGTGTGGCCCCACCACTGTGTCTGGGGGTTGGTGTGCCCCACCAGCACATGCAATCATCCTGTCAGTTGCCTACCTGCAGCATCCCTGTGTGACAACCCCGTATGTGCCCGCAGCTCCTGGAGGACGACATGCATTGGCCCGTTGTTGCAGTCAATGGCCCTGGCGGTGGCAGTGTGGGGCTGACCCCCACATCCTCGGGCCCCTCACCAGTCACTGTGGTGCTTGTGTACCCGCTCCACTGTGGTGACTGTTCGTCCTCTTGGGTGGCCACCTCCTCAGGCAGCACATCGGCCCATGGGGTGTCTGGGGCATCGCTGATGGCAGCCTCTGCATGCGGCGCCTCCTCTACCTCCGCTGGCTCAGGCTCACCGCCATTGTCCTCCTCGGCCACCTCAATGGACTGGATGTTACCTGGAGGGGGGTGGAACAAGGTGCACAGTAGATATGGGGTTGTCACAGACACAGACGACAGATAAGCACATTGTAACATGGACACATATTTGTTTATGTACGCCATGCTTTCCTCTGTCTCTCTTACTTGGTCAGCCCTAGGGACAGGAACTCTGCTGCTTGCCCCATCTTTACCCCCAGTCCCTCCTCCACCACACATGGTATGCACAAAACTAAATACAAACACCCTTATAAACACCAAACTATTGTACTCACAAGTTGATTTGTTGCAGATGGAATCTCGTATCAATAACTATCCAAAAAATGTATCTGTTATTGAATTTAAAGCATTACAAGATCTTCTTAATATGGCGGATATTACTATTAAACGTGCAAATAAAGGAGGTGCAGTTGTAGTGTTGAATACTTTAAGTTACGATGCTGAAATCTTATGACAGTTAGGTGATGTAACAAATTATATTCGTCTTGAAATTGATCCTACAGACGAATTGCAGAAGATCGTTTTAGAGGTGACTACTAATGCAGTGAAATGCGGATATCTAACAGAGAAAGAAAAAGCATTTTATAATCCAATGTACCCTAAAAGTCCAGCATTTTATATTTTACCCGAAGTACATAAGAGTTTAGTAAATCCACCAGGGTGTTCTATTTTATCCAGCAATGACTCTTTGTTGGAAAGAGTTGGTATATATCTCGATATGTTTTTGAAAGACGAGGTTCCTCTGATTCCTTCATATATTAAAGATACAACACATTTTTTGACCATTTTAGAAGCGTATGATTCAATTGAAAAGGTTACCTGGATGGCAACTCTTGACGTGGCAGCATTATATACGTCTATCCCTCAGGACGATGCTTTGCAAGTGCTATTAGATATATGGAATGCTAGACCTAGACCACACAAGTTACCAACAGAATTTTTATTAACATTAGCCGAATTGGCATTAAAAATGAATTATTTCATATACAAGCAAGAATTTTTCCAACAGATTTCAGGCACTGCGATGGGAGCGACGTTTGCGCCATCACTGGCAAATCTTTATATGCACGCCTTTGAAGATAAATGGGTTTATTGTTCTAGATATGCTTCGTATATTTTATGTTGGCATCGGTATATAGACAATATTTTTTTGTTATAGAGTGGACATTTGGATATTTTGAATGAATTTTTTGATTATCTTAATAAATGCAGTAATAATATTAAATTTGAGATTAATATTCAAAAATCTATGGTACACTTTATGGATGTACAAGTTACTAAAAATGAGGATAAGTTTAATACAACAGTGTATACTAAGCCTACTGATAAAAATACTTTGTTACATTACTCCAGCTTCCATCCGAATCATCTTAAGCAAAGTTTACTGTATTCACAGTTACTCCGATGTCGTCATATTTGTTCATCTGATAATGAGTTTGATATACAAGCTAACAACATGATATCAAAATTTCAGAAGTGAGGTTACCCTGATTCTATTTTAAGAAAGGCTTATAAACGTGCAAAATTTAATCATCAGGAATGGCTGTTAACGCTGAAGAGTGCAGATCCAGTTCAGTCTTCAGATACATTACCTATAACGTGTGTATTGCCGCATTCAAGTCTTTCAAATCGGATAGCTGCCTCCATATGAAAAAGATGGAAAATTGTTGCATCTCACCTGGTTCTATCTGGTAATAGATAGAAGGTGTATCTGAAGGTGTTGAGAAGGAGGTTAGATTCTAGCCCATATATGTTCCACAAACAAACACTAACGGGGATTGCGGATTCAGGATTCTGTTTTTCTAGGTTCGGCCATACCTGCTCCCAGGACATGGGCCCGCAACAGCCCGTGGCATACTCAGCGTGTACGTGGTAGATAGCGGTATGGTGCTACATGTCTCGAACATACCTGCTTATGAGTCAGCCGTGTCCAGCGTCGGGGAGAGGCCATGTATGTAGATCGGGCCTAGGCGCTCAATAAGCTGCTGCTCCAGGGGCGTGAGGCTTGGGATGAAGGGGCCGCCCCCGTCAGTGCCACTAGCATGTCAGCGTTCTGCAGTCATGTGTGCAGGACCCCCAGCCTGATATCGTTGAACCTCTTATGAAGGCTGTCAAGGTCCCTTGGTGGCCCCCCAGCCTGTGCCACGGCCCCCTGCACCTCCTCCTACACCTGGGTCCTTATGCTAACAGTTGTGCGTGAGCTCATGCACCCATACAGCTCCTCATAGTGTTCGAGGAAACTTGCCAGCAGGTTGTGGTTTTCCTGCTGGCTGAATCATATGGCCCTCTTCCTCTCCCCATCTGGCACAGGCATCCACCTACGCTTGCCTGTGTTATGCCCCTCAGGCTGCTCCTGGGTGGGGTCAGACATACCCGATGGGTCCGCAACCTCAGACTCAGGATAACCCATCCCTCCCGTCCCTGGGGACTGTGGCCCTGGCGTTTCCCCGGACATCCCACTTATCATGTGCAACCGCAGCATGTCCCTGCTCTCCCTGTCCTCCCTCTGCATCCCGGACCTGTCTGACCTTCTGTGGCCCTTGTCCCCTCCCCCGTCACCTTCACCAGCCCTCACCACCTTAGACACTCACCTCCTGTCACCCCTACCACGCACCAACCCAGCCACTCACCACCACCACCGACCACCCTTGCCACTCACCTCTCCCACCATGCGCCAACCCAGCCACCCACCTCCCCCAGCACTCACCAAGCCCGCCGTTCACCTCTCCCACCACTCACCAACCAAGCAACCTACCTCCCCCACTGCTCACCAAACCTCCGTTTGCTTCACCACCAATAATGCACGCCTTCCACCTCGCTCACCAGCAATAACCCCTCATCATATACCAGGTGTGCATGTTCATTTATGGTATGTTTGGACGTCTGTGTGTGTGTGTGTGTGCGTTGCGCATGCGCAGAGGTGATGCATAGAGTGAATATGCGGAACCGTGCGCCGCACATGCATAAGACTTTACGTGTCTGCACATGTGCGGTGCACGGTTCCGCTGACCCCTGTCACCTGTGGGACAGCCACGGAACCAGGTGACGCACATGCACATGCAGGAGACATATTTGCATGGGAGGCGTACGCATTTGCAGTGGCAGCTCACACCATACCATTTGTTATGGCTTGCATGTATCCAGGCACAGTACATGCGCAGACACCTACACATCTTGCTCATGTGTAGCGCATGGTTCCGCTGACCCATGTCACCTGTGGGATGGGCACATATCCAGGCGCAGCACATGCACAGACATGTACACGTCTTGCGCATGTGCGGCGCATGGTTCTGCATACGCACTCTACGTATTGCCTCTGCACATGCGCAACGCGTGCACACACGCGCAGACGTCCAAACATACCATATATGAATGTGCAGACCTGGTACACGCTGAGGGATTAGTGCTGGCGAGCGAGGTTGAAAGCAAATGTTATTGGTGGTGAAGCAAACGGAGGGTCAGAGGTAGGTTAGGCATGGAGAATGGTAGGGTTGGTGAGCGGTGGGGGAGGTAGGTGGCTTGGTTGGTGAGTGGTGGGAGAGGCAAGCGGCGGGCTTGGTGAGTGCTGGGGGAGGTGTGTGCCTGGGTTGATGAGCGTTGGGGGAGGTAGGTGGCTTGGTTGGTGAGTGGTGGGAGAGGCGAGCGGCGGGCTTGAGTGAGTGCTGGGGGAGGTGTGTGGCTGGGTTGGTGAGTGGTGGGGGAGGTAGGTGACACGGTTGGTGGGTGGTGGATGAGGTAGGTGGCAGGGTTGGTGTGTGGTGGGTGAGGTAGGTGGCAGGGTTGGTGTGTGGTGGGGAAGGTGGGTGGCACGGATGGTGTGTGGTGGGTGGCAAGGTTGGTCGGTGGGGGTGTGGTGTGTGGCTGGGTTGGTGAGTGGTGGGAGAGGTGTGCGGCAGGGTTGGTGTGTGGTGAGGGAGGTGAGTGGCAGGGTTAGCATGAGGTGGTGAGGTGAGGGGGGGTTGGGTTACTAGTGTCCGCTATGGCGGTTTTTGTGGTTGCTTCATGTACACTGGGGGATGTGCAGGGACTGCGGTTACCTGACGAGGGAGATGGTGTCCATGGGGCTGGGGCACAGGGCGGGGGTGCAGGCCCACTACAACACCAACCTGCAGCTGTGGGGGCAGGCCAGGCAAGGGCTGTGCCAGCACGGCACAGGTGGTGTGCCGAGTTGCAGGCTTGCCAGACTCGCCTCTACAGGCCCAGAGACTGGCTCCAGGACATTCGTGAGGACCAGGTCATCTTCCTCTACTGCCTGAGCACAGGGGCTATTAGGGAGTTCTATGAGGATCTGAAACCTGACCTCAAGCCCCTGACTGGTCGGTCACATGCCATACTGGGTTTGGTCAAGCTCCTTGGTGCCCTGCATTTCTTTGCCTCTGGCTGTTTCCAGTCATCTGTGGCCGCAGTGGGTGGCATGAGCCGCCCCACCTTCTCACGCTGTCTCCACCAAGTACTGCGTGCCATGGTCAGCCGGGTTGTGAATTACATTGCATTTCCGAATACTAGGCAACAGTGGGGGACCCTGACCCAGGCTTTTGAGGCATTTGCCAGGTTACCACACATGATGGGAGCTATTGATTGCACACATGTTGCCCTGGTGCCTCCCAGAGACAGGGAGGCAGTATTCTACAACCGCAAACACTACAACCGCAAACACTGTTCAGGTTGTATGTGATGCAGGTATGCGTATTCTTAATGTGGTCCCTGACTCCTATATCCTGCGTCACCCATCACTGTACAGACAATTTGAGGCCGGTCAATTTGAGAACTGTATACTGCTGGGTGGGTATTTGTCATCTCTGACATGCACATCATATACCCCTGTTAGCTGTCTGCACACATGTCTGTCTGTGACGTCTGTCCCGAGTTGTGTGTGTGTGTGATCTGTGTGTGTGGGAGCTGATGGGGGGGGGGGGGGGAGATGACTCCAGGTCTTCTGTGCTGCAGTGCTGTGTGTTGGTGGCAAACTGACATTTGATGTTACATGCCATTTGACATTGTGTGTTTAGGTTGGCACGGTATGACACACATGTATGCTTCCTGTTTATCAACAGTGTGGTGTTGTCTATGCCATCCTGCTTGCCATGGTGGGGTACCTGTTTCTGTCGCACCATCTGTGAGTGGACAATAGCATGACTGTCACATTCTTGCACATGTGTGCATCTCTGCCCTTGTCCAGGGTGCATTGCATGTGTGTCTCTGATGTGTTCAAGGCTGGCGCTACTACCTTTCAGCCTCTGGTGTCTGCCCATGTGTCTGCTGTGGTTCTGGATAATGTTGTTTGCACTCCTTCTACCTCCCCCATGCTCTGTATCTCACACCTCCGGACACTGGCACTTAGTTGTTGTGTCCCATCATGTGTTCCCCTATGTTTCTGTCTGACCTGTAGGTGCTGTGGGTTTGCACGTACATTCATGTGTGCATGTGTGTGGACATCAGCTCCTGGTTTAACGTTCTTTCTGCAGGTGACGCAGGATATGGGTGTCGGCCCTGGTTGCTAACCCCTGTGCGTCTACCACGGACACGTGCAGAGATGAGGTACAATAAGGCCCATGCCTCCAGTCACTCCATCATCGAGTGCACCTTTGGTGTTTTGAAAAGTCGCTTCAGGTGTCTGGATAGGATCGGCGGGACCTTACAATACCAACCTGTGACAGTGGCAGAGATCATTGTTGCCTATTGCATCCTGCACAACATTGCTCTCAGGCATGATATCAATGTCAAAATTAATGAGGATCTGGAAGACGATCCAACGTGCCCTTCTGTACATGCCCGTGGTGACACACGTGAGGGCGCAGCACTCAGATGGCAGCTGATTGAGGAGCTATTTTCATGTGAGTACTGGATGTTTTGGGAATAACATTTGGATAGATATATGTACTACTACTACGACTGAGCATTGCTATCGCATTACCAGTCATACACAGCACTGCCCTGACTTTGCTGACACAATGCCTGGCCATTTGAGCTTACAATGTAGTCCAACCGCTAACACAGAAGGTATGGGCGGGGGACAACATCTGGTGGAAGTGATTAATGTAGTCAGGATTATTAGGCTTAGGCAATGTGGTAGGCTGTCACACAGGGTTTTGAGATGGTTGGTAGTTAGTTCCAGGTGTTGGATGCTGCAAGGTGACAGATGTGTGGTCCCACGTTAACAGTGGGGGAGCGGCCCATAGACAGGACCAGTTGGCTTGACGTGTGGGGATGACATTTGGGGGATATGAGGGGATTGATTGGTTTGTATGCTCTGATGAGCAGGGACTGTGTGTTACATGTTTCAGTATGATGATGCATACAGGTGTTAGCACTGTTTACATGCTCAGTAGTAGTAGTAGTAGTATTGTTATGCGAGTCATGGTACAGGGCAACCACAGTGTGACTGCATATATAGATCAGCAGGTGTGTCTTGACCTCGCCTGGAGCCTGTGAGGTGTCGTGACAAGTGGGGTGATATTGTCATACTGAGGCTGTCGGTAGATTAGCCATGCAGCGCAGTGTTGCATATATTGTGGTGGACAGAGATGATTTTGAGGCAGACCAGCTAGGTGTAGGTTACAGTGACCAGGTTGGCAGGTGATGAAATGGGGCATTAGCGTTTTATTTGTGGTGTTCTAGGGTGACGGCAGGAATCTTGCTGATGTTATCTAGGGGGACACCGCAGGCCTTAGCTACATGATGGGTGTGTGTGGGGAAGGGGAGTAAGGGGTCATAGAGACCTGCTACCTTGATGACCACATCGACAGAAGGTGTATCCAACCTATACACAGACACTGTAAAGGTTGGAGAGGGTTTAGGGGCGATGCCCAGATGTCCGGTTTTGGCCATGCTCAATTCATGCAGCGGGGGAACCTGCAGCCAGCAATGTCAGGGGGCAAGCTGAGGTCAGGGTGTGGATTGCCAAACATAGTTCATGCGTGGAGAGATATCTTTGGGACACATCAGTGTACAGCTGCTACTGATAGCCAGGGGATATGCCTGCTGCACCAGGGAACTGGGTATGGGGCCATGGGACTGTAGCAGCCCCTGCATATATTCCTTTCTTACAGCACCTGGGAGTGGGTTAGCAAGGGAGATGGACCCACAGGAACACACACTGAAGGTGCTATGGGGGACATATGGGGAAATGCAGGATTGTACCGGGAACTTTGGGCCGAGCACGTACAGGGTAGCGCGGTGATGGTTGTGGTCAACAGTTTCCAGGGAAGCAGAGAGGTCACAAAGGGGACAGACAGGCTACAAGCCCTTGGACCAGTTCAGGAATACATCAGTGGCGGGTTTGGGTGGGGACAATTAGGTACAGTGTCATGACGAACTGCCAGACTGTGACGGATCTAGGGGGTTATGAGAGATGAGGACATGAAGCTGGTGTGTTTGTTGCACAGCTCGAACATGACATATTGTTACCGGAGGATGTATTAAAGGCTGTTAGTATAGCTGGGTTTAAAAAAGGTTTGGACAAGTTCATGGAGGAAAGATCCATAAACCATTATTAAGAAGGGACCCAGGATATCAATGCTTGACCCAGTACAAGCATTGCGGAACCTGTGTCTTTTGGGGAAACTGCTAGGTACGTATGACCTAGATTGGCCACTGTTGGAAACAGGATACTGGGCTTGATGGACCTTGGTCTGACCCAGTATGGCATATCTTATGTTCTTATATGTATGTTTCCCTTGTGTTTCTCAATCCACAGGACATGCTTGGTGACGTTCCTGGTGCTATAGTGCAGTGGCAGCTGTGTGTACTTCATTCAACATGCAGGACACTGGGGTAGGTGGACATACAGGTAATTTGTCTGTGTGGACAGTCAGGAGCGGCACATGTCAGAGGTTATCTGTCTAATGCACATATGCTGTGGGTGACCTATTTAGTGTGCTCCCCCATACCCCATATGTTGATGTTGGACACACATATCCACATATGTTCGTGCCCAGTTTGTCTTCTCCAGCACTGTCTCTGGGACACATCCAACAGGGCTGCGTGTGTCTACAGGTCCTAGGTGTTCTGGTGGTGGGCCTCACATACACCCTTCCCTGACATTGTAGCATCAGCCAACAGCAGTGTATCATGGCATTTGCAAGACCTTTATCTCCACTATTCTCCAATTGTGCACATATAGGCCGTATGTTACTGGTGGCACGCTCACCTTCTCATAATGTGTGTGTGTGTGTTTGTGGGTGGCTCTGTTTTGATATAGTGTGCATGCCGTTTGCATTAACATGTGGTGGGCGGGGTCTGCACACCTGTGGAGCGGTGGTGAGTGTGCTATCTCTACCTTACTGGTGTTAACCGTGTGCACAGTGTGCGCATGTGTTGTGTGTTGTGGGTTGACCTATCTCATGTGTGTTGATAGACTACTGCACAACAGCATTTATGCATCCCAAATATCATCATAATTTGGACATGTGGCAACAGCAGCTGGACATGGGGACATGGTTATTTGGCACATTTTGATGACATCTTCTGCCTTTACTGAGACGTGCTGTGGACTTTGCCTGCCTGTGAGGATCCCAAGCAGACATTTGCTGCAGACACACAGTAGGTAGCACCTTGGATCATTTGAGTGTAACAGCAGCCTTTATATGTTTGTGTTTTGCAGTTTGTTCATGGACCTTTCCTGTTGGGTCTCTGTGCAGCAACGCTGATGGACATGAGGTGCAGCTGTGATACGCCTGTGTTACTTGGGCATGGACATGACCATATCCATGGGACACACTCATCTGCGGTTGCATTTCCAAATGTCCACAACATGCACAGTGTTCTGTGTTGTGATCATGTTATGTTTGCCTGTGTGACATTTAATTACGTCGGTACCGATGTTTGACTCCCTGCAATGTGCCCTGCTGTTGCATCCAGCATACCAAGACAGTGTTTGTCCTTATTCTGACACAGGGCAGCGGACACACACAGCACATCTACTTACGTGCATCTGCGGGCGACATCACCCACCTGTTGGAGGACACAACAACACCATTCAACTATCCCTGGGAGATGGTACCATAGGATGTTTGACCTCTGTGAGTGGGACACATGCCTATGATGAACATTACTGTTGAACTGCTACTTTCCGTATAACAGGCCTGACCAACACACCATTGCTACGGTGGGCTGGCTAGGTGTCCTGTTGACTGTGCGAGACACGCATGACTGTTCGAGTACTGTGGCACATTGAGATATCACACTTGACTATGCATGCCCAGTGATTCACGGACAATCTTAATGGGACATGTGGGGTTGCAGATGCCCTTTGCACTGTGGACACTGTACTGGTCCGTATGTGTGCATCACGGACTGGAATAGTCGCTGTATGTTCTACATCCATCTGACATTTTGTTAGTGTGTGTTGGCCATGTGTGTAACATGCACCACACAATATCCTCATCTGTTGAGGTCATGGGGGCATACAGCCATGCATGTGGCACAGGGGCAACATTGTATATGTACTCTGGTATATGTCGGCCTACCCTGCACTTGGACATGACACAGTTGTTACCACCACACCAGTTTAATGGCCGCCAACATTTTGGATTAATGTTTGCCCTCACCAAGGGAGTTACAGTGCATGTGGGGCATCACTGTGTCATGGTTCACCGTACACAGTGCATGTGCATGTGACTGAGTATTGTGGTAAGGAAGCCTATCCTGAGTTAGGGGAAAGGGAAAAAGGCAAAGAGTTCACCCTAGTAAAAGGGTCCCTTTTACAAGGTCAGGGTAACAAAACCACAACCTCACCTAGGAACCAGAAAACCTCCAGCTGGAACAAGTTTCAGGTTTCCCCTAGTGAAATAAGGGAGAGTGAATACAGACCTAAGGTCCAAGACCCTTACATCAGTAAGCTCCCTGATTACTCAGCTGCCAGAAGGCAAAGTGATCTCCATCACCTGGGAAGAGAAGAGGTGGGGCTAGAACCCTGGAGATATAAGCCTATGCTAGATTATAGTAAGGGAGAAAGAGAGAGGGTGGAAGGAATGCCAGAAGCAAGGGCAGAGGTAAAGGTAAGAAGAGGAGAAAGAGAGAGAGAAGCTGATACAAGCTGAGGCACAGGTACGAGCCTAAGAAGCCTGATTAATGCTGAGCAGAGCAGGAGAAGCCTGACTAATGCTGGGCAGTGCAGAGGAGCAGGAGACACTCTCAGCTCTAACGAGAGGCTGTCAGCCGAGCCCGGTGAGCCAGAAGGAGAGTCAGAGTCTATGCAGCTAGGAGAGCCTGATGCTGAGCTGAATGAGGAAGACACCCTCATGGATTGCTCTTTGTGCCAAGCCTTAGCCACAGAAGGGTTGAAGGAAAGCCAGCCCTGAGAGGAAGCCCTCCAGAGAAAGGTAACCATAAGAAGCAGGTAGATGGATTGTAAATTCCCACGTGGTAAAGAGAGGAATTTTTACTAAGCCATAAGAACAAGCTGGAGTTGTGAATTGTGCTTGTTAACCACCTGCTACCTGTGAAGTGAGATGGCAAGAAGCCAAATTAACTGTGAGGAAAAAGCTTTCTTTTTACTCTTGAATTTTTCCTGAGAAACCTGAATAGAACTTTGCTTGCATGTTGAAGGTTTGCTCCTGTTTGGAGTTTTTGTTTTTGCTTGTAAATTGGAAAATAGCCTGGAAAGGTTTGAAACTGGAAAAGAAGGCAAACTGCCACAGAAGAAAGCCTGTTTTGTGTTATGTGCTTTAACCAGCAAGGCTAAAGGAAGCTGGTGGCCTTGCTGTTAAAAGGCTATGTTTTTCTGAGCTGAAGAACACTTTAAGCTGCCACTTTGGTTATGGGTTTTGTTTTGCTTATAACCTGTTGTACTTTGAAGAAGCCTGGAGAAGTATGCCTGAATGTGGTATTTATGAACCTTTTTTGTGCTCAATAAATTTCTGTCATTGCCTTACGCCAAGGAGCCCGACTACAGCTTTCAACCTGAAGCCCATATATAGCGCAATTAAACTACATTTCCCAGAAAACATTGCGGGGAGTTAGTCAGTTAAGCCTGAAAGGGAAAAGTTCCTTATACAACCACGCCCCTCTAAGCTGGAGGCGAGTGGTGAGGGTGTGACAGTATGTTGGTACACAAGAGCATGTGGCAATATGGCTTCTGTGTGGGGTACTGGCCCATGTTTGACCTTTCTTTCACACTCCATCTACAGGTCATTGTGTTCGGCTACTGTACAGACGTGCTGCTGTACATTGATTTACAAACATAGCATTGCATGTCTGCACAGTCCTCTTTATCCCCTGATGTTCTGTCACTCACCTTCGCCCATGACATTTGCAGTGTGGCAGTGTGATTGTCCGTTTTCGTCCTCCATTTGTGCATCCCATGTATCGTGATCTATGTGTACGGTTCATGTATCCACAAGACCCATTGCAGGGGACCTGCTTCATGGTGATATCTCTGCATGTCTGTGAGGTTCCTTTTTTGGTCTTCTCTGGGATCATGTGCCTCTTGTACCTGTTACCTTATCCTCATTTTGCATTTGGCCTTTTTTGGGGGGTTATATTGGTGATGCTTTCATTGCTATATCATGCATTCTGGGGCAGCTGTGACATATATATCTATATCTGTGTGTACACTTGCTTACATGTTGCTACTTATGCTTTTTCAAGCTTTTGCCACCTGTCTTGGCAGATGGATATGTTTTTAGGGACAATTCATGACTGATGTGTGTTGGTCCCTCATCATGCACAGCCTAGTGTCTACATTTGACTAGGGCATCTGGGACAGGCAGCAACATGTGTGTGTGTGTGTGGGGGGGATACTGCATAGTGAATACCATGTAGCTACGGCACATAATCTCTCCTGCCCATCATTTGTAGATGTGCCAGTGACTTTGGGGTGACATGTGGGTAGCTGGCATGCTCAATGTGTTTTCAGTTTGTTCACTGTAAACCAACCACCTTGATATGATGAAAGGCGGTATATACGATATGCCTACTGATTGACCACAATAAAAGTATGTGTTTGACCCACATTTCTCTCTGCTGCTGCTTGACCACACTGACACATGTCTTTCGTTATGTTCTGGTAATGTACATGGCCCACTTGTGCTCACATCCTTGTACGGTGGCAGCTGGCTATGTGGCAGCCGTCTGACACATCACAGGGTGCTAAGGGTTTCCATACTGACATTCCCTTTGAGGGGACATATTTGGGTTGGGCTTGCTGTGGTTGCAGGTTCAAGTCCAACATGTTCCTTGTTTTGTGCTAACCTGATCAGGAGCTGCCTGACGATTAGTCACCTCTCCGCACACCCTTCCATCTCTTCGCTTTACACCACAGTATGCCCTCGATGCAGCCTATCCGTCGCATATTAGCTGTTACATATGGCTCTTTCTTTGTACTGTCCATGTTGGCTTGGGGGATTGGCATTGCTGTTGTTGATCTGATCTGGTCCATGTCTGTTTGTAGGTTCATGTCTCACATGCTTCTTTTCCGTTCTGTCCCCCATTTTGCCCTGCTCCACAGAGCATCCCCTGCCGCCCATTGGGTTTAGGTTCTTTGCTCTTTTGCATGCTGTGTCCACTGCATAACATTTCATTGTGTGTGTGTGTATGTGTTTATATGTGGCTGTTGTCCAAATTACTGACTGTGATATGAGCTGTACACACCGGTTCTGCATGTGCATTGCATCTTCGTTACTGTTGGGGTTGCCCTATCCTGGCAGCCAGCTGTGTTTTGGTGTGGTGCCCTCCAGTGTTTTTGTATGCAGCCTTTGCTGTGACACTCACGTTGGTGTTGTAGCCTATTGGTTTGTGCATTGCCATTTGTGCTACTGGTCATGAGTTTGACTCTCTCTGTTCTAATTATTTTATGCCTCTCATCCACACATACTTTGCATTCCTGTTACAGTCCTATCTGTGACGATCTGTGCTGCTGGCACATTATACCCTCATCACTGTTGCCAAACATCCTTCATCAGTCTATCTGTGTCTGCAAGCTCTGTGGTGTCCTGCCCTACTGTGCAGGCTGCTACCCCATGTCCTGCACTGGCACCCTTTTCTGCATCACGGCTCTTCATTCTTGCCTCTCCTGTGTCTGCTATGCATGGCACTGCTACTCCTCTGTCCTCCTGTCATTGCACTTCTCCTGCCACCTCTGGCTCCTCTGCTGGACACGTATTCCCGTCCTCTGCCACACACTATTATTGTTGCACTTTACAGTACCATCACCCTGTGCTTCGGTACAGCTGCCCCTGATATATTTGTCCACTTTACCAGCTGCCACATGGGCTGCTCACAGATATGGCAGGTCCATCACCTCAGACACCTACTTCCTTACATCACTTCTTCATTGGCTTTTGTTACTGCTCTATGCAGTGTTAGGGTTACATCTGTGTTTGACCCATACATTTCATGCTTGTGAGGTTGGTGCACCTTATTGCCCTTGACCAACGTTTCTTTGGTCAGCTTAACATCATTGGGGCATCTTTTGCAACACCTTGGATTCGGACAGCTTCTGGGGCGCCTTATGTGATGCCTTGGAGGGTACCACCCGTTCGTGCCACCCTCCTGGCCACATTCTGACCCGCCTTGGTTGCCGTGGCACTTAATGATGTGCCTTATGGTGCGCCCTAAAAGGTGCTTTAGGTTAGGGCACAGGGATGAGTGTTTTTTGGGGGGACACTGCAGATTGTTGAGATGTGTCTGACTGTTCAGGCGGGAAAAGGGATTGGCTCAGACAGCCTAATCACATATCACCACTATGGAATTGAACTCATGACTGCTGTATCAGCAGTCATTGTATTAACCAGTGTGCTACTCCTCTAGTCCTTTGATCACAGCTCAGCGCACGAACTTAGGGTTACCGCGCGATGACGGCCAGGGTGCCCTCTATCACGCAATACCCCGCCATTGCTTCATTTACACCGGAACGCCCACCACCTTATATGGCATTCCTCACGTTATCACTGCAACTAGTGCGGGGAACATTAGGACCGTTTAGTAAACATACCCCTAGGACTTTGAGCTTGCTATGATTGGACTGCACTTTGACTTTTATCTCAAGCCAACATCTTTACCTAACAAAACAAAAACAATACAATGATCTCATCAACCAATCAAAGAGGGAATTCCACACAAACATGATAAATACTTCCATCAACAAACCCAGAGAGCTTTTCGAAATAGTCAAGATCCTCACAAAAGAGCAAACAACAGAAGGGGAAGTACAAATTGATCCACAGGAATTTGCCGACCACATCAAAAACAAATTTCACTCCACAGAGCGCACAACACCCAGCGGGACCACCAGGACAGACGTACACACCAAAACCTGGGGCACCTTCTACTCACCCTCAACAGAGCAGATATCCCACATCATCTCTCCAATCAACACAAGCACTGCTCCTACAGACCCATGCCCAGTGGCATGGGTAAAAGCCACCAAATCAAACTTCATCCACACCATATATAAAATAGTACACAACTCACTCACTCAAGGACTCATGCCAAAGCAACTAAAGCTTGCCTCAGTAAGACCAATCACAAAGAAAACAACTCTCGACAAAAAAGATCCAGCAGCATACCGACCAATCTCCAGCATACCCTTCCTGGCAAAAATCATCGAAAAAAACGGTTCAAATACAACTCCAGGAACACATCGACAAATATGAAACACTCGACGACAACCAACACGGCTTTCGTCCCAACCATGGAGTCGAAACGCTACTGATCTACCTCTTCGACAGCATCCTAAGAATAATTGACAACACCAGGAATGGAATCATAATGATCTTTATCGACATCTCCTCAGCCTTCGACACAGTGGACCACAACACGCTCCTGGAAAGACTAAAGAATACTGGTATACACGGTATCACATTGGAATGGTTCCACTCATACCTAACCGAAAGACAGCTACAGGTCAAGGTGGGACACAACACCTCCCGTCCCATAAATGTCCGTCAAGGAGTTCCTCAAGGATCCGCACTCTCAGGACTCCTATTTAACATCTACATCCAACCAATCTGCAACATCATGAAAGAGAACAACATTCAATACACAATATATGCAGACGACATCATGATATACACCCCGATATCAATCGACAACCCGGACTTCTCTAAGATAACAGACTGCCTTACCCAAATGACGAGTTGGTGTCAAAACAACAACCTCGCAATAAACTACAACAAGACCGAAGCTTTAATCATCACTCGGAACCAAAGCTTCATACACCCGCCAAATATCAAGATTCAAAACACTACTATACCAATAAGATCAGAAGTGAGATACCTCGGTGTTACTCTGGACAATAAACTAAACCTCAAGCCACACATAAACAAAACAATCCAAAAAGTCTACTACAAGATGCGAATCATCAGGAGACTGAAACCACTCCTCGCCCTAGAACACTTTCGTACCGTCTGTCAAGCACTGATAACCCCACTACTGGACTTCTGTAATCCGATATACCTTGGACTACCGAAACAAGACCTCAAACCACTCCAGCTAGCACAAAACACTGCAGCACGAATAATATCCGGTACTGCAAGACAGGAGCACATCACACCTACCCTAAAGGACTTACACTGGCTCCCAATCGGTGCACGCATCAGATACAAAACTATCATAAACCTATTCAAGATAAATCAGCACACATCAGCCAACAGCCTGCACACCCTCATACAACCGGACACCAGCACACGTCCTAGAAGAAAACAAACACACAACCGAGTCAGCACCCCAAGTGAATTCAAACACACACGCAAGGACACAACAGACAGAGCACTCTCCATGGCTGCTCCAACAATATGGAACAAGCTACCGGACGATTTGAGGGCAACTACAGACCTCAAAGACTTTAGAAAACAGCTAAAAACCATGCTGTTCATAGAACACTATGGACACATCACATAACCCCAGAGAATGTATAACAGTACATGATACCTCCTAAACACTGTATGTATAGAAAATGTTTTTTGCATCACCGTATATAGCCCATCTTGTACATAGCTCAAACCACTCTAGCGCACAACACAACACACATTGTACATAGCTCAAACCAATCTAGCACACAATACAACACACACTCAACTAAATTTCTCCCTCACTGCATGTTTAACACTCTCACTTTACCCGATTGTTTGCTGTGATACCACCTTGATTAATAAGATAAGGCGGTTTAGAAATACTGTTAAATAAATAAATAAATAAAATTGTGTGATGATCACTGCTGCTCACAGGGGCACCCACCTGGACATTCGACATGTTATCTCCGTTGTTGAGCACTAAATCCATCATCGAGCTTTCCCTGGTTGGTTCCATCACCATTTGTCTAAGTAACCCATCTTGGAAGGCATCTGCAATTTTTTTACTTCTTTCCAGATTTGCAGAAGGAATACTCCAATCCACATTGGGTAGATTAAAGTCACCCAATATGATCACTTCCCCCTTTGTGGCTATCTTTGCAATATCTATACTCAATTCGCTATCCATTTCTTCAGTTTGAGTCGGAGGCCTGTAGACCACACCAGTATGGATGACAGTACCATCTCCTCTTTCCAACACAATCCATAGTGCTTCTTCTTTTGCCCACGTCCCCTGCATTTAAGTAGCTTTAATATTGCTTTTGACATATAGGGCTACTCCTCCTCCTTTTCCACCTTATCTATCTCTTCTGAATAGATTATAGTCAGCTATGGCTATATCCCATTCATTTGACTCGTTAAACAATGTTTCTTTAATGGCCACAATGCCCAAATACATTTCCACCATTAGGACTTCCAGATCAAGAACTTTGTTGGCTAGGCTTCGAGCATTTGTGCTCATAGCTTTCCAGCATTTTTTAACTGGCTTGCCTGTATTTTGCATTGATTTTGTTCTACACACCTCTTCCCACTTGTCATTGAAAAGGTTTGGACAAGTTCCTGGAGGAAAGGTCCTTAAACCATTATTAAAAAGGGACCGAGGATATCAATGCTTGACCCAGTTCAAGCATTGTGGAACCTGTGTCTTTTGGGGATACTGCTAGGTACGTATGACCTAGATTGACCACTGTTGGAAATAGGATACTTGGCTTGATGGACCTTGGTCTGACCCAGTATGGCATATCTTATGTTCTTATGCTCTTATGATGTGTGGTTTAAAAGTATGGCTGTATTCAATGTTATTCTGCTTTTGCTGGGAGTGACATCCTGAACTTCTCCTTCCCCATCCGTCACTCCCTATCTTTGCATATTTTATTATCCTACCTTTCACTACTCCTCGGAGCAGACAGCAGTGGTTTAATTTCCTTTCCTGGGATTGTAGATGGCACTGAATACGTGTGTCATATTGTTGGTATCCTTCCATCTTGTTGGTGAGTTGGGCCTTTCCTACAACAGGTGGTGTAGTAGCTGACTGGCTGCTGTAGCGTTGGGCAGTGGTGATATATGTTATGGGAGGGATACTCTCTTACAGCACTCTGGTATGATACTGGTGGCCCAAAGACATTCCAAGAGCCAGTGGGACTTAAGAATATTGAAGCAGTTTACTCCACTCACTTGTATAGTAGAACCCATCCTAAATGCAGGGTCACTGATAAAGCAGTTTTGTGATTTTGCATCTTCTTAGTGAGAACAAGGGTAACTTGTGCTTGTGAGTAGATATAGGGCAATGCACACTGCCCTTGGAATCCACTAGTGTGTTGAACAGCCATTGGTGATTCATTAGGGTGCTGGTGTACTCACGTATGCACTAGTTCTGATTGGGTTCATTGAGGCTAAGGTGAGGTGGTATATTTTTAGCTCGTACCTTTCCAGTAGTAGTTCAAAGTGAGTTATATTCAGGTACAGTAGACATTTCCCTGTCCCCAGAGGGCTTACAATCTAAGTTGTACTGTACCTGAGTTTGTAGAGGTTAAGTGACTTGCTCAAGGCCAAAAGGAGCACCATCTCTCCTGCTTTGTATGGGGGGCTTCTGGCCAATGTGAATATATGTGCTATTACTGATATAGGGAGTGCTTGGGCAAAGAAATTTCAATTGGTGGAGAGGAGGAAGGGCTCAGAGAGGACAGGGCTGATCCCAGGATTTTCCAGCACATATTAGTAGGAGATTGGTGCCTCCTAATTGCAGGAAGAAGTGGTCACCTACATTAATTTAGTGCTTTGCCTTCATGAGAGTACTGCATTGGGCTGCAGATTTTCAACTTTGAGTTCATAAAGCTTGGGTTGTATGCGCAGCCACATATGATGGCTGATCACATTTAAAGGGTGGTGGTGGACACTAACGTTTTCTGCTGTTGTAGCCATCCAGTGCTTTGCTGTGCACTCCATCTTCTTCTTTCTGCAGGTTAACAGTCATCATGTGGCCATAGGGGTGTCTCATCTGAACTCGATAGTGCTGTGACTAGGGGAGTTACAGACTTCCATTAGCGGATGTGTGGTCACAGGGCACATGCCATTACCCTCCCCCCCCCCCCCAATTGTTTTCCAAATTTGGGTGGGTGGTTTCTGGTGTGATGAACAGTTGATGTTTCAGGCCACTATAGCCCACAGAGATATCTTGTGGACATGGTACAGGGTATGCTTAGAGGATTGTTCTGGTGGCACAGAGGCCCCACTTTTGGGTAGGGGAGAGATGACTAGATGTAGGCTGTCACTACTAATAGTGAGTTGGGAGTGTATCTTTCCTGTCACTATCTGCTGAAGAGGAGGAGTATTTGAATTGAGTTATAGGCTGGAAAATTTAACTTGCTAGTGAGTGTCACTGCTGCAAGCTGTGGGGGCATGGTCTGTTGTCACAACAGGCTGTGTGCATAGGGCTGCTAGCCTTCCATGGACTTCGCTACTACTAGGTCAGTGCAGTTTAGTCAAGTGGCTGAGTGTGGGGGCTTAAAACAGAATAAACAGGAGTCTATGCTTGGTACAACAGGGTAGGATATACTGAAAGATAGGCGATAATATGACCAAGCCCACTGCTATATGCAATGGCCAGATTGGGAAGAGGGCGGGATAATGAGTCATAATGAGAATGGTTGTGTGGCCTGGGCAGAGAGGGGACTTGAAGAGTGGGAAATCAAAGTGATGGGCTTGGGGTAAGTTTTGTGGGGATGGAAAAACAACCAATACAGGTTCATCAGCACAGGCGTGATATGTTACGACTTGTGTAAGCCCACAATAACTCTAGGTGCTGAAATCTGAACCATTTGTAGTAAACGTAAATTATAATCTGTCAACCCTAGCAAAAGCAAACAACAGTAATCTAAGTGTGACAAAAGCAAGGACTGTCCAACAGTCCTAAACTCCTCTGGAGACTAGGTAAATTTTAATGGTCTTATAGTCTGTAACTTAAAATACATAGCACAAACAGTCTGAAATAACTGAGGCTTATAAAATGCTTATCCAGCAAACACTCCCAGATAGTCTATTCTTTTTAAGGAGGAAGTTTGCTATCATGATGGATATACTATATCTGCTGTCATGGAGTACCCCCTTACTTTAGAATTATCGTAGTTTATAAATAAATCATTTGCACATTACCAAGCAGCAATCTGCGGAAAGCAAGACACAATAAATGATGACAAAACACCACTAGACAGAAAACTGTCCAAAAATCAAAATTATCATCAGCATATAAAAGAAAACTCAAACCCAACGATCACAGTACACAACAAAAAGATACCATATAAATATTAAACAAGGGGGGGGGGGGGAAGTGCCAAACTCTACGGAACTCCACAGGTCACAGAGTACCACTTTAAACAAGAGTTCTGAAAATGGCAACTACTGTATATGTTTAATCAGTAAAAAATGAACTAAACCATGACCATATCACACTGCCCATACCAAAATCAGACAATAGATAACTCCACTGAATCAAATGCAGCCCTTCAATCCAAAAATAACAAATAGGCTGAATCTTTCTTCTCCAGTCCACACAACTCATTCATCAATGAAACTAATAAGGTTTCAGGGCTGTGTCCTGCTCAATAACCTTGCAGCCATGGATCCAAAATCTGTTGTTCTACAAAATCCTCCAACTCCTGTCAAACCCGCTGGTCAATTAATCTCACCAGAAAAGGGAGTGACAAAATCAACCAGTAGCTGCTAAGGTCAGACTTGGCCCAACCGGTATCTTTCAATAATAATGTGACAACCACCCTCTTTTTTTTTAAACTTTTATTTTCATTTTGCAACAAACAAAAGAAACAACACACCAAAGGAGACAAAACAAGTATACAATAAGGAAAAGTAAACCCAATTACCCCCCACCCCGATGCTTCTCCTCTACCCGATTAGATCAGCATGTGGGCACTTCCAATTAACAGTGATTATACATCAAACGATCAAAAGAGCATCTACGTTACAGCATGATCATGGGACAAAGATATATACAAAGTTAGACAGTCAGATGAGAGCATTTAGCAAAATGTACATAGTCATTGAGCATCTTCCATTGAGACCAATGAGAAGGAGTCTGAACAGGGGAAGCGAACAGACGAGGTATTTGTACATATTTACTGTAAAGACAGGCATGATTCCACCAGTCATTGGGGCTCAGATGGGAGCTAAATTTCCGGTAGTACTTAATTAGGGAAACAGCAATGCCAAGCATAAAGTTCGAAAGGAGATAAGCCATTTTTGGGAGAGAGGGGATCCCCGCAACTGGGCGAAGTCCCACTATCCTCCAAGAAAGGGGCTCCTGAGAGTGCGAGATAGACTAAATACGACCCCAGACCCGACGCCAGTAATACTGTAGTGCGGGATATTCATGCATAACATGAGGCAATGAACCAATGGCCACAGGACATGTCCAGCAACCATTGCCCTAAGAAGTGTTCCATTTGTCTAATCTGTGAGGAGTGTAAAAAAACACCGGTGGGCTAGAAAGAAGAGGGTCTGAGTGAGTGAGGCGGATCGGGAACCCGTGTCCCTCTACTCCAGATAAGGCTCCATTGCTCCGAGGTCAAAATCACATGCAATTCTCTCTCCCATACTTTCTGCGCTATAGAGATATCTCTAGTTATAGCATTACATAAGGTGTAGTAAAAATTGGATGCTACACCCGGTGAACTACCGATAGATCGGAAAGTCTCCAATCAACCTTATGTAGAGAATGCCAATGGCGGGAGTACCCTAGTACTCCGAAGGCGATACTGAAGTTGCACTGACCAGAGTCGGGAGTCTAAAAGATTGCATAAGAGTATTAAAGGCACCTAAAGTGTCTAAAAGCATTGGTGGATAGTGGGAGTCTGATGGGAGAGTCATACCAGGGAGAAAAGTAAGAGGAATCGGTTTGCAAAGGCCCGCTTCTATATCTAGCCACCCAGGTCTACTCGGTACTGGATCTTCCAGCCAACGAGCGCCTTATTTGAAAAGAAAAGATTGAGGGAACACTGGAGTAAAATCGCCACCAAGTATTAATGGAGCATTGGCAGAGGCCAATGCCAACTGCGCAATACTTGCATAGTAAGCAGGGTTGTCCACATTCGGGGCATAATGCAAATACATGTGAATTCACTATCTCCAACCTCAAGGTGTACACGGGCCCATTTACCCTCTTTGCCAACGCTAATATCAAGTACAGTAGCGTGCAAAGACTTCTTAACCAGTATGGCTACCCCGTACCATTTGGAAACGGTGGGAGAATAGGCAGCAACCATGTAAGGCTTAGCATTGAGTTTCAGTGTTTCAGCAAAGTTTAAATGCGTTTCCAGAGGAAACACTAAATCAACATGCTCATGGCTAAGATAGCTAAGGATTTTCTTTCCTTTGAGTGGACCATTAATGCCTTTTACGGTGATTGATAAGAGTTTACATAAGGCCATTCAGAAAAGTTAAAAATTCCGAGCATTATAGCACACATAATTTCACTATGTCCCTCAAAACTGACTGTATCTGGCTGTACACATGACATAAGAAAAATAAGCTAATATAATACAATGAAGCGCCCCACATTAACAAAGAAAACCGCAGTAAGGTAGAGGAGAAGCAAAACCCCAAAATTACTGGCGACCATGTGTCTGCGGGGAGAAACCCCAGAGAAGGCCGAAATTGAAAAAACACATAACCTGTAGGACTGTGCGTGCTCCGAATCCGACCGAGGCACACATCATGAAGGGATAGGAGACCAAAAAACAAAAGTCATATAGAGAAAGAAAGAAAGTCCAGGCAATCTCTGTGCTTGGCTATGACCGCCGCATCGGGCCCTTCAAAATGGCGGACAGAGCCGACAGATAAGAGTCCAAGATTTGGGATTAGCGCATCTGCTCTGCTTCTTTGGAGTCTAAAAATGTTGATAGTAGATCAGGATCTTCAAACGTCCTGGTTTGGTTGTGGAGAGTCACACGGAGCTTCGCCGGATACAACAGGCCAAAGCGAGCCTGTAGCTGTTGAAGTCGAGGGCGAAGAGCAAGGAGTTTCTTCCGACGGTCAACGGTAGGCTTTGCCAAATCAGGAAAGAAGGAGACTTTACGACCTTCAAATTCCAAATGATGATTCGCTCGGGCAGCATTTAAAATTTGTTCCACTTGTTGATATCGTAGCAAGCTAAAGATAATAGGCCGGGGGGTCGTGCGGCTGGGCGCCATGTGGGCAGGAACACGGTGTGCTCGATCGATTTCCAGTTCTCTATGAAAAGTAATCTTCAGCAAGGAGGGAAGAGTTTTGAGCAAGAATTCTCTCATATCTCCTGCTTCCACCCCCTCCGGCATTCCGAGGAGCCTCACATTGTTGCGACGGGCTCGATTATTGCTATCTTCTAACTCCTTTTGAAGATTCTGTATCTGGCGCTCAGCCTCGTCCAGTTTGCCCAAGCGCACCGCGTGCAAGTCGAGGACCCCCGCCATGTTGTCCTGCCGTAATGAAAGACTTTCAAGTCGGTCCTGGAGCACTCCAAAGTCTTCTCGCATGGCTCGAAGCGCTTCTCCATTTGACTGCACCAATTCCTTCACACCGCGTATTTCCTCCAAAATCTCCAGGTGCATTTCGGGGTTTTCACGAAATGGAACCATCTTCTGTGGGGAGGACACCTCTGTTTTGGAGCGTTTTCCGTGAGAAGAAGAAGGAGACCCGAAGTCCAAGCGCGCTGGTTTATGGGCCGCCATCCCCCCCGAGGTACCCCGGTCAGCTCGGAGCAAAATAGTAAGTTTGTATAGGTATTAAGTCAGGATTCTAAGTAGGCCTCTCAGGAGCTTCAACGCAAAGCGTCCTACCCGCTGGACATCAGGCTCCGCCCCCCCCGACAACCACCCTCTTTAATGCTTGAGGAACTAAGTTCTCCTTAAATGAGGCATTTAAAAGTGTACAAAAAATTTCATAATACAGTCTCCCATTGCCTGCATTGCAGCTATGGAAAAAAGAATCTATTACACAAAAGGCAGAACACAAAGATGACAACAGACAGGAAGTATCATCTTGGGATACCGCAGAGAAGGACTCCCAAACAATATTCAAAGACTGACAGCTCTCTACAGATTCTGTAGAAACAACCTGCGGAACCAACCATGCCACTTGAGCATCAAAAAACTGCTAAGCTTTCAGCCGTCGTTCCGTCAGTCGACACCACCTTGTCCACATTAAAAAATGACTTTACAACCATAAACAACGTTTCAGGCCTGGTCACCAAGGCCAATAATGTCAAGGTATATGATTCCCTTTTACAAGAAAGCAGCCAGTCCTTGTATTTCCAGTATGTCCACAAGTAACATGTGGACTAGTCAACAGTAGTATGTTCAGCCCGATGAAGTTCCCACTTTGTTTCATGCAGTAGATCATTATACCAAGGAACATTATGACACATCATAGCAAAAGGTCTTAAAGCCCTCTACCATGTAAGAGGCATCCTAAGTTAAGTCCACAGGCACAGTGTCAATATGACCAACTTGAATTAAAAGAATCAGCCCAAAACGCTCTTTGTGAAATGTCTTCTACCTATTCAGGCACCTGCTGTACAGCTGAGCACACCTTCAAATTAAAAATAACCAAACAGTGGTCAATCCATGGATAATCATGACACACAAAATCTGAACCTTGCACCCAATTACTGGAACAAAACATCATATCCAAAATATGCCCACTAATGTGTGGTAAAATCAATACATTGTTTAAATGATGACACATAGCACTCAGAAACACATCCACAGGCAAAAAAGTAGTCCTCTTTTCAATCCACACATTAAAATCCCCCATAATGCACACAGAAGGTAAGTCACATTGTAATGCAATCAACCAATTGAAAAATAGAGGCAGCTCAGTCATAACACATTGAGGAGAAATATAAACTAAGAAATTATCCTAACTTCCATTATGCACCAATAACACTCCAGAAAATTCCATAATAAAAACATTATGGATGCTCATCTTGTATTCCTTATGTAAATACAGCAAATCCCCCTACCCTGCCCTTTACCCGATCAACATGGAACATCTCATATGCAACATCTTAAAGATCATTACGTAGCACAGTATCTGTTGGCATTAACATGAATTCCTATATAGAAAGTCATGATTAGAGATGAAACAAAACCAAGATCATAGGGATCACAAAGAGAAACCCTGCCCCTCCAGATATTTCTAATTGGGGAGTTGTGATGCTCATGGATACTAAGGAAAACAAATTTGTACTCCAAAGCTACTGTAGATTATTGCAATCTAGTAAAATTAAATAGCCCTTTCAATCCTACCCCTGGAACCACTCAGAACAGAAAATATATTTAAATTGTGGTTCAAGAGGAAAGAGGGTCAGAAATTCAGACTCCCAAAGAGAAAACAGTTTTTCTTTATAAACCACTGAAGAAAACATGAAAAACTAATCTTTCCCTTCTCACTTTCTTACCTAAATTCCCAGAAAATGAAATAAGAACACCACATGTACAAAACACCTACTACCAACAAAGAATAGATATCTAGCACCCTCCCTCACATCATGACTACAACTGCCACTTCTGATGACAGCTATGCATACAGTCAGCAATAGTTTACAGTTAGCTTAGTGACTCAGATAATAAGCTATGCAGGCATCTGTGCAGCAATTAAGCCAACTGCACAGAACAGAAGTTGCAGCACTAAACAAAAGAGGGGATAACCTGTACAGAGTGACAGGTTCAACTCTTGCCACCTTACCAGGCAGTTTAACGGCCTATGTAGGTCTTTATCTGCCATCATTTACTATATGGCTGTATGTTGATGTATAGTAACACCTAATCCAATACAGTCAAACCTCGGTTTTCATATGCCCTAGTTTTCGTACGATTCGTTTTTTGATGACTTTTTTCGTCGAGATTTTGTCCCAGTTTTCGTACATCCGCTCGGTTTTTGTACATGATGAGTTATGGCTAGGGGCAGAAATGCTGGTACAGTACTTAACTTGTTTTGCGATCTGGAGCTCCTGTGGCTATAGCGCTTTCACATGCTTCATTGGTAATGCTGATCGGCGATCCTGAGCTTGAAAAATAGCAAGAATCAAGGAGTGAGAGTAGAATGGCTCTGCCGGTGCAGCTGGTCCGAATGATGCTTTTGACGCTCAATTAGAGGACTCCCTGCTGATGGTGAAACTTTGAGGGGTCTTCTGAACTTATTGCCAGTCCTGCTGATGATGACAATAGTCTGAGCAATTTTTTCCAATTTGCTGTTGGGACGGAATCGGAGGCGCAGGAGAGAGTCGGCGATCGGAGAATCTCTATGTGTGCTGTCCTGTGATGATCGACTGCCTGGGAGGTGAGCGAGCAGGTGAGAGAAGTGACGGGATCCTGTTTGTGCTCCTGATCTGCTGTTCTGCTGCCTGGCTGAGACTTCGGGGGCCCGTGCTTCAAAACAATAACCTCTCCTTCTCCCTCTCCCCTCCTCACCTTCTTCCATATGCCAACAAGAGTCTTCAGTAAAGGTAAAAGTGATGTTAAATGTTCATTTATCCATTTCATTAGTCATTTATATTTATTTCTCATTGTTTTCTGTATGTAAAAATATAGTTATTCTCTATAAAATGTATTTTTTGTTAATATTTTTGGGTGTCTGGAACGGATTAATTGGATTTATATTATTTCTAATGGGAAATATTGCTTCAGTTTTTGTACATTCGGTTTTCGTCAGACTTTTTCGAACGTTTTAATCACGAAAACCGAGGTTCCACTGTACATCAACTGAATCACTGCACATTTACTCTCACCAAGAATAAAGAACTGATCAAATTTCATTTTCCACATTTTCAATGTTTCAAGCTTTTTCTTTTTAGGAGTAGAACACTTGTCTAAAATAGAAAGATGTAACAATCAAGGAAAAAGGACAAAAGAGTGTAATGCCAAGAGATCTGAAATGTATTTGCCCATAAAAGTAAATACATGGTAGGTAATTCTATAAGAAGCTATGGAAATTTATGTGCCATTTACATGGATAAATCATGGTATTTTAGTGTTTTATGAATGTGAGAACTCACACACCTACATTATGCAGTCGTGATTCTAGAATTATGTGCACGTGTACTTTCACTGTGGGTGTGCATACATGTGGAGCTTGGGCAAAATATGCGTTTATGCACATTAATTTTACAATGTATATGAAAGCATGTAAGGTATTAGACAACTTTTTGGTGGTGGTGAGAATCGAGGAGGAATATGACACATTCTATATACCCTTTCGATGTCTAGGACATCTGTACCTTGCCCACTCACGATCTTAAATGACAGAGGTGTAAGGCAGGGGTCTCCAAATCCAGCCCTGGAGGGCCACAAACCAGTCAGGTTGGCAGGATATCTCTAATGCATATATATCTCATGCATGTTCATTAGGGATATCCCGAAAACCTGACTGGTCTGCGGCCCTCCAGGACCAGAGGTGCCCACCCCTGGTGTAGGCAGTCACAATACACTGGATAGACAGACACACACTCCCAACCCTATGCCAGCATTGTGCAAATATAGAGGTTTGTGGCAGCCATAGCCACCACACCAGTCCTGGGCACAGTGCAGACATTTCTATGGTACGCAAAACTGTTGGGGTCACTCCCCGGGGTGGTAAATACTGTCAGAATCAATAACTGAAACACACTCCACAGATATCAGAAAGGTTGCTATGATGAATCTCTATCAACAAATCGTGTTTAACTTTTGATCTGTTATCTGACATTAATCATAGCAACCTTTTGATATATGTGGAACGTGTTCCCAAGTTTAGGACGGCATTGCTATGGTATGCAGGTGCCAGTATTGGAAGATGCTGCTCCGCGCAGGGTCCAACAACCTGACTCTCCATGAGGCTTTGGATAGTGGAGCCTGTGGGTGTGGGTGTGGGTGTTTATGCCCCTGTTGGCCACTGCTCTAGGGCTGAGTTTCCCAACTCCGGTCCTGGTGGGCCAAACACGGTTCAGGTTTTCATGCTGTCCCTAATGAATATGCATGAGATACATTTGCATACAATGGGGGCGTTGCATACAATTGCAGAACAGGCATATTTATTAGGAACAGCATGACACCTGAATGGTGTTTGGCCCTCCTGGACTGCAGTTAGGAAACTCTGCTCTAGAGATTGCACATGTTTATGGTGTCTGTGCCCTGTAGGGTAAAATATAGGCGTATATGGCTTGTTTATTTAATATGCAATAACAGTTCCATTTTTATTACCACAGTTTAGTACTGGGTAAAATATAGGGACATGGTTTGCTGGAGCCACAGCTGGAGCTTGAACCTGTGACCTTCTGCCCCTGAATACACTCGCTGTGTGTACTGCACCAAACTGTTGCCACAGGGGCAGATCATTCCCTGGGGATACCATGACTGTTCATCAGACAGACCTTGTCTGTTGCAGTGCATGGCACCCACCTAAACAGGGCTTGGCCGTGGTCTGCTGTGGGCAGATGCCCTTGCCCCCACCGCCACCAGCACCCCTCCGCCACCATGCTGACATGCCCTTATGCCGGTGGTGCTGGTGGTGCACAGTCCTAAGCCATCCATTGTGCTGGTAGGCAGCTGTCTATGGTGTGGGTTCTTGGGTAGGGTTGCCTACATGGACATGCGCGCTTCCCCCCGGCACCGCCTGCCAATGTTATGTGCCTTTGGGGGTACCTGCTGGGTAATATTCCCTGTGACACTGTGGGACACACACTCATGCCCATGTTGGACCCTCATCAGTTGCTGTCTTGCTGATTTACAGTTTCGGCATTCCTATATGCCACCTAGGCATCTGCCTAGCCCACACTGTGCCCCAGCTGGACCACAGCATATGCCACCTGCAGCCCTCTGTATCCCATTTACAGCATCAGTACAGTTGCCCTTTCCTACGTGCCCACTCTGCCGTTGCTGCCCATGTGCATGCCATAACAAACCTGCCCAATATAAACAAGAAAAAACCCTGATCAGCGCTATTTCAATGTGGGATCATTCACTTTGTAGGGGGACAGAGAATAGACCCTTCCAAACATGATATCTTCTTTTTTGTGTTTTTTCAGTGGTGTTGCTTTATGTTTATCATTAATATCACTATTGGCTAGCTTGGTTATTGGGATTTCAAATGTGGTTTTGGTCATTTTCTATGTTTATTTGCCTTTTTGGTTCCTGCACATGTATCACTACTATCACTCTTCTGGGTTTCCCTGCCTTTGCTCTACATTGCTGACTGAAATGGTTTTTCTCTCTGCAAATGTGCCTCTAGTCTAGTGCAAGGTTTTCACTGGCGCTAATTTTCAGACCTTCATTTCACGGCGTTAGTGTGCATGGAGCCTCTCCCCGCCCACTCTCCGCCCATTGACCCCTATCTCCGCACTCTGGGGAGCCTTACTCCAGCCTTCAGACCTGGCTTTCACAGCGTTAGTGTCCCTTAACGCTGCTGCCGACATAATCGCGTGATACGTGATGTTATCGCATGATAATGTTACATTGTCATGCAATAACATTACGTATCGTGCGATAACCTTGGCGCTGCTAGGTTAAGACGGTTTAGTAAACATACCCCTAAGACTGCATAAGCCAATCTTAAGTAAGCTTCAGGAACTATTCCTCATTGACCCTTATTTTTTTAAAAAGGAATACAACCCTTTGCTTTAAAAATAAACATTTGTGTTTTCTTTAACTTATCTTAAAGCATCTTCCAGCCAAACTCAATACAAATGTACTTTTGTCCATAGACTCACCAGCCTATGGAGAAAGGTTTTAAACTAGGTTTATCAAGGGATAGAGACAAAAGTCCACATATAAGAAGGAATTATACCAACCAGAAAGAATTCTGAAAATGAGAAGAGTGATACACTGAAGCAGTGGTAATTGGAAGAACATTAGGCATATGCAGATCCATAAAAGTCTTTGGTTCATCCTCATTTGAAATGAAGTGTCAGTGACTTTCAGATTTTTGGTGCAGGGTTATCATATTTGTCTTAATTGTACACCTATGATAAGTGTTGTGGCTTTTTTACATGCTCAAATCAATCATATGTGCGTTGTCACAAGCCTGGGCCCTGCGTGCACTACACAGGAGGGAGACGTGTCCTAGATGCAATACCAGCTTCAAAGTTCCATGTGCTCTGTGACCAGCAACCGGTCTATCAATCCCTCGTGGCCATCTTAGCACAGTCCCTGGCATGACCAGGGCATAGCCGAGCTCCGCAACTCCAATAGTATTCAGGCAGCAACAAAACAGTCCATTAAACAAGTGAAAACCAAAGCAAAATGTGTTTATTGTATGAGCAGTCCCATTCATAAACAGAGCCTCAAAGTGAGTCAGTCCAGGTTTTCCTCCCAGTCCAATGCCCAGATTTAGCTGGACACGCCTTCCTGGATCCCACACAGAGTGACCAGGCTGATATCCCTACAGCTATTAACAGTCCATAGCATCCAAGACAGTTCATCATTCTGGTGTTTTAAAGCATATTGTAAACATGGGCAAATCCGTACTCCTCAATAGCTGGAGTAGGTTTGGGGAAGCTATCTACTCATACCTCCCCTCGGCATTCCCAAACCCAGTCCAAATCCACCATAAGGTAATTAGGAAACTCATACATCGGGAGATTCAGATTCCTGTTACTCCATGTCCTAAAGGCTACAGTATAATCCCAGGGTTTTGCTTGTCCCTACTCCATAGGTTATGGCCTTTCTGGAATTGTGGTGAGCTCACATGGGGCTGACTCCTAGCTGGAGAATACCCCCCTCCCCCTGCCTCCAATGGGCAACCTACGTGGCAGCCACTAATTTGGACAAGCATGTGGGAGGCAGCTATACTAATGCACTGGGGGGTGCCAATGTAAAACAGCACAATATCAGTGTGTGGCATAGGATGGGGAAGATGTCTCCTCCAGTGGAGTCAAAAGTGGCAGGATGTGTGCAGCGAAATGAGGGTGGAGGAGGAGTGGTGATGTGCAAATCAGGCACATGAGAGGCATGAGTGAAGTGTCCAAATGTGGAAAAGAGTATCTGTGTAGGCCATGGTGTAGCAGCTTGCACAAGAAGACATGACTGCACATAGCCACCAAAGGCTAATGGATGGGCTGAAGGAAGGATAGCTGCAGAGGAGAGTGTGGCATGGGCTGGCATTTGTACTGTGTGGGAAGAACATGTGTCATTGCCACGTGTAAGGCCTGATACCAGATATGTGGGTCTCACACCTGTCCCAGCCACCCAACCACCATACAACAACTGGACAGGAATCACTCAAACTGGGCAAAAGGGCATGTACTGTGTGGGAAAATGTGCATCAGTGCCACATGGAAGGCCTGTTACTAGACATGTGGGATGCATACTTGTCCCAGACACACAACCACCATACAACACTCCAGACAAATGTGCAGATAACAACTGGACAGATGTCATCAAAACCGGGCAAATGGGGCATGTACAGACATGATTTGATACCTGCAGGTGGCTATCCGAAGGATAGGATGTGTCCACATGTAATGTAGAGATGTGATGGAGCCAAAGCTATACAGTCACAGTCATGATATCATACCTGACTGGACTTGGAGACCCCTGCCTTACACCTTTGTCATTTAAGATTGTGAGTGGGCAAGGTGCAGATGTCCTAGACATCAAAAAGGGTTGATAGCATTTATCACATTCCACCTCAATTCTTACCACCACCAAAAAGTTGTCCAGGTATGCATCCCACATGTCTATTAGACAACTTTTTGGTAGTGGTGAGAATCGAGGTGGAATATGACAAATGCTATCTACCCTTTTTGATGTCTAGGACATCTGCACCTTGCCCACTCACAATCTTAAATGACAGAGGTGTAAGGCAGGGGTCTCCAAGTCCAGTCCTGGAGGGCCACAAACCAGTCAGGTTGGCAGGATATCTCTAATGCATAAATATCTCATGCATATTCATTAGGGATATCCCAAAAACCTGCCAGGATTGTGGCCCTCCAGGACAGGGTTGGACACCCCTGGCTTAGGCAGTGCAGGAAGTAGTGCAATGCAGAAGACCGCAGAACTCTGGAGAGACATCCACACATACACTCACATCGCTGTGCTGTGCAAAAGTGGGAATGGTTGGCATTCCTGCCTGTCACTTTGATCTCCATATCAGCCCAAGCATTGTTAACATCCGCTCATTATGCCAGTGCTATCAGCCTGACTTTCCACCCCGCTATGGATAGTGGAGCCTTTTTCTGTGGCTGATGGGTGTCTGTACCCGTGCTGGATGATTCATTGGGGGTTGTAGATGCTGGTGCTGTACCAGCACTGTAGGCTAAAGCTTACCCACACGGACATGCAATACATGATCTGCAGCCAGATCTTGAACCTATGACCTTCCACTCATATACACACTGGCTTTGTGTGTTGAGCCACAGTGCTGTCATATGGTTACAGCAGTCCCTGGGGCAGACATGTTTCTCATCAGACAGATCTTGGCACATGTTGCAAATGCGCACAGCAGACAGAACCAGGACAAGGCTTTTCTCTACTGCAGGCAGGTGCCATTGTATCTGCCGCCATCACCCTCACACCATGCTGACATTCTAGCATGTTGTCAGTGGGGGTGGTGTATAGACCTGGCCCGTCCAACATGAGGGTTTGGTGGGTGCCTAGGACGCCAGGTCTGGATTTGGGGGGGGGGGGGGAAGAGGCACACATGGATGGTCACGCTGCCCCCCCCACAAACATCAGCCACTGCCAGGACCCCATCCCTGCCTGCCACCAGTACATCTTGGGGGGAGGAGGACAGCTGCAGCTGTGTTATTTCCCCAGGTGGCTACATTATGCAGCTACCTGTAGAGCTACACCTACTGGCACTTCCAGCCTTTTCCTCTAGAGCAAGCTTCAGCTGCAGAGGGGAGCTAGCTGGAGTCTCTGCCTATGGCTCCAGGAACCCTTGGACCACCCCATGTGGCACATCACTTTTCCACAGCAGCAGCATGTCAGTCTGCCACCACTGTCAATGTGGGATCATGATGGACATCACAGATGTGCCACCAGGACAGCTGCCTGGTCTGCGCTGTGCAACAGCAACCCCCACAGCATGACCAAAGTGCCACCTCATTTGCCCTATTTGCACCATCAATATGGTGCCCTTTCACACTTGGGCACTATGCTGTTGCTGCTAATGGAGCACTGCTATCACTATTTTGGCCTCCTTTCTGTGCATCACATTGCAGATGTTGAAATAGGCTCTCTCCCTTTCTGCGAGGTTTTTTAAATTATTATTTATTAAATTTATATAATAACCATCAAGACAAATCCTGAACAGAAAAAGAGATAACAAAGAAATATAAGAATCATCTAGATAATAAGAAAAAGGAAACAATTCCCAGTTAATCTCTTATAGTCAACATATTTGGAGGGTAGAAAGCCCAAGGCAGGAGACTCTCAGGCACAGCAAAACGAAACATATAATTAGGAAATTACAAAAAATGGACCCTGAGAACACAGGCAATATATCTAGGAGAGAATATTAACTTCATCACTCTCACACCGATCAGTTAATTGCTTAGCGCTAATAAAGACAGCAAAATAAATGGGTTGCAAAATAACATATCTTACAGATTTGCATACCATCAAATATTTACAGGGGAATCTTAAATAAAAATACCCCCCAATTTGCAACACCACAGATTTATGTAATAGAAATTGCTTCCTTCTCTTCTGCGTCTCTTTGGATATGTCAGGAAACATAGAAATTAGAAAACCACAAAAAGTCTCCAATCGTTTCTTGAAGAACATTTTCGGCAACCATTCTTTATCTATAACCAAAGCACAGGAAACCAACAAAGTAGAAGAAGAATAAGTCTCACCACTGGACCCCTCAAATAACTCAGACACATTCAAAACTTCAAAATTAGAATCTTCTCTTAAAGCCCCTGGTTCTTTTTTTCCCTTTAGGAAGATAATAGACCTTTGTCAAAGGTGGAATCAAGTCTGGAGGAACTTTTAAAACCTCAAGCAGGTATTGCTTAAACATATCCAGGACTGTAACACCCCTAAGCTTGGGAAAGTTCAAAACCCTCAAGTTCATAGCCCTTGCTAAGTTTTCAAGAACCTCCATCTTATATTGAAGAGCAGAGATAAATTTGATTCAGAAAGTGTTTCCAGTTTGCTTCCATGATCTTCTACTTGCAATTTAACAGTATCCAAACTAGTCACAAGAGAATCAATTTGAGTCGAGTTTTCCTGGATCCTGGAGGAGAGAGCAAGAGTCTGCCTAGTCACTGCATCAGAAAGAGAAACAATCACCTCCCAAATTACCTCCAAGGTGAAGACTTGTGGTCTAGAAGGAAGTATGGACGTAGGAGTAGAGGTGAACAATGAAGAAGACTGAAATGGCGTTCCTTCAAGCACCAAGCCACTGACTGCCAGAGCATCTGCCTGCCGCAGTGTACCCAAAGCCTCCCCGGAACCATTGTGACTCACTCCAGAGGACAGCTGATCCAAGACGCATGCAGTTTCCCCCCGATCAGCTTCTTGCAGTCCCTCGGCAACCGAGGAAGGAAGCGCCAAAACTGCAGGGGCAGGCTCAGAGCAGCAGGGCAATGCGGTGGCATTCTCCCCACAGGAGAAAGTGAGATCTCCAGGTACGAAGGCAGTGTCACACTCTCCTCCATCGTTGCCTCCAAGCCGGATCGAATCTCCTGCTTTTGCGCCTGGGTAAGTTCAATGAAACGATCCATAGGAACGCTAACAGGAGGCTGGAGTTCCTAGGAGAAAGCCCTCGGCTTCCCTTTGCACTTAGGCATTTGCAGAGGTAAGGAACTCAGTGGCCATCTTGATTCCTCTCTCTACCTTTGTAATCCTTCTGCAAGGTTTTACTTGCCGTTAGGTTTCCCAGCCTTAAAGGACTTTAACAACAGGTGTTAAGGAAACACCCGCTATCAACGTCCACTCTCCACCTAATGTTCCTTTAATGCTGCAGGAGCCTTTAACTCTTGTTAATGAAGCTTTTTCACAGCATTAAGGGTACAAAGGTGTTGATAACAGGCGATAATGACACACTTGCTCCCTTACCACTCTTTAGTAAACATACCCCTTAGTGAATTATGCTAAAGGAGCCTGCGAGTTGCTGTTGACTCTGTTGTGAAAGGATAAGAGGCTTAGGGGTATGTTTACTAAACTGCATTAGTTTGATTCACATTAGGAGCCGCGGTAGAGCCAGAAATCCCAAATAAGGACATGGGCGGTACATCGTTACCGATAACGCACGTTACAGAAATTAACGAGTGTTAGAGGGCGCCGTGGCACGTTACCGCGCGTTAAACTTAAGAAGGCACACAGACACAAAACACTGAAACAGAGCTGTAGCACAATGGTTACTGCACTGACTGATGATACAGATGTCATGGGTTTGATTCCCCAGTGTGCCTAATGCATAAGGCTGGCTAAAGCATCACCCTGTACATTTAAGTAGTGAATGAGGAGGCATTTTACATTTATTTTCAGTAGTGTTGTTAGCAAATACACCCTCACAGTGGCGTAACCTAAGGTGCCGCATAAGGCACCCCATAACGCACTCCATAGGCTACATTATAAAGTGCACTGTCCGCTGAGTCACCCCATAATGTCCCCTATAGAACACCCTATAAGGCACCTTATGAGGCACTGTAAGGTTACAGTACGCTGAGGGTTGTCGTTGGCAGCACTAATGTACATTAAAAATAGACAATGCTGCAGACAGCCCTATAAAATAACCCCATGGTGGGTTTGAACCCATGACCACTGGTCCCACAGGTAGTGAAGGAACCACTGGGCTACAGCCCCATATCTGCTAACAACTCCCTGGCTGCCTACTGAAGGGTGTCAGGCCACCACCCAAACAGCCCGTTGTGCTGGCCAGGATCTGGGTCAACGCACCCATACCCATGGTGCACTGCCCATGCAGATCAGCCGTGTACAGATGGTCATATGTTGAGGTGTGCCCCCCCCATCACCTAGGACTGGTGGGGGGTCCTGACCATGTGCAGCCCCACAGCACCTCGGCATGGTAGGGGGAACAGACCGTGTGTGGCACTGCCACAGAGTAGCCACAGACAGTCACATTGTGCAGGTACTGTGCCCACCCTGAGGTTGAGGTGGGGCGCCCAGCACCAGGTCCACAGCACCTTTCATGACTGAAATACGCCATACTGCAGGTCCCCATCAGTGTGTGATAGGTAGTTCTGTTAGACACACCTAGGATACATCTGTGTCCTGCAGTATGTCTCGGTCATGTCTAGTCCCTATGGGCGATGATGCACCCAGAATAGTGCATATCCTGTGTTGGTGCCATGGTTACCTGCTGTGTGTGTGTGTGGGGGTGGGGGTGGGGGTGGGGGTGGGGTGGGTGTATGGACCCATAGGCAGATTATGTACCACCACACAACCCACCCTCTTGGGCTCAGGGTGGGAAACAGGAGCACCCACCAATAGATCCACAGTCTACCTCCCTGCAATAGCAGCAGTAGAGGGTACCATCAACCCCAGCCCTGCTGGGGAACAGACAGAGCGCTACACATCCATAACGCAATGGCAGACAGAAGGAAGGCCTGGAAATGCTCAGCTGCCCCCCACCATTATCTGACATTCTCCAGCAGCAAGCCTCCAGCCGCTGCACCCTGCAAGGTGTTCCAACAAGACACATACTAGCTGCAGACAGTCCATAGTGCATGGTCCTGGGGAAGATGCATACACACCAAGCAGATAAGTCAGTGATTGGACCCCAAAAGAAAACCCACAAATATCACATGAGAAAAATACCATACAGCACTATGGGGGAACCTAGCCATGCAATGGTCACTGCTCAGTCAGGGTGAGAGTGACCTCCCAGCAGGACATGCTATGGCCACCCTGTCCATGCAGGTGGTGGCAAGGCACTACAATGTCCGAGCCATTGCCCTATGCCGTGTGCAGATGCATCCAGGTCAGGCCACCCTATCCAGGCTATTCCCACGGTACCTTGCTCCTCATTATGCACATTGGCAGGCCAATACTGGCAACAGTGCTAGCAGTGAGGGCTGTGGAGGGTGTTGGCAGCCACCACACACTGGATAGACCAGAGGTGTCCAAACCTGTCCTGGAGGGCCACAATCCTGCCAGGTTTTGGGATAGCCCTAATGAATATGCATGAGATATATATGCATTAGAGATAGCCTGCCAACCTGATTGGTTTGTGGCCCTCCAGGACTGGATTTGGAGACCCCTGCCTTACACCTCTGTCATTTAAGATTGTGAGTGGGCAAGGTGCAGATGTCCAAGACATCAAAAAGGTTAGATAGAATTTGTCACATTCCTCCTCACTTCTCACCACCACCAAAATATTGTCCATTAGACATCTTTTTGGTGGTGATGAGAATCGAGGATGAATGTGACACATTCTAGCTACCCTTTTGATGTCTAGGACATCTGTACCTTGCCCACTCACCATCTTAAATGACAGAGGTGTAAAGCAGGGGTCTCCAAATCCAGTCCTGGAGGGCCACAAACCAGTCAGGTTGGCAGGATATCTCTAATGCATATATATCTCATGCATATTCATTAGGGCTATCCCAAAACCTGGCAGGATTGTGGCCCTCCAGGACAGGTTTGGACACCTCTGGGATAGACAGACACACACTCCCCACACCTATGCCAGCATTGTGCAACTATAGAGGTGTTGGGTAGACCAGGCCACCACACCAGTCCTTGGCACAGTGCAGGCATGGCTATGGTACGCAATACTGTAGGAGTCACTTCCCAGATTGGTAAACACTGTCAGACACAAGACCTGTAGCACACTCCACAGACATCAGAAAGGTTGCTATGATGCAGCTCACTCAGAAAATTGTACTTAACCTAGGAATTGCTATCTGCCAGTACTCATAGCAACCTTTTGATAGATGTGTACCATATTCCCCGGTTTAGGGTGGCATTACTAAGGTATGCAAGTGCTAGTATTCGGAGATGCACACAGAGCCCAAAGTCCTGCCTCTCCAGGAGGCTTTGGATAATGGGACCTGTGGGTGCGGGTGTGTCTGCCCCTGTTGGCTGCTGCTTTACGGCAGAGGTTCACAACTCCAGTCCTGCGGTGCCAAACACTGTTCGGGTTTTCATGCTGTCCCTCATGAATATGCATGAGATATATCTGCATACCATGGGGGTGGCACATAGAAATGCAGCACAGGCATCTTTATCAGAGGCAGCATGGATCCGGAATGGTGTTTGGCCCTCCATGACTGCATTTGGGAGACTCTGCTGTAGGTAATGTGCATGTTTATGGTGTCTGTGCTCTGTAGGGTAGAATGTAGGTGTTTAGGGCATGTTTACGTCATCTGCAATAAAGGTGCTGTCTGTATTAGCAAGTTGTAGTAGTGGGTAAAATATGGGGACTGGGTTGGCAGGAACCACAGCTGGGACTTAAACCTGTGACCCTCTGCTTCTGAATACACTGGTTTTGTGCACTGCACCACCTTGTTGTCACAGAGTCAGTATGTTCCTTGGTGATACCATGACTGTTTGTCAGACAGGGCTCGTCTGTTGCAGTACACGGCACCCACCTACACAGGGCTAGGCCACGGTCTGCTCTGGGCAGCTGCCACTGCCCCCTCCACCACCAGTATCCCTCAGCCACCATGCTGACATGCCCTTCTGCTGGTGGTGCTGGTGGTGCACAGTCTCAGGCCATCCAGTGTGCAGGTATGCGGCTGCCTATGGTACGGGTTCTGGGGTAGGGGTGCCTGCATAGACGTCGACGCTTCCCCCAGCCCCGCCTGCCAATGTTCCGTGCCCTTGGGGTTGGCTGTTGGGTATTATCTCCTGTGACACTGTGGGAAACACACTCGTGCCCATGTTGGTCTTCAGCAGTTGCTGTCTGGCCGCTCTGCTGTTTCAGCATTCGTATGGGCCACCTAGGCATCACCCTAGTCCGCACTGTGGCCCAGCTCCACCACAGCATGTGCCGCCTGCGGCCCACTGTATCCCCTTCTCCGGCATCTATCCAGTTGCCATTCCGACATGCCCGCACTGATGTTTCGGAACATGTGCACGCCATAGGAATCCTGTCCGATGGTGGGGGAAACCCTGAGCAGCGCTATTTCACTGTGGGCTCATTCACCTTGTATGGGGACGGAGTATAGACCCTTCCACGATTTATATCTTTTCTATGGAGCTTACTCAGGTGGGGAGGGGTTGATGTTTCTCATTGATACCACTATTGGCCAGCTTGGTTATGGTTTTTTCCAGTTTGTTGGGGTCATTTTCAGTGTTTATGTGCCCTTTTGTTCTGTGCACATGTATCACACTTATCACGTTTTTTAGGTTTCCCTGCCTGGGCTGTACATTGCTGACACTTAAATGGTTTCTCTCCCCTGTAATGTGCATTTAACGGTAGGTTTTCATTCGCGTTGGAATTGAGCTCTTCAGATCAGCGCGTTAGTGTGAAGGGAGCCTCTCCCCACCCACTCTCCGCCCATTGACCCCTTCTCTCCGCCCTCTCTCCACCTTCTGCGGTGTTTTACCGCGCCGCGGGAGTTTACGATCGTTAACTACGGTTAATGCACGTTATGTAACGTTAACGATCGTTCGCACGTCATAACGTGCATTATGACACGTGAACGATCGTTCGCACGTCATAACGTGCATTATGACACGTGAACGATCGTTAACGCTACATTACGCGCATTATGTAGCGTTACCTCAGTTTAGTAAACATACCCCTTCATATTTATAAGGAAATATTTTATAGGTTCAAAAACAAAGAATATGGGGGGTGGAGCCTGATATCTTGTCAAGATGGATGTGTAAGAGCGGTGCTCTGGAAGGCAAAGACAAGAATCCTGTTTTTCTGCAATATCTGATCATATAGTTCCTATCTACGTGGTTGCCATTCGATCCCAGATATGTCAGGTTCCAAGCAGATGTGGTTGGATTTCCAACTTTATCAAAATGCTAGTGCAAAGAGATCCAAGACAGACCCTCTCTCACCTCACAAGATGGCAGTCATCCGAGATGGCCCTGCGACCTTGCAGGAGATCTTGGCTGAGATTCGGGCAGTCAAAGAAATGGTCCAAGCCAATAGTAAATTGCTAAGGGCAATGCAAGAAGATATCAACACTTTGATATCTTCATTAGAGGCAAATACAACCCGTTTGGAGAAGGTAGAGAAGGTGGTGGTGTCGCATGAGGAAAGACTTGAGGCCATCAAGAAGCAGGCCAAGTTGATTCACTCACTGCAAAGAGAGGTGGGAGATGGCAATAATTGCTGGCGGCAAAACATAAGGGTGCTGGGAGTGCCTTAAGGAGCAGAGGGACATGATTTGATATCCTTTCTGCAGGCTATGATTCCAGATGTGTTAAAGTTGCATTTCACTATGCCGTTTGAGATTGAGTGTGCCCATAGAGCAGGGGTCTCAAACTCAAATTGTTTTGAGGGCCAAATGAGGACTTGTAAAGTAACCCACGGGCCGCATTGTCAGAACGTTTTTTTACAATGGAAAAAAGTCAATAAAAAAGTCAGCATAATAAGAACATAGTGCTGACTCATAGTGCCCAGAGGGAGAGTTAACCTTGTGTTCTCTTCAGAGTCACCCAATGGATATCTCATGTCTCCACTGGATGGATCAGCTTCCCGCTCGGGCCATGTGGAATGCAGGACCCCTCATGCATTCCACCTCCTTGTGTAATGACTGCAGCCATTCAGGGACTTAAAATCACCCTCAGGCAGCCAAATCTAAGGGCCAGAACAACAGCAAGAGATCCTCATTCACCTCTCAATATGCCAGCCTCTCCTACATTCGATCTGCACTCAGTAGCACTTTTTTAAAATATAGGTGAGTTTCACCGTTAAACCGGGCTCTCCGATCCCTCCATCAGCTCATTTCCAATCTCAGCTCCCCATCAGCCCATTTCTAGTCCTTTCCTAGCCCCACCATCAACCATGTCAAATCCTAGCTCCCCTCCACTCAGCCCATTTCCAATCCAAGCCCCCCATGAGCCTACTTCCAGTTCTAGCCCCTCCATGAGTCCATTTCAATCCAAGCCCCCACCACAGCCCATTTCCAATCTTAGCTCCCCCCAACAGCCCATTTCCAGTCCTATCCTAGCCCCTCCATCAGCCCATTTCCAGTCCTAGCTCCCTTCCCTCACAGCCCATTTCAATTCCAAGCCCCCTCCCCATCAGCTATTTGCAGTTCAAGTCCCCCTTCCACTCAGCCCATTTCCATTCCAAGCCCTCCTCCCCATCAGCTATTTTCAGTTCAAGCCTCCCCTTCCACTCAGCCCATTTCCAGTCCTAGCAATCACCCAACCCATTACCAGTCCTAGCTCCCCCCCCTCCCATAGCCCATTACACTGGTCAACATTGAAATCCTTACTGACTTTAAAAGGCCCTAATCTGTAGTATCTTGGTGAGCTGAACATGAATATAACATTAAAAAAAATTATTGGCTCTCGTTTTGAAGATATAGCATGTAGTTCATTTTTGACGTTTCACCGTGTAAATTTATCCAGTAGGACATCAACAACATCCCAAATAAACCTTGAATGATGTAATATTGCATCATATTGCATCACATTGCATAATACCAGCATGCACACATCATCCAGAGTTGATTGCATCATTTTCTGATGCAATGCAATACTACTGCCAGACGGCTGCTGAAGCCATCTGATGTCAGCAGTGTACTATACGCAGTCAGAAAGGAAAGTAATCTGGTATTCTGTTCCGATATTGAAAGCCTCATGAATGCATTAAAAATCACTCATGACCCACAAGACTGGAGACTGTTTATAGACTCTTCTAAACTGAGTCTGAAGGCTGTGCTTTTGAACAATGGACACCGTCTTCCATCTTTTCCAGTAGCGCATGCCGTCCACATGAAAGAGACATACAATAACTTAAAGCATCTACTGACTTCCATTAACTATAACAAGTACAGCTGGCACCTCTGTGGTGACTTGAAGGTAGTTGCCCTTTTAATGGGACTGCAGCAGGGCTTATATAAAATACATGTGTTTCTTATGTGAGTGAGATAGCCAAGCAAGAGATTGGCACTACTTGTGGAAGGAATGGAATCGCAGACAAAATGTAACAGTTGGAGAGAAGATTATCCAGCACCCAGCTCTGGTTGAGGCTCACAAAATCCTGCTACCACTCCTTCACATCAAACTAGGTTTGATAAAAACTTCGTGAAAGCTATGGACCGTACTTTGCCAGCTTTCCGATACCTGCATGAAAAATTCCCTCAACTCAGCGAAGCAAAGATTAAAGAGGGAGTTTTTGGGGGTCCTCAGATTCGAGAGCTCTTCAAAGATGACCGGTTCAACAAATTGCTGATGCGAAACAAGCATGGAATGCTTTTTGCCTAATGTCAATAAACTTTCTCGGGAATGTTAGGGCAGAAAACTACAAGGAACTAGTAGAAGACATGCTGATGCAATATCAGAAACTTGGCTGCAATATGTCTCTAAAGATACATTTCCTTGATTCCCATCTGAATTTCTTTCCTGCCAACTGTGGTATGGTTAGTGATGAACAGGGCAAACATTTTCACCAGGATATCGCAATGATGAAGCAAAGATACCATGGAAAATGGTCCACTACAATGCTGGCTGACTATTGCTGGACACTACCCAGAGAAGCTCCCGAACAGCTGTACAAGAGACAGGCGAAAAAATCTAAGAAGTAGTCTATGACTTGTTTTTTTACAGGTATTAACCGAAGGCCTATTATATTTACTATTGACATGCATTTCATGATGTAAACATTAATTCTTGTAGATTACAAAAAAACTAGAGCCAACTTTGCAATTTCACTGTCATATTCGTGTTCAGCATATAAAAATTGATAAGAAATTACAATTTTTATTTCAGTAACATGACTTTTGTAAAACTTTGTTGACCAGTGTTACCAGTCCTAAGCCCCCCATCAGCCCATTTTCAGTCTTAGATCCCCTATAGCCCATTACCAGTCCTAACCCCATCAGCCCACTTCAAGTCCTATCCCCCCATCAGCCCACTTCCAGTCCTACCCCCATCATCCCATTTTCAGTCTTAACTCCCCCCCATCAGCCCACAGCCCATTACCAGTCCTAACCCCCCTCCCCCCCCATCAGCCCAGGGAAAGTTTAAAATAAAAAAAAGCTGGCTGTCTGCTGCCGCTGCCGCTGCCACCATGAGGCAGAATTGAGTGTCCCATGGTCCCCCCTCTGCCTGGCAGAGCCCTCCCTCCCCCTCCCTGCATCATTCCCTTCGGCGCGGCTTTCAGAGCCACGAAGAGAGAGTTTCTCCCTCGTGGTTCCGTTAAGCCATGCCGAAGCGACTGATGCAGGGAGGGGGCGAGGGAAGGCTCTGCCAGGCAGAGGGGGGGCCGCGGGACACTCGATTCTGCCGCTGCCATGGTGGCAGCAGCAGCAGCCAGCCAGCCATGCATTGGGGGTCGCACACAATTGTCTCGCATGCCGCGTGTTTGAGACCCCTGCCATAGAGTGGCTACGTCATCCAAGGCCATAAACAAGCATCCACACCCAATTATCCTGAAAGTTTTACTCTTTCAACAAGTATTGCAGATAATGGGAGCTGCCAGAGCACTCACAGCTTTGGAATACCAGGGGCATAAACTCCTGTTCTTTCCGGACTTTGCGAGGGCGACGGTGGACCGGAGAAGGGGTCTTTCGGAGCTGTGTCCACGCTTGATACAACTGAAGGCTTGTTTTGGATTTCTATATCCTACTCACATGAAAGTCATGCTGCACAACCAGACCGAGACTTTTGATGACTCTAGAGATTTATGTGCATTTCTGGAAGAAATGGAGTCGGCGGTGATGCAGTGAAGGACATATTGTATCTTCTGTTTGCCACAGTTTTACGGTGCTTGTTTTTTGAGCGGTCGACTGGCCTGTGATTGTGGGAAGGCAAATTATCCACGTAGAAGCGACACATAAGAGTGTTATACTGCTATTTCCTGAGACATTTGTGCTGTTCTGTCTATAAGACATTATTTCTACTTTTAAGATGGGAGGTGGGCAAGATTTGATATTCGGAGTATTGCAGAAGTGTGGGAATGTTGGGTCATTGAGCACTCCGTGTCTATCTTATCCTAGTGGGCTCACTCGCTAAGATTTGTGTTTTATATAGCCCCCCTGGAATGTTTTCTGTCTTTTTTTTTATTTCTTTTCTTTTCTTACTAAAGTTAGGTGTTGTCATTGTGCTTGATCATTGCTCGTTTTTTTGGGCTATAGATGCAGCCATACTTTAAAAGCGCTTGAAAAGCTGTCCTATAATGTTAAATGAAAGGCTACAACACCAAATTATTTCTGTAAGTAATGAGTGCTTCTTCGGAGATATATTTACTATGTTCCTTTCTGGGATTGGGTACCTAACCGTTAAGGGTATTAACATTCGCTACTAAGAGGAGTATTTCTCTTCTATATGGTAGGATAGAAACTGTTGACATTTCATTACTGCAAGAGACAAATTTGAATGTAATGAAGTTATTTATTTACATTCTCTTATATACCGTGCTATTCTGCATCAGTGCAGTTTACATTGAACAAACTGAAATTACATCGAACAGGGCATTATAACTTTGGAGATAGCTATTTTACAGGGAACATGGGCTTTGGAGGGTTAAGTGGCTTGCCCAAGACCACAAGGAGCACCTGTGGGACTAGAAACCCCAGTCCTTCCGGCCCAAGGTTGCTGTCCTCTAGTGGGATTTGAACCCCCAACCTTCCGGCCTGAAGTACCTTGCCCCAACCACTAGGCCACTCCTCCACTCCAAATTAGGCATGCTAGCCTGATTTCAGAGGACTTTCTACTGCCTATGTTACAATCTCATTCACCCTCTTTGACTTAACGAGCTCTAATTATACACAGTAATGTGGTCGTCGGTCTGATTCTGATATGAGTCTGATATGCCTATCACTCATAAAGTGAATTATATAATAGGAATACTACCAGTATTCCTTCAAGTAAAACACGTTGTTAATATGGATAGAACTTTAACTCAGTTCTCAGGGAGAAATAACCACCTAGATTTACTCGTGCAAAACTTGGATGTGAAAAAGACAGTGGGGAAGGAGTTTCACTGAATAACTGACCTATATTATGGTCTCGTTAATACAAGGTTCACGATGGGTGGAGGGGGCCATAGGTACATGTTCAATATGTAAATGAGAATAAATGATGGTCTCATCAAGGAGATGTCAACAAATTGGGATAACTGACATAGGATTGACTTAACATTCAGTTGCACTGCGCTTAAGCATAGAATTGTACTGGGTGGCGCTGAGATTCGGGCCCACTCTTTCCTGGTCTAGGGTCGTTTTTCAATCAGCAAATCGGCATTTTGTACTTATAAAGGAACTGCCTGTTTGAATTAGCTCCATATCGGGGAGTGGCCCTTTCCTGTTATTTCTAATTGATTGGAAACATACTACTGAGTTTGGTAGACATTCATGATGATGCAGTTATGTCTGTTTCTCTGTAACGGAGTTCTGGCTCCTTTATAGCCCTTGCAGGCCTTATAGGTTTGCAGTTTCATTTGGCTCCTGATGATCGTAGGATAATGGGAGGGACAGGGTGGGGTGGGCTGTGTTCTGTCTTTAAATATTTTATATCACAGAAAAGTTTGTGTATTTTAATTTTATTGCAAATAGGCTATTTTCTGTTCTGTTTTGCTTTTCTGTTTGTATTTTATTGGAAAATATAAATAAAGAAATTTTAAAAAAAGCGAAGAATATAATTTCAAGGTAAACTCTTAACCAGAATTATTTTTTAAATTAAAGAAACAATGTTTAAACATGAAAAAAATAAGGTATATTCATATAGATGTGAAGGCATATTTTAGGAAGGCCGTGCAGGTACAATCTGAGATGTCCAAGTCAAAATGAAATTCCATGGATGGGGCAGCGGTAAAGGTGGACACATACAAGCATTTTCTAAAATTGTCCCATTGTGACGCCAAAAGATAAATGTCAGATAGAAAACACACAGAAAAATTATACCCCAGCATGTGCACATTTCAAAGTGATTTTAGAAACTTGAATGTATCTAATGTGGATGGCCATGGGCCTGGCAACACAGATGCGTCCATGATAGTATTCCTGAATGAGCGTATCTAAATCTTGCCAAATACGCATCCCAGCCTGCAAGTGGAGGTGTTCAGTGATGCAGAAGCCAAGTAAAAGATTTTTTCATTTAGGTGTATGCTTTTTTTTGGAATGACAGAAATTACTGGGGGAGTGAGAGGGATTTCTCCTCTTCTCTATACAGGTCTTTGGTTGCCGAAATGAGCACTTTGCAGATGCCTATTCATGCCGAGGGGTGGAAATAGACATGTCTGATGCCAAGTCCAAACACAGAGCGCCATTCTATAATCGAGTACATGTGTTATCTTTTTGGGAACACGTGAACATGTCTCTGGCACGCCATCATGCTGGACAGATGCAAATTTAAGGCATTCTAAAATGTCTCTTTGATCATTGATGTGATTTGCACATCTGAATGGGTGTTTTCGGATGTAGGAATCATGAAATGCATTTCTAAGATGACCCCTATGATATTTAAGAATAGGAAGTTATATATAAAACCTACAGAATGCATACTGACTCATTTTGCATTTATAATTTCTACCCGCTAAAAATCTTGCCCAAGTCCAAAAAGAAGCTCTCATATGAAGTAATATGAACCACTTATCCAAAAGAGATTTAAACAAGGGAAACTTATATTGGATTACGTAACTGAAGGTGGTGAGTATGAAAGAGCCTGGAAGTCAATTCTGTATCTTCATTTGATTGCTGCAGCTTATTGCATTTTAAAGCAATTCAGCTTCAGTTAAGTGACCCAATATACTGTACATTTCCACTGTTTAAAGATCTTTGATAAGCTGTTCACCATCCTCCAGTCAAGAGTTCTTTGTGGGTAATTTTATATTTTCCACATATCAAAACCTTTTTTATGCAGAAAGGAACTCATAAAATTACATGGCTGAGTGCATGCATGTAAGTACATGTACTGGCAATATGGAACATACATATATGCACGCCATAGGCCTAGTTTGAGTGAAGTAGATGTGGAGTAGGGGTGGAGTTTTAATAAAATATGTGTACACAGAGTAATTTTTTTAAACAAGTCATCCAAGAGGTGCCTATTTTAAGCCTTACAAAGACATAAGCACCTATGTGCTTATAAATTTGCACTGCAGCAATCAGAACTACAATGAAGGTACGTATACGTATAGCAATTCAGGAGTTGTTTAAATGCACACATATATAGTACATAGGAACATGCACATTTGCGTAAATTGTGACTCCATCCATCTCCCACCCAAAATTTGCCTCCAAACCTACCTTTAATGAGTCTCTTCTAACTATGCATGTTCTTGTCATCCTACTGGCATACAGTATACAATCAAAAAGCCTTTATAAAATCATTCCCTTAGAATACATACAAATATTTACAGTTTCTTTAGAGCAAGTGCGAATTTGTGTGAGTGCATTTTTGCGCTACTGTGGATTATTGTAGGTTCTATTTTATAAAGGCATATACAATATCTCAAAAAATAAAGATCTAAATCCGACACACTGGCAACTAAATCATAGTTTGGCAACCTTTAAGTAAGCTGGATTTATTTTAAAGCAGTGATAAAATATTTGCAAGTCTTTTAAGAAAAGCATTAAAATTTGACTTAGGATGCTGCGCGTTTGTAGATAAAATTGGAGTTTTTGGGACCAATGATTAAAATTGTGGACCTGTGCTGAATGTGAAAAGATTTGTGTTCTATGCAGTTGCAATATGAGGTCCATATGATAAGGGAGAATTGATACATTTGATAAAGTCTGCAGAAAATAGTCACCTTAACGTGCACTAACGATACCGGTGGCATAAAGTGTCCAATGGGCAGAGAGTAGGCAAAGAGTAGAAGTCAATGGGCAGGGAGTGGGCAGGAACAAGGTGCACTCCCTTAACACCGGCACCTTAACATCAGGAACCTTAACGCATATCATAACCTGTCGGTAAGGGTGCATTTGATGTGATGCACTGACAGGTGAGCCCAAGAAAGTGATAGTAGTGCTCCATTAGCAGCAACAGCATAGGGCACTAGGTTGATTGTGCAATTGGGGCAAAGGAGGGTGTATGTGGGTCATACAGTGGGGGCCGCTGGTGCACAGGGCAGACCAGGCAGTTGCCTAGGTGGCACATAAAAACATAAGACTTGCAAATATGCCAGACTGTATCAGGCCAAGGTCCATCATGCCCGGTATCCTGTGTCCAACAGTGGCCAATCTAGGTCACAGGTACCTAGCAGTTTCCACAAAAGACACACAGGATCCACAGTGCATGTATTGGGCAAGCAGGGGATATTCTGGCTCCTCATTAATAATGGTTTATGGACCATTCCCCTGGAACCTGTCCAAGCATTTCTGGAACCCAGCTACTGTACACTAACAGCCTTTACGACATCCTCCGGAAATGAATTACAGAGTTTGATTACGCGTTGATTGTGAAACCATTCACTCGCAGTAGTTCTCAATGACTTACACTGTAGCAGCATTGCATGTCCCCTAGTCCTACTACAGTTTGGTGTAAACAATCGATCTAAATATACCCAATCCACTCCAGGCAATATTTTCTATACCTTTAACATAAGAACATAAGATATGCCATACTGGGTCAGACCAAGGTCCATCAAGCCCAGTATCCTGTTTCCAACAGTGGCCAATCTAGGCCATAACACCCCTCAGCCATCTCTTCCACAGTTTGAAGAGACATAACATTAGAAACATAGAAACATAGAAATATGATGACAGAAAAAGACCACATGACCTATCTAGTCTGTCCTTCCATATCAACAACTACAACAGTCCCCTTTTTATAGAAACATAGAAATATGACAACAACATTGGCAGGTGGGGATGGGGTCCCTGCAGAGTCAAATGGTTGTGGGGGAGATGTGTGGCCATCCATGTATGCCTCTGCACCCCCCATCTGGACCTTGCACCCTAGGCACCCGCCAACCCACATGTTGGATGGGCTGGGACTGCACACCACCATCACAGACAGCACATGGGCATGTCAGTATGGTATGGGGTGTTTGCAGAGGGGGCAGTGGCACCCACCTGCAGCAGACCAAAACCATGCCTTGTCCTGTGCCTAGGTCTGTCTGATGCGAAGTATGTCAGCCCCAGGGAGTGTTGTAACCATATGGCAACACTGTGGCTCCATGCACACAGTTGGTGTGTATATGAGTGGAGAGTCACAGGTTTGGGTCTGGGCTGTGGATTATGCATTGCATGTCCTTGTAACTAAACTTTAGCCCACAGTGCAGGTACAACACCAACATGTTCAATCTCCAATAAATCAGCCAGAAGAGGATCAAACATCCATCAGCCATACAGATAGGCTCCACTGTCCTCAGCTGGATGGAGAGTAAGGCTGACAGCACTGGCACACTGAGCGGGCATTAACATCAGAGCGTGTTACTAGATCCTGCACAAGGAGCACACATTAACAATGCTTGAGCTGATATCGGGACCAAGGTGGCAGGCAGGAATGCCAACCATCCCCATTTTTGCATAGCATGGCAATATGAGTGTGTGTGGGTGTATGTCTATCCATTGTTTTGTGACTTTCTCCACCTCACTGAGCCTCATAGTGCCTAAGCTGTTTTCAGTGTTAATCTGCAAATGTGCATGATGAGGAGCAAAGTATTGTGGGTATGGCCTGAAAAAGAGCGGACTGTCCAGGATGGGTCTGCATTGGAGGTAAAGTCAATGGCTGAGATGCAGTAGTGCCCGTCTGCCATGTGCATGTCCTGGGTGGCCACAGCATCTCCTGCTGAGAGGGCACTCTCACCCTGATCTAGCAGTGACCATGGCATGCCTATGTATCCACATAGTGTTTTATAATATCTGTTTCTAGTGATGTGGTTGCTCCTCCTGTCCATGGTTGTTTTGTGTATGGCTGAAAAACCCAGTGATGGGCAGCAGGTGCAGTCTGACTGTGCTTGCTGTAGGTCAGTGATTCTTAACCAGTTCTCCTTGAACCCCTAGGCCAGTCGGGTGTTGAGGATAGCCCTAATGAATATACATGAGATATATATGCATTAGAGATATCCTGCCAACCTGACTGGTTTGTGGCCCTCTAGGGCTGGATTCGGGGACCCCTACCTTGCATCTCTGTCATTTAAGAATGTGAGTGGGCAAGGTGCAGTTCTCCTAGACATCAAAAGGGTAGCTAGAATGTGTCACATTCATCCTCGATTCTCACCACCACCATAAAGATGTCTAATGGACAATATTTTGGTGGTGGTGAGAAGGAATGTGACAAATTCTATCTAACCTTTTTGATGTCTTGGACATCTGCACCTTGCCCACTCACAATCTTAAATGACAGAGGTGTAAGGCAGGGGTCTCCAAATCCAGTCCTGGAGGGCCACAAACCAATCAGGTTGGCAGGCTATCTCTAATGCATATATATCTCATGCATATTCATTAAGGCTATCCCAAAACCTGGCAGGATTGTGGCCCTCCAGGACAGGTTTGGACACCTCTGACCTAGGTGGTTGGGAGAGAAGATGTTCCAGCCCCTACTCTCTGTGGTGACTGTAGGTGGCATCAGCTGTTATTACTGGATATTAACATGCACTATTCTAAGGGGGGGTCACATTGCAACAGGAGCAGGCTATAGGGCCAGATGTGACTGGGGCAGCAAAGTGACTAGTTCAACACACTGGTAGCAATGGAGATCTGTAGTATAAGCAACAGAGGACCAAGTGCGATGCAGCTGTCCTTACCCTCAGGGTGACCGCTGAAACTGCGCAGTAGCACAGTTTGTAGCTGTTATGTGATTGTAGTACACACTGTCAGTGCATCGTACTGAGCTGATGTGATATATCTGTCCATTTTCTGTTTGATGATGAGCTGCAGACTGCTGTTCTGTGTGTGCAGTGCATCATGGGTACTGGAGGGTTAACCTATACCAGTACACACAGCAGACAGTACTTTAGGCAGAGATCTGCAGGCTCTTCAATTCCAGACACTGCAGGCTCAAGAGGTGTAGCATGCTGGTTAGTGCAATGTCTCCATAGGCAAGAGATAGGGGCTTGATTCCTACTTGCTCTTTTTGTGAATGTGTGATTGTCAAGGCTCTCCTGTGCCTGATCTTCACATCATCACTCCCACTCTGTGCTCCTGTGGCTGCAAACATCCTGCCACTTCTGGCTCAACTGGGGGACACGTCATCCTTATCCTATGCCACACAATGACATTGCAGCAGTTCACATTGGCACCACCCCATGCATCGGTACAGCTGCCTTCCACATGCTCGTCCACCTAACTGGCCGCCACATAGGATGCCCACCAATATGTCAGGTCCATCAGCTCTCACCTGTCCTTCCTTCCATCACCTTTACATTGACTTTCCCTGGTGCACTATCCAGCGTTAGGGTTACAGCTATTTTCCTGCCTTTAGATGCATGCTTGTCAACTTGAAGCACCTTAAAACCCTTGGCCATCTTATGTTCGGGCGCCTCTACCCCTTAGCTTCATGCGTCTTAATCTCTCAGGGCAGCTTAACCTCAGGCACCTTAAAACCCTTAAGGCACCTTAACTTCATGCGCCTTAACCCCTCAGGGTGCCTTAACTTCATGTGCCTTAACCTCTCAGGGTGCCTTAACTTCATGTGCCTTAACCTCTCAGGGCACCTTAACATCATGCATCTTAACATCTCAGGCCACCTTAAACTCAGGCACTTTAGGTTGAAGTGCCTTAAACCCCCTGGGCACCTTAAAGCTTGTCACCTTAACATGAGATGTGCCATTACTATGAGTAAAATGGCCCGGCTCCCTGTTCTGTGCATTAAATGGCCCATAACTCCCTTTACACCGGACCGTCCCCATCTGTCCATAGCCTTATATGACTTCGGGAACTGCCCTTACCACCGGTGACTTTACTGAGGTCTGTAAACATGCCCCTTAGTTCTGCTAGATACAGAATGAATAGTGACAGCTTTAGGATCATCTAAAAGCATGGTGGATATTGGAATCCTTGCAAGACATATCTCAAGGAACTAATTGAGGAGCTCTCTCATGGTAAGTTAACACTGGTTCCCATAATCACAAAGGGGGGAGATATTCAAAGCCATTTAGATGGGTTGCAGATCTTCACACTATCTAAATGGTGCTTCACATGAAATTCACACATGATATCTGCATGATGGCCCTGTTTCAGCCCCTAAGCTCTCTGACGCTAGCCGGCTAGTGTCAGGGCATTCCGGGGACAGATCAGAGGCAGCACCCAGGGCTAACCAGCTAGTGGCAATATTTGACTGCTAGCCGGTTATCCTAAAGTGTCTAAAATTAGGCACTTGAAAGCCCTAACTTTAGCCACTTTAACTAAATCTGGCCAGCGGCTGAATATCCCTGCTAGCTGGTTAGCTAACGCACTAGCCAACCAAACTGAATATTCAATGCTGGTGGCTAGTTATGCCCTCCTGCTTTGAATATCTGGGTTCAAGGTTCAGCGGCCTTGGTTAGCAACTTTACCAGCGCTAGCTGCTGCTGCTAAATATCCCCTGTAAAGACTATAATCACTGAGGATTTGATAAAAACATATCCTAGTATACAACAACTAATATACTGTGTGGTTTTATGTACACATAGGGGCAGATTGAAACATGAAAAATTGTCCTAGATTTCAGAAAATCAGTTTAAAAACTGAATATGTTGTGGAAATCTCAGGAGCAAAGAATTCTTCTGATTTTTACGCCAACAAGTCCTCTTTTATATTATATCAGCAAATTTCCTTCCTACACTCTAGTAAGGGAACTTCCCTCCTTGCAGCAAGATCTATTGAGCTTTGCAGGATCACAGGAAATTAAGCTTTGCTGCATTTGGCAGACTCCATTTAGTTATCTTTGTCCCAAAACTCTGGAATGCATTGACAGAAAAACTAAGCCATGAAGGTAATTGGCTCCCTTTCAGGAATGAAAGTAAAGACACACCTATACATCTCAGTAATGACCAACTTGAGACAAGAATGGGATCTGATTGACGTGAGGAAGCTGTACTGTGCATATTTCTATCTATGCTTTTGGTGGTTTCACAGTTGTTCAATATGAAGGAAAAGGGACTGTGCAATACCAGGAGTTGTGGGTTGGGGATGGAAGGCAGAGAAGGCATTCTCTGTTTACTGTGGATGATTATTAAACATCATAAAATGTGTACAATCTGCCCTACAACTCATTTGGAGCTTCATGGATAAACATGCACTGAATTCATGCAATAAATGTCAAGTTCTAAGCCAATTGTAACCTCTTTCACTATCTGCCCTGGATAAAGGCATGGTCTGTTCCCATGCAGTGAGCTTTAATTTTAGACAATATGGGCCCAATTCAGTCGGAACCGGATTCACAGAGTGAGCCTGGATTCTGATCCCACAGGGCATGTCTAGCCCCGTGAGATCAGAATTGTGTCCAGGCCTGTATGTGCACGCCAGGATCCTGATTCTGGTAGACCTGCATGTGCAGGCCTTCCCCGGCTAACTCAGTCAAGGCTCCATGCAGGAGCCACAATCCCCGGCCACCAGGCTGCAATCTTTATTCCCCACAACCTGACCCCCAGTCTGGCCAGGGTTGGGCTGCAGGGAATCTCTTCTGCCCCCTCCTACCTCCTCTGATTCAGGGCCCACCATCCCACGCCAACTAGGGGAACTTATTCCACCCCAGAGGTGGAATAAATTCCCCGTTCAGGCTCCCAGACCCGGATGTACAGGTCCTACATTGGAATCGGCTCTGTATGTCCGGGGTCGCCGACCACCCACTGCCTGCCCTAACTCCGCAACGCCCCTTTCCCACCCCCTTTTAATCTTTCCATACAATGTTTGGGGAAGTTAGTTGGGGTCGGCAGAGGGGCCGAATAGCCTTGGAATGACCCTGTATGGGTGCAACACAAAAACTCTCTACACATACAGAGTATATGTTCCAATAAAGTGGTAACAGTTTGACATATAGGTCATTCTGTAAGGAGACTTCTAAAATTATGCATCATCAATGTGCATAAATTGCAGTATTTTAGTGATTTACATGCATAAATAGGCATTTGTGTGTCAATGACATAGCCATTGGTCTATAAATATGCAAAATGTCCCAATGGCATGACCTTTCATCGTTGGTGTGGCATTGGGCATACTCTGAATGCAGCTTGGGTGAGCCCTTATAAAATGACCCTCATATTGCATTTATGCAATAAAGAATCTGTACATTCCATTCTCACATCCACTGCGCTCAGTCGTTCATTCCTATTGATAGGTTTTCCTCTTGACTCTGTTAAGGGAACTCCTGCCCTTCTTAAATCATGTCATGCTACATTGTTGCAGAGCAGACTCCTCTGTCCAATTAGCACCATGATGGTGCAGCTTCTCTCCTCTCAACATTTAGAAATGTAATGTACCCGGTGGGAATTATTGGATGGATCAGTTTGTTTTTCTTCACTCAGAATGCCACCAGACCACTGTGTGTGAGTTGCAGATTACTTTTTTTTTTCTGAATCAGGGTTGTTTCTTCGCTTTGATATAACATAGACAAGAATTTTCACCTACCCTTTTGCCAAAGCGCCTATTTGTACTTAAATTTTCAGCTCAGTGTACCATGTAGGGATTATTTCAAAAGAAATGGAGAACAAAACTAAATATCATTATGCCTCTTTATAAGCTGTATATAGCAGAACCAGAAAAGATTCAGAGAAGAGCAACAAAAATGGTAAAGGGAATGGAAGCTCCCTTATGAAGAAAGGCTAAACAGACTGGGGCAATACTCCCCAAACATTTTGGGCTGAGGGCCATATTGGACCTTTCTGATCACTAGAAAGGTTGGCTATATATGGAGCGGGAGCGGGGGGGGGGGGGGGGTACCCTCCACTCTCCCCACTAACTCTATAAAGGTTTCTCCTCCATGACTCTGGGGTAAGAGTTTGGGGACCATTGGCATTGTCTTTTCTCCTCACAGATGCAGCATCTCCTTCTTTCTCTCTTATTTACTTCTCTTCCCCCCATGGGTCCAACATCTCTCTTTTTCTCTCCCTTCCATCCCCATGGTCCTTACATTTCCCCTCTCAAACCCCTCACCCTACGATCCAGCATCTCCCTCTATACCTCCCTGTCATCCTTTGACTTGTCTTTAAGTCAGACATTATTGCCAGTGGCAGCACTACTAGAGGTAAAGCTGTCATACAAGGACAAAAGACATATTCCCCTCAGCATGCACTACCTCCCCCAAGCCCTGATAGCCTACTGCCGCCTCTCTCCCTGTCCCATCCATCCTGTGACTCAGCATCTTTTCCTATCTTTCTCTCTCTCAGGGTCCTTTGAGTTGCCTTTACAGCTAGTGTTACTAACAAAGAGTAGCCAGTAGTAGCAGCAGTTTAAAAATACTGCCTCTCACCAGCCTGGAGCTTTCTCCTATCACATTCTGTCCACACCATAATGTTGTATCAGAGGGTGCATGATATAGCAATGGGATGGCAAAAGACAGCAATTGTGAATCACTGCCAACTTTCAGCTATTGACCTACAGCAACACCTAGTTGTAAAAGCATATCAAAGGACGTGAAGCGTGGGAGGGAGAGAAATTCAAATGCTGGATTATGGAATGGGTTCACTAAGGAGACAGGCAGTAGTGGATTAGTAGATGTTTGACCTTGAGGTATGTAGCACAAATGGGGTGAAACAGGAATTTTGCCCTTATATTGCAGCTTGACCTATAGCACTAATACTGCAAGACTACTGCTAGGGGTTGCAGATGACATTTTGAACTTTGTGCCAGCCTGGGCACTAGCGATTGGGAATTTCAACTACCTGTATCCCTTAGACCAGTGGTTCTCAACCTGTGGGTCGTGACCCCCACGGGGGTCGCCACAGGATTTAGCAGGGGTTGCTTAGTCTCCACCAAGTTTAAAAAAAAAATTAAGACGCGCACAAGTTGCTGCCACTGCCGAGTCTGCTTCTCGGCAGCGGCAAACTCACCGCCTCCTTCTGCAGCCACGGCTCCCTGCCTCTTAGGGAACTGTGGCTGTGCCTGTAAAATCATTGCGGAGCCCTTCCTGTCTCGATGGGCTCCGTGCAGCATTGTCCCGCCTCCAAAGGAAATGGAGGGCTCCGCAATGATTTTACAGGCACAGCCGCGGTTCCTTAAGAGGCAGTGAGCCGCGGCTGCATTAGAAGGGAGGCAGATATGGGGAGAGGGGATGAGGGGGCAGGGAACCTGCAACATGGCTGACATCGACAGAGGGGGGCTGACATGGACGTGGGGGCTGACATGGAGGGATGGAGGGAGGGGGCTGACATGGACGGGGGCTGACATGGAGGGAGGGAGCTGATATGGATGGTGGATGGATGGAGGGAGGGGGGCCGACATGGACAGATGGAAGGATGGGGCTGACATGGAGGGAGGAATGGATGGAGGGGGGCTGACATGGACAGATGGAAGGATGGGGGCTGACATGGAGGGAGGGAGGGAAGGTGCTGACATGGAGGGAGGGAGCTGATATGGATGGATGGAGGGAGGGAGGCTGACAGGGAGGGAGGGGGGCTGACATGGAAGAAGGGAGCTGATATGGATGGATGGATGGAAGGAGGGAGGGGGGCTGACATGGACAGATGGAAGGATGGGGGCTGACATGGAGGGAGGGAGGGAGGGAGGGAGGGGGCTGACATGGAAGGAGGGAGCTGATATGGATGGATGGATGGATGGAGGGAGGGGGGCTGACATGGAGGGAGGGAGGGGGCTGATATGGATGGATGGATGGATGGAGGGAGGGGGGCTGACATGGAGGGATGGAGGGAGGGGGCTGGCATGGACAAAGGGGAGAGACAGGGGGACATACTGGACAGATGGGATAAATGCTGGACAGAGGCAAGAGACAGTGCGGGTTAGGATTATAATGGGCTGATGGGGGAGCTAGCACTGGTAATGGGCAGATGGGGGGCTAGGACTGGTAATGGGTTGATTAGGGAAGGCTAGGACTGGGAATGGACTTATCAAGGGGGTGTAGGACTGGTAATGGACTGATGCGGGGTCTAGCATTGGAAATGAGCTGATCGGTGAGGTTAGGACTGGAAATGGGCTGATTAGGGGAGCCTAGCACTGGTAATGGAGTTGAGGGGGGGACTAGCACTGGAAATGAGCTGATTAGGGGAGGCTAGGACTGGTAATGGGCTGATGGGGTGGGGTAGGACTGGTAATGGACTGATGGGAGGCTAGCATTGGAAATGAGCTGATCGGGGGGGGGGCTATGAATGGAAATGAGCTGATTAATGGAGGCTAGGACTGGTAATGAGCTAATGGGAGGTAGGACTGGTATTGGGCTGATTAGGGGAGGCTAGCACTGGTAATGGGGTTGAGGGGGGATTAGCACTAGAAGTGAGCTGATTGGGGGGCTTTGACTGGGAATGGGCTGATTGTGGGGAGGGGAGGATAGAGTTGCTGGCCCTGGAAGAAAACTGGGGGCTAAGGCTACAAGCGGGCTGATACAAGGGGATGGGAGAATGGAACTGGAAGGGAGTGGATCTGAGAGGGGCTGCCATGGTATTTGTACTAGAAGGGACTGGTCAGTGGGGAAGGAGGGGGACTGGAAGGGAATGGACACCAGTGGCAGTCATGGGAATTCAAGTTGACATTGGAAGATACTGGGAGTGAGGACTGGAAAGGGGCTGAAACTGGGGAGGGTTACTGGGACTGGAAATAGGCTGATGGAAAGAAGTAAAGAAAACGAAAGAGATAAGAAATGGCAGATGGACCATAGACCACAGAAAGAGAGCTAAGAGAAGACAGGAAAGCAGAAGCCTCAGATCGGGACCAGCATGATTAGAGAATAAATTGGTCAGACAACAAAGGTAGAAAAAATAATTTTATTTCATATTAGTGATTTGACTACAAAATCATCATAATTTGGAAATCAAATATTGTTACTTCTTGTTGTGATTAATTATTGTGGTTTAAATAAGTATTTTATAAATAAAAACATATTGCAAAGGCCTATAATATATTAATAATTCAACAAATTATTACAGCGACAATGCGTTAACGGTAATGGAAGAGAGACGCATTTGATTTTATCATTGGGGGTCACCACAAGTTGACCAACGGTAAAAGGGTTCACGGTACAAAAAAGGTTGAGAACCACTGCCTTAGACCATCAGGGACTACTTCAGATAGGCATGGGGGTGGCCTATAGGAAAGTGGGTGGGTCTTCAGTGGAGGGTGGGGAATTTCTTGGGAGGAAAGTCTTTGAAGGGAGGAGGAGGACATGGGACCTCTGCATCACGTTCATTTTCTTCATGCACTGGGCCCTTAAAGAAGGTTCTCAGGAATGCCTGATGATACCATGAGGAAAAAAAAATTCAGCTTTGAACTGGTGTGCTTTTTCTGGAATAATGTAGGATGTGTACTGTTCAACGGAAGCTGTGTTATATGATTTGAATAATAATTAATGTTTTGCATGCATTTGCATGATTTGCATCTTATTATTAAGCAACACACAAGGTAAAATAACATGTATTAAAATAATGCAGAATTTGGCCCTTTAACTTCAATTAAACGGTAAATTTGTACATTATTCCCATAAATGCTTTAAACAGGAATATTCAACACCACCTACATGGTTAGTGCCTTCTTTGTCCCAAATGAGCCCTGATACTATCCGGTTAGCATCAGGCGTGTCAGGGGTATTCTGGGGTGGAGCGGAGGTGAGGAGTACCGCTAACCAGGAAGTGCCAATATTGCGCTGCTACCCGGTTAGTGATCCACATGGCTAAAACATTTGGCTCACCTAGTTTTAGCAGCAGATGCTAACAGGGTAGCAGTGTAATATCGCTGCTACCTGGTTAGCCTCAGCGTCTCCGGTGCTTGTGAGTCAACCCAGGATATTCAATGCCATCGCTGCGGCATTGAATATCCAGGGTTAGGGGTTGGTGTGCAGGGCTATGCGCCGACATGGCACATAGCCCGCCCAAATGAATATCAGGCCCTACACTCTTTAGCCATTCGAAAACAAATTTTTCATTGATTAAAGCTGAAAACACTTAATATGCATCAGTGTTATATAGTATTTATGAAAAATGTATTGACACGTGGAGCCCGATTCTGAAAGGGGCACATCTGGGCTTTCTGGACGTCTCCATGCAGGATGGGGCTGTTAGGACCCGATTCTGGACTGCGGGAACAAAACGTTCTGAGGTACACATAATCGGGCCTGAGGACAGCCCAGCATGCCCCTGCCTGCCTACGGAGACATCTTCCCCACAGGATCCCTTGGCTGCCACAGCTCTTTTCCCCCTCTTCCCTGATCCCCAATCCACCTGGCCCTGGCCATGGCCCCAGGGGAGATCCCCAGGTCCGATTGCCAGGTCAGTGCTGCTTAGTCCACCTTCGAGGTGGAATAAGCAGCACGTCCTCTTTGATCCAGCAGGATGTACAGGGGGGATTGGGCCAGGACAGCTTGCAGGGCTGCATGTCCCACCGGGACATCCCAACCCACAACTCTGCATCGGGCCTTTAGAATAGTTTTACTGCTCACTAACCTTTAATATGAACTTATGCTAACACTTAACGTGCATTAAAAATGGTGTCTGTGGAAGTGTGGCGTGCTGTGGGAAGAGTTTTTCTGTACAAAAACAGTTTTTATTCTGTCTCAGCTTGTTAAACCTCCGCAAAGCAAAACCCAGACCAGATAGCAGTTCAGGGCAAACAAAAGGAGCTTTACTTCTGTCCCCTTGTTAAACCTCCATAAGCTAGTTCTCCTGGCCCTTCCTCCAGCCCCAGTTAAAGTTCCTACATCAAAATTCTTCATGGCTTGCATTGGAAGGACTTCTGATTCCATGAGCCTCTCTACCTCCTACAGCCTACAGCCTACTGGGTTCTTCTTCTCTCCCTGTGAGTCATGCCCTCCCAGCCCTGAATTCTGGGCTATAGACTTTCTTAAAAGGGACTGTGGATACTCCCTTTGAAGAGGGATGGGTAACATTCTATGGACTCCATCACAGTGTCATGATAAAAAACCTGAGCTAAGTGCTTAGCGTGGGATGGGTTGGGACTGAGGCAGTTTGTAGGCATAGATAAGGTGTGACAGTGATGACAGCAAGATTTTGGTCAGTTACTATATGCCGCTATTTGAGATGATATTAAGTGCAGCTTTCTACTGTCAGTTCAATAGTGTGGCAGCTGCCATTCACTTAAAAAAAATGACGGCTATAGTGGAGCAACCCAATCCTCACGACTCAAGCCATCTCTGCACAGCACCCCACTGATTTTATCCCCACAATCAGCAGCCCCTGCCTGGACAGCAATATCATCCTTGTTCAGCTTCACCAAAAAGCAGACCTCCCCACACAAAGGTTCTCTTCTAAAAAAAAAACACCTCATCAAAAAGGAATCCCCCAATAAGAGTTCCCCCATAGACCATAATGTGACCCTCGCCTACCCCTCTGATTGTCCTAGAACTCTCCGGGGTTTCCCTGTTGTCTAGTGGTCCTAAATGGGAGCAGCCACCAGGTTCCAAAATGGTGATGTCACTGTCACAAGGTGAATCTTCTATATAAGGAGCAATTAGCACTTTTTTGGAGTCCAGTGTCTACCAGACAGGAACAGAGAAGGACCGCACCTGCTTAGGACCATTAGATATCAGGCAAACCCACTGGAGAGTCCCAAGGGGGGTGGGAGTGGGAAAGAGTCAAATTATGGTCTGTGGGCGGGCTCTTTTCAAGGGGGTCCTGTTGTTCTGCTAGTGGGGACTGCATCAGGAGAGTGCTAATTGAGAGGGGATGTTACTGTCCTGGCTGGGGGGTGCTGATAAGATTGGGAGGAAGATATATTGGAGGAGGGATGCTGTTCAGAGGGTAAGGGTAAGGGTTGCACCAGTGCAGCAGAAAGTTATTATATTAATGCTAGGGCCTCTGCTAAATGCCTTGGTATCTGCCAAGGTAGATAATGTGGTCTCATGAGCTAACTTTCTGCCCTATGTGGTAAATCCAGGGCAGATGCTGGGCACACCACCTGCAATTACCATACAGGCTTTGCACATATCGCCCATTTCATTTCACACTTAAGGTGTATTAAGTGAAAAATCTTATTCCACTTTATCAAACATGCTTCTTAGTAAAGGGAGCTAAGATCTCTTTTCTTACAAAGAAGATTCAAAATTCTCTTCCCGTATTTTTGAACTTTTTCTTACTACTACTACTACTACTACTACTGAGCATTTGTATAGTGATACAAGACATACGTAGTACTGCAGAGACACATGCAAAAGATAGTCTCTACCCATCAAAGCTTATAATCTAGTCCAGTGGTTCTTAACCTTTTTTGTACCGTGACCCCTTTTACCATTGGTCAACTTGTGATGACCCCAATGATAAAATCAAATGCGTCTTTCTTCCTTTACCGTTAACGCATTGTCGCTGTAATCATTTGTTGAATTATTAATATATTATAGGCCTTTGCAATATGTTTTTATTTATAAAATTTACTTATTTAAACCACAATAATTAATCCCAATAACAAGTAACAATATTTGATTTTGAAATTATTATGATTTTGTAGTCAACGGTTTTAGTATGCTTTATTCAAAAAGACTGACGAAGGGCAAAAATGTTAGCGTTGTCAAACCTAAAAAGTAGGCCTATGCTATCAGTGCAAAGGTTGTGCTTGCTTCCTTCACACCAGATGTGAAATTCTCGGCTCAGTCTTTGCGAGAGCACAAAGAAGATCATCTTCTGCAGCAAGTCTATTTCGGTATTTACTCTTGATAAGCAAAAAGCTTGAGAAGCCGGTTTCACACAGATATGTTGGAAACGGAAGAGGTAGATGCAACACATTCTCAGACAGTCCAGGATACAATTGAAAATACTTGATCCAGAATTTAATTACTGACATTGAAGAAAAATCATTTTTCGCTGCATCGCTGGTAATGAGCTCAATGAACTCTTCTTGTGCAATCTCAGGAACATCCTCAAGTTTAACTGTGAATGGACTTCTGGCAAGTGCAAATGGTGTGCCAGGTATATTTGGAAAATATGCTGAAATTTCTTCTTCCAGCATTTCTAAGTGCTGTTTGACAGAAAAGCACAGTTACTTACCTGTAACAAGTGATCTCTGGGAACAGCAGGAATAAGTCTTCACATATGGGTATCGTCGGTACCGACGGAGCCTGCGCGGGAACGCTCCCCAGCGTCCAGAAAGAAAGCTTTTGGGAGCATCCCACAGCACCTGCGCGCTGCCTTCCCGCCTTTCCCAACCGCCTCTCTCCAGTTCGAGTTTTTAGCTGAGACAAAGAGAGAGAGAGAGGAAAGGAAAGATAGATAGAGAGAGAGATACAACTCCTAGGGGAGGTGGGTGGGTTGTGAAGACTTATTCCTGCTGTTCCCAGAGATCACCTGTTACAAGTAAGTAACTGTGCTATCTCCAGGAACAAGCAGGAATGAGTCTTCACATATGGGGACTCCCCAGCTAGAGATGCCAGGGAGATCCCCAAGGTTGTGAGTCCCTGAGAAGGGCTCTACCTCCCCCCATGGATCTCGGGCATCCAACCAGGGATGGGGGGTAGGAGTTGATTAGGTATGGAACAGGTGTTTGAGAACAGCCTGACCAAACAAGGCATCCCGGCGGGAATCCTTGTCCAAGCAGTAATGGGCTGTAAAGGTATGAACCGAGGCCCAAGTGGCCACTCGACAGATTTGGTCGATGGACACAGAGTTCAGATGAGCCATAGAGGCTGCCATGGCCCTCACATTGTGAGCTGTGACATGGCCCTCCAGAGAAAGGTTCTTACTCTGGTAGGCGAATGAAATACACTGAGCAATCCAATTGGACAGAGTTCTCTTAGAGACTGGAAGTCCCAAATGAGAGGGATCAAAAGCAACAAAGAGTTGAGAGGACTTTCTATGTTGCTGTGTCCTTTGTAAGTAAAAAGCGAGCGCTCTCTTACAATCCAGGGTATGGAGATTCCTCTCTGCACTTGATGCATGAGGCCCTGGAAAAAAGACAGGTAAATACACCTCCTGGTTCAGATGAAAGGGTGAGACCACTTTAGGCATAAAGTGTGGATTAGTCCTGAGGACTACCTTGTCATGATGGAACCTTGTATAAGGAGGATGAGCCACCAAGGCTTGCAGCTCACTGATGCGGCGAGCTGAGGTGACTGCAATGAGAAAAGTAACCTTCCAGGAAAGGAATTTCAAGGAGGTAGTGGCTAAGGGTTCAAAGGGTGGCTTCATAAGCTGGCCAAAAACCAAATTCAAGTCGCATGCCACTGGAGGTGGTCTAATGGGAGGTTTAGTTAAAAGAAGGCCTCTCATAAATCTTGCAATAAGAGGATGAGAGGAAATAGGCTGTCCGTTGAGAGGCTTAAGGGATGCTGCAATAGCACTCAAATGGACTCTTACTGAATTTGTTTTAAGGCCTGCATGGGATAAATGCAGCAAATACTCTAGTAAAGAATTCAGAGGTATTGCAAGAGGGTTAAGACCCTTCTGTGCACACCAAATGGTAAACCTTTTCCATTTAAAAGCATAGGAACGTCTAGTGGAAGGCTTTCTGGAAGCATGAAGGATATCCTTCACCTGCTGAGAAAGATGCAAATCTTGAAGGTCTAGGCTTTCAGCAACCAGGCTCTGAGATGAAGAGACTGGGGATTTGGGTGCCACAACGTTCCCTCCTCCTGGGACAGGAGGTCTGGAGCAGATCCCAAGTCCAGGGAGGGAGCTTGAGAGAGATGCAGAAGTAGAGGGTACCACACCTGGCATGGCCAATGTGGTGCTATGAGGATCATAGACCCCTTGTCTCTCTGAAGTTTGAACAGTGTCTTGGGAATTAGGGGAATGGGTGGAAAGGCATAGAGGAAGTCTTGCCCACAATGAAAGAGGAAGGCATCCTTGGCCTGAACTCCCTGACACGGAATCCTGGAACAGAACCAGGGAAGTTTGGCATTCCACGGACTTGCAAACAGGTCTATGTCTGGGGTTCCCCAAATTTGGAAGATCCTGGCTATCTGGTCCCCATGGAGTGACCATTTGTGTGGAAGCAGAACTCGACTGAGTCTGTCTGCCCAAGAGTTTTGAACCCCTGGAAGATACACTGCCATGAGATGAATTTGATGCTCTCTGGCAAAGGCCCACAATCTCAAAGCTTCGTTGCAAAGCGACAGAGAGCCAGTCCCGCCCTGCTTGTTCACGTAGAACATGGCTACTTGGTCGTCCGTGTGGATGAGGACTGTCTTGTAGCTGAGCAGGGTGTGGAAGACTCAGAGCTAGAAAAATTGCTCTGAGCTCCAAGAGGTTGATATGTAGAGATGTCTCCTGTGGAGACCAGATGCCCTGGGTGGAGAGATCTTGTAGATGAGCTCCCCAACCCCTTGGAGAGGCATCTGTTGTAAGGGTTGCTTGGGGTAACAACTGTTGAAAGGGGGACCCCAGCAACAGATTTTGAGTGGACTTCCACCACTGGAGAGACCAAAAGAGGCGACTGGAGGTTGCTATTTTGTCTGACAGGCACCCTGATGCCTGGGTCCATTGGGTGGACAGAGTCCACTGAGCTGCCCTCATGTGAAGGCGAGCGTAAGGAACCACATGCACGGTGGATGCCATGTGGCCTAACAGTTGTAACATCTCTCGAGCAGTTAAATGGGACTTTAACTGAATTTGTGAGGCTAACTGCACCAAGCGTAGGCAACGGGCCTGGGGAAGATAGGCCCTTGCAGTTGTGGTATCCAGCAAGGCCCCTATGAACTCTAATGACTGAGTAAGGGTGAGATGGGATTTTGGGATGTTTATTACAAGTCCCAGATACTGAAGAACACGCCTTGTGCAGGCTAGGGAGGCCTGGGCCTCTGACTGGGATGGAGCTCAGATGAGCCAGTCGTCCAGATATGGGAATACAAATATTCCTAGAGTGCATTGAAATGCAGCTACTACTGCCATGCATTTTGTGAACACTCTTGGAGCAGAGGCCAGACCGAAAGGAAGCACTCTGTATTGGTAGTGCTTTCCTTGATAAAGGAACCGAAGGAACCTTCTGTGTGTTGGATGGATGAGGATATGGGTGTATGCATCCTTGAGATCTAGAGAACAAAGCCAATCCTGACTCTGAAGGTATGGAAGGACAGCACCAAGAGAAATCATCTTGAATTTCTCCTTGCATAGAAACTTGTTCAATTCTCTGAGATCTAATATGGGTCTGCAGCCCCCTGTTTTCTTTGGGATAAGAAAATAGGGGGAGTAGAACCCTGAGCCCTGTTGAAGAAGGGGTACTTCTTCTATTGCCCTTTGGGCAAGAAGGGTAGAAATCTCCTGACCCAGAAGGTCGAGGATAGATATTGGAGAATTGAACTGTCTCACCATGGTGTGAGGGGGAAGGTTTAAGAAATGAAGCTTGTACCCTTCCCTTATGATGGAGAGGGTCCATTGCTCTGCTGAGATTTGTTCCCATCTGGGAGCAAAGTGAGCTAACCTTCCTGGAATGGTGAGAGACTCTGGTTCTTCTAGAGCCAGAAAGGCTAAGTTCTCTAGTTGTAAGTCAAAGGCCCTGAGGAGGCTGAGGCTGTTGGGCCGTAGCAGTCCTTGTAGCCTTAGGCTTGGCTTGTTTAGGTTGTTGCTGATGCTTTGCAGCAAAACGACCTGCAGAAGATGCCTGCTGACCATAAACAGGATAATATTTCCCCTTTTTGGGAAAGAAAGCCTTTTTGAATAACCTTTTTCTAACAGGAGCAGAAGTAGACTTTGAAAGTCTATCTAAGGCAGAATTCTCAGCATCCATCTGAGTGGCCTTTGCTTGCCAATCCTTGCCAAAAAGGTTTTCACTTGTACAAGGAAGATTTCCTAAACCATCCTGGACCCAGGAATCCAAATCAGAAGCTTGTAACCAAGCAACTCTGCGTGCACCTATGGCAATAGACGAGGCTCTGCTGGCACACTCAAAAGAGTCAAAGGCTGCACGGTTGGAAAATTTGGAAACATCCTGGGCATGTTTAAGCCAGGTAAGAAACTCCTCCCTTTTATCTTCTGAGATAAAAGGAGATAAAGTTTGCAGATGATCTGTAACTTCTTTTAGAAACATCCCCATATAGAGACTATAGGAGTTGATTCTGGCAGCAAGCATATTGGCCTGGAAAATTCTCCGGCCAAAGGCATCTAAGGTTCTCCATTCTCTTCCTGGAGGATTAGATGAGTGTCTTTTTGCACTCTTTATCTTCTTCATAGCAGACTCCACCACAATAGAGTGGTGAGGAAGCTGAGTCTTATGAAAGCCAGGACAAGGAGGAACACGGTACATGGTGTCCAACCTACGAGAATGAGGGGAGGTGGTGAGAGGTGTCTCCCATATGCCCAACATGTGATCATAAAGGATCTCATGAATTGGTAAAGTAGCTGCCTCTTTAGGAGCCTTAGGATATTGTAAAATATCCAATTTCTTGGCTCTAGGCTCTGATTCAGGGGCCACTGAAATGGAGAGGCTCCTGGCCACTTCCCTAATGAAGTCTTGAAAGACAAGTCTTCTGGAGGAGACATTCTTCTTTTTGGAGAAGAGGGCTCCTGAGGAAGGAGTACCGATGCTTCGACAGAAGCCTCTGATTCATCAGAGTCTTCGGAGGAATCAAAGTATCGCCTGTCTGGATGCTCCTGCAGAGCCCGATACGCGTACCGAGTGGTATCGACATCGGGAGTGATCGGTACCGATTTGGTACCGATGGGCATCACAGAACAGGGTACCGCTGCAGTCGACACCGAAGCCGATGTCGATGCAATCGGTACCGGCACCGGAACCGATATCGGTGCCGGTGCCAGAACCGGTACCGACAACGGAGTTTGTTGCTGTACCGGAGGCGTCGCAGCTTGTATGAATGCCGTAATGGCACGCTGCATGGTCAGAATATTCTGATCCATCGATGCAACCAATGTCTGGATGTCGGTACCAGTGGAGACCACCGGTACCCCAGAACATGGCAAAAGGTGATTGGTCGAGGCCGAGCCATCGATGTCAACCTGTGACCCCATAGTTAAAGCTTTGGAAGCCGGAGCTTCCCGCCGGGATAATTTTGCCGGTGCAGGATCCTCGAGAGCAAGCCCGGAGGCATCTCGATACTTAGAGGGAGATCTATGCTTCGAGGACCGGCTGGACTTATGTTTGGTTACCTGAGATCCATGGGAGGAAGAAGAAGCCCTGGAAGATGTCGATGCCACCAAAGCCGCATCAGAGGGAAACAGGGTACTGGCTTGGCCGTTCGATTCTGTCGACCTCTTTTAGACATCATGGAGCAGGACTAACAATCGGTGATGGAGTGGTCAGGACCCAAACATTTTAGACACCAGTCATGGGTGTCGGTGATAGAAATAGTACCGCTGCACTTCGTGCACTTTTTAAACCCGGAAGCGGGCTTTTCCATGAGGAAATTTTTCTAGGCCTAAGGCCCAAAAGGAAAAAATGCACAGAAGTGGGAAACGGTAGTTTTTTGTTTTGTTTTTTAAAGAAGAAAGAAGAAAAGACCGGCGGTACCGGTCCGACATCGAAGAAGGCAGACGCGCGACCAAAGAAATAAAGAAATATAAAGAACTTCTTCAGCAGTGACAGGTACACGACCTGTTGGCTCCGCGGAAAAGAAGAACTGGAGATAGGCGGTTGGGAAAGGCGGGAAGGCAGCGCGCAGGCACTGTGGGATGCTCCCAAAAGCTTTCTTTCTGGATGCTGGGGAGCGTTCCCGCGCAGGCTCCGTCAGTACCGACGATACCCATATGTGAAGACTCATTCCTGCTTGTTCCTGGAGATTTATAATTCCATTTCTTGTGTCAATATCAATCTCATTTTCTTCAAAGAAAGAGGATAAGTTGAGCAACATGTACGTTCTATTTTCAGCTAACTTTTTCTGCCAAAGCCGAAGTTTCATTTGAAACGCTTGGATCTTTTCAGACAAATCTAGGCACGTTGTGTTATGTCCTTGCAGTAATAAATTTAATTCATTCAATACTGCAAATATGTCAACCAAGTAAGCAATTTTCAGCAGCTGCTTTTTGTCACTGAAAAGTGCTTCAAATTGTGGTTTTGCTTTTTGCTTAAAAAACGTTTTTAGTTCATCGCGAAGATCAAAGACACACTTTAAAATCTTTCCTTTTGATAACCATCTCACCTCGGTGTGTAGTAAAAGAACATTATTGAATGCATCCAAATCATTACAAAGTTTCATAAACAGTTGATTGTTTAAAGCACTCACTTTTACGAAATTTACGGCGCTTGCTACATTTATCATAACTTCTTGCAGCTCTTGTGGCAGTGTCTTCATTGCTAAAACTTGTCTACGAATCATACAGTGAGTTCCAATGGCTTTCTGCGACTCATTGAACACCAAACATTGAAATCCCAACCGACATCCTAGTATAGCTGGAGTTCCGTCTGTGCAAACACCACAAACCTTGTCGATGGGGATATCGTGTTTTTTCAAGTGCATTATTTGTAGCAAAGTTCTATCAGCGGAATCCATGAAGCCAAACAAACTGAAACGGCATTTTGACAGTAAGCATCCCACATTTCTAGGCAAGGATATTCAGTATTTTAAGAACAAAGCTGATGGAATCAAGAAAAGCAGACTTGATATTGGCGGAAAGTTCCACCAGCTAAACATAGCCGCTGTTGAAGCTTCATATATGGTGGCTCTCAGAATCGCCAAAGCCAAGAAAGCTCACACCATTGCTGAGGAATTGCTGTTACCAGTAACAAAAGATATTGTTCGAGTCATGCTTGGAGATGAATTTGTACCAAAATTGAGTCCAATTTCCTTGTCTAACGACACCATCAGTAGACAAATAGAAGATATGTCTGCTGATATCCTTGACCAAGTAATCCAGGAAATGAAATTCGCTCCACTTGGATTATTTAGCATCCAGCTTGATGAATCCACAGATGTTTCAAACTATTCTCAGTTACTGGTTTACATGAGATATATTAATGAGGGCGAGTTTAAAAATGAGTTGCTTTTTTGCAAGCCGTTTGAAATGACAAAAACTGCTTGTCATGTGTTTGAAATATTTTTTTCATTCCTGAAAAAACATGATATCCCCATCGACAAGGTTTGTGGTGTTTGCACAGATGGAGCTCCAGCTGCTCATAATGTTCAAGCCATGGCTACCTTGATGGCAAATTTACGCTCCTTAGCTATTGATGAGATCTGCAAAGCAGCAACTTGGTCTTTGGTCCATACTTTTGCTGCTCACTACTGCCTAGACAAGGACTCCCGCTGGGATGCCATGTTTGGCCAGACTGTTCTCCAGCATCTCTTTCAGACTTAGAGCAATTCCTACCCTCCATCCCGGGTTTCGATACCAGACATTCATGCAGGAAACGTCCTCTCTAGAAATACCTGTGAAAACCCACAACCGATTCTGAGGTCATCTCTCTGGCATCTTCTAGCTAGGGAGTCCTATACATGGACTACATTCCTGCTTGTTCCTGGAGATAGTGTAGTTACTCACCTGTAACAGGTGATCTCTGGGAACAACAGGAATTTAGTCTTCACAACCCATCCTCCTTCCTTAGGAGTTGTAGGTCTTCTTTTTCTTTCTCTCCTTTTATCTCAGCTATAAACTCAGCTGAGAAGGGAGAGATGGAAAGGCGGGAAAGTGGGAAGGCAGCTACGCAGGTGCAGTAGGATGCTCCCAAAAGTTTCCTATTGGACACTGGGGAGTATTCCCACGTGGGCTCCATCGGTACCGATGTCACTCACACTATTGCCACACAGGAGTAGTGGTCCCTGGGGCTACCCTTACTTTATTAGGCAGACCTTTTCTGTTGCACGGCACACCACGTACTGGTACAGGGCATGGCCTAGGTCCACTGCAGGTGGGTGGCACTGCTCCCTCCAGCACAAACACCCCCCCCCCCCGCCATGCTGACATGACCATATGCTGTCGGTGCTGGTTGTGCGCGGTCCCAGGCCATCCACTGTGCAGGTAGGCAGGTGCCTAGGGTGCGAGGTCTGGGGTGGCGAGGCATACATGGACATCCACACATCCCCCCATCACTGCACTACTATCACCTTTCTCGGGCTCCCTGCCTAGGCTGTACATTGCTGACACGGAAATGGTTTCTCTCTCCTGCAAATGTGTCTCTAACGGCAGGTTTTCATTTGTGGTAGTTTCCAGCCCTTCAGTTCCCTGCGTTGGTGTCGCTGGAGCCTCTCCCCGCCCACTCCCTGCCCATTGACTCCTTCTCTCCACCCTCTCTCCACCCTCTGCGGTGTTTACCGCGGCCAGGAACGCTAATGTGCATTAGGTAACGTTAACGCGCGTTGTTAACATGCATTAACGTTACCTAACGCGCGCTAACATAGCTGCTGCTACATTACCGCAGTTTAGTAAACATACCCCTAAGAGAGAATGTGATTTTCTGATTCATCAGTATCCTAAAATCCCAATTTTCTATACTCTCCCTAAGATCCACAAATCAATGAAAGCTCAGGGCCCCTAGCCAGACCTCAACCATGATCCTTACAACATTCCACTCTGGCCCCCATACTATCCATACACTCAAACACTAGGCTTTCCATTCTACTTCCCTGTCCCATTCCTTGCCCCTCCCTCTAACCCTACTCCCTTGCAACTTAACCCCATTGAGGTGCAACTATGCCACCCCCCTTCCCCAAATAGTCTCCTGTACTCCCTTTACTCACTACACTCCCACCACTCAAACAAGTATAAGACCACACCATATGGAGACTGCCCTACAGAGCCATTAATTACTCCATCACATTCAACCAACCAACATTCCCTTTATTGATACACTCCTTCCCCTCCCTCCATGAACAATAAACTGTTACAGTGTACAAAATTAAGAATTTTGGCACTCTATATCTCTGTTGGTCCATCCGCCCCAAGCAGTGAGCATGCTTAATCCAGAGAAGTCCCAGGTATGTATCCATTTTTTTCCATTAATTTTTTATTCACAAAAGAAACATCATAAGTCAATACAATAAACGTCATCTTGCACACATTTTAAGTGTAACCACCCTTAACATCCCCACCCCCTCCTCCCATCCCACCCGGATCCCCTGCCCTATTTCCACACCTAAGGTAGGGCACGAGAATGAGAATAGAATGATATATCAAATTGCTAGTTGCCCCTAATCAATCATTCTTAAAGTCCAGTCCTTGTGTGGTCTGTGCCTGTGTAGGCAAACAGTACCTGCGGAAACCACTTTTACAAGAAAGTCCTTAGCTTCATGTATCTTAAAGCTGTGATCTTAAACAGTTAGTAAAGATGCTACATCCTGATTGCAGCCTCCCTTAAAAGCTTCCAAACATTTCGCAATAGCCCTGTCGTTACCCTTGTTACAGTACATCCATATTTTTACAGACTTGTTTGTCAGGATATAAACCTATACACCACAGCAATATACAGCGTGCAGGCTATACAAACCCGTACTCCCCACCCCCCTGTTATCCTATATCTTTTCCCTTCCGGGACGTTAGAGCCCCTTACTGTAACTCCTGCACCTACTTTTGCAATCTAAAACCCCCCTTCCTTACCCCCCCAACCCCCCTCCCCTCCCCTCCCCCCTCCCCTGCTACCCCTTTTTAAACCAACCCAGGAGTCAAATGCACCCCCTCCTAAGCTCAAACAGACAAGATTTTCAAAGTCCGATCCCCCCTCCACCCTAATACCCCCCCCCCCCGGACCCCCTCAATCACTTGTCTAACCCTTACTCCTATTGACCCAAGCCCACACCCCCTTCCATTGGCTCTCCACCTTTTCCACCTTGCCTTTCTTAAGCCCCGTTAATCTATGCATATGATACAGCTCTACCAATCACTTAACATACCTGTCAAAGGGCGGCAGAACATCCCTCCGCCAGTACAGTGCAATTCCACACCTCGCTGCAAGAATACATTGCCTTACAATGCTCCCATGATCCCCCCCCCCCCCTTCTCAGTGTCCTTTAATAGGAGACATGATTCTGGTGTGAGGTCCACTGCGGTGCCAGTGATTTCCTCAATAGCCCCTTCAATTTTCCCCCAGTATTGCTGTACCATCGGGCATGTCCACCACATATGCCACCATGTGCCTTTCTCACCACACCTCCTCCAACATTCATCCGGACTCTTCACCTTCGCTTGAAACAATCTCTCCGGTGTCAGGTACCACCTGGTCAAGACTTTCCAGCCATTCTTCCGAAGCGAAGTGGCAATGGACACACTCGCTGTACCCATAGCTATCCTCTCCCAAACCCCCACCTCCCAGTTCACCCCAAGCTCCTTCTCGCATGCCTTCATATAGCTTAATTTCTCCTCCCCTCTCTCCGTTAACCCCTTGTATACGCGTGAAATTATTCCCTTCCTGCCCATCGACCCCAAACAGCTGCCTTCAAACCACCCTGGCTCACTGATAATATCCTGCCAATACAATCTCTGCCGAAGCACAGACCCCATCTGTAAATAGTGGTATCTATCACTCTCCTCCAGGTGGTATAAATCCCGAATGCCTTCAAAAGTGCACACTCCTCCCCCTTGAACGATTTGGGACACCTGTGTTAACCCATGTTGCGCCCATCTGTGTAAAACAGCTCCCTCCGGGCCCACTCCCTCTTCGCAGCACGCTACCAGCGACATTGCGCATGCGCATCTTTTCTCCCCTATCGCCCCTTTTTTCTGTCGGAGCCAAACTTCCAGCGTATGATTCATCCATGGATTTTCCCCTTTACTCCCTCTCCCTCCCCACACCAACCGCTCCAATTCCCCTGGCTTAAATCCCACCCCCTCCATTACCACCCAATGCGTCTGCTGTTCCCTCAGCCATGCATACACCGCTCTTAACTGTGCAGCTATGTAGTACTTTTTAAAACATGGAAATCCCAAGCCTCCTTCCCCCCTAGACACCTGCAGAGTCCTCGCTGCCACCCTGGGCCTCTTATATCCCCAGATGAAGCCCTCCACCTGCTTTTGCAGTCTTTTCAGCGCCTTCGCTGGTACTGCAATTGGTAGTACCTGAAAATAGAAAAGAAACTGTGGAAGCAACATCATTTTTATTGCTGCCATCCTCCCCAGTCAAGATATATATCCTCTACTCCACGCCCCCAACTGCGCCTCTACCCGCCCAAACACCTTCGTGTAGTTCAATTTATAGAGATCCTCCACTTTCCTCCCTAAATGGACTCCTAAGTATCTAATAGAACTCTTCGCCCACCGAAACTGGAAGGACTCTTGTAAGCTCTGCTGCAACTCTTCCTCTACTGAAATATTCAAGATTTCCGACTTGCTCCAGTTAATCCTAAAGCCCGCTAAGCCCCTGTATTCCTGTAACTCCCTCATCACAACCTGCAATGTCTCTCTGGGCTTAGTAATCATCAATAAAATGTCATCTGCAAACATAGCCAGCTTATACTCCCTCCGCCCCACTACCACCCCTTTAATCGCAGCCTCCTCCCGTATTTTCTCTGCTAGCGGTTCTAACGACAAGGCAAATAACAACGGAGAGAGGGGACACCCCTGTCTCGTCCCCCTCTGCAAGTCAAGAAACCAAGAGTATCCCCCATTTATCTTCACACATGCTTTAGGGTTCTCATAGAGAGCTTTTATCCAGTCCACAAAGCTTCGTCCAAACCCCATAACTTCCAACATCGTAAATAAAAATTTCCACGACACCCGGTCGAATGCCTTTTCGGCATCGAGCGACAGGAGCAGCACCGGATCGACGGCGCATCCCGCTGACCAAATTACATTCAATATTTTCAGAATATTGTCAGAAACTTGTCTTCCCGGTATGAAGCCTGCCTGGTCTCCATGGACTAGCTTCCCCAAAACTCGGTTTAGTCTCCCCGCTAAGATTTTTGCCAGTAATTTTGCATCTAGATTAATCAAAGAGATGGGTCTGTACGACGCGCATTCCTGCGGGTCTTTCCCCTCTTTATGGATTAATGTAACTCCCGCCCAGCCCATCGTCTCCGCTAGCCTTTCCCCTTCCCTTGGCAAATTAAAAAGTCTAGTCAAAGGAGCCACCAACACGCCCTTGAACTTCTTATAAAAGCTGGCCGTCAAGCCATCTACCCCTGGGGCTTTGCCGGGCTTCAAATCCTTAATGGCCCCTTCCATCTCCCCCTCCTGAATTTCCCTATCCAGCTCTCCTCTGTCCCCTTCATCCAGCTGAGGTATTTTTACTGTGCTCAAGTAATCCCAGATTTCTCCCTCCGGTCTCTCTGGAGGTGCCTCTTACAACCTCCAATAAAACTTGACAAACTCTTCCCTAATATCCTGCTCCCCCCTTACTACCCCTCCCACTCCCCTAATCTGCGTTATCAGAGCTCTGTTTCGCTGTTGCCGCAATCGCCGCGCCAAATATTTTCCCGCTCTATTTCCACCTTCGAAGAATTCTTGTCGCAATAGTTTTAATCTATAATTAATCCTTTCCGCTTCCATGGCGTTTAGTTTAGCCCTGGTCTCCGAGCTCCCCTATACCTCCCACTCTGATCTCGAGCGTCTGCCTCTTCTAATCTTACTAGCTGGCACCGTAGCTGAAATTCTTTTTCCTCCCTTTCCCTCTTGATTCTTGCCCCCCACTTAAGCAAGATACCTCTTACCACCGCCTTAAACGCGTCCCAGACTATCCCCCCCCCCTTACTTCTCCATTGTCGTTATGCACAAAATAATCCGGTATCTTCTCCCCCAACTCAAGCACCACTCAAGCATCTTCCAGTAAGTCTTCATTTAACTTCCAATACTGTACTCCTCGCTGCTCTTCCCGTCCCCACACCCTCACCGATACCGGTGCATGGTCAGACCATGTAATGGGCTCTATATCACCCCTCCTAACCCTACCTGCTAACTCTTTCCCCACCCAAATAGTGTCAATCCTAGAGTATGTGCCGTGGACCGCTGAGAAAAAAGTATACTGCCTCCTTCCCGGGTGAAACAAGCGCCATGCATCCACCAGATCATTCTCCTTCACAAATCTCTGATACCTCCTCCTATCCGCTCCTCTTCCCTCTCCCCTCCCCGTGGAATCCCTTCCCTTCTCCCAGGTCATATTGAAATCACCTCCACATACTCTCCCTCCCTCCCCCAACCCACTCATTTTCCTATCCACTTCCTCCAAAAACCCTTTTTGTGAGCCAGTGGGGGCATACACATTCACCACACAGTACCACTCTTCTCCAATTTTCATATTAGGTATCTCCCCCCTTTATCTCTAATGATAGTATGTATCTCTGCTTTCAACAACCCACTAACCAGCAACGCCACCCCACCTTTCTTCCTCTCATTCAAATTTGAGGCAAACAATACCACCGAATAGCCCTTAGGCTGCACCACAGACTCATGTCTCCTAAGCAAATGTGTCTCGTGCAATAGCACCAAAGAGGCTTTCTGCCTGCTCAGCTCCTTGTACAGTTTTTCCCTCTTGAAGGGAGAATTTAGACCTTTCACATTAATAGTGACAATTTTCAATTCACCCATAACCGCACTCCCCTTGTCCTTCCGCCCTTAAAACCCCCCGCCCCCCACCTCACCCTTTCCCCCCTCCCCTTCCCCGAACACCTCGCCTCCTAGCTCCCCCTTCTCCTTCCACCCCCCTCCACCCCCCCAACCCCCCTCTGCCTTCCTCCCCCCCAGGGAGAAAAAGACTTCCCTATACATGACTGACAATCGGGCACCGGCCTACCCCCTATCCTACCCATCCACGCATACCCCATTCACCTCTCTTCTTCCCCCCTTCCACTCTACCCCCCATCCACTCCCCGCTCTGCCCTCCTCCCCAAACCCTCTCCAACCCTCATCACCCCCAAACCCTCCACCCATAGCCCCCGACTGGCCTTCTCCTCTTATCCCAAACCCCACCCATGAAAACTCTCCTCCCCCCTACATTATTCATTAAACACTCCAATATCTCTGTGTCCTGCTCTTCATCCTTCTCCTTGTTCCATCGCTCACTCGTTCTGAACCTCCTTGCTCAGCCTCGCCAGGTGTCTGCTTTCCGCCATCACGCGATGCCATTTCGTCAAGCCCCTCCTGGCAGATTTGTCTAGGGCACTCCTAGTCACACTCTGATTTCTCCCTCCTTCCGGGAGATTTGTCAGCCCCAGCTCTTTAAGGGCCCCCCAAGCCTCCTCACACGACTGCACTCTCCTTGATTTCCCTTTAACTGTTAGCAAGAGTCCAATAGCCACTTATATCTTATGTCCTCTTTCTGCAAGTAGCTCGTCACCTCCCTGAGGTTCCTTCTGCGTTGTAGCGTGTCCATCGACAGATCTTGATACAAATCCAGCCTGTGGTCCTCCCACACAAGCTGCCGGACCACTCTGGCTGCTTTCAACAATTTTTCTTTGATTTTATAAGAGCTGAGGCATACAACTATATCCCGTGGCTTGTTCTTTCGCACTGGGCCCAGCCCCCTATGGGCCCGCTCAGTTCGTATCTCCTCTTCATCTTCCGCCCCAGTTGGAGCAGCTGTTAGAAGCAAAGCCCGGAAGATTCTTAGCGACACTTCCTCACAGTTCTTATATCGGGCTACTTCTGGCAAACCACGGATCCGTATATTGCAACGCCGAGACCGGTCCTCCAAATCCTCCAACTTCCTCTGTTGCTCTTCTTGACTTTTTCGCACGCCCTCCCACCCCTTCTGTAGCTCCTCCAGCATTGCTTCCTGCAGCTCCAATTGATTTTCCGTCTCCGCCACGCGGGTCCCCAACTCCACAATATCATGTCTCAAAGATTGAATAGATTCCTTCAGCTCATTTTTAACTCCATTGATCTCTGTCTTAATTTCTTCTTTCATCTCCGACAGCCACGTCTTAAGCAACTTAGCCATTCCTGAGCTGCCTGTCTGCTCTAGCTCGTCTTCCTGTCCCTCTGGGCGCACCATCTCGGCTTTGTCCCCTTGTTCGGCTTCCTTCCCTCTTCGCGGCGTTGCGTAGGGGGACTTAAATTCCGCCAGCTTCTTCTTTGCTGCCAGAGAGCCCTTCGATTTATCCATAGACATTAATCCCCCCCCCCTTTTCCAAGGGGGTCACCGTCCACCTTCCTTGTTTCTTCAGGGCCCCTGTCTGGATCTCTTATGCACGGTCCATCGGCTTTTCTCTCATCCACTGTACAGAGCCCTCAGTTACCGGCTTTTGTCTGCAGCACTCGCCCCAGCTGCTTAACTGCTCTGCTCCCTTCACCAACCTCGTGCTGGCTGCCTCTTCGCTCCTCGCGCTGATCTGATGGAGCCTGAACTGAAGCGCCCCGTCTCCCCCGCAGCCTCCTCCAGGCGTCTGCATGCTCTCCTGGGCCTCACGTTGCTGCGGCTGCCAGCACTCTGCTCCCCCGGCTGTTCCCGCACTGCCACTTTCCTTCTGTCCGACACAGCCGACACAGCCCTCCTCAGGAAGCCGACTCACCCGTCTCATCTGGCCCTTGCTCCCACACACCGGCAGCTCTGCCTTGCTTTCAGGCATTTGGCGCCCCTTTCCTGCCGTCGCTGTCCTGCTGCGGTTTCTGCCACGCCGCCGGCCTGGGCTGCTGCTTGAACCGTGCTGCTTCTCGCCACCTCCGACCAAATCCGCAGGTAGCCAATGCCTCCGCTCGACTACTCCTCCTTGCCGGGGTGCCCCGCTACAGCCTTCTCCGCTTTCCGCCCCGCTCTCCTCACATTCAGGGGTATTCTAAGCTATTTTTCAGGCCGATGGCCCCGGAGCTCCAAAGCTACGCGGCCATGCTCCCCGATGCCGTCACCGGAAGTCCAGGTATGTATCCATTTTAAGTTCATCATCTAGCCACGGCTCCAAGAAACTCAAGAAATTCACGATCGGCAAGGGTCTCAGGCAAGCCTACAAAATGCAGGTTATTGCCGTGGGACCTATTTTCTAAGTCCTCCACCTTCACTGCACATTTATCAAATGCCATGAGTTGGACCCACAATGATCCCATGTCATCTTCAATATTTTAAATGTGCTGTTCTACAGGCCGACCCTATTAGCATAATCCTCCAGTTTATTTTTCGTAGAATCCAACTGATCCAAAATTTTACCACATTTGTCAGACAACATTCCCACTACTGTATCCATGAGCTAAAAGATCAATGCTGCACTCATTACCGGCTCACCATTCCTATCCACCATCTTGGGATCAGTAGGCCATACTCTCTTCTTTTCTTTTCTCCCTTGTTTAGCTGTCATTACCTTTGCCTAAACTTGCCACATATTGATGAAGGCTTGGTAGGTGCCGATTCTATGAGGCAGAATTAATGCCTATTCTATGGGGGAGTCTAAGAGCCCTAGGCAAATTAGTGTGCTCCAGATCAACACATCATGTGATCTCACTTATTCCCTTAAATATTGCCTTCAAGACACTTCAATCCACACACAGCAGTAATGCCTTTGTCACAATGTACCACCCCAAAGTTATGACAACTTCCCTCATAACTCCATTTTTTTTTTGCTTGCTCGAAACTGAAAACCCAAGTTAACAGTATCAGGTCACGGACAATCTAGGGAAAGGGAAGCTGGGCTTGATGCCACCTGCACTACTTCTATCATCTGGACACAGCTACTGCCAACAGATCAACTTACTAGGTAGAGGTCCTAAGTCACATCTCCCTTTCCTCCTTTCCCACTCACTCTCTCCCTGTTCCTCTGACGCTACAGACCAACTCTCTTGTCACCCCTTTTTCCCTCCATCCCTCAGGCATCAAAATTGGAGAAGGGACTCAACCATCTTATGCACCCCCTACTGATTCTTTTGGAGATGTGGGCATTACCAGCATCTGCATTTGCATCCCTCAACCAGTCTCTCCAAAATAGAAAACACCAGACCTGTGGGTAGAGGCAAAACTTGGTCACATCTTTATTAACTCTTTATTAACTTTACAATGACTTACTTAAACCCATTCATTGACTCTCTCAGACTGACATCTAAGTGAGTAGATGATGCCATCCTAGACATACAAGAACTGCCCCAACAATTCTCTCTAGCTTGAATTGTCACTAGGCTTAAGGGTACCTGATAAAACTCTCTCTAGCTTATGGCATTACTAGGCTAATGATAGCAGACCTTTCTGGATGTGGATAGAATGGCCTTACCCCGCTATTCTCCTGAGGCATGGTCCACCTCCATATCGAAGCATACGCTCATTGCCATGCCCAGAGAAGAAAATAAACCAAACCACCATAACCATGTTGAAAGAAATGCTCTAATAATGCATGTAATATTTGGCCTTGACTGAATCCTGGCCTTCAGAACCTGAGTAACTTATTCCCCAAACAATGAAAATACTCTGCAAAGAAAGTAGCTCCAGATTTGAAGGACTGTGTTCCACACCGTTGAGGGGTGAAAACCTACTGCCTACCAGTTGTATCATAAAACTGCTTTCTAGTCTCCTGGAAGATCCCCCCCCCCCCAAAAAAAAAAAAAAAAAGAACCCATTGACATAAATTTCCTCCTCCCATGGGATGCACATGAAAAATGGACACACATCAGGAATGGGAAAGGTGGCAAACTAGGGCACACACTGTGAGTATATTTCCCTTACCTGGTGGAGCCACAGTGATGCATCCAGCCCTCACATAGAGTGACCTCCCCTAGCCTAGTTCCACATTTCTGATCAGGCCTGAATAACCCACCAAGGCCTCCCTACAAACCACTTGATCCCTCCTTTCCAAGGCCCATGCAACTTTCACCTATTGCATGGAAAGAAACACCCCCCCCCCCTCCCCACACACCCTAAGAATTAAAAATATTAGCTAGTTAGTATATAATATGGATTGCTGCAACATCTGCCCAATCTGTTCCAGCTAGCACAGGAAGAGCAAGGACGTATGACTGCCATAATCATGAACCTTCGAGAACAGTTGACACTGTCCCAGGATGCCAGCAGGTGTCAAACTGACCGCACCAGTTCTACAGTCCAGTAACTGGACTGCAGCATTCAAATCTTGCTTAATGGGGTCCCAAGAATGCTATCCACCAACAGGTCATCTGTGAAAATGTTGGGATCCCATTACTTATGTTGACTCTGGACTGACTGACAGAACCAGAGCCACTGAGCCAAACAAAAAGTTGCTGACACCCATCCATACCCAATAGATGCTTTGTTGTCACTGTACAATCCATGCTGCACTAGCACTATTCTACTACTCTGACCCACAGCCACAAAGCAGCTTGCTCATTAATTGTCTGCCTAACACTCAACTCTATGCGACATGACCACTCACTGATGTCCCAAACGAATGACCCAAACAAAAACAAAAGGCTACTACAATTCAGAACGACTTCTTCAATGTTTCCTGTAGCAATCCCTCTCCCTCGACACTCTGTCCTCTCCTTTAAACAATGCATAGGCACATGTAGCACTGCAAACATAACTCTGACTGCTCTGCACAAAGCTCTAGGACCCTATACATTACCACAGGCCTACCCCAGTTGCAGTTCTGCAAAACTCCATATCACAGTTTCTCCAGGGCCATGTGCCCATGAGGGAAGGGTTAGGACAGACGATATAGTTGGTGATTCGATCATTAGGCATGTAGATAGCTGGGTGGCTGGTGGACGTGAGGATCGCATGGTAACATGCCTGCTTGGTGCGTAGATAGCGGACCTCACACGCCACCTAGATAAGGTCTTAGATAGTGCTGGGGAGGAGTCTGCTGTCTTGGTACATGTCGGTACCAATGACATAGGAAAATGTGGTAGGGAGGTTCTGGAGGCTAAGTTTAGGCTTTTAGGTAGGAAGTTGAAATCCAGAACTTCCAGGGTAGCTTCTCTTAATTGCTTCCCGTTCCACGCGCAGGACCCAAAAGGCAGGCAGAGCTCCGGAGTCTCAAGGCATGGATGAGACAATGGTGGAAGGTTGAGGGTTTTGGATTTGTTAGGAACTGGGGAACATTCTGGGGAAAGGAGGGGCTCTTCCAAAGGGAAAAATAAGATGGGAGAGTTAGAATATATAGCACTAAATGAGAGGTTAGATATGATTGGAATCTCAGAGACATGGTGGAAGGAGGACAACCAGTGGGACACTGTGATACCTGGGTACAAACTATATCGTAATGATAGAGCTGATCAAATTGGTGGAGGAGTTGTGCTCTATGTTAGAGAGGGCATTGAGTCAGAAATGATTAAAGTTTTGCAGGAAACAAAATTCGCTGTAGAATCTCTATGGATTGAAATTCCATATAAAAATGGGAAGGCGATGGCAGTGGGGGTGTACTATCGACTGCCTGGCCAGAATGAACAAATGGATGATGAAATGCTCAAAGAAATCAAGGAAGCTAACAAAAGTTACAGCACAGTAATAATAATGGGTGATTTCAATTACACCGGTATCGAATGGGTCAGTGTCACGGCAGGATATGCTAGGGAGATAAAGTTCCTAGATGAAATAAATGTCTGCTTCTTGGAGCAGCTGGTTCATGAACCGACCAGAGGGGAAGCCATATTGGACCTAGTCCTTAGTGGAACACCAGATCTGGTGCAAGAGATAAGGGTGTTGGGGCCACTTGGCAATAGTGATCATAGCATGATCGCGTTTGATTTAATTAGTGGAGGAGGGATAGTAAGGAAATCCACAGTACTACCTTTTAACTTTCGAAAGGGAGACTATGATAAAATGAGGAAAATAGTTAAGAAAAAACTAAAAGGAGCAGTTGCAAAGCTTAAAGACTTACATCAAGCTTGGGTGTTGTTGAAAAATACTATCTTGGAAGCCCAGACCAGCTGTATTCCACACTTTAAGAAAAGTGAAAAGAAGTCCAAAAAACTGCCAGCATGGTTAAAGTGAGGTCAGAGAGGCTGTTGTTGCCAAAAAAAGCATCTTTCAAGAAATGGAAAAAACAGCCAAACGACAAAACCTGGAAACAGCACAAGCACTAGCAAGTTAAATGCAAGGCATTGATAAGGCAGGCAAAGGGAAAATTTGAGAAGAAGCTTGCTGCGGAAGCAAAAATGCACAATAAAGACTTTTTCAAGTACATTTGTAGCAAAAAACCTGTGAGAGAGTCAGTTGGTCCATTAGATGATAGAGGGGTCAAAGGGGCACTAAGAGGCGACAAGGCAATAGCGGAGAGACTGAATGAATTCTTTGCTTCGGTCTTTACTGAGGGAGATGTAGGGATGTTACCCATGACTGAAGTGGTATTTAAAGGTGTGGAAGAATTGAAGGAAATATTGATACATCGGGAAGATATATTACAACTATTAGATAAACTGAAGAGTAGCAAATCACCTGGGCTGGATGATATACATCCAAGGGTGTTGAAATAACTGAAATGTGAGATTGCAGACCTGCTATTAGTAATCTGTGAACTATAATTAAAATCATCTGTAATACCTGAAGATTGGAAGATGGCGAGTGTAATACCAATTTTATAAAGGGTTCCAGGGGTGATCCGTGAAACTACAGACTGGTGAGCCTGATGTCAGTACCGGGAAAAATGGTAGAAACCACCATAAAGAACAAAATTGCTGAACATGTAGGTAGTCATGGCCTAATGGGAGACAGCCAACATGGCTTTAGACAAGGAAGATCTTGTCTTACTAATCTTATGTTTTTTGAAGGTGTGAATAAACAGGTAGACAAAGGTGAGTTGCTTGATATAGTGTATTTGGACTTTCAGAAAGCCTTTGACAAGGTCCCTCATGAGAGACTTTTGGCAAAACTAAAGAATCATGGGATAGGGTCAGTGTACTATTGTGGATCAGGAACTGGTTAAAAGACAGAAAACAGAGTGTAGGGATAAATGGCCAATTTTCCCAATGGAAAAAGGTAAATAGTGGTGTACCCCAGGGATCTGTGCTGGGTCTGCTGCTTTTTGACATATTCATAAATGACCTGGAAAAGGGAATATCGAGTGAGGTTATCAAATTTGCAGATGACACAGAACTTTTTAAAGTTGTTAAAACCCAAGAGGATTGTGGAAAATTACAAGAGGATCTTGATAAATTGGAAGACTGGGCATCAAAATGGCAGATGAAATGTAATGTGGACAAGTGCAAAGTTATGCACCTAGGGAAGAACAACCCAAACTATGGTTACACGATGCAAGGTTCCACATTATGAACCACCATCCAGGAAAAAGATTTAGGCGTCATTGTGGATAACATGTTAAAACCCTCGGCCCAGTGTGAAGTGGCAGCCAAGAGAGCAAATAGAATGCTAGGTATCATAAGGAAAGGAATGGAAAATAAAACAAAGGATATTATAATGCCTCTGTATCATTCCATGGTGAGACTGCACCTTGAATATTGTGTGCAATTCTGGTCGCCGTATCTTAAAAAGGATATAGCGTTATTAGAAAAGGTTCAGAGCAGAATCACCAAATTGGTAACAGGGATGGTAGGATACCCCGATGAAGAAAGGCTAAAAAGGTTAGGGTTCTTCAACCTGGAAAAGAGACGGCTGAGGGGAGATATGATAGAAGTCTATAAATTAATGAATGGAGTGGAACGGGTAAATGTAGATCCATTGTTTACATTATCAAAATATAGAAAGACTAAGGAACATACAATAAAGCTACAGGGTAAACTATTTAAGACTAATAAAAGAACATATTTTTTTCACAAAAGCCTATCCAAGCTCCTGCCAACCTCACTGCCTGTGTGCCTACTCCCAAATTCACAGGCTCATCCTCCAAAAGACAGGCCTACTTGTACACAATGAATTATAACCCCACCTGCTCTCCTGAAATCCCCAGGAATTGAATCACAATCTTCCAAAACTGAACATCCCATGGACCACCCCCATTAGTTTACACTTGCCTGCAAATACCCCCTGACACCACAACCTTAAAAGGGGCAGGCAAGCTTTAATGGACAGGGAGCAAACAGCATGCCAACTTGCACTGACCTTTGCCATCCACGCGCCAGATTCTGTGCCTTGTAGCAACATCAACTACCAACTGAATGGTAGAATACTTCCCTTGGCCCAAGAGCTGAGACCATTAAAGAGTGAAACTATTCCCCCATGGGATTCGTTAGGTTAGGGTGGTTCTTACATTTCTATGGCCCTTTTGGAGAAACCCCTCATTCTAAGAAAGATGGCTGTAACCCTAGACCCCCACAATCCTCCCAAGATCAAATTCTATCAATGACTTCTCTGTTGCAATCCCATGTGTTGAATTTCAGGTCCCCAAGGTTGTCACCATGGGCCAATAACCCAGGATCATGAAGCCTAAACTGAGCCAAACTAACATCCACGTACCAGACAATGAGTTACCACTCTAATCATAAACCTGGACCCAAATGGAATGGAGGTAGGAGCTTTGATAGTGAGATCAGGTTGTGGATGCCCAGCTAGTTGAATGCTGTCCCCTCACCCCCTCCTACTTTCCAAGACTACCCCAAGGGCTGCAGGGTAATAGGCAGGATGTGATGCTCCTCTTAAGCAGCAGTGACTGGTGGAACAATCACCTCAGTTTGTATTAAAAGAAAATACAAATGTTAGACTGAGCCCCTATGCATAACCCACCTCCTTCTAGCTGATCAGATGGTACACCAAACTCCTGCTCCTATATCAACTATCAGGATATATCACCTCATTTTTTTTTCAGTCCTGTTTCCATACCTGCTCTGATGCCAAGCCACTTTGCTCTTGGACTTCTCCGTAGCCCTCAGCTCCTCTGGGACTCCTGAAACTAAGTTTGGTCCTTCAGAGACCTCGCCAATATGAGCCCCAGTGATGCTGTCTCCCTTTGGTCTCCATCAACCCCCCTCCCGTACTAGTGACCCATGAGATTGCTGATGTTCCCTAACTGCATGAGAGGTCAATGACTTTTGAATGAGGCCACAGATGCTTCACCAAAGTCCTGAGTCTCAGAAACTCACTCCATTGGCTTGCTGCTGCATGCTCCAGAGACTGAAGTTCACCCATCAGCTGCATTATCATCCCACTATCACCAGTTGCTTACTGTTCCAAGACAGGAGTCATTCTCCCATCCCATTCACAAGGCCTTAAAAAAAAGCCATCACCCCACATCCATGTAGATCAGGGTGTGCCCCTTTTCTCCTGCACTCCAGGAGCTGAAGTCTCATAGCAACCCTTTTGTTTTTTCTTTTGGGACCCAGTCAACCTGGGCTGGCATCATTCTCTTCCTATTGCCTCTTCCTATTGCTTCTTGAACCCCTTATTTCTCATACTGTCCATCTCTGCACCCTAACTGCCCCATTCTTATACTCATTAGCTCACCAGGCCTCTGACCTGTACCCTGAAGGCACTCCCAGCCTCATCCCTGGAGTGTTTCATGCTTTGTAACTTCCCCTGCCCCCTCAGCAATGCCCACAAATGTCTTGCCTCCCTCCTCAGCATCCTTGCCTCCCTCCTCAGCATCCTCCCTCCTCAGCGCTAGGTCCCTGGGGAAGCTGCTAATCCCACGCTGCATTCAGTATTACATGTATCTGGTCAAGTGTTCTATTGTTTTGATGTAAACCGCGCTGATGACAAATAGCGCGGTATATAAGAAATGTTAAATAAATAAATAAACAAATAACACTAGGCGCTAGGAACCTGGGGAAGCAGACAGGCTCAGGAGACTACAGCCCTGCAAAAAACACTGATTTGCCACATTGCAGCACTCCCTGGGCCTGGCCTTGGCTATGTGTTCCTGAACTGGCAACCTCAACCCCCTATTGAAGCACCAGTGGCCTCCCATACTCCTCTCTGCCTGTCTTCTTATTGAGCCACTCTGCCAGGTCCTGGACCCTCTCTGAGAAGTGGTATGCCTAACTTCCCTTTTCCTTACTCAACTCTACCAGAACCTCACATCCCCCCTCCCATTGGACTAGCCCAGAGGGAATGAAGCCCTTGATCCATTCGACCTGTGACCCTGATTGGAACTAGAACTTGTTCAATGTCACCTGCACCATTTCTATTGCCTAGACACAGCTACTCAAATTGCTAAACTTACTGGTTACACCTCTTAAATCCAACACATTTTCCTTGTTTCCTGTTCACTCTTTTCCTGCCCCTCTTACCCTACAGCTCAGCCTCCGTGTCTCTCTTACACCTTTTCCCTCTATTCCTCAGAGATAAACCCAGATGAGAGGCTCAACAATGTTATCTGCCCCATCCCAATTCCTTGGGGAGATGGGCATTACTTAACTGCAAACATATGCAATAATAGAAACAGATAAACACATGAAACATACTGGTACAGTGACATTGCAAACAAACAACATAGTCATACATTTCACAGCTTATATATTTGAGAAAGTAAATGAATCATAGAATGATACACTCCTTTATTCACTATTATTTTGCATTTTGCATTTCAACCCTGCAAGTCCCTGAGCCCTATGCTTTTTCTTCCAAATAACTCTCTTAATCTTATTCTCTGTACTTAATCTTATTTTCTGTACCTCTCCAATTGTTTCCTTTTTTTGTCTTGAAACAACCAAATCTTTAATTCACATAAGACAGACAATCTCAGAGACTTCATATGGGAATTATTCCATAAATATGGTGCCGTACTGTTGTGTATCTATATACCCAAGCACAGCTTGTAGAAAGTTACAGACTTTACTCAAGCTTTGTAAAAAATATATATATATATTAGAGGAAATGACTCTGCTAAGGAGTTTTATCCCCAAAAGAGCTGCTTCCCATCCATGATATATTGCTTGTTTAAGAAATTTGAAATGCCATTTGAGGAGTGCTCAATGACAGTGTCAAAGGGACAAAAACTACTATTACTTTTTTCATCTGCAATTCTCTTCAGTCTCAATACAAATATTTTGCAAGGCAAATCAAAAAAGCTTTTTTAATCTTTTGATCTACAGTACTAATTGTTTTTCTTGGCAGTTTTTTAAAGTTGTAACTAATCTGAGGGTAATTCCCTATCCCAGTTGACTTTCAAACAGCTTGCCCAGTTTCTCAATAGAAACATTCAAACGTACAGTACACAGACATTTGCTCCCATCAAGAAATTGTCTATTATTAAGGCAGTTATTTCAATACAGGGTTTTCCCCCCACATCTACTCTCTCCTGGACTCATCACAATTCTTTTGTGCCTTTATCCAAGTTCAGGCTAGACAAACTTGTTGCCTCTATTCATTCTGGTACTTCTCTCAGAGAAGATTGTCTATCTCAATCATTCTAGTCTTAGGGGTATGTTTACTAAACTGCGGTAACGTAGCAGCGGCTACATTAAGGCGCATTATGTAACATTAAGGCACCTGAAATTGTGGATTTGTTTGTTTGGTCCTTAATCCTTCAAAATCCTGCAGAACTCTATTTTTAAAAGGATAAGTTCTGACTTGTGGACTAGTTAAGCAGAACTGGGAAGATTACAAAGAAATATATAAACATGATGGTAGAAAAAGACCACATGGCCTTTCTACTCTGCCCTTCCATATCAACCACTACAACAGTCCACTTTTTACCTTTAGAGATCCTCTGTGTTGGTCCCATGCTTTTTTGAATTCAGTTACTGTCCTCATCTCTACCACCTCCACTGGGAGACTATTCCATGGATCCACTACTCTTTCTGTAAAGAAATATTTCCGCATATCACTCCTGAATCTATCTCCCTTCACCCTCATCCCTCGTAACAGAACTTGCTTTCAATTGAAAGAGGCTCTCTCCCTGAACATTTATGCCACGGAGGTATTTAAACATCTCAATCATATCACCTCTATCCCACCTTTCCTCTAAGGTGTACATATTAAGATCCTTAAGTCTGTCCTCATATGCTTTATAATGAAGCCCATTAATCATTTTAGTAGCAACCCTCTGCACCGACTCCATCCTTTTCACATCCTTTTGAAGGTGCGGTCTCCAGAATTGCACACCATACTCCAAATGAGGTTGCACCAAAGACTTATACAGAGGCATAATCACCTCCTTTTTTCTGCTAGCCATTCCTCTCCGTATGCACCCAAGCATCCTTCTAGCTTTTGCCGTCGCCTTTTCTACCTGTTTAGCTACTTTAAGATCATCAGACACAACCACGCCTAGGTCCCACTTTTCTTTAGTGGACAAAAGTACTTCACCTCCTATACTGTATTGCTCCCTTGGATTGCTGCAGCCCAAATGCATGACCTTACATTTTTTAACATTAAATCCGAGCTGCCAAATTCTAGACCATTCTTCAAGCTTAGCTAGATCCCTCCTCATGTTATCTACACCTTCCTGGGTGTCTACTCTATTGCAGATTTTGGTATCATCTGCAAAGAGGCAAACCTTACCCGACAGCCCTTCCGCTATATCACTAACAAAGATGTTAAAAAGAATCGGACCAAGGACAGATCCCTGGGACACACCACTGTTAACATCCTTCTCCTCAGAGTGAGCTCCATTTACTTGTACTCTTTGTCGCCTCCCACCCAACCAATTTCTAACCCAAGCAGTATCTTTAGGGTCCATCCCTAGGGTGCTCAGTTTGTTTATAAGTCGCCTGTGAGGAACAGTGTCAAAGGCTTTACTGAAATCTAAATACACCACATCTAGAGCTCTCCCTCGGTCCAACTCCCTGGTCACCCAGTCAAAGAAATCAATCAGATTTGTCTGACAAGACCTGCCTCTGGTGAATCCATGCTGCCTCAGATCCTGTAATCCCCTGGACTCCAGAAACCTCACTATTTTCTCTTTCAGCAGCGTTTTCAATAATTTACTCACCACCGAAGTTAAACTAACCGGCCTGTAGTTTTCAACCACATCCTTACTTCCGCTTTTGTGTAAAGGCACCACATGAGCCTCTCTCCAGTCCTTTGGCACCACTCCCGACTCCAACGAGGCATTGAAAAGGTCAGTCAGTGGAGTTGCTAGAACGTCCCATCGCTTTGTCTACTTTAATTTGAGCTAGTTTCTCACGACCACAGTCTTCTGAAAATTGTTCAAGATGTCCCTCGCTTCTGTTCTTATTTGTGGGTGTTTTCTGAGGTCCTGCTCCTCGTTCTTCGTCTGTGAACACAGAACAAAAATATTTGTTAAGCAATTCCACTTTATCCTTATCAGCTTCTACATATTCCCCCCCTTCACCCTTGAGTCTGACAATACCACTTTTGCCCTTCCTCTTCTTACTAATATACCTGAAAAATGTCCTATCCCCCCATTTTATTGCATTGGCTATTTCCTCCTCCTTTTGAATCTTTGCCTTCTTGACTACTTTGCTAGCTTCTCTACGTTTTTCCAAATACAGATGCCTGTCTTCCTCTCTGTGATCTCTTGTATTTCATGAAGGCCTCCCTCTTTTTCTTCACTTTTTCAGCTACTTCCTTCGAAAACCATAGCAGTCTCCTGTTCCTTTTGCCTTTATTTACCATTTTAACAAAAAGGTTGGTTGCCCTTAAAATACCCCCTTTCAGTTTTGCCCACTGTTTTTCTACATCCTCCAGCTGTTCCCATCCCACTAACGACTCCCTGAGGTATTGGCCCATCTTCGCAAAGTTAGTCTTCCTAAAGTCTAAGATCCTCACCTTGGAATGGATTTTAACAGCCCTAGTCCTAATACTGAACCACACCATCTGGTGATCACTGGATGCAAAATGATCTCCCACTACAACATCAGAAACACTTTCACCATTGGTCCAGTATGGCCCCTTCACGTGTGGGGTCTGTTACCAATTGCCTGAATAGTTCTTGTCCCTGTAAAGAATCCAGGATCTCCTTACTTCTAGATGATACTGCAGCAGGAATGTGCCAATCAACATCTGGCATATTGAAATCTCCTATCAGTAGCACTTCCCCTTTCCTAGCAATGCTGCGTATGTCTTCAATTAACTCTCTGTCCACCTCTTCCTCTTGTGAGGGAGGTCTGTATATCACACCAATGCAAATAGATTTCTCTTTCCCTCTTTCTAGTTTAACCCACAATGCCTCCTCTCTCCCTTTTAAGCTCTGTAATTCCAAAGCTTTAATAGTAGTTTTTACATATAGTGCCACGCCTCCTCCCCTTCTTCCTACCCTGTCCTTTCTGAATAATGTATAGCCAGGTATAGTTACATCCCAGTCATGGTTTTCTGTGAACCATGTATCTGTAACTGCCACTAAATCCAAGTCAGCCACTCCCACCAAAGCTTCAACTTCAGGGAACTTATTTCCCATGCTATGGGCATTAATACACACTGCTTTCCATATGTTACCCCTGTTACCCATTTCCATAAAGGTATTTAATGTATCACCTACCTGGGGACTTTCACTTACCTGGGGGCTTTCTTCACCCATCCCCAATGAATCTAGTATAAAGCCCTCTTCAGTAGATTAGTCAGTCTACTACCGAAGATGCTTTTACCTTTCTTGGACAGATGGATGCCATCTCTGCTCTGCAACCCGTGGAACAGCATCCCATGGTCTAGGAAACCAAAACGCTCTCGATGACACCATCCACGCAGCCATGCATTCATCTCCAGGATGCGAGCCTCTCTGCCTTGGCCTTTACCCTCAACAGGGAGGATTGAAGAGAACACCACCTGTGCACCTAACTGCTTCACCCTCTGTCCCAGAGCCATGAAGTCACTTTTGATACGTTCCGAGGTATACCTGGCAGTATCATTTGTTCCAACATGGATTAGCAACATTGGGTAATAGTTAGTGGGCTTGATGAGTCTCGGCAAACTGTCCAGGCAGAACACTGGAGAAGCTCAGCTACCCCCACCACTATCTGATATTCACCAGCAGAGGGCACAGTCAGTCTCCACCCACTGCACCCTGCAAGGTGTTCCAGTCATAGACATGCTAGCTTCAGACAGTCTGCTAGATAGTATATAGCGCATGTTCCTGGAGGAACTGTGTGCATCCAAAAATGGGATGTGAGCACAAACACCAAGCAGGTATGTCAGTGATTGGGCCCCAGAAAAGAAAACCCATAAATATCACTTGAAAAAAAGGCTGTATAGTACTATGGGGGAACCTAGCCATGCCGTGGTCACTGCTCAGTCAGGGTGAGAGTGACCTCCCAGCATGACATGCTATGGCCACCCTGTCTGGGCAGGTGGTGGTCAGGCACTACAATGTTCCAGCCATTGCCCTATACCCTGTGCAGATGCATCCTGCCCAGGCCATCCTGTCCGGGCCATACCCACAGTACCTTGCTCCTCATTATGTACATTGGCAGGCTAAAACTGGAAACAGTGCAAGCAGTGTGGGCTCAGTAAGGTGTAGGCAGCCACAACACACTGGATAGACATACACACATTCCCACACCTATGCCAGCATTGTGCAAATATGGAGGTTTGTGGCAGCACTGGTCAGCACACCAGTCCTGGGCACAGTGCGGGCATTGCTATGGTACGCAATACTGTTGGGGTCACTCCCCAGGGGGGTAAACACTGTCAGATGCAATAACTGAAACACACTCCACAGATATTAGAAAGGTTGCTATGATGAATCTCTATCAACAAATCGTGTTTAACTTAGGATTTGTTAGCTGACATTAATCATAGCAACCTTTTGATATATGTGGAACATGTTCCCAAGTTTAGGAAGGCATTGATAAGGTATGCAGGTGCCAGTATTGGGAGATGCTGCTCCGCGCAGGGCCCAACAGCTTGACTCTTCATGAGGCTTTGGATACTGAAGCCTGTGGATGTGGGTGTTTCTACCCCTATTGGCCGCTGCTCTAGGGCAGAGCTTCCCAACTCCAGTCCTGGTGGGCCAAACACTGTTCAGGTTTTCATGCTATCCCTAATGAGTATGCATGAGATACATTTGCATACAATGGGGACGATGCATACAAATGCAGCACAGGCATATTTATTAGGGACAGCATGAAACCTGAATGGTGTTTGGCCCTCCAGGACTGCAGTTGGGAAACTCTGCTCTAGGGATTGCACATGTTTATGGTGTCTGTGCTCTGTAGGGTAAAGTACAGGCGTTTCAGGCATCTTTAATTTATCTGCAATAAAGGGTCCTTCTTTATTACCACGGTTTAGTACTGGGTAAAATATGGGGACAAGGTTGGCAGGAGCCACAGCTGGGACTTGAACTTGTGACCTTCTGCCCCTGCATACACTGGCTGTGTGTACTGCACCAAAATGTTGCCACAGGGGCAGATCATTCCCTGGGGATACATTGACTTTATCAGACAGACCTTGTCTGTTGCAGTGCACGGCACCCACCTAAATGGGGTTTGACCGTGGTCTGCTGTGGGCAGATGCCACTGCCCCCTCCGCCACCAGCACCCCTCCACCACCATGCTGACATGCCCTTATGCCGGTGGTGCTGGTGGGGCGCAGTCCCAGGCCATCCAGTGTGTTGGTAGGCAGCTGCCTATGGTGTGGGTTCTAGGGTAGAGGTGCCTACATGAACATGCGCGCTTCCCCCCGGCACCGCCTGACAATGTTATGTGCCCTTGAGGGTACCTGCTGGGTAATATCCCCTGTGACACCGTGGGACACACACTTGTGCCCAAGTTGGTCCCTCGTCAGTTGCTGTCTTGCTGCTTTACAGTTTCGGCATTCCTGTGTGCCACCCAGACATCTGCCTAGTTTGCACTGTGCCGCCTGCAGCCCCCTTTATCCCATTTACAGCATCAGTACAGTTGGCCTTTCCTATGTGCCCTCTCTGCTGTTGCTGCACATGTGCACGCCCTAGCAAACCCGCCCAATATAAATGACAAAAACCCTGATCACCACTATTTCAATGTGGGATCATTCACTTTGTAGGGGGACAGATCATAGACCCTTCCAAACATGATTTCTTCCTTTTTACGCTTTGTCAGTAGTGTTGCTTTATGTTTATCATTAATATCACTATTGGCCAGCTTGTTTATTGGGATTTCAGATGTGGTTCTGGTCATTTTATATGTTTAATTGCCTTTTTGGTTCCTGCACATGTATCACTACTATCACTTTCTGGGTTTCCCTGCCTGTGCTGTACATTGCTGACTGAAATGGTTTCTCTGTCCTGCAAATGTGCCTAGCTCGAGGTTTTCACTGGCGCTAATTTTCAGAGCTTTATTTCATGGCGTTAATGTGCATGGATCCACTCCCTGCCCACTCTCCGCCCATTGACCCCTTCTCTCCGCCCCTGGGGAGCCTTACTCCACCCTCTGGGGAGCCTTTTTCCTCCCTCTGTGCACCTCACCGCCACCGGAGACGTTATCGCATGATGATGTTACATTATCGCGCGATAACATTATGTATCATGTGATAACATCGCCGCTGCTACGTTAAGACGGTTTAGTAAACATACCCCTTAGTGTGCCTTAACGACGCTGCCGACGTTATCGCGTGATACATTGTTACATTATTGCATGATAACGTTATGTATCGTGCGATAACATTGCCGCTACTACGCTAAGATGGTTTAGTAAACATACCCCTAAGCTTCTAGTTAAAATGCAGTATACTAAATAGCAACAAAAAATATATGTATATAAATCTAGAATTTAGGTTGATTGTCCGTTGGTGCTTTAAAAAGGTAGGCACATGCACCTGCATTCTTGGTCTCTACCCAAGTGAATGAAGCAGGTTTCTTTAGCGTAAGCTGCAATAATGAGAGCTAAGAATGTTTTAATTATTGAATTGCAAATTCATTCATTGATAGCTGGTTCTGTTATTAGCCTCTTCAGTGAAGCTCTTTTGGGGGCAAAATCATATGGACAGATTGGAGGAAGATTAACAATGGATGTTAGAGAGGAAATATTGTTTATGTTAATAATAATGTAATAAGGCTTATATTCTTAAAAGAGTTGGACTCATGGAGGAACACAAGGAACAAAAGTACTAGACGAAAGATACAATTTCAGATAAGTGGATTATTTAATACAAAACATTGGAAAATATGAAGCTGTTCATTAATTTTCAGTTAGGCAGTAATGATATACTTTGATATACCTTTGATATACTTGGTGTGAAGGCAAAATATATTTAAAAAAATGTTAAAAAGAAAAAAAATGTTAAAAATATGAGAAATATGTATTAATTACTAAGGAGTCCTTTTACTAAAGTAAGCTAAGCAGTGATGCATGGTAACTGTGCAGAGGGGCCCCTGGTAAATGTTACCATTGGGCATGATAGTTATTGTATCCTAATTCTTGCGCTAACTGCAAATCGCACATTGGAACAGGGAATGGAGAGCACATTGTAGTTAGCATGGGGGAACATATTGCATGCTGTCAATGTTGAAATTACTACTACTGAGCATTTGTAAAGCGCTACAAGATGTACGCAGCAACATAGGTACACTGAACACCAACTGAATGAGAGGTGTTGGGTGCACCCCTGGTAATTGTGCCATGTGCTAGAATGTGCGTTCTCATGGTAAAGGCTGGGAACATGTTGGCAATGGACCCAACAGTTACAACGGAGGCTTTGCACAGCACATTTTAGTTTTAACACTAAATGCACTTTAGTAAAAGGGCCCCAAATCCAGCTATTAAATATCAAGTAGCACCTGTCAATTATTTAATCACAAAATACACTTTCATAATATCATGCTTTAAAAAACTACAGAATAATATAACTTCACATTTTCAACTTTGCCAATTTTTGTTCTTCAGTGTGCTGACTCACTGACAATATGATGATGTGACCTAACACATTTTTCAAATTCAGATCATTGCATTTTTATGAAAAAAATTGGTGCTCCTGATTCCAACTTAACTTGAATGGCTAATTCTAAATTGTTCCTTGTTTAATTCAATTTCAAATGACACGCACTGCCTATTTATTAAACTGAGTTATGTGCTGAATGTGGAGTTTAATTGCTTTAAACTGTTAGTGCTTAAACAAGTAATGTAGTAATTTATAATAGAGGTTTTGAACAGGCAAGGGCTAGGGGCATCACTTTGTAGTTAACATGGAAGCCTTTACTATATTTTAAATGTTAACATGGCAGATAACTCATAGTAGCTGGCCACATCTCCGGAGGTTATTGTGTATTAGCAACTATCATTCTATGTTAACCACTACTACTTTCCTCAACAAATCAAGGAATGAACTCAAATGTTAACACATGAGGGTATGTTTACTAAATGGTGGTAAGGGAGCGTGTGTGCCATTAATGCAGGCTATTGGCACACTTGCACCCTTAACGCCTAAAAAATGCCTTAAAGTGCGGTAAAGGCACCAGCAGCGTTAAGGGTACAGGGAGTGGAGAGTGGACGTGAACGGGGCGGGGAGTGAGTGGTATCAGCGTGTGCTCCCATACCACTAATTACGCAATGGCCTGAAAAGCCCTTTAAAGCTGGGAACCTGATTGCCAATTAAAACCTTGCAGAAAGGGTGTTTTTAGAGGGGGAGAGATACTGTTTAAGCGTCAGCAATGTGATGCACTGATAAGGGAGCCCAAGTTGTGATAGTAGTGCTCCAAGTAGGCAAGGGCACCATGCTGATGGTGCAAATGGGGTACAGGGGTGGCACAGTGGTCATGTAGTGGGGGGTGATGGTGGACATGGCAGACTAGGCAGCTGCCCAGGTGGCACAGAGGGGCACAAGAACATAAGTTCACAATAAATGCCATACTGTCTCAGACCAAGGTCCTTCAAGCCTACTATCCTTTGTCCAATAGCAGCCAATCATGGGTACAGGTACCTGGGTGTGTCTCAAAAGGACATGCATGGTCAAAGAGGCCCGTATTTAGCCAAGCAGGGGATCTGCAGTGTCCCCTAAATAAACGTATAATGACCTCTCCTTCAGGACTGTGACCAAACCCTCCTGAAGCCCAGCTATACAAGTAGCTTTCACGGCATACACTGCCACTGTGTGTCAGTGTTTGCCAACACATTTAATGACAAACTATATGCCCCAATGTGTCTGAAATGCAGGATACTGTAGTGGCTGTGCCTGTCCCCTAGATTCCCCATGTTGGGATGGCGTTAGTAACCATTAAGTTTGCCACCCATTCAGTACCATAAAGACCTCTATCATAACTTCCCCCAGTCATCTCACCAACAGATTGAGGAGGCCTTACCTTTGTAACCTTCCCTCATAAGGGAATCCTTCCATCCGCAGCACCATCTGTGATGTCCATCATGATCACACAGTGACAGTGATGGGACACAGAAAAACTGTTGGTGAGGTATGTGCCACTTGTGAGGTATGTGCCACATGGAGTGGTCCAAAGAACATGGTACTCTTGGCAGAGATGCCGGCAGTCCCCCCCCCCCCCCGCTGCCACTGAATCCAGCTGTGGAAGAAGAGGCCGATAGCGCCGGCAGCTATAGCCCTCCAGGTTGCTGGAAAATGCAGGTGCCCAGGGAAATACCAGAGCAGTAGCTGTCACCCTCCCCCTGAGATATATCGGTGGCAAGCGGTGATGGAGCCCCTGCATAGGCAGCTGGTGGGGGGCTGCATGGCCATCCATTGTGTGCCCCTGCCCCCCCCCCCCCATCCAGCCCTTGTGCCCAAGGCAGCCACTTGACCCACATATTCAACATGCTGGGAATGTACACCACTACCACTGACAGAGCATGGGCATGTCTGCATGGTGGGGTGGTGGTGGTGGCATGGGTAGTAGCACCAGTCTGCAGCAGCAGACAGAAGCCTTGACCTGGTTGTATGCATCATGCTCATTACAGCATGTGCCAAAGGTCAGCCGAAGGGAAGCATGTCAGCAATAGGAGCTGTTATGCCCATATGGCAGCAATGTGGTGCAACACACATGGTTGGTGTGCATATCTATGGAGGGTCACAGGTTCAGGTCCCTGCTGGGGTTTCTGTATTGCATTTTCCTGTGGACAAGGTTTAGCTGACAGTGCAAATACAGCTCCAGCATTTGCAATCCCCAAGGGGGCGGCCAGGAAGGGTGGAAACACACACCAGCAGCACTGACAGGCTCCACTCTCCACAGATGGTTGGAAGCTAATAGCACACAGTAGCAACATGTGGTGAGGCCACGGCAAGCTAATAGCGCCTGCACACAGAGCACACCTTATCAGTCCTTGAGCAGACATTGAGACAGAAATGGCAAGCAGGAATTCCAATCATTCCCACTTTTGCAGTGTGCCAAAGACAGTGTATGTGTGAGTGTGTGTATGGCTCCCCTTTGTCCTGTGGCTTTCTGCACTGCACCTTGGCTCACATTGTCTGACGTTTTGCCAGCCTTTTTGGGAAATGTGAATAAAGCAAGGCAGAGGATTGGGGTATTGCCTGAAACAGTGCAGATTGGCCTGAATGTGTCTGCCACAATGTTAGGGTCAATGACTGAGATGCCATTTTGCCCATCTGCCATATGCATTGCTTGGGTGGCTACTGCATGTCATGCTGAGATGGCACTCTCACTATGATCAAAAAGTGGCCATGGCACGGCTATATATCTACATTGTTATTATAATGGCTGGCTCCAGTGATGTGATGCATTCTCTGTCTGGGGATGCTAATCACTGAGCAAAATGATGGGTGTCAATGCCGAGTATCCCAAGGCAGGGTGCTCGTGGTCACACTAAGCACATGCAGTGTGTGCTGACCATATAACAAAAACATCCTCAAGGAGACAACGTCGGCACAGAACAAAAAGCAAAAAAACCTCCAAAATAGGCACTACACGAAAAGCTCAAAACAAAACGCAGAAATTATAACGTGAGACAAAAATACAGAAAAAAAACCTGAAAAAAGCAGAGAAAAGGCCGGTCTGGGCAAGATAGCTTAAAAATATAGAGGAAAAAATACCTCAGCAGTCCTCCAGCCTAGACCAAGAGGAATCGAGTCTATCAAGGGACCAGTATGCCACAAGTAATGATAAGACTCTACATACATCAAAAGTCAAGAAAAAAACCTCTATTGAGCAAAGCAGCCCCCCAAACCGGTACAGCCCAAATAACAGGCTAATTCACTCAGCATGGTAATGTTGCAACTTCATAACAGTATAGCATCACATCTGAATTAGGACAGCATAGAATGACACGAAAACTGAAAAACAGACACAAAAACATATCTGTTAGTCAGATCGACGTAGTCATATTAATTGATAGGAGCCCCGACACCGGGTGTTTCACCTCGTGGCTTCCTCAAGGAGCTCTAACATATGCCAGACCTAGAAACAGAATGAAAGGACTCTGATCGCATAAAAGTGCAACATGAAAACAGACTCACGTTAAAAAAGAAAAAGAAGAAACCAAAAAACGAAAAAAGAAACCCCAACCTCAGTCATAGAAAAAGTCCAGGATACTCACAATCAAACGTGCATATATGAAGCATAAAGGAACACCAAAAAAGAGCTGCGGGTATGACAAATGAAATCCAAAAAACACCAAGAGGGAGAACCCGACGCATGCGCTATAAAACGGCATGTACCATGACATCAGAAGGAACTCCCAATCTACGCAAAAGCCGGCAAAAAGACAAACCGGTTAATGGTGCTCAGACGTTTCAAAACAAGAAGAAAAAGATAACCACCCAACCCACCCAAAATCCTGAATATAAACAAACAGCTTTCAAAAAAGTCAGAAACAGAAGAAAATGAAGAAAAACAATGATGTTTACAAACAGATCTTCCATTCAATTGATTCATTTAATCCGTTAGGAATAACAGTATTCAAAGAGAAAATCCAACGTTGCTCTATACGTGTCAAAATTTTATTCAGGTCTTCACCATAAACCAATGGTTTGCATTGCGTGATCACTAGACACTTCAAATCTTCAAACAAATTACCAGAGGATAGAAAATGCTGAACAAGAGGTGCACCCTCAACCAGATGGTGGAGATGACTACGATGCTCTATGAGACGCGTCCATAGAGCTCGATTGGTTTTCCCAATGTAAATAAGACCATAAGGACAAAGAAGTAGATAAACCACACTGAAACTGTTGCAGGTCGTAGAAAGAAATAACTGGTAAGTCTGATGATTATGTTCAAAAGATTGACAGGTTTCCATCATAAAGCACACAGAACAATGTCCACAACTGGGATGACCAGATGGAGCAGAAGGTGAAGGTAATGATCTAGTGAAGGCATATGGGCATAAAGGATCTTTCAAATTCGAGCCCTTGGTGTAAACAGGTCAGAAACGTTGATGACCAAGGCCTGGGGTTAGACGGATGACATGAGAATGTCGCTGAATGATCTTAGATACTTGGTAACTCAAAGGATTAAACTTCATGACAAAATTAACAAAAGAAGAATCCAATGATGTAGAACTGTCACGAGGATTCAATAGCCAAGCCCAGTCATTGTAACGTACTCAAATTCGAGCCTTACGAACCAGAGAGATCGGATAGCCCCAAGCCAAAAAAGAATCTTTGATGTTTGTAGAGTCTTATCATTACTTGTGGCATACTGGTCCCTTGATAGACTCAATTCCTCCTGGTCTAGGCTGGAGGACTGCTGAGGTCTTTTTTTCCTCTATATTTGTAAGCTATTTTGCCCAGACCGGCTTTTTTCTGGGGGGGTTTTCCTGGGTCTTTTTTTTTCATTTTTGTCTCACGTTATAATTTCTGTGTTTTGTTTTGAGATTTTCGTGTAGTGCCTTTTTTGGAGGTTTTTTTGCTTTTTGTTCTGTGTGTGCTGACCAGCAGACCAACTACAGTTGGTTTGTGCTTGGCTGACACAGCTCAGTGAAGAGACAGCAACTGCCACATAGACAAACGTAGCTACCAAGACAAGAAACGTGAGCAGTATACAAACTTTTTTTGGTCCTTATACATTAAAAAAGGGGGGCCCCCCTTTTTTAATGTATAAGGACCGATAAAAGTTTGTATACTGCTCACATTTCTTGTCTTGGTAGCTACAGCTCAGTGAAGGGCAGTGGGAGCAGTCTTACTGCCTGTGCATGGCTCATGGCCTACACACCGGGTTTGAGGTAGGACTGTAGCAGTAGCCCCATGCCAACCTATATACCCCCACTGTAATGGCTGTCCATGGCAGCAGCATATTGACACTGGGCACTAACCTGCACTGTTATTGGAGGATTAATGTCCAACATGGGCAGAACACAGAGCTGAGTTGTTGCTGTCACCTACAGAATGCTACAAGCATGCAGGTACAAGAAGAAAAGCATAACACACTGCAGACATACCTGCTACACACTAGCAGTGATGTAGACCTGCAGCACTGCCAGCAGAAACCATCTCTAACAGTGCAGGTTCAGTGGACCAGGTGCTGGACACCCATCCTCATCCTCAGGGTGACAGCTGAAACCACTCTGCAGCACAGTTTTCAGTTGTTATGTGAATGTAGCACATGCAGCCAGTAGGTCTTACTGAGCTGATATGCTGGATCAGTGCATTCTCCATTAGTTCTTCAGCTGCAGAGTGCTGCTTTACATGTGTGTTGTCTCATGGGTAATGGAAGACCCAAACTATAAGAACATAAGACATGCCATAATGGGTCAGACCAAGGTCCATCAAGCCCAGTATTCTGTTTCCAACAGTGGCCAATTTAGGTCATACGTACCTAGCAGTTTCCCCAAGGGACACAGGTTCCACAATGCTTGTATTGGTTCAAGCATTGATATCCTGGGTCCCTTCTTAATAATGGTTATGGACCTTTCCTCCAGGAACTTGTCCAAACCTTTTTTAAACCCAGCTACACTAACAGCCTTTACTACATCCTCCGGTAACAAATTCCAGAGTTTGATTACACGTTGAGTGAAAAAATATTTTCTTTTATTAGTCTTAAATAGTTTACCCTGTAGCTTCATTGCATGTCCCCTAGTCTTTCTATATTCTGATAAGGTAAACAATCGATCTACGTTTACCCGTTCCACTCCGTTCATTAATTTATAGACTTCTATCATATCTCCCCTCAGCCGTCTCTTTTCCAGGTTAAAGAGCCCCAACCTTTTTAGCCTTTCTTCATAGGAGTATCCTTCCATCCCCTTTAACCATTTTGGTGGCTCTTCTCTGAACCTTTTCTAAAATCGCTATATCCTTTTTAAGATACGGCGACCAGAATTGCACACAATATTCAAGGTGCGGTCTCACCATGGAACGATATAGAGGCATTATAATATCTTTTGTTTTATTTTCCATTCCTTTCCTTATCATACCTAGCATTCTATTTGCTCTCTTGGCCGCCGCTGCACACTGGGCCGAGGGTTTTAACATGGTATCCACAATGACGCCTAAATGTTTTTCCTGGGTGGTGGTTCCTAATGTGGAACCTTGCATCGTGTAACCATAGTTTGGGTGGTTCTTCCCTAGGTGCGTAACCTTGCACTTGTCCACATTAAATTCCATCTGCCATTTTGATGCCCAGTCTTCCAATTTATCAAGATCCTCTTGCAATTTTCCACAATCCTCTTGGGTTTTAACAACTTTAAATAGTTTTGTGTCATCTGCAAATTTGATAACCTCACTCGTTATTCCACTTTCCAGGTCATTTATGAATATGTCAAAAAGCAGCGGACCCAGCACAGATCCCTGGGGTACACCACTATTCACCTTTCTCCATTGGGAAAATTGGCCATTTAGCCCAACCCTCTGCTTTCTATCTTTTAACCAGTTCCTGATCCACAATAGTACACTGCCTCCTATCCCATTACTCTTTAGTTTTGCCAAAACTCTCTGATGAGGGACCTTGTCAAAGGCTTTCTGAAAGTCCAGATACACAATATCAACCGACTCACCTTTGTCCACCTGATTATTCACTCCTTCAAAGAAACATAACAGATTAGTAAGACAAGATCTTTCTTGTCTAAAGCCATGTTGGCTGTCTCCCATTAGGTCATGACTATCTACATGCTGAGTAATTTTATTCTTTATGATGGTTTCTACCATTTTTCCCAGTACTGATGTCAGGCTCACCGGTCTGTAGTTTCCCGGATCACCCCTGGAACCCTTTTTAAAAATTGGTGTTACATTGGCGATCCTCCAATCTTCAGGTATTAGAGATGATTTTAATGATAGTTCACAGATTACTAACAGCAGGTCTGCAATCTCGTATTTCAGTTCTTTCAACACCCTTGGATGTATACCATCCGGCCCAGGTGATTTGCTACTCTTCAGTTTATCTAATAGTTGTAATACATCTTCCCGATGTATCGATATTTCCTTCAATTCTTCCGCACCTTTAAATACCACTTCAGTCATGGGTAACATCCCTACATCTTCCTCAGTAAAGACTGAAGCAAAGAATTCATTCAATCTCTCCGCTATCGCCTTGTCGCCTCTTAGTGCTCCTTTAACCCCTTTATCATCTAATGGACCAACTGACTCTCTCACAGGTTTTTTGCTAGGAATGTACTTGAAAAGGTCTTTACTTCGCGTTTTTGCTTCCGCAGCAAGCTTCTTCTCAAATTCTCCCTTTGCTTGCCTTATCAATGCCTTGCATTTGACTTGCCATTGCTTGTGCTGTTTCCAGGTTTCGTCGTTTGGCTCTTTTTTCCATTTCCTGAAAGATGCTTTTTTGGCAACTACAGCCTCTCTGACCTCACCTTTAAACCATGCTGGCAGTTTTTTGGACTTCCTTCCACTTTTCTTAAAGCGTGGAATACAGCTGGTCTGGGCTTCCAAGATAGTATTTTTCAACAACAGCCAAGCCTGATGTACGTCTTTAACCTTTGCAACTGCTCCTTTTAGTTTTTTCTTAACTGTTTTCCTCATTTTATCATAGTCTCCCTTTCGAAAGTTAAAAGGTAGTACTGTGGATTTCCTTACTATCCCTCCTCCACTAATTAAATCAAAGGCGATCATGCTATGATCACTATTGCCAAGTGGCCCCAACACCCTTATCTCTTGCACTAGATCTGGTGTTCCACTAAGGACTAAGTCTAATATGGCTTCCCCTCTGGTCGGTTCATGAACCAGCTGCTCCAAGAAGCAGTCATTTATTTCATCTAGGAACTTTATCTCCCTAGCATGTCCTGATGTGACACTGACCCAGTCGATACCGGGGTAATTAAAATCACCCATTATTATTACTGCGCTGTAACATTTGTTAGCTTCCTTGATTTCTTTGAGCATTTCATCATCCATTTGGTCATTCTGGCCAGGTGCTCGATAGCACACCCCCACTGCCATGGCCTTCCCCCTTTTATATGGAATTTCAATCCATATAGATTCTACAGCAGATTTTGTTTCCTGCCAAACTTTAATCCTTTCTGAGTCAATGCCCTCTCTAACATAGAGCACAACCCCTCCACCAATTTGATCAGCTCTATCATTACGATATAGTTTGTACCCAGGTATCACAGTGTCCCACTGGTTGTCCTCCTTCCACCATGTCTCTGATATTCCAATCATATCTAACCTTTCATTTAGTGCTATATATTCTAACTCTCCCATCTTATTCTTTAGACTTCTAGCATTTGCATACAAGCATTTTAGAGAATGTATTTTATTCATATTAATTTGGCTATTGTTAGACATGGGTAATTTGGGATCTTTAAGCTCTGTCTGCTCCATACTTGAGGGCATTTGGGCTACTTTACTCTTTTGTGGAACCTCTCTGCTTTTGGTAGTATCCTTCAAGGATACATTCTTCCGAACCATCCGCTCTTGGGCGACTGTCGGCTTTCCCCTAATATCTAGTTTAAAAGCTGCTCTATCTCTTTTTTAAAGGTTAATGCCAGCAGCCTGGTTCCATCCCTGTTAAGGTGAAGCCCATCACTTCGGAAGAGCCCCTCCTTTCCCCAGAATGTTCCCCAGTTCCTAACAAATCCAAAACCCTCATCTCTGCACCATTGTCTCATCCACGCATTGAGACTCCGGAGCTCTGCCTGCCTTTTGGGTCCTGCGCGTGGAACAGGAAGCATTTCTGAGAATGCTACCATGGAAGTTCTGGATTTCAACGTCCTATCTAAAAGCCTAAATTTTGCCTCCAGAACCTCCCTACCACATTTTCCTATGTCATTGGTACCGACATGTACCAAGACAGCAGACTCATCCCCAGCACTATCTAAGACCTTATCTAGGTGGCGCGTGAGGTCCGCTACCTTCGCACCAGGCAGGCATATTACCAGGCGATCCTCACGTCCACCAGCCACCCAGCTATCTACATGCCTAATGATCGAATCACCAACTATAACGGCTGTCCTAACCCTTCCCTCATGGGCACATGGCCCTGGAGAAACTTCCTCGGTGCGAGAGGGTTTTACATCACCTGGAGGACAGGTCCTAGTTACAGGATCACTTCCTGCCACACCAGGGTGATGCCCTCCTGTCACGTGACCTCTCTCCTCCATGGCAACAGGGGTGCTGCCAGACTGGAGGTGGGACTTCAGGACTATATCCCTGTAGGTCTTGTCTATGTACCTCTCTGTCTGTCTTATGTTTTCCAAGTCTGCTACTTTAGCCTCTAGAGAACGGATTTGTTCCCTGAGAGCAAAGAGCTCCTTACATAAGAACATAACATAAGAACATAAGATATGCCATACTGGGTCAGACCAAGGTCCATCAAGCCCAGTATTCTGTTTCCAACAGTGGCCAATCTAGGTCATACGTACCTAGCAGTTTCCCCAAGGGACACAGGTTCCACAATGCTTGATATCCTAGTGCACACGTTAAGACCTCTCACCAACTGGGAGAAAATCATACATGTGACACTCAATGCAAAAGACTGGAAAGCCCCCATCCCGCTGCTGGACTGCTGTCTGCATCTTAGTTTTAAGTTTGTGTCTAGATCTTTAAGTTCTTACTTACTAGGGGTTGCTATGGGTATTTATACCAATAAAACTGTACCTAATACGTTTAATATACCTTGTTCACCTGAAGCTTAATTAATCTTAGGTCCTTAGTGTATGACTGATTTGGGTAATGAGCTTCACCTGAAAGCACCTCCTGTCTTTTAAGATGTGTAAGTACCTATAAAGCTACGATTATCCCAGGGGAGGGAGGGAAATAACACTTATTAAAAGAGGGCTGCTACACAGTACCCTGTCTTGTGCTGCTGAGGTAAGCTAAATTCTGATTTGATTTAAATTATAGCTCTTAGCTGCTGCTAGTCTCTAACTTCTTATGAAATTTAAACTACAAGCTCTCTGCTGGGTACTAAATTTAACCAGAAAGCTCTCTTCTGTGTGTTAAATTTAAACTAAAAGTACTTTGCTGTTACTTGACCCTGAGTGACTATTAAATTTAAACTACAAGCTCTCTGCTGGTTATGAAATGTAACCAGAAAGCTCTACTCTGTGTTTTAAATTCAAACTTTAATTGCTGCTACTAGGCCCTAACTGATCCAACAAAAAACAGTGGGTTCACAGATTAAGTAGCTTTAATAAAAAGAATTCTTTTTAGAAAATTACCAGAAGTATATACTCACAGTTGCAGATTTCTCTCCAGAAGTAACAGTCCCCCTTTCTAGTCCTATACTTGCACACACAGCAAATAGTTTGATCACAGACCTGCTGGTTCTTCACACCTGTGTTAGGGCTGTATGGAGGTATAGTCTACTAGTTGGTGCAATGTCTCCATGGTCAAAGGTCCAGGCTTTGAATACCACTTTTTCATTTTGTGCCTGTGTGCTACTCAGCTCACTTGCCTACCTCGCACAGTTCTGGCTCTGATGTGACCTGCAAACAATCAGTCTTATACGTTTTTATGCATTATGGCCACACGTTGGGTAGCCCAAATGGCATTCCCCATCATGGACATCTGTGAGTATGGCTTTAGTGGCTTTGCCGTGATGCATTGCAGCAAGTCAGTGATGTGTACGCAGCAGATGTCTGGGACAACTGGTATGGATGTGTTTTCTGTTGTGCCATCATTGTGACCTCCCAGCTTTACATAAAGAGGATATATCTTGTATATTCAGGCACATAAAACTCATTGCATAGCCATCCCCTGCACTGTTCTGCCATCATTGCTTGCCCCACATGGAACAAATGGGCTCAACTGGTCCCTTTCTATTATGCTGCTCTGTCAGGTGTATTGTTTTGCAGTTGCACAGGCTGAGGCACCAGTCCCTCTTTAGTAGATTAGCCAGTCTACTACTGATGATGTGTTGACCTATCTTGGACAGATGGACGCCATCTCTGCTCTGCAACCCTTGGAACAGCATCCCGTGGTCCAGGAAACCAAAACGCTCTCAATGACACCATCCACGCAGCCATGCATTCATCTCCAGGATGCAAGCCTCTCTGCCTTGGCCTTTACCCTCAACAGGGAGAACTGAAGAGAACACTGCCTGTGCACCTATCTGCTTCACCTTCTGTCCCAGAGCCATGAAGTCACTTTTGATATGCTCAGAGGGATACCTGGCAGTATCATTTGTTCCAACATGGATTAGCAACATTGGGTAATAGTCAGTGGGCTTGATGAGTCTCGGCAAACTCTCTGTAATGCCTTGGATTTTGTCACCTGGCAGACAGCATACCTCTCTGGACATCAAGTCTGGTTGGCAGATGGATGCCTCAGTACCCCTCAGAAGAGAATCACCAACCACCTTTGCTTCCTTGTGGTCTCTGATTCTGCAACTTTGGGGTACTTGAGCTCTGGTTCTTCCCTTTCCAGGGATGCTTTCACCTCCTCCATTTCCAGGGCTGCATAATGGTTCTTCAATTCAAGGGCTGGAGAAGTTGGATTGGTGATTCTGCAAGCCCTGGTGACTTGTGTCCAATCTTCGTCATTCTGTAGGCACCCATCTTCTCTTCTGCTGGAGAGCTTGGTTGTTGCAAGAAGCATCTCATCAATGTACTTCTCACTGTCTTGAATGCTCCTTAGTCTCGCCACCTCCTATCTGAGTTCCTCCACTTCTTTCCTGAGAACTTCAGCATGCAGGCACCCTGCACATGGAACCGGTCCTTCAACTGGCATTGGGACCTCTGTCTGAACAGAGGCAGAAGCTGTAACGGGGGCAACAGCTTTAGGGATAAGAGAAGAATAAAGATTGAGCTGCATTGTCAACCAGGTACCTGGGAATTTGGAGGGTTTTAGTCCTGTTCTAGAGCTGGGTAGAAAAGTACCCAAAATATAAGAGCATGAGATTATATTTACGCCCTCCAATGGAGCATTCCCTACCACCATATCTGGAGCAAAGCCCAAGCCTGATTATAAATCCAGTACCATCTGATGATATTAATGCTGAAGACATTATTGAGGGTGTTGGTTCTCTGAGCACACTTGTTCAAACAGAGGTAAAAAATGAGAAAAGAAAATGTTCTGGATATGCAACCGTTACCATGGATGGGCAGCAAGGAGATTGTTAGGAATTTCCGCCCAGAGATGGAGAATCTGAGTTGCACAGTAAGACCCCAGTTGCTGTTGGTGAAAGATCTATTTTAAAAACTCATCAATAAAGGAGAATATCCCAGGGGAAATGACTCCAGACAGGTTAATTTTGCATATATTATGACAGTAATGAGCCTCAGTTCTAATCCAGGGTAATAGAGTTTTATCCCAGTGCCTCAAATTTAGTGCTAAAGCAGGAGAAATGAAGCATTTTTGCTGCACATTGCCCTAAATAAAAATGTACCCACCTGTAACTTACAGTCTTCCTTTTCCTTCCCATCATACTTCAATTTTAGTATCAACTTGCTGAGATTTAGGGCCCTTTTACTACATCCCACTATGGATTTGCCATTTACGTGCTAATTTCATGCATGTTAATGGCAAAGGCTGCAGGTTAGCTGTAAGGGACATCTTCAGTATGTCCCCAGTAGCTAATGTGCAAAGGATTTTCTTAACATGTGCTCCACTAGGTTGGGTTCACTTAATGGCTCCAATAGAGGAGTTATTAGGTGAACACACATTAGGAGCTGCGTTGCCACTGAGCATGTGGCATTACCCTGGCAATTGCGGCAATGCACTCATCACATCCTTTTTCCACTCATTCCCCGCCCCAACCACTGATCACCGATTAATATCCGATTTAACATACAAAGGCAGGCACTATTGGGTGTTGGCAGGGCCGGATTTACCTATACGCCAGTTACGCCGCGGCGTAGGGCCCACAGCTGGCAAGGGCCCACAAAAATTGAATAGTTTAAAAAAAAACGCTGGCTGCTACCGCGGAAGCATGAACTGTCCCGCGGGGCCCCCTCTGTCCGGCTGAATCCTTCCGTGCCGGCTTTAGAATAGTTTAAAAAAAAATGCTGGCTGCTGCCATCCCGCGGGGCCCCCTCTGCCCGGCTGAGCCCCTCCGTGCCGGCTTTGAGAGGCGCGAAGGGAGAGTGTCTCCCTCGCGTCTCTGTTAAGCCCGCAGGGGCTGATGGGAAATTTCCCATCTGCCCCTGCAGGCTTAACAGAGACGCGAGGGAGACACTCTCCCTTTGCGCCTCTCAAAGCCGGCACGGAGGGGCTCAGCCGGGCAGAGGGGGCCCCGCGGGACGGCAGCAGCCAGCGTTTTTTTTTTTAACTATTCAATTTTACTTGAGCCAATGGGGGGTAGGACTGGTAATGGGCTGGGGGGGGTGTTAAGACTGGAGGTGGGCTGATGGGGTTAGGACGGGTAATGGGCTGTGGGCGGGGGGGGGTTAGAACTGGTAATGGGCTCTGGGGGGGGGTTAAGACTGGTAATGGGCTGTGGGCTGATGGGGGCTGTCTGGTAATAGGCTATGGGGGGCTAGGACTGGAAATGGGCTGGGGGGGTTAAGACTGGAGTTGGGCTGATGTGGTTAGGACTGGTAATGGTCTAAAGTGGGGTGTTAAGACTGGTAATGGGTTGTGGGCTGTTGGGAGGGGGTATTGACTGGTAATGGGCTATGGGGGGGCTAGGACTGGAAATGGGCTGATGGGGGGCTAACACTGGAGGTGGGCTGATGGGGTTAGGACTGGTAATGGGCTATGGGGGGGTTAGGACTGATAATGGGTTATGGGGGGGCTAGGACAGGAAATGGGCTGATGGGAAGGGGTTAGGACTTGAGGTGGGCTGATGGGGTTAGGACTGGTAATGGGCTGTGGGCTGATGGGGGGGGGTTAGGACTTGCAATGGGCTATGGGGGGCTGACTGGAAATGGGTTGATGGGGTTAGGACTGGAAGTGGGCTGATGGGGGGTTAGGACTGGTAATGGGTTATAGAGGGGGCTTAAACTGAAAATGGGGTGATGGGGGGTTAGGACTGGAAGTGGGTTGATGGGGGGGCTAGGACTGGTATTGGGTTGGGGGGTTGCTAGGACTGGAAATGGGCTGATGTGTGGCTAGGACTGGAAATGGGCTGATGCAGGGACTAGAAGGGAATGGATGCTGGGTGAGGCTGGAACTAGAAGGGAGCTGATGTTGGGGGAGGATTAGAATGGGATGGGGCTGGAAGAGTAAAATGGAGAAGGGAAAAATATTTTGTGTGGGAGGGATAAAAAATCTACAATTGTCCGGGTACTGGGAGAGTAAGTGGGGATTGAGGATGGAGGGGTAAAATTTGAATGGATGAAATAGGAATGAGGAAAGAGCAAAAGGAGAAAGATTAGTATGTTAAAGCAGATGTAGAGAGAGAATGGAAAAAAACTAGAAGAGAGAAGAAAGGACAAATGGACAGCAGACGATGGAGAGTTAGCAGAAGACACGAAGAAACCAGAAGAAAGTGGCTGGAGCAATTGCAGCTGAAAAAAAATGCACAAAAGGTAGAAAAATATGTCTTTATTTTGAATTTATTAATTGGAATATATCAGCTCTGGTAAATGTGCATCATTAATGTCTGCGCTTTGTTTAGTACAAGAGCAAATTAATGTATAGTTTTATTTCTACAGTGTTGTACATTCCAAGTTTGGCTTTTGGGATTCCCAGTTTAATTATGACGTCAGGGTCCACAGCGCGCAGCTGATCCGGCGTGCTCGTTTTTATCTTTTCTGGGGGCCCACAATTTTTGTTGGCGTAGGGCCTCACTCAAGGTAAATCCGGCCCTGGATGTTGGCATTCCTGACTACCTGTAGTTGTGTTAAAATGCCCGTTAACCAGTACATGGGCTTTAGTAAAAGAGGCCCTTAGTATATATTTAATAAAATGGGGTCATCAAGTGAAGGTACTCAGCAGGAATTTCTGAGAGCAACTTATTCTCTACCCCTCAAGATACACAACAATTCATCAGCATTACTGCTATTGAAGTTAAGTTGTGCCCTCTGTTGACCCCAAATCTCCCTTTATCAAGCCTCTGGTAATGATCCTCAAAGTCACATGAGTGACCCTTTTGAGGTTATATCCCTTGCAATACAATACAATGTGTGCCTTCAAGTCAGTCCTGACTCCTGGTGACCCAGAAGCTCCTGGGTTTTCTTGGCAGTGTCACCAGAAGTAGATTGCCAGGCCTTTCTTCTGAGGCAGTGGAGAGTTAAGTGACTTGCCCAAGGCCACAAGGAGTGCTAGTGGGAATCAAACCCTGGTTGCTTGGTTACCAAGCCAGTGTTCTAACCACTAGGCTACTCCTCCACTCCATATATCCCTTAGGGGTATGTTTACTAAGGTGCACAAACTGGTAGCACAGGTTTTGTGGCATGTTAACAGTCCTGTGCTAATATCATGGGGCCCCAAGCTAACCGGTCAGTATAGCGCTATACAAATGCTCAGTAGTAGTAGTAGCAATTGGATGGGGACTAGATGGGATAGGGGTATAATGTGGGTGTTGACAGCATGTCACAGCACAGGCATTTTTAAGATGTACTAATCCTGCCTGATGCCCTTAGCATGGGTGCATTTAGCGCCACCTCAGTGGGTGATGTTAAGTGTATTTGCATGCTGGTTAGCACAGTGCTGGGCACTGCCATCACTTTATTGGCAGGAGGCCAGACGCATGTGACCCTAAGTATTATCATGGGTCTCCTTGCAAATTTAACACATCAGATATTTGCTTCAGATATTCGTTTCTTAGTACTAAAAATTCATCAATCGGAACAAAATCAAGATATTTGATTAAAAAAGCACATGTAAAGAACAAAGGTGCTGAAGAAGAATGTCAAAGATGCAAAATGTTAAAGCAACCTTAATAAAAAATAAGATACTACTTCACTGTAATGAGGAATAGATAGAACATTTTAGTATGCAATCAAACCTCCACCTCTTAAATTTCCTGAAGTGCTAGATGTCATTATGAGGAATTTTTAAGACATACTGTACCTCCTTGACGTTTTGAAGATTTTGAATGAGGCTGTTGACCCAGTAAATGAAATATATGTTTCCAATGACTGGAATCAAGGACATAAGAACAAAAGAAATGCCATAATGGGTCAGACCAAGGTCCATCAAGCCCAGTATCCTGTTTCCAACAGTGGCCAAGCCAGGTCACAAGTACCTTGCAGGTTCCTGAAATGATATGCAGGTTCCACAATGCTTGTCCCGGGGTAAGCAGTGGATTTCCCGGGTCCACTTTAATAATGGTTCATGGACCTTTCCTCCAGGAATTTGGTCTGGGTTTTAAAAAAGTCCAAATCTTTTTTAAACCCAGCTACACTAACAGCTTTTACCATATCCTCCAGTAAAGAATTCCAGTGTTTGATTACACGTTGAGTGAAAAACTATATTTTCTCTTGTTAGTCTTAAATGGGTTACATTGTAGCTTCATTGTATGTCCCCTCATCTTTTTGCTTTTTGATGGTGTAAACAACTGATCTACGTTTACCCATTCCACTACATTCATTAATTTATAGACCTCTATCATATCTCCCCTCTGCCATCTTTTTTCCAAGATGAAGAACCATAACCTTTTAAGCCTTTCCTCATAGGTTCTACTCTGCTTCTCTTCTGTCTCCATTGGATCCCTATATCAACTCGCATGCAGTACAAAATTCTCACCCAGGTCCACAAAACACTTCATACCGGTACCCCAGAATACCTAGCATCTTCCCTCATTCTGCATGCCCCCCCCCCCCCCCCAGCGTTCCCTCGGTTCCATCCTCATGAATCGTCTCCTCTTGCCCCCTCCCTCCCAGGCACATCTTGAATCTACATGTCATTCTGTGTTTTATTTCCTTGGACCCTCCCTTTGGAATAACCTCCCCACCTCTCTATGATTAGGTTATAAGATTTAAGACGCAACTCAAAACTCACCTTTTCTGCATAGCTTTTGGTCTCTCACTGGACTCCCTTAAATGATCTCCTCTTGTCTCTCTTTCCTTCCCCATCTCGCTCACCCTCTAAGACCCTCATGTGTCATGCCCTGTACTCCTTTTCTATTTATCAATTGGCGTCCCTTTCTGTTTTGGGGGTTTATTGTATTTTATTGTAAACCGCTTTGTTGTACCTGCAATAAGTGTTACATCGAGTTTTAATAAACGATCCTTCTATCCCCTTTGCCATTTTAATGGCTCTTCTCTGCACCTTTTCTAATTCTTCTATATCCTTTTTAAGATATGGTGACCAGAATTGCACACAATATTCAAGGTGTGGTCACACTATGGAATGATACAGAGGCATTATAATATCCTTTGTTTTATTCTCCATTCCTTTCCTTATGATTCCTAGCATTCTATTTGCTTTTTTGGCCACCACTACACACTGGGTGATGGTTCTTAATGTGGAACCTTGAATCACATAGCCGTAGGTTGGGTTGTTCTTTCCTAGGTGCATAACTTTACACTTGTTCACATTAAATTTAATCTGTCATTTGTCTTCCAATTGATCAAGGTCCTCTTGTAATTTTTCACAATCCTCTTGTGTTGTAATAACTTTGAATAACTTTGTGTCACCTGCATATTTGATCATCTCACTCATTCCTATTTACAGGTCATTTATGAATATGTTAAAAAGCAGGGGGGCCAGCATTGATCCCTGGGGTACACCACTATTCACCTTTCTCCATTGAGAAAATTGATCTTTTAGCCCTACTCTCTGCCTTCTATCTTGTAACCAGTTTCTGATTCACAATAGTAGATTGCCTCATATCCCATGACTTTTTAATTTCGCCAAGAGTCTCTCTTGAGGGATCTTGTCAAAGGCTTTCTGAAAATCCAGATACAATCTATCAACTGGCTTACCTTTGTCTACCTGTTTATTCACACCCTCAAAAAATATAACAGAATAGTAAGACAATACTTTCCTTGGCTAAAGCCATGTTGACTTTCTCCCATTAAATCATGTTCAGTAATTTTATTATTTACTGTATAATGGTTTCTACCATTTTGCCTGATACTGATGTCAGGCCCACCAGTCTGTAGTTTCCCGGATCATCCCTGGAACCATTTTTAAATATTGGCATTACGTTGGACATTCTACAATCTTCAGGTACTACAGATGATTTTATTTATAGTTCACAGATTACTAATAGTAGGTCTGTAATCTCATATTTCAATTCTTTCCATCTGGTCTATTTATACCATCTGGTACAGATGATTTGCTACTCTTCAGTTTATCAAATAGATGTAATACATCTTCACGGTTTATCAATATTTCTTTCAATTCTTCTGATACATAACCTTTAAATACCATTTCAAGCATGGGTAACATCCCTACTTTTTCAGTAAAAACTGAAGCAAAGAATTTATTCAGTTTCTCCGTTATGGCCTTATTCTCCCTAAGTGCCCCTTTTACCCCTCTATCATCCAATAGTCCAAAGACTCTCTCACAGGTTTTTGCTACGAATGTACTTGAAAAAGTTTTCATTATGCATTTTTGCTTCCACAGCAAGCTTTTTTTCAAAATATCTCCTTGCTAGCCTTATCAATGCCTTGCATCTAACTTGCCAGTGCTTATGTTATTTTCTGGTTTTGTCATTTGGCTCCTTTTTCCATTTCCTGAAAGATGCTTCTTTGGCTTCAATAGCTTCTCTGACCTCAGCTTTAAACCATGCTGGCAGTTTTTTGGACTTCCTTCCACATTTCTTAAAGTGTGGAATACATCTGGTCTGGGCTTCCAAGATAGTATTTTTAAGCAATGTCCATGCTTGATGTAAATCTTTCATCTTTGCAGCTGCTCCTTTTAGTTTTTTCTTAACTGTTTTCCTCATTTTATCATAGTCTCCCTTTTGAAAATTAAAAGGTAGTACTGTGGATTCCCTTGTCATCCTTCTTCCTTTTATTAAATCAAATGCAATCATGTTATGATCATTATTGTCAAGTGGCCCCAACACTCTTATATCTTGTACCAGATCCTGTGTTCCACTAAGGACTGGGTCCAAAATATCTTCCCCTATTGTTGTTTCATGAACCAACTGCTCGAAGAAGCAGTCGTTTATAAAATCTAGAAACTTTATCTCCCTAATATGCCCTGCTGTGACACTGACCCAGTCTGTACAAGGGTAATTGAAATCACCTATTATTACTGTGTTGTAATTTTTGTTATCTTCCCTGATTTCTTTTAGCATTTCATCATCCATATGTTCATTCTGGTCAGGTGGTTGATAGTACACCCCTACTGTCATTGCCTTCCCCTTTCTACATGGCATTTCTATCCATAGAGATTCTACAATGTATTTTGTTTCATGCAAAACCTTAATCCTATGTGACTGAATGCCCTATTTAACATAGACCGCAATCCCTCTATGAATTTGATCCACCCAATCATTGTAATATAGTTTGTACCCAGGTATCACAGTTTCCCATTGGTTGTCCTCCTTCCACCAGATCTCTGAGATGCCAATTATATCTAACCTTTCAATTACTGCTATATATTCTGACTCTCCCATCTTATTTTTTAGACTTCTAACATTTGCATACAGGCATTTTAGAGGTTGTATTTTATTCATATTAATCTGGTTATTAGTTGATGGGGTAATTTGGACTCTTTCAGCTCTGTCTGCTCTGTACTTAAGGGCATCTGGGTTACTTTTATCTTTATTGGAACCTCTCTGTTGGGATGCCTTAACTTCCCTCTTTTGCTAGTATCCTTCAAGGATACATCATTCTGAACTATGTGCTCTTGGGCGACTGTCAGCTTTCCCCTATTATCTAGTTTAAAAACTATCTCCTTTTTAAAGGTTAAAGCCATCAGCCTGGTTCCAACTCAGTTAAGATGTACCCCATCCTTTCGGAAAAGCCCCTCCGTTACCTAGAATGCTGCCCAGTTCCTTACAAATCCAAAACCCTCTTCCTTGCACCATTATCTCATCCATACATTGAGATTCTGGAGATCTGCCTGCCTTTTGGGTCCTGTGAGTGTAATGGGAAGCATTTCAGAGAAGGCTACCTTGGAAGTTTTGGAGTTCAACTTTTTACCTAAAAGCCTAAATTTGGCTTCCAGAATCTCCCTCCCACACTTTCCTATGTCATTTGTACCAACATATAGCAAGACAGCAGGCTCTTCCCCAGCACTATCAAAAACCTTGTATAGATGGCACATGAGGTCCACTACCTTCGCACCAGGCTGGCATGTTACCAGGCGATCCTCATGTCCACCAGCCACCCAGCTATCTACATGCCTAATGATCGAATCATCAACTATAACAGTCATCCTAAACCTTCCCTCATGGGCACATGTCCCTGGAGAAACCTCCTTGGTATGAGAGGGTTTTACCTGGAATACAGGTCCTAGCTACAGGATCACTTCTGCCATACCAATTTAATGCTCTCCTTTCACATGACCTCTCTTCCATGACAACAGAGAAGCTGCCAGACTGGAGGTGGGACTTCAGTGCTACGTCCCTGTAGGTCTCAAATATATACCTCTCTGTCTGCCTTAGGTCCTCCAAGTCTGATACTCTAGCCTAATAATCAGACTCATTTCCTGAGGGCAAAGAGCTCCTTGCACTTAGTGCACATGTAAGACCCCTTTTCAACTGGGAGAAAATCGTACATGTGACACTCAATGCGAAACACTGGATAGCCCCCATCTCGCTGCTGTACTGCTGTTTGCATCTTAGTTTAAGATTTTGTTTAACTATTTAAGTTGTTTACTGATTTAAAGTTGCTAGGGATACTTGTACTGATATAACTATATCTAAAACTTGAAGGGACTTTATTCACTTCAAGATTGATTAATTTCAGGGCCTTGATTAACCTATTCCTGGTGAGGATAATCAGCTGAACCTGAAAGTGAATTTGACTACCTCTTCCCCTTTAATATGTTTAAGATCCTATAAAAATAAGATTATGCCTGGGGTGGGTGGGAAGGAAAGAACAACCAGGGTGAAGAATGGAGGACGGACTAAATAGCAGCAAGTCAAGACCTAACTACTTCCTTAGGAAACTTGACAGAGCCATATAGTTAGTCTCACTTTTCTTTCAACAAGATTTGAGTCCAACTATGTGCCTTCTGAATCTAATTCTGATGCTCACCTGTGCATGGCTATGGGCCCAGATCTAGTGAAAGTAATGCAGGAGAGAAGGGAATTGTTTCTCATTATGTGACGGAAAGCTTGGGATCTTGTGTCATTGTTTTTTAATTCATCATTATCATTTAATATTGCAGCATACAATATGCTTTCTTTGCCCCTGATTAGCTGATATGTAAAAGCTACAAAGATCACTGGCTGTGGCCCTATGAAGATGTGGGAGTTAATGGTTATGTATTCCATCCCTTCCATCTCTTCCAGGCTTTCATGCTTAGCTTTTAATTATTTAGACTTGTTTAAAATGTTTCCTCATGTTATGTCCTGTGTTAAAATATTTCTCTCTCCTCAAGACTGAGGTCCAATGAAGGATGAAAATATCAAAAATAATGTTATTGCTATGTTTTCTGTGTATTTTGTTCTTTTTTCTTTATTTTGGTTAATTTTATTGTATTGCTTGACCACCTGTATTCCTTAAAGAAAGGTTATTTGTGTTTGTCACATTGAAATTCTATAGATAAATTCACTCAAAATGTATTGTATTTTAAAAAATGATATTTTTCTCTGATACTCATTAGGATGTCCATCCATGTTTTGTTTTTGTCTTGTCATCAATAGCACACACTGTCCTTTAATAGTGCGTAGATAGTTTGTGCTATCATCAAAGAATAGTATTTGCTACTAAAAGAAGTGTGCACAATCCAAAATGAAAAAAAAACATTTTATAACAAAGAAAATAAATTAAAACAAAAAAGATACGATGAAACACAATGAACCAACAATTTTTCAATGCACACCATTAATGCAATACTCATCATTCTTTTGAATAAGACATATTTCTGAAACTGCTAGTGATGCATGTAAAATCCAATGTACAGGATAGCTCATTCTTACAAATTACTTCAGGATATTGAATTGCATTGGGATCAAGTTATGTTGGTAACTGTGGATGCAGTGTCTTTGTACACCCACATTCCGCAGAATGAATCTTTAGATTTGATTAATCAGTTATTGTTCCACTCAATGAGAGATCATCAGATCCCTGTATCATTTATGCATAAATTGGCTGAATTACTCTTGACAAAGAATTACTTTCATTATGGGGAAAAAAATTCTATAGAAAATAGTATTACAATGGAAATGTCATAGCTGCATCTGCAGCTACATTGTGGGGTATGTTTACTAAAGAGCGGTAAAGGAGCAAGTGTGTTGTTAACACCTTTAATCAGCACATTTGTGCCCTTAATGCTGCATTAGCAAGCTTTAACACTAGAAGCCCCAAAAGGAATTTTACCTAGAAACTCCAAGGTGTGTTAGTTGACGCATTATCACAATGACTGCGTTTAGCATGAAATGCAGATGTGAATTAATGTGAAGTTACTTATTTGTTAAATACGTGCAGTATGTGACATCATTACATGTCATCGTGTGTTTATTGTTTGTAATGTTGGAGTAAAACTGTAAACAGTGATTGAGATGTGCCACCTAGTGGTAACATGAATTTATACCTAGAAGCCCCAAAATGCGTCAATTGACGCATCCAAAACAATTGCTTCTAGGTATAAATTCATTTTCCCGCTAGGTGGTGCATCTGTCATTAATTTTTGATGCACATATTTGAACATCTTGACCTTGCTAACAATGTCATGGAACATGACTGACATGGTTCTAGCAGTGGCGCTGGTATACAACTTCGAAGATTCATTTGCATCAATTGATGCACTTTGGGGCTTCTAGTGTTAAAGGCTCCCACAGCATTAAGGGAACAGGAGGCAGAGAGTGAGCTTTAAAGGGGTGGAGAATAGGTGTTAAAGGGGTGGAGAGTGGGCGTGAAAAACAAGTGCTCCCTTAATGCCGGTTGCAGAATCACACGTTAGAATCCTTTAATATTGGGAACCCTAACCCCAAGTTAAACCTCATAGAAAGGGGAGAGAGCCTATTCCATTGTCTGCAATGTGATCTACACACAGGAGAACTCAAGAGAGTGGTAGTAGTGCTTCATTAGCAGCAACAGCATAGTGGCTAACTATGAAAGGCCACTATGTTGATGTTGCAAATAGGCCAAAGGAGATACCATGTGGGCGAAGCAGTGGGGGTTGCTGGGGCCCAGGTGGCACAGCTGTGATGGCCGGCATGACCCCACAGTGACAGTGGCAGCACACAGACATGATGCTGCTGAAAAGGTGATGCACAATCATGGGGTGGACCAAGGGGCCCGGCACCCTAGGCAGATACCCTGGCCAGCTCCTACCCTCAAACACATGCCTGGAGGGACAGGCTGTCAGCAGCAGTGGCAGTATCCCTAAAGGGGGCTGCAAAAGCAGCCACCCTTGAAAGTACTGCATTTGCATGTGTCCATCTACCCCTCAAGAGATGGAATTGGTGATAGCTGGGGAGGGGGTGGTGGCAGTGGCAGGTGGGTGGGTGGGCAGGGTAGCGCAATAGGGATTATGTGCTGCTGGACCAGCACATTTTGAATATAATTAAAGAGATTTAACTGCTTTTTCTCTGAAAGGACAGCTGCGAAACCGTCTGGTACTTGGTAGATCTCTCTCTTTTGCTTTAACAGATACCTAAGCTCCACGAACAGAACAATGGCTGGGAAAAATCGTATTGCTAAAGCTGTTGCCCCCGTTACAGCTTCTGCCTTGGTCCAGACAGAAGTCCTAATGCCAGTTGAAGGACCAGTTCCATGTGCAGGGTGCCTGCATGCTGAAGCTCTGAGGAAACAAGTGGAGGAACTCAGAGAGGAGGTGGCGAGGCTGAGGAGCATTCAAGACAGTGAGAAGTACATTGATGAGATGCTTCTTGCAGCAACCAAGCTCTCCAGCACAGGAGAAGATGGGTGCCAACAGAATGTCGATGGTTGGACACAAGTCACCAGGGCCTGCAAAATCACCAATCCAACTTCTCCAGCCCTTGAATTGAAGAACCATTATGCAGCCCTGGAAGTGGAGGAGGTGAAAGCATCCCTGGAAAGGGAAGAACCAGAGTTCAAGTACCCCAAAGTTGCAGAATCAGTGACCAGAAGAAAACGAAGGGTAGTGGTGGTTGGTGACTCTCTTCTGAGGGGTACTGAGGCGTCCATCTGCCGATCAGACTTGATGTCCAGAGAGGTATGCTGTCTGCCTGGTGCCAAAATCCAAGATGTTAGGGAGAGTTTACCGAGACTCATCAAGCCCACTGACTATTACCCAATGTTGCTAATCCATGTTGGAACAAATGATACTGCCAGGTATACCTCGGAACATATCAAAGTGACTTCATGGCTCTGGAACAGAGGGTGAAGCAGTTAGGTGCACAGGTGGTGTTCTCTTCAATCCTCCCTGTTGAGGGTAAAGGCCAAGGCAGAGAGGCTCGCATCCTGGAGATGAATGCATGGCTGCGTGGATGGTGTCATCGAGAGTGTTTTGGTTTCCTAGACCATGGGATGCTGTTCCAAGGGTTGCAGAGCAGAAATGGCATCCATCTGTCCAAGAAAGGTCAACGCATCTTCGGTAGTAGACTGGCGAATCAACTGAAGAGGGCTTTAAACTAGATTCGTTGGGGATAGGTGAAGAAAGCCCCCAGGTAAGTGAAAGCCCCCAGGTAGGTGATACATTAAATACCTTTATGGGAATGGGTAACAGGGGTAACATATTGAAAGCAGTGTGTATAAATGCCTGTAGCATGGGAAATAAGATCCCTGATGTTGAAGCTTTGGTGGGAGTGGCTGACTTGGATTTAGTGGCAGTTACAGAAACATGGTTCACAGAAAACCATGACTGGGATGTAACTATACCTGGCTATACTTTATTCAGAAAGGACAGGGTAGGAAGAAGGGGAGGAGGAGTGGCACTATATGTAAAAACTACTATTAAAACTTTGGAATTACAGAGCTTAAAAGGGAGAGAGGAGGCATTGTGGGTTAAACTAGAAAGAGGGAAAGAGAAATCTATTTGCATTGGTGTGATATACAGACCTCCCTCACAAGAGGAAGAGGTGGACAGAGAGTTAATTGAAGACATACGCAGCATTGCTAGGAAAGGGGACGTGCTACTGATAGGAGATTTCAATATGCCAGATGTTGATTGGCACATTCCTGCTGCAGTATCATCTAGAAGTAAGGAGATCCTGGATTCTCTACAGGGAGAACTATTCAGGCAATTGGTAACAGACCCCACACGTGAAGGGGCCATACTGGACTTGGTGCTTACCAATGGTGAAAGTGTTTCTGATGTTGTAGTGGGAGATCATTTTGCATCCAGTGATCACCAGATGGTGTGGTTCAGTATTAGGACTAGGGCTGTTAGAATCCATTCCAAGATGAGGATCTTAGACTTTAGGAAGACTAACTTTGCGAAGATGGGCCAATACCTCAGGGAGTCGTTAGTGGGATGGGAACAGCTGGTGGATGTAGAAAAACAGTGGGAAAAACTGAAAGCTGATATTTTAAAGGCAACCAACCTTTTTGTTAAAATGGTAAATAAAGGCAAAAGGAAAAGGAGACCACTATGGTTTTCGAAGGAAGTAGCTGAAAAAGTGAAGAAAAAGAAGGAGGCCTTCATGAAATACAAGAGATCACAGAGAGAGGAAGACATGCATCTGTATTTGGAAAAACTTAGAGAAGCTAGCAAAGTAGTCAAGAAGGCAAAGATTCAAAAGGAGGAGGAAATAGCCAATGCAATAAAATGGGGGGGATAAGACATTTTTCAGATATATTAGTAAGAAGAGGAAGGGCAAGAGTGGTATTGTCAGACTCAAGGGTGCAGGGGGGAATATGTAGAAGCTGATAAAGATAAAGCGGAATTGCTTAACACATATTTTTGTTCTCTGTTCACAGATGAAGAACCAGGAGCAGGACCTCAGAAAACACCCACAAATAGGAACAGAAGCGAGGGACATCCATTTTCAGAAGACTGTGTTCGTGAGAAACTAGCTCAACTTAAAGTAGACAAAGCGATGGGACCGGATGGGATACACCCTATAATACTAAGGGAAGTTGGGGACGTTCTAGCAACTCCACTGACTGACCTTTTCAATGCCTCGTTGGAGTCGGGAGTGATGCCAAAGGACTGGAGAGAGGCTCATGTGGTGCCTTTACACAAAAGCGGAAGTAAGGATGAGGTGAAAACTATAGGCCGGTTAGTTTAACTTCGGTGGTGAGTAAATTATTGGAAACGCTGCTGAAAGAGAAAATAGTGAGGTTTCTGGAGTCCAGCGGATTACAGGATCCGAGGCAACATGGATTCACCAGAGGCAGGTCTTGTCAGACAAATCTGATTGATTTCTTTGACTGGGTGACCAGGGAGTTGGACCGAGGGAGAGCTCTAGATGTGGTGTATTTATATTTCAGTAAAGCCTTTGACACTGTTCCTCACAGGCGACTTATAAACAAACTGAGCAACCTAGGGATGGACCCTAAAGTTACTGCTTGGGTTAGAAATTGGCTGGGTGGGAGGCGACAAAGAGTACAAGTAAATGGAGCTCACTCTGAGGAGAAGGATGTTACCAGTGGTGTGCCCCAGGGATCTGTCCTTGGTCCGATTCTTTTTAACATCTTTGTTAGTGATATAGCGGAAGGACTGTTGGGTAAGGTTTGCCTCTTTGCAGATGATACCAAAATCTGCAATAGAGTAGACACCCAAGAAGGTGTAGATAACATGAGGAGGGATCTAGCTAAGCTTGAAGAATGGTCTAGAATTTGGCAGCTGGGATTTAATGTTAAAAAATGTAAGGTCATGCATTTGGGCTGCAGCAATCCAAGGGAGCAATACAGTATAGGAGGTGAAGTACTTTTGTCCACTAAAAAAGAGCGGGACCTAGGCGTGGTTGTGTCTGATGATCTTAAAATAGCTAAACAGGTTGAAAAGGCGATGGCAAATGCTAGAAGGATGCTTGGGTGCATACGGAGAGGAATGGCTAGCAGAAAAAAGGAGGTGATAGTGCCTCTGTATAAGTCTTTGGTGCAACCTCATTTGGAGTATAGTGTGCAATTCTGGAGACCGCACCTTCAAAAGGATGTGAACAGGATGGAGTCGGTGCAGAGGGTGGCTACTAAAATGATTAGTGGTCTTCATTATAAAACACAGAGGATCTCTAAAGGTAAAAAGTGGACTGTTCTAGTTGTTGATATGTAAGGACAGACTAGATAGGCCATGTGGTCTTTTTCTGTCATCATGTTTCTATATTTCTATGTTTCTATGCTGCTACCCCAACTGGACCTGCCTCCCCAGGTACCCGCCAGCACTGCACCCGACACTAACTGATACCATGTTGTCGTGCAGTGGAGTGGAGTGCAGTGGAGGCAGTGGAGTGCAGTGGAGTGGAGTGCAGTGGAGTGTAGTGGAGTGGGTGCAGTGGAGGCAGGTGCTGCGCCCCCTGCCAGCAGCAGACAAAGGCTCTGACCTGGCCGTATGTGTCTTGTGTGATGCCATATTTGCCAAGGTCACCCTGAGGATGAACAGTCCAGCTGCAAGAATAGCGGAGCACTTGATGATCCCACACCCCCAATGTCGGACATAATAGGATGCATGCCCAAACCCCGATAGAGTTGGGCAGGAGCACAAGGATGGACACAGCTGCACGGATGCAACAGCAGGGATGCCACCTGCAGAACTGAACTAGTGGCTCTGCCATGGTAGCACAGAGGGATGGAGCAGCCGACAGGCTGCCCACAATGATCATTGGCCCATGGCACCAATCCAGTTAACGGAGTGGAGCGCTTGTGCCATGGATTGGGATGCCCCCCACCCACACATAGAGTGGATATGTGCATGAGTGGTGGAAATATGAGTGCTGTGAAAGGGATACCACACAATAGGAGAACAGGGCATGTCAGAGGCAAAATGCCCACACAGCAACCTTAACTGCAAGATGATACCACTACTATATATCAGTCATTAAGTGCTACAAAGCATACACAGTACAGAAAAAAACACATAAGAAGACAGTCCCTGCCCGAATAACTTACTATCACGTGATGACAGACAATACAACACAAGGGGTTGAAGACACCAGGGAAACAAGAGAGAAGGATCCAACAGCAGCCCCAAAGAGGTATGCTTTCTGCATGGATATGAAGAGGGAGAGAAATGAGACATGATGTAAGGATAGAGGATGCTTGCACCAGGCATAAGGCACAGCAGGGTGAAAGGAGGGAAGTCAGGGGATGGCAGTAAACTAACACGACATATAGAGTGGGTAGGTAGAGAAAGAGTGAAGTCCACGGAAGGGGTGTAGGGATACAGGAGAGATGAATGGTGCTGAGGGGCAGTACAGGGGATGCAATGCAATTATAGGTTAGCCGAAGGTGTTTGAGATGGATAAGTAAATGTACAGGGAGTAGCAGAGGATGAGCCATGCAGCAGAGCTCTGAATAGATGAATGGGGAGAGAGATGACTCTGAGGGAGACCAGCAAGGACTACTTCAAAGCAAAGATGGTACAGAGACTCAGAACGCTCATTGACCCACAAGACGTCCGAACAGTTATGCAGGCAATGACACTACCTCACTTAGACTACTGCAATACAATATACCAAGGACTCACCACCGCCACCATCAATCCACTACGGACTGCCCTTAACACCACAGCGCGGATAATACAAAGGACAAAGAAACACGAGCACATACCTCCTGTCCTAAGAGATCTGCACATCCTTCCACTAGACGCACACATTAAATATAAAGCACTTACCCTCATGCATAAAGCAATCCACCAACAGCCATCATCTCACCTGCAAACCCTGCTATCCCGGATGAACTCTGGAAGACCTACTTGGCAGACTTCAAACAATACTTTCGTTGTTTCTCATGACAGAACAAAATTTAATACTCAAATCTGTAACCCTGCATTCAACCTTTATGCACCCTCACTCTGGAATGCCCTACCAAACTTAATACGCAACAACAAGGATCTCCCTGCATTTAGAAAGCAGATAAAAACTCTTCTCTTCAGGGAGCATCTTGGGACAACACAGAACAAAACTAAACAAAACAGGCTGAGATAACGGAGAGAACCTGAAATGTAAATAGTACTAAAATGCAAATTTGACTGAAGAGAACAACAGTAATGTAAAAGAATGTAAATAATATAATATCCTTGTAAATATGCTATACCCCCCCTCGGGTGAAGGTATCCCCCCTCATTTGTATCTCTTCAATGTACTCTCACTGTATTTGTTGTAATCGCTTTGACCCGGCAAAAAGCGGTATATAAATATGGCAAAATAAATAAAGAAAGAAAGAAAGGACCAAGATGGGAGGTAACTATAGTGTGGATATACGTTTTAGTTCAGCATTCAGAGAGCAAGGTGCTCTGTGTGAACCAGGAACCCCTCCACATTAACAAACCCAGTCCTCAACAGCCATCTGAGGCACATGTAAATCCACATCTGCCGAGTCTGTCTTCAAGATTTGACATCATGACCTGACTGCACCACAAGCACACACCAGGTATGGGGGACCATGTCCATTCTGCTTGTTCTGCCATGCCATGCGTTGTGTGTGTGCCTGTCACATGGGCTGTCCCCCTGAGTTGATATATCTCATGTGTCAGACAGGAATGTCAGTTTCACTAACAGCACACACAGCCAGTGCAGAATGAACAACACGTCTCCCTAGCACACCCACTGAACACACCTTGTCAGACATGTATGGCACAGGGCCTGCAGAGATACCAGCAGACATGGGCAGATCCCTATGCATGGCTGCATCCACTCTGACAATGACCACATCTATACCCATGGGTTTCTAAATCCATAAGGCAGCTGCAGGGCTCAACTCACATCCTTACATGCCCCATTGGCCCAGTTTGAGCAACTCCTGTCCAGTTGTTCTATGCATATTTTTCTGGAGAGTTGTACGGTGGTTGGAACGGGTGTGTGACCAACATGTCTGGTATCAGGTCTTCCACATGTTTTTCCCACACAGTACAAATGCATTGGAGATGGCACCTCAGGCACATCTGTTTCGCCAGCCTATACCACACCCTCATCTACCACCATCCCTCCTTCAGCCCATCCATTAGACTCTGCTGGCTATGTGCAGCCATGTATTCTCCTGCAAGCTGCTACACTGTGGTCCACACAGGTACTCTTTTCTGCATGTCAACTTCTCATGCATGCCTCTTCTGTGCCTGATCTGCACGATACCACTCCTGCTCCATCATCCTTTTGCTGCACACATTGTGCCACTTATGACTTTGAAGGGGGAAACACCACCCCATCCTCTGCCACTCGCTGCCAATGCAGCATTTTGCATGAGAGCATCACAGTCCATCAGTAAAGCTGCCTCCCACATGCTCATCCCACTTACTGACTGCCATGTAGGGTGCCCACGGATCTGGCAGGTTCATCAGCTCCCAGCTGTCCTTCAATCCATCACCTTTACATTGCCTTTCCCTGGTGCTCCCTTATCCAACATTAGAATGACAGCCATTTTTGGGCATTAAGGTGCACGCTTCGTACCTTAACGCCTGGTGTCCTGATAGCGCATGTTATGCAGCCCATTGTGCCCTTACGACTGGAACACCTTCTATCCACCCAGAGCCTTTTTTGCATGAAGAACCCCTTAATGCTGCCGTTAATGCTCATTATTCCTTGCTCCCTTACAGTCCTTCAGTAACCATACCCTTGTATGTAGCTGAATTTGAGTGAATTATGTATATGGTGCAGTATTTTTCAAGTTATCTTTTTGGAGATGTTTTTTAGATTATATCTTTTTCATCTGGTCAGAAGCACAGCATAAGTTGCATGAACTTATGGAGTAGATGGATTCTTAAATCTAAATTTGCAATTCACTATGAAATATCACTCTTAGTGGATATAAATTTTGGATGTTTTAATATATATTCGAGATGGCCAATTACAGACCACCTTATATAGAAAAAACTGGATAGGGACACTTTATTGCAATTTCTAAGTGATCGCCCAATGCCAGTGAAGATGAATTTACTAGTGGAGTAAATATTGAGACTTCAGAGAATATGTTCCAGAATGTTGGAAATCAAAGTCAAATCACAAAAACTGAAATAGCGTTTGGTGGAGAGAGGATACCCTATGAATGCAATCAGTAGAGTGCATACAAGGGTCCACTTTGCAAACATGAATTATTATTGCAATATAAACAGTCTCAAGAAGAAGACCACTTGATGTACATTTAACCGTATTCTAAAGGCACATGTAAATTAGCCAAGATAACCAGGAAACACTGGCATATCTTGAGTATTCAACCAGTGATTGAAAAACAACTTAATAAAACATATAAGCGGAGTAACAATATTGGGAAATTCATTATACATGCGATGCATCCTATGAATGAGACTTAGGGGTATGTTTACTAAACTGCAGTAACATAACAGCGTCTACATTAATGCACGTTAAGTAACAACGCACATTAACGTAATGGTAACATGTTAACGTAATGGTAACGCACGTTAACGTAATGGTAACGCATGTTAATGTTACCTAACGTGCGTTAACGTCACATAACGTGCGTAAACCTTACTGGGTGCATTAAGGACCGGTGAGGGGTGGAGAGAGGGCGGAGAGAAGGGGGTCAACGGGCAGGAAGTGGGCAGGGATAAGCCCCTGCTACACTAACGCATTGATCCTAAGGCCAGAACAGTACCGCAAGTGAAAATCTTGCGTTAGAGGTACATTTGCAGGAGAGAGAAACCATTTCAGTCAGCAATGTACAGCATAGGCAGGGAGCCCAAGAAAGGTGATAGTAGTACTACCTGTGCAGTAACAGCACAGTGGCGAGGTATGAAAGGCCACTTTGGTGATACCGCAAATGGGCCATATGGGGCTGCATGCAGAACAGGCAGTGGGTGCAGCCAGGGTGCAGAGGGAACTAGGCAGCCACCTATGTGTCACATAGGAACACAGAAACAAACCAGCAGCAAGACAGCATATGACCATGGCCAAACATGCACATCAGTCTGTGCTCTACAGTATCACATCCAGGGGACACATGACCAGTAGGTACCCCAAACATCATACAGGAAGCACAATGCCTGTAACGGGGCAAGCAATGCAAATCTGGGGGTCACACCTAGAAGGGTCATTGCACCTTCCACAGGCTACGTCCAAAATAGACCAGACACCCAACTAAACGAACACCCATTACTACAGCTCCTGGAAGGCAGTGCAGAGTGTGACCACACATCATCTGAAACAGATGTACACCCAGTAGTCCAAACCAGGTACACCGTACCCGCACTGCATGCCCTAGCCAGCCCATAGTCTGCTGGCATAAACACCAGCTATCTACCACGTCCACCCTAGCCAATAGCTGCGGGATCAACAACCTGACACCCAAAGCCAGCATCAGCCCATGTGGAAGGGACATAACAGTGGCAGGCAGAGATGGGGGGATGTGGGGATGTACAGGTAGGCCCCACCACCCCAGAAGCCATACACTAGGCACCGCCTACCTGTACAGTGGATGGCCTGGGACAGCGCAACACCATCACAAACAGCATATGGGTATGTCAGCATGGTGTGTGAGAGGGTGTTGGTGGTGATGGGGCAGTGACACTTGCCCTCAGGGAACCAAGCCATGCCCATCTCCAGGGAATTGTGGACAGTGTAACAGACAGGGTCTGGAGGATGAAAGGCAAAGGTAGTCACTAGGACCACAGATCTTCTGTGGCAGCAGGGTAGTGCAGTACACACAGGCAGTGTGTCCTGGAACAGAAGGTCACAGGTTCACATCCCAGCTGTGGCTTTCACACAGCATGCCCTCATGCTTTACTCTACAATGCAGATAAACCATCAGAATGTGCAATCCCCAAAGCAGCAGCAAACAGGGCGACAAACACCCACTCACACAGCCTCCACCCTCCAAAGCATCATGGCGGCTCATGCTGTTGGCTACAGCACAAAGCTGCAGTTATCACCAGTGCACAACTACTACCTCCTGCACAGTTGAGCAAAGTCAGCACTGTGATCAGGACCAGTGTGCCTGGCAGCCTTGCCAAACACCCGTATCTATGCACAATGATGCATTAGGAGAGTGTGTATGTGTATGTCCAGGCATTGTTTTGTGGCTGGCCACACCTCACAGGGCCCACAATGTCCCACTGTTACCAGCACTAGGCTGCAAATGTGCATAATGAGGAGCAAGACATTGTGGGTATGGCACAGACAGGGCGGATTGGGCAGGATGCATCTGCACAGGGTGTAGGTCAATGGCTGGTACACTGTAGAGTCCGACCACTACCTGCATGGATAGTGAGGCCATAGCATGTCATGCTGTGAGGTAACTCTCACCCTGACTGAGCAGTGACCATGGGATGTCTATGTTCCCACATAGTGCTATATATTGTGTGTCTTGTGTCACAACAGTGTGCAGGTCAGCCTTATCCCCAGGAGGCCCAAGGCCTGTTTACAGAGGTCAGACACCCATCCTGGTGGTAAGGTTGCTGTACCAGCTGCAGTGTATATGTATGTCTTATCCCCAGGAGGCCCAAGGTCTGTTTACAGTGGTTTTATTACAGTCCTGTTGTTAAGGTGGCTGTACCTGCTGCAGTGTGCGGGTCAGCCTTATCCCCAGGAGGCCCAAGGCCTGTTTAGAGAGGTCAGACACGCATCCTGGTGGTAAGGTTGCTGTACCAGCTGCAGTGTATATGTATGCCTTATCCCCAGGAGGCCCAAGGCCTGTTTACAGTGGTCTCAAGTCCATCCTGTTGGTAAGGTGGCTGCACCTGCTGCAGTGTGCAGGTCTGCCTTATCCCCAGGAGGCCCAAGGCCTGTTTACATAGGTTAGAGTATTCATGCTGATGACATGGTAATCGCAATTGTACAACTGTGCATGTCAGCACTATCCCTATGTGGTCCCTGGACAGAAGGGTGCATGTGGGGCCCCCCCTCGGCCCCACCCAGGTGTGTCTATTGCTGTGGCCATGGCAAGATGTGCTGTCACATGAGGAGCATGCATGCCATTGCGCAACGATCTACAAGGACAGACAGTCTGGACACATGTTAGACATGTGTTACAGTTATGTCAATTGGTGAAGCCAACATGCGGACACAGTGTATATGTGTGGGATGTGCCACATGAGCTTCCACTCCCTGGTACTCCATGCACGTATAATGGCACCATGCAACACCACTGTCATGTTGTACATGACCAGCAGCATAGCAAGAGTGCATAAGGCGTGGCGCTGTACTGTCAGGCACAATTGGGCGTTGGTGCTCTATGGGGTGCCAGGAGGGTGGCACACAGGGTACCTAGGGGACAAGCCCGACATGCGCAGTTCCACCCGTACACATGCAGGTGGAAGGTGCAACAGCTAGCAGTGCAGAGACAGGGGACGGTGGAGGTAGCATCATGCGTCACTCAGCCATGTGTGTTCTGCTACAGCAGTCAGACATGGACTCCTGTTCCCTAATGGTCCCATACCTTGCTGCACCTACAGGTGGAGGACCTTCATAAGAAGGCACGCAAACTGAGGGCCAGACACCCAGCATTTGTATAGCGAGTCCTGGAGGAGCAGCAGGCACAAGGCACTGGTGAGTGATGCAGGCTGTGTGTGGCTCTATGACATGTTTCCGTGGTACAGCATGTTGTGTTGCTAAACGACATATATGCATGAAGTACAGGATGCATGACCCCAGTACTAATGTATGGTTTCCCTCCACAGCAGATGCTGATGTAGGAGATGGACAGCAGGGCTGTCTGGTCACATGCAGCCAGCGGTGGGCGAGGACCCTGCCAAAGTGGTGGAGGGGCCAGATGGATCTGAGGTGGGGCCAGAGGGTCCGGACGGAAGCACGGAGGGGGAGGGTGGCTGCTCTGAGCCCGGGGATAGCGAAGGGGAGGGGTAGGATGGGGCGGGTGAGGAGGGGGATGGGGAGGTGGGGTGGGTGAGGTGAGGGATGGGGAGGTGGGGGAGGAGGTGGGGGGTGGGGGGCCTGGTGGGTGGGAAGGTGTGGCCAGTCTGGTGGGGCACAGGCCACCACAGGGCACTGGGAGCCCCTGCCACCTGGCCCACAGTGCTGGAGATGTACCCCCGCTAGTCACCAGCCCAACACACATCTCCTCTGCCATGCGGTCTGCACATGCATCCACGCAGACAAAGGATGATGTGTGTCCATGTGGTTGCATGTGCGGCCTCCGCATGGCAGTGGAGATGTGTGCCACGCATAATATCCGCACTGTGGCCCAGATAACTGTGGCCCTGGGCGTGATAGCTTACCAGATGCGCAGGCTGTGCAATATACTCATTGGCAGGTGCAGCTGATCAGCCACACGCCCATGGCAGCCCCCAGGGGGTGTGAGTGCCAGGATGACACGTGCCACCCCTGCCCTGTGCTGTCCTGTGCCCCCCTGACTGCCACCACCACTGGGGATAGGGGCAGCCGAGCCACAGCGGGAACAAGGCATATGTAATGGCATGTGTTGCCACACAATAAATAAATGTAAATGGTTTATTATGGCATCATTCTGATCATGTGTCTCATTCTCTGACATGTCAGTGAAGTGCCTGTGACACATGTGGGTATGTTCCTGTGTGCCTGGGTGCATGACAACAGTCCCTTACATGTTATCATTTGCATGGCAAGAGAGGGGGATGTGCATGGGGTGGACAGATGTCACCTAACCATCACTGTGCCATACTATTCCAGCATGTACAGCACAGGTAAGGCCAAGTGCATGGTGACATGGACATGTGAGCAGTGCATACCCAGCACAGTCCAGAGCATGGGTACAGTGTAGTACAGACATGCGTGTGATGGCGCCATGGGTTACCCCAGGACACCTTTGTTGTGCACCATGGATAGCAGACGGTGTGCAAATGTGACCCCGACCAATTGCAAGGTTATTGTGAATGGGCCACCACATGACAGACAAGGTGAACATGGGGTTCCTGAATGAAACACGGGACACATAATGACAGCCAAGAATAAGCTGAAAGTGTTTATTTGATGATATCATACCCCCAACAATGGCAACTACTGGCATCGTTGCCGCCCCGTACCATGCCTAGCACTCCCCCTCCCACCCTGTGGTGGTGGTGCCGCTACCCCTGGTGCAACTGTTGCCGGGTGTGGCCACCGAGTCGCCATGGCCTCCAATGCATCCGCCATCCTGGCCGATCTGGCAGCAATGCAGTCATTGGCACGCTGTAGTGCGTGCAACTCCGCAGCTCCCTTGACATTCTGTCCAATGACCGCTGTATGCCTGTGGGAGAGACACAGTAGGACACGTAAGACATGGATTGCACATGCCACCCACACACATGCATCAATTGGCTGACCAATTGGTCCCTCATCCATGGTGTCCTCATGCGCCACTGCCGAACCTGCCCTCATGGCAGCGAGCACCTCCTCTGTCACTGGCGGATGTGGCCATGGGACGGGCCCTGATGGTGCTGGCCCATGGTGCTGATGGTGCTGTACGGGCCCTGATGGTGTGGTCCTGATGAGGCTGAGACATCAGCCTCATCAGGGCCACACACGGGTACACCTGTGGTGGTTCTGCTGTCATCCCCAGGTGCCTCAAAGGCCTCTTCCTCCGCAACCTCTCCTGCAGCGGCCTCACGCAGTAGTGTCCCGGAGTACTGCTCTTCTGCGGGGTCCTAGGCGCTGGCTGCGGGCGGTTGTCTCACTCCTCCGTTTCCAGGGCCTGTACGTCCCCTGTGGTGAAACAGGGTACACTGTGTGGGTGTGGGGTTCCTGGCCATCCCCTTACATTTCCCTCATACTACATAGCGCAATGGACTGTCTGGCCCACGGGACAACCATGTCACTGTTGGACCAGCCAGTTGGCGTGATAATGGCAAGGTGCCCTCTATAGTGCGATAATGGCAAGGCGCCCTCTATAGTGCGATAAGCCGCCATTGCTACCTTACAGCAGAAACTCCCACTACCTTATATGGCATTCCTCACATTATCGCTGCAACTAGCGCAGGTAACATTAAGACGGTTTAGTAAACATACTCCTTATACTCCGCAGCAATGTGGCCATTGTAGTTGGTGTGATCGGAGAATTGAAGGGGCAGAATGACCAGTACCTAATAAGGAATTTATATGTTAGGATCAGCAGAAGACTGATTGTAAATCCTCATGGGCAATGTATGCGATCATGTGTCCCTGTTTAAAAGTTTATATTGGACTTACGGATTGCAAGATAAAGACATGCTTAAGTGAACATGCAAGCTGCATCAAAAATAAAGTTCTGTCATCCCTGATCCATTTTGACAACATGGGCCATACTGTGAGTGACATACGCTGGAGAATACTGAAGAAAATCATGTTCGATAGGCATGAGGGTGACAAAGGGTGTCTATTGAATTATAAAGAACAGGACTGGATCTTCAGATTAAATATGGTGCAGCCAGATGGATTAAATAATGAAAGAATGGATATCATTATTATAATGCATATAATTGGTTGTGCGCTGTCATGTGATATGTTTAAAACAAACTCACACTATTTATATTTTAACAGTTTTGAAAAAAAGGAGTTGTGCAGTTCTAAGAGCTCCAAGGACCAGAGAGCGTTTTCCAAAATTTGAACATGAATTCATGTTGGATAAAAATATCACAACATATTCGGATAAGTTTTAATGGATTATAATAAATGGGAATTTTAAGAGTGATTGAAGGACCGATGATATGCATGGGAGTAAAAGTAATGGTCGATGAATGAATATAAACTTGTTCTCAGATCGATGAAATGTTTTGAAAATCCAGTCGACTTTGGATTACAATTATTAAATAGCCTGTAGCACTTGAGAGTTACAGTGTACATTGGTATTTTGAATAAGACCCAGCGACAGCTCAGAAAGTATCCTGTATTTGAAGAACAAATTTAAGACATGAGACTTGAGCATTTTGGAAGAATAGTAATTTATGCAAGAGATTAAATCTTTTTTACAAAATAGCATGTATTTACTGTATATAATAGCATCAGGGAAGCTGCCAACTGTCTCCCAGTAGGGCAACAGTTCTCGATGCACACCTGGTCCTCGACGCACACCCAGCCAGCCGGGTTTTCAGGATTCCCAAAATAACTATGTATGGCATAGATTTGCATGCACTGCCTCCATTGCATGCAAATCTGTCTCATGCATATTCATTGTGGATATCCTGAAAATGTGAATGGCTGGGTGTGCCCCCAAGGACTGGGTTGAGAAGCACTGCACTAGAGGGTGTATGTTAGCGTGCATGCACACACTAGCCTAGACACCGGGTTTTAGAGAGTTTGGTCAGAGTGAGAAGCGTGTCAGACTGTGCTAAAGTAACCACAGGAAAGGAGGCCCTGTGTTCTGTGGGCTGCATAGGAGTAACCACAGGGAAAGGAAGTAGAGGGAAGTAGGCAAATTTTGATGCATCGGCCTCAGAGTAAGACTAACTGCTGAACATGGGAAGCTGGGGGAGATGAGGAGGAGAGAATGAGAGCATCTGGTAGGGTTAAGGGAGTGATGGAAAGAGAAAGATTGCATAGGCTGGGGATGGTGGAGAGAGTGAGAGATTACAGAAGGCAAGGGATTTGGGCTTTAGGTTAAGGTTAGTGTTCGAGCAGAAGGGTCAAATGTTCAGGAGAGAGGATGATGGGGTCAAACTAGACAGAATTGACTTGGCAGAGAAAAGGGGAGTGAACAGGCTCTTCACGTACATTTCGCCAGGTGTCAGCTATTTCTGTCATAATACTGCACACATGGATTCCCTTTCGCAGCCTCTTTTAGGTCAGAGCTGGACCTCATGTGATAATGAAATGCAGTCATAGGAGGCTGAAGAGTTTGAAAAAAGACGGAGCAACAAGTTCATTACTGTTTATATAGGGCCAATATACCAATAAAGCAGATTGTTGGCAGTGGTTAATTCAAACACAATGAGAGTTAAAATTGGCAAGATAGTAGATAATGAAGGATGCTGAAATATAGAGTGAAGAAGTGCAGGCCTTGGTGTGATCATACACTCCTAAAGACAACGTACATCGCTACATTCATATTGATTGAAAGAATAAACCCTTACTTTACATTCAGGATGAGAAATACAGTATTCCGACAAGGAACATCTGTAGTTTAGAAACCATTGTCCTTAGCCAAATCGTGAATGTGACTAACTTGATGAAGGGAATTTTATTTCTTGCTTTTGTCTTAGTACACTTCCTCCACAGTCACTGGGGGTAGCTATCTAGGCCATGCTGCTGTTATGTCCTGCTGATATGCTACTCTTCCCTTCTTTGAACAGCTGCGCTTAATGTAACAGCTCAATTTCCTCCATCACCAACCCCTCCCAACTGAACAATCTAAAGTTCACATCAATGGCAACCCACCAGCAATTTGTATCTAATGTTTATAAGCCAAACCAAATGGCGGGCTCTATTAAAACCTCCACAGGGCAAATATAAAATTAAATGACTTTATCTCCTCAGAAATTCCTACTTAAATTAGTATTGCAATGGCCTTGCAACAGAACAACAGCATATTTTACAATTCAGTAAAGACTAACTGAGTGCATTTGAAACATTCCAAGGCTGAATGACCTTCAATGACATACTGTATATACACTTATAGATTATCAGACATCATAGCTGAAGTAACAGACCGTGAACACTATCCGATTCTTTTCAGGCTAAATAGTGCAGATAACCATAATTATTTCTAGATGCCAAGGTCAAAAGAACTGTTCATCATTTTTCTGGCTTATTGGAGGATCTTTCAACGTACTAAATGATACATCATTCTTGTCAGGAATTAAATGAAACAAATTCTGGGGGAGATTTTTTTGACAGCACATTATCTGTCTGTCCTTTTATTCATGTCTTTCTCTGTTCTTTAAATGTAGGCTTTAACTTTCATGGTGCTATTGAATTCATTTTTCATTTATTTTGTAGGCAGGTTCTCATACATGTCAGTTTTCCCCCTTGATTCATTGTTCTCTTGAAAACTTCAACAGTCATTCCAGTAAGTTGATTATAGTTTCAGGGCAAGTACAATATAGAATTTATATTGCAATCATGTTTGTGATGATACCTGGCTTTTAATAACTGTTCTGTGATCACTGAATTTAGTGATGGGATTACGTTAACACTAAAATAGTGCTGTACTAATCGGGGGTGGGGGCATTCAAAGGCATTTAGATGGTTGACATGAAGATGGCAGCAACAGTGGCAGCAGTTACCAAAGGGGTCCCATGTATAAGTGTGTCCTCATAGACTCAAACACTCGGCATGGGTTGCCATTCTGACAGGAAGGGAAGGGCAGGGCTTATGGACATTCAATGACTCACAGGCCCCATGTTGACTGCCGCTACTGGTCATAAGTCGTATTGGAGGTCCATTGGGAAAACTGCAATGCTGATGTTGTGACCCCATTTGGAGTCCTGACCCACAATGTAGGAATCCTTGATTTATATTTAGTATACCACCTGTAAGACTAGATGAATATAAGTCATATTATGTAATCATATGATGTTTATAGTGATATACTTTGCATAGATAACTAGATTCATAAAATTAATGAGGTAAATTGTTTTAATACATATTGGTGCAAAGTCCACAGATACATTTGTATTAGGACAGTAGGATGGGGTGGGCCAAAGCAGTTTTCAAAGTTTCAGAAATGCCAGTATCACTCCTGTAGGATATCATGGAATGTGAATGGTTTCAGCAATGCTCTCCCTGAAAGATTCAATAGTCTGGAGCAGAAGATAGGATATTGTAATTTGAGGACAATGAGAACCAAATAAAAGGCATGTATGTATTTAGACGAGTCTACAGTTGTGGTCAACATTATTGGCACCCTTACATTTTAGGCAAGTTGTGTACAATATCTTGAGAAATAATTGGAAATATTCCAACTGTATGTCATCATAATATTTTAATAGTATGTTCAAACGTATACCAGAAGAAAAAAGATATCTGTGCAACTTAGATATAATAATTTCTGAGAAAAAAGCAAAATATGACATGGTACCCTTCACTAATATTTGGCTGCATATCCCTTGGCAGTGATGACAGCTTCCAAACGTTTCTTATAGCTATCTATACATTTCGTACATCTGTCTGCTGGTATTTTCTCTCACTCTTCAACTATGATTTGTTCCAGCTCATGAATGTTTCCAGGATTCCTTTTACCAATGGCAGAGTTCAGCTCTTTCCAAAGGTTCTCAATTGGATTGTGATCAAGACCAGTTTAAAACAGCTCATTTGTTTCTTTTTAACCATTCTTTCATATTTTTGGATGTATATTTTGGGTCATTGTCCTGCTGTAAGATCCAATACTTTTGACCCAGACCTAGCTTTCTGACACTAGATAGCATATTTTGCTCCAAAATACCTTGGTAGTCTTCCTTTAATGCATTCAAGGCCTCCAGTTCCTGAGGTGACAAAACAGCCCACAAACTTAAGGAACCTCCACAATATTTAACTGTAAGAAGGGTGCTTTTTTATAAGAATTGTGGTTTCTCAAGGTGGTTTTGGGCAAAAATCAGGCATGCCTTTTTATGTTTGTCTTTGAGCAGTGAGGTCCTACTTGGCCCTCGCCCATGAAATCCTTCTTTGTGTAGTGTGTGGCATATGGTGCAGGCTGAAACCACCACTTCAGATTGCTCAAGATCAGTCTTAAACTCTTTGGATGTTGTATGTGGTGTTCTTCCAACAGTTTGCACTGGACTAACAAGAATGATATAAAGATGGATTATTAAGACGTTCTGAAGAAACAGGGCTGACAAGAAGGATATAAAGTTGGATTATTACGACGTTCTGAAGATTGTGTACGCAGATTGAATGGAGAGGTAATCATTTCAGCTGTTAGCTGAGCAGAGATCGAGCAAGTTGCCGGCGTCTTTGGATTCGGAGACAGGCTTTTACACACCTGTAGTTTGATTGCAATGACCACAAATGTTTTGGAGAACTCCTAGCTACGTCATGGGAGAGTTAGGATAAAAAATTGTTTTACATTTTTCTCCATGATGGGAGTCTGCTGAATGAGTGATCGCCAGTGGAATACCTATACTGTCCGGTCTTTACAGCTGTTTTGTTCCCTCAGGTAAACTGGTGTGTTTTTGAGAGTTTATTGGGGTGGATCCCCTTTTTAAAATGGAACAAAAGGAGTATTATGCTGCGAGAAGGAGTTTCCTTCATGGCATTCACTCCGACAAAAAATATGTATTTCTGTAGAATTAGAGTAATAGGTTAGCTTGGGCAATCGGGTTTATCATTTTTGGTTAATAACGTCTGTGGATAAACCGAGTTGGGTTTTGAGATAGAAATAATCATGTCCTGGCAATGTCCAAGTTTTTAAATTATTTCCTACTATTTCCTTTTTAAATTGGTCTTGTTTTATTTGATTCTTTTATGTATCAAATATGTGTACATATATAGTCCAAAGCCATTTCACTGGCCATTTCTTTTTAAGAGATATTGAACATTAAGAGATTGAACTGCAAGGTTGCCTATAATTTGACCACAACTGTATTATGTAGACAAGTCTGTAGAAAAATTGGAGGGTATTAATGGGGTATCTATAATGGATCTTCTTCAATCAAATATCAAATTTCTACTCTTAAGCTGATAAAAAAGCTCCCCAGAGCACAAAACACTTTGAGGTCAGTCAAGCCCAAATGGATTCGAGTTCTATCCTCCTATCCCACTGTCCTAATTTCTGTTCTCGCTTCATCAAATCTTATCCAAGCTCTCTGAGGCACCATTCCTTCCCCAGAATCAGAAGTTATAATATCCATTGCTGTTCTATTAGCTTGCTCTAGTGATCCTCTGGAGTGGAGGAGTAGCCTAGTGGTTAGAGCAACTGCCTAGTACCCAGGAGATCAAGGATTCAATTCCCACTGGCACTCCTTGTGACTTTGGGTAAGTCACTTTAACCTCCATTGCCTCAGAAGAAAAGGCTGGCAATCTACTTCTGGTGATACATTGCCAAGAAAACCCAGAGGTAGCTGGGTCACTATGAGTCAACACTGATTTGATGGCACTAAAAGAAAAAACTGATCCTCTCTAATATTTTTTGTTTTACTTTAGGGATATGCTGACTAAAATATAAAATGTGCGAAGCATGTGTATTTTAGGTTGCTCCAACTGTTTGCCTGGGCACCCAGTAAGGGCTACTGCCTGCTAAAAATGCTAGCACATGATAAAGTAGCATTTTGTATTTAGCATGCGAGGGGGGCATGGAATAAGTAGAGGCTGGGTGGAAACTATGGGGTATGTTTACTAAACAGCGATAACGTTGCAGCGGCGCAGTTTTCGCGTGATACGTAACGTTATCGGGTGACAAAGTAACATTATTGCGCGATAGCGTGCGCTTTTGGGCAAACACGTATCCTTCGGTACTAAGGCACACAGAGGGTGGAGTACGGCTCCCCAGAGGGCGGAGAGAAGGGGTCAAAGGGCGGAGAGTAGGCGGGGAGAGACTCTATGCACACTAACGCTGTGAAATGAAGGTCTGAAAATTAGCACCAGTGAAAACCTCGCGCTAGAGGCACATTAGCAGGAGAGAGAAACCATTTACGTCAGCAATGTACAGCAAAGTCAGGGAAACCAAGAAAAGTGATAGTAGTGATACATGTGCAGCAACAGCATAGTGCCCAAGTACGAAAGGGCACTACAGTGAGGCTTCAAATGGGGTACAGCGGCTGCAGGCAGGACATGCAGTGGGGCAGCTGGGGCACAGGGTGTACTAGGAAAATGCCTAGGTGACACATAGGAATGTAAAAACGGAAAACCAGCAAGACAGCAACTGACCAAGGGAAAGCATGTCCACGAGTGTGTGTTCCACAGTGCTAAAGGGGACAGTAGCCAGCAAGTACCTCAAAGGGCACATAACATTGGCAGGAGGTGCCGGGGGGAAGCGTGAATGTCTAGGCAGGCATCCCTACCCCATATCACGCACCATAGGCAGCCGCCTACTGGCACACTAGATGGCCTGGGACTGCGCACCACCAGCACCACCGGCACAAGGGCATGTCAATATGGTGGTGGAGGGGTGCTGGTGGTGGAGGGGGCAGTGGCATCTGCCCACAGCATACCAAGGCCAAGCCCTGTTTAAGTGGGTGCTGTGCACTGCAACAGACAAGGTCTGTCTGGCAAACAGTCATGGTATCCCCAGGGAATGATCTGCTTCTGTGACAACAGTTTGGTGCAGTACACACAGCCAGTATATTCAAGAGCAGAAGGTCACAGGTTCAAGTCCCAGCTGTGGCTCCTGCAGACCATGTCCCTATATTTTACCCAGTACTAAACTGTGGTAATAAAGATGGAATCTTTATTGCAGATAAAATAAACATGCCATAAACGCCTATATTTTACTCTACAGAGCACATACACCATAAACATGTGCAATACCTAGAGCAGAGTTTCCCAACTGCAGTCCTGGAGGGACAAACACCATTCAGGTTTCATGCTGTCCCTAATACATATACCTGTGATACATTTGTATGCACCGCCCCCATTGTATGCAAATGTATCCATGCATATTCATTAGGGACAGCATGAAAACCTGAACTGTGTTTGGACCACCAGGACTGGAGTTGGGAACCTCTGCCCTAGAGCAGTGGCCAATAGGGGCACAAACACCCACAACCACAGGCTCCACTATCCAAGGCCTCATGGAAAGTCAGGTTGTTGGGCCCTGCGCGGAGTAGCATCTACCAATACTAGCACCTGCATACCTTAGAAATGCCGTCATAAACATGGAAACACGTTCTAAATATATCAAAGGTTGCTATGATCAATGTCAGATAACAAATCCTACATTAAACACAATTTGTTAACAGAGATTCATCATAGCAACCTTTCGATATATGTGGAGTGTGTTTCATATTTTGTTACTGACAGTGTTTACCACCCCGGAGACTGACTCTAACAGTACTGGGCACAATAACAATGCCTGCACTGTGCCCAGGACTGGTGTGGGGGCCAGGGCTGCCAACCACCTCTCTCTTTGCACAATGCTGACATAGGTATGGGAGTGTGTGTATGTCTATCCAGTGTTTTGTGGCTGCCTACACCTTACTGAGCCCACGATGCTTGCACTGTTTCCAGTGTTAGCCTGCCAATATGCATAATGAGGAGCAAGGTACTGTGGGTATGGCCTGGATAGGGCAGCCTGGGCAGGATGCATCTACACAGGCCATAGGGCAATGGCTGGGACGTTGTAGTGCCCTGCCACCACTTGCATGGACAGGGTGGCCACAGCATGTCATGCTGGGGGGGGGGGGAGGGGTCACTCTCATCCTGACTGAGCAGTGACCATGGCATGGCTAGGTTCCCCCATAGTGCTATACAGTATTTCTCTCAAGTGATATCTATGAGTTTGCTTTTCTGGGGCCCAATCACTGATGTACCTGCTTGGTGTGTGTGTGCTCACATACCATTTTTGGGTGCATGAAGTTCTTCCAGGAACATGTGCTATGTACTAGCTAGCAGACTGTCTGCAGTTAGTATGTGTATGGCTGGAACCCTTTGCAGGGTGCAGTGGGTGGAGGCTGACTGTGCTCTCTGCTGGTGAATGTCAGATAGTGGTGGTGGGCAGCTGAGCTTTTCCAGGCCTACTGCTTATCTGCCAGTGCCCTATGTGATGTGTACAGATCTGCACTGACTGCCCTGTAGGGTGCCTGTTCCCCAGCAGGACTGGGGTTGATGGTCCCCTCTACTGTCACCATTTCAGAGATGTAGAATGTGGATCTGTTGCTGGGAAATCCTGTTCCCCACCCTGACCCACAGAGAGTGAGTTGGGTGGTGCTACATAATCCGCTTTTGGGTTCAAACACTACCCTTCTCTTATAACATGTGACCATGGCAACCACACAGGATATGCACTATTCTAGGTACATCATAGTCCACAAGGGCTAGACGTGACTGGGAAATACAGATGGACACAGATGTATCCTAGGTGGGCTGGGCGCCCCACCTCGCCCTTAGGGTGAGCACAGGCACCGCACAATGTCACGGTCTGTAGCTACTCTGTGCCAGTAATACACACGGTCAGTTCCCCCTACCAGGCCGGGGTGCTATAGAGACGCATACCCCATCTTGTGATCATATGTAGGCTGCTGATCTGCATGTGCCAGTGGTGTGTTAGACACTATAGAGATGTAGCCCACTGGTTACTTCTATGACTGCAGAGATGGAGATCATGGGTTTGATCCCACAATGGTGTTGTTTAATAAGGTTGTCTGAGGCTTTTTCTTTTAATTTAAATCAGTGCTGCAAGCAAAAACACCCTCACAGTGCCGTAGCTTAAGGTGCCTCATAAGGCGCCCTATAAGGCGCCCTATAGGGCACATTATAAGGTGCCTTGGCGGACAGGGCACTTTATAATGTGCCCTAGGGAGTGCCTTATAGGGTGCCTTATGCGGTACCTTAGGTTCCGGCACTGTGAGGGTGTTTTTGCTGGCAGCACTGATTTAAATTAAAAGGAAAAGCCTCAGACAGCCTCTTACATAACACCACTGTGGGATCAAACCCATAACCTCTGCCTCCACAGTCATTGCAGTAACCAGTGGGCTACATCTTTATAGCTTCTAACACCGCGCTGGCATGAACTTAGGCTTAACGCACGTTAACGTGCCACGGCGCCCACTATCACGCGATACAGATTCTTGCTACCTTGCTGCCGGAACACCCACTACTTTATATGGCATTCTTCACATTAACGCTGCAACTAGCGCCGGTAGCATTAAGACGGTTTAGTAAACATACCCCTATGTCTTTGCAGTTAATACATGGTATGTTAGCACACACTAATTCTGAAGGCTGCAGATAGAATGGAAATTTTAATGCCATCTCATAAGCAGGCGTAAAGTACACCAGGGGTAGCTTTTGTCTACTCAAGGAGTAATTTTATAAGGCACACCTACATTTCTGTGCATGTTTCCATGTGCAAACCATAGTATTTTAGTGATTTACACTTACAAATGACCACTTACAGACAGCCCGATTCAGGTAGGGGCACGTCCGGGCTGACCAGATGGCTCCAAGCAAGATGGGCCCGTTTGGACCCGATTCTGACCTTAGCCAGAATCGGGCCCAGGGATATACAGGGAGAGCCAGAGGGGGAATTGGGTGCGGATGACTTGAGGGGCTGCATGTTCCACCAGGACGTGCAGCCCCACAACCCACATCCCAGAATTGGCCCCATAATATAGTCAGTTGTTATCCTGAAAGTGCACTCGGTAGACCGATGGCGCATACCTTCTCTGTGGGCATGCACAAAGGCAGAGTTTGGGTGGAGCACAAAGTTATATATGTGAATTATAAAATACTATAATTTCTGCACATTCCTGCAAAATCAAAGCATGGGCATTTATACCAGCCTTAGCACCTAGTTTAATGTGTTTTTGAACACTTACACCCCTATTTCATAAAATGCACATGTTACTTATTTTATAAGATATGCATGAAATATGGACATTAAAAGTGCTTAAATCTAGCCAACCCTTATAAAGTTACACTCTTAATTTGGATTAAAGAGCCAAAGAACAGCAAACCTTTGTTCCTGGACTATCTCCACACATGTCAATTAATAAAGATACAGTAGGCCTTTTCTAATGTGTTTCTCTACGATGATGTTCTTCCTGCTATGGTACATGATAGAAGCTGAACTAACTGGCCCTGCAATGCAGGTATAGTTTTCCTTGCATTCCTTCAGTTCTTGCAGCTCCACTCTTCTGCTGTCCCCTCATGTTATGGTACTGGTGCGTGAGCTGACTCACTGATCTCTTGGGGCCTTCAATCTGTTCATAGATTTCATGATGGCCTTCCACAAGACTTTCTTGGAGGCTACGGATATCTTTAGGCTCTGCTGGCCAAACAGCTGGAAGTAGATGGAAATCTCCATCTCCAGCAGCAAATTAGTCTCCTCACTGGAGAAGCACACAGCAGCATTATGCTGAAAAGGTCAAAGCATATGCAGAATGCCTTGCTGGCAGATTATCTGGCTGATGTATGGGGACCCCGCCCTGCATGGCCCTCCCTGCCAGTTGTCGTTTTCCTACCCTTCTGATTTCCTTCTGCCTGAGGATTTGTGGGCTGTTGGTCACATGTGCCAGACCTTTTTCTTACATGGTTGCTCTTCAGTCTCTTCCCTGCCCTGAGTGGTGTCAGTGGCTAGGACTCTTTCTGTCCCTTATGTGCCCTTCCTGCTTTGCTCCTGGTGGCTGCCAGACTTCCTGCCACTCTTGCCCATCTCCCTCTACCAGTCCTTCCCCTGGCTCTTCTATGGGACCTCCTGGAATAAGCTCCTCCAGGACCCATCCTTTCTAGCTTTGACTTCTGGCAATCCATTCATACACTTCCCACTCTTCATTTTTGCCCTTTCACACTCAGCAAATTCCTTGCACGCTGAAAAATAACCAACCAAACCATAACTACAAAAATAAACATAACACCGACTCCAACTCCTACTCTCACTCCACTTATTTTCAGAAGCAAAGTAGTTTCTGGACATACATGTAGTGCCTCTCTGTCACTCCATCCAATGGGCCAGTATTCTCCACCCTCTTGACAGTAAAGAATTTTCATGCAAAGGACAGTTTTCTTTATTTAGCAGGCTGGAAGGCAAAGGTAGGGAAACACAAATACACAGTATTACTACTGTGTGGTGCCACAAACATACTTCTCTTAATATATGTTAAGTGCATGTTACAGCATTCCCTGCTCTTTAACGTGACCATGCCCCCATTTTGTCTAAAAATTTCATGCAGATAATTTTCAACTATTTGCAATGTAAATTTTGTCATTAACGCAAATAAAAATATTACCACTCTTAATAAGCTGGCCCGCAATTTTATCCTCTTTTCTCTTATTGTGCCATGTCTTTAACTTCTCCCTAATCACTGTTCCTTTTAGATATGTCATTAGCTATTGTATTCAGAAGAAATATTCTTTCTTCTCATACAGATAAAGATTCAACTTTCAGCTCTTTCTTCTCTAGTATTTTCAAATGCCATCTACTCAACACTCTTTGTTGTTTGTTTACTAAACGGCGATAAGGGAGCAGTGTTTTTCATGCCTTAACAGCAGCGATAAGGGGTTACCATGTGGTAAGTGTGCTGGGCGTGTTAGAGGTGTTTCAGCATTAAGGGGTGATAGTGGACACTTACTGTGCAGTAATACTACATTAAGGGATGGTAGTGGACAATTACCGTATGGTAATAGCACATGTTGCGGGAAGGTGTCTGGCATGTAGTTTAATGCAGAAAAGCCACTGAAACACTGAAAAGGGGGCAGGGAAGCCAATGAAGAAGGTATGGATGCAAGCACAATTAGTAGTTGATGGAATTGACTCACCTGATGCCTGGCAATGTGGCAGTATGTGTGATGAGCATGTTTGACCATACAGCAGGCCTATGCTTTTGACTAGGCAAGATTGGCGGCTGCCTAGTTATGATGGTCAGTGTAATTGTTGTCTATATCATGAGTGGGTGGTGCTGGCAGTAAAGTCAGCAGAGGGGATGCAGCAGTGGGGGGTGCTGTGACAGGCGTGCAGTCCTCGATAAACCTGAAAGCATACACTGTGCCATAAGCTACATTATAGTGTCTGTGAGGTGTGGACATGTATCCAGATGTACTGTCAGTGTGTGGCATGCTATAGCCCAGTACAGTGTCTGGGTGGAGGCAGCATGTGCCTGATGTGGGCAACAAAGGGAGGATTGTCCATGAGTGTGCAAGTGTAGCAGTCACAAGAGAGGTGTGTATGGTATGGCTAACTGCTGCAAATGACTCCTAATGGCCATGATGGGGCAGCTTACTTCCAGTAATTTGCCCCACCATGAATCTCCCTAAAGGTCAAAGGTGGATGCAGGGCTGTGCCATGGATCATCCAAACAGAGAATTTGCATTGTGTGTGGTGAGTGGATGTATGGGATCATACAGGCCAAAAGCATTTGGTGTGTGTGAACCAAAAGTAGCAGTTTTGAATTGGCAATTTTTTGTTTGGATCACAGAGACTCAATGCATTACAATTACAAACCCTTCTGCATGCCATTTTCTTCCCTTTTGTCTTTTGTACAACTCTGACAAATTTTCTGTGACTTGAGCGTTCCTTTATGATTGTTTAAAATCCATAACACAGGTACACTACCAAAAAACTGCCTCCAGTTTTGCAACTGATTCCTATAGATTTTGGGGTGCTGAATCCAGGAAAAATAGCCAAAATGTTCCATCACGTCACGTTTTCTTGCAAAATTAGATTTCTTACCCATATAAGGAATGTTCACATGATTTCTTTTTAGCCGACTGCAGTTTATTTTCTTGGCCCAAAATAGAGGTTGTAATGGTTAACTAACTAGAAACACTCCCTCATGATATTTTAGAGTGTTTTGTATTCATTTTATACATTAACAGGACAATTGGGAGGCGGGGGGCTAAATCCAGTACTCGCGCTGGCACATGTTCTTTCCTGTTCGCCTCGCCTCGTTCGCTCGCTCAAACACGGTGGTTGCGACATGAACGTTCCTGTCAAATTTCAGTTTCTTGCAAGTTCATTATTACCTTTTGTTTGCTCAGTCGTAATCCAGCTTTATTCTGAAGTGGTTCACTACAGTTGTAGTTTGCAGTGCTGTGTATTTGTGATAGCTCACAGAGCCAGAGGTTGCGTCAACTCTCCGGACAGTTTTTGTTTTATTTGTGGGGAATATACCGTGAAAAAGCGGCAGAGGAACATTTCTGCATTTATTAAAGTATATTTCGCCTATTTCGGTTTGAAGTTAGGCGATCAAGACAAACCGTGGGCTCCTCACAAAGTGTGCAAGACATGTGAGGAAGATCTACGCTTATGGATGAAAGGTAAAAAACAAGCATTTCGTTTCGGAATACCTATGATGTGGCGTGAACAAAGAGACCACAGCAGTGACTGCTATTTTTGCTCTTGCATTGTGAAGGGATACAACTTAAAAAATAAGAACGTAATAAGTTACCCCAACCTTCCCTCAGCAATTAGGCCTATGCCTCATAGCAACGAAGTACCTGTGCCTGAACCACCAAAATTTTTGGATCATATTTGTGTGGACGGTTCTGATCATGATGAGACTCATCAGATGGCTTTTCCCGATGAGTCCAATACTTCCGAGTTTGAAACTGAACCAGATCCGAAACCTGAACTTTTCTCTCAAGCTGAATTGAATGATTTAGTCCGGGATTTAGGACTCCCAAAAGATGCTGCCCAACTGCTAGGTTCTCGGCTTAAACAGAAAAATCTATTGTCACCAGGAACAACTTTTTATTGGTACCGCAACCGCGAGACACAATTTTTGAAGTATTTCAGCAAAGAGGAAGATTTGGTATTTTGCAACGATATATACGGAGTGATGGAAAAGTTTAAACTCAAGTATGATCCTGCTGAATGGTGGCTGTTCATTGATTCGTCAAAAGACAGCATAAAAGGTGTTCTTCTTCATAATGGCAACACATTCGCTTCAGTTCCTATTGCTCACTCTGTTATTCTCCAAGAAAAATACGAGAATTTGGCCCTGATTCTTCAGAAGATTCGTTATGATGAGCATAAGTGGATGATTTGTGGAGACTTTAAAATTCTATCCATGCTATTAGGGCAGCAATCCGGTTTCACCAAATATCCCTGCTTCCTTTGCTTGTGGGATAGCCGCGCCCGCGACCTACACTGGGGGAAAAAAGACTGGCCAATTCGGGAGTATTTGAGACCCGGTGAGAAAAATGTTCTTCATGAGAGCTTGGTACCTCGTGATAAAATTCTATTACCACCTCTCCACATTAAGTTGGGTCTCATTAAGCAATTCATCAAGTCCCTTCCAAAAGATGGTGAGTGCTTTCGGTACCTTTGCTCAAAGTTCCCCCGACTTTCTGAAGCAAAGCTAAAGGAAGGAGTGTTTGTTGGCCCTGATATAAGGAAACTCATTTCAGATGGAGCATTCGCTGAAACGATGTCTGAGAAGGAAAAAGAAGCCTGGGATTCCTTCAAGGATGTTATTCTCAAATTCTTGGGGAACAGGCGGGATGAGAACTATAAGGATATTGTTGCCAGGATGCTCAATGCCTTCAAAGAACAAGGCTGTAACATGAGCCTGAAAGTCCATTTCTTGCACTCCCATGTGAACTACTTTCCCGAAAACTTGGGGGCGTACAGTGAAGAACAAGGTGAAAGGTTTCACCAGGACATCAAGGACGCAGAGAGAAGGTACCAAGGAAGATGGAACTCCACTATGATGGCTGATTTCTGCTGCGGGAAACCCCAGATGAAAAATACGCCAAGCAGCGCACCAAGAGAAGCATTCGGGGGAAGAAGAAACGGGCCCACCAGGAGATTGATTGACCCAAGAATGACTTTAAAAGCTAAACTGTGTTGACAAATATCGTGTTTTTACTAAACTTTGAAATAAAAATTTGCTAGTTATTACCACAGTGTCAGATCTCATTTATTAGAATTTTATTTTCACACCATCGGGTGTTTGTCTTCATGTATTGCAATGGTGCGGTTTGCGTTTTCTATTCTTACATACCTGTACAACATTTTTTGCACATTTCTTTGCTTTGCTTTGTGTCTAACCTCGCTCTTATATGCTCAATGTTTGTGCACATGTATGTGGCTGTTTTAAGTGCAGACAATTTTGCTACCATCACAGTGTGTTTTGTTGACATTACTCTATTCTTATGTGCTGCCTTGTTACAATTTTCTTTATTCTTATTTGAATAACTACTAAACAATTAGTATAAAGAATTCATCCAAGAAACTTTTATCTCGATCGCACTCAATCTGAAACGTTCACCTCAAACTGCTAACCCAATGTAGCAAAAAATCTGTACGTGATGGAGCATATTGGTTACCAGATTTGGATTCAGCGCACCAAAAAACGTAAAAATCAATCGAAACATTAGAGGCAGTTTAAAAAAAAATTTTTTTAGTGTACCTGTGTAATCGTTTGACTGTGAACCTGTGTACAAAAATGCAATGTGTGCCTAAAAAGGTGGCTGTGTTTTCTGTTCCATGTATGTTAGCAGTGTGCATGCTTTCTTCTTAATTTCATTAGGTAGCCCTGAAAAGGGCTGCTTTTTGTTAATGGTACTTGAAGGGCCAGCCCTTGCCCTTTTTCACTAAACAACATCTGTCTGGCATGGAGTGGACCAGTTTGACGAGGTGTTCTTGCATTATGATGCTATTCCAGGCTGCAATCAGTGATTCAATCAGCTCTCGATTGGTCCATGGCTGCTTCTTGACAATCTCAACTGATATCTTGTATCAAAAATTCTCAGTCGGGTTGAGATCGGGTGATTGAGCTGGCCAGTCAATGTTCTGAACTCCATTTATTTTCTTCCAGTCGGTGAGGGTTTTCGCTCAGTGGCAAGGTGCATTGCCATCCTAGAAGAAATATCTGCCATTTTTATTAAATGTTGACATTAATCTCCAGAATCACTCTGAATAAGAATCAGAATACACAAAGAACACAACACAATGTCATCACAAGGGATAACCAGGTAAATATGTTACTCCTGGAATAGACCACAAAAAGATACACCATAATATGATCCAAGAAATATCAATAATCGGGTACATCACACCATCATAGAGAAATAAAGAAATCAGGGAGCATTGTTATTATTATATGGCAGCCGATATGGGACTAACACCTGCTACTCTGACTTCCCTACTTTGTAAAAATTGCAATAGTTGTTGGGACTCAAAAAACATATATTGTTTAGACTGAAAATTAACCACACATTTGCAAGGATATCTTAACTTAAATTGCGCTCCCAAGGCTATCGTTCTCTGGCATAATGCCAGGAACACTCTTCGCCTTTTCTGGGTATCTCTAGCCAAATCAGGAAAAATTAAAATTTTTGAGCCCATAAACTGAGATCGGGTCAGGAACACTGTACTTAAGTACAGGTACTTAAATTATATTTTACAAAAATATAATTTAAGTACAGTGTTCCTGTCCGATTCAAAGGCAAAGTTAACCAACAAAATAGCTCTGCTGGTCACCACATCTAAAGAGCTCTCCAAGAACTCTGAAAGATCCATTTGAGGAGGCATGGGCTCTGCAGCAGAATCCTGCTGCCCAACGACAAGATCGTCACATATTGAGCCCTTAACACTGGGGGCAATGATTCAGCAGGCATCGGAAGAACATCAATAAAGTACTTACGGACCAAGTCCAAAGGAGCCATCAATGGCGACCAGGGAAAATTCAGGAATCTCAAGTTATTCTTCCACAATTCATTATCCAAGAATTCTATTCTCCTTGCCTGAATTGACCGGTCTTTTGAATTAACAGCACTGAGGGACTGCAACTCCTCCACCTTTAATTCAAGCTGCGAGACTCTAGCTGCCTGAGCCACCACCTCTGAAGATGTTGAAGAGCACTGGACTTCGATATCTGACAACTCTTGTGAAACAGCCACCACAAAGGGTAGGAGGTACTGCTGAAGGGCAGAGATAGCTTCCCACAAGCTATCTAATGTAACAAGTGCAGGTTTCACCACACTCCCAGGAGGTCGAACTACCAGAACGCCGAAGGAGCTGCTTGCAACCTGCTCTACACCAGTACTGCCACCAGAGGGAGGCGATCCCACTTGACCTCCGACAGCAGAAACCGCCAACTGTATCTTCGCGGGAGCACCCTCCGCAGCCGCATGGACCTCCTGACCTGGAGACTCAATGCTCTACTGCCCCTCCCCGATGCAACTTCCGGGCTGTGCTGGGGATGCTTGAATGGGGCTGAGAGAAACCCCTTCCACGCTCAGATCCGCATACGCATTCTGCGGATCCCTCAAAGCCATATGAGCCGAGAGGGTACAAAAGCCGGCAATTGAAGACTGCACCAACCGGTCTGCCGGAGACGAGGTACCGGAGGGTTTCTGGGCATTCTGTTTCCTCTTTTTCCCCATTAGCGGCATGTGCAGGAGCCGGCTCAGAACCATCTAACTCGGCGTTCTACTCCGCCGCTATCTTGGATCTCCTACTCTGGTTTGTACTCTTCATGAGGAAATTTCCTCACATAGGTTTTGCCCTGGTCACCCAGAATGCAGAATGTGCTTTTATTGCTGAACAGAACTTTCTCCCAGTCAGCTTTGCTCCATATTGGTTATTTGGATGCCCATTCAATTTGTCTCTTCCTCTGTACCACTGTTAGTAGCAGATTCCTCCATGCCTTACAGCCCCTCAACCTGTACTCCAATCATCGTCTCCAAAGAGTGGAAGTGCAAACTGTAACAGAATATTTCTCCTTCCATTCCTGCAGAAGCTCACGGGAGGTTAGCTTATGATTGCCAAGAGATTTCCTTATCAAGGACCTGTCAGCCCTCTTGGTTGACTTTCTATGCCAACCACTATGATGTCAGTCCTGTGTATTTTCCGTCTCCTTATGCTCCTGCAGAATGTGGACAATCGTGCTCTGATTACAGCCAACCTTTGCTGCACTCTGTGGGCTGGAATACTCCTCGTCATGCAAAACCACCACCCAGACCTGGTCCTCCATTGATAGAAAATATGACCTCTTCAACATGCCAGTACTTTGAGCATCAGATGCGATACACACCAGTTGATACACATTAAATTCAAACCCAAAATATCATGCACTGATTAGCTATCAAAGATAACTTCCTATTGGCCAAGGAAGCATAGTATTCTATTGGTTCATTCAGGGGCAGCCCAAGGGCGGTGTGGAGCCATGTGTGGAGACTCATTGCAGGACCTCATTTGCATAAATATTTGCATAATGTTAACATGCACTAACGTTTTGTAAACATGCCTCTTAATGAGTGTATGGATAAAGAAAGACTACAAGATTTCTACATTACTATACTCCAGTGTCAACCGCCAGACACATTAGGAAGTAGTACAAACTCTGCCCATTTAGAACCCATTAAGTACTAGAAAATACACCCCAAAAAAATCAATCCCAACTGTCCAAAAATGTACTTTGATTTCAAACACAGCCCATATTTATTGGAACTGCAACACCTACCTATTTCCCCAAAATACCATTAACTCTATTATGTGAATTTAAATCCTATACCTTATTACCAATTTTTGTTGGATCACTCACCGTGAACAGGAACTTTCCTGCTCTCAAAGTGAGCCCTCCTTTTTATTCAATTTAAAAGTGACCCGAAGGCCAAAACAACAGAACTGGCAGCACTAATTAGCTGTCTAATCTGTATTCCACAACTCAATAGTCCCAACCGACACCACATCCATTCCACTTAACTTAAGTTGGAAATATCCTTCCGTGGTTAGCAGAGATTAGATCTTCCTTTTGTAGTGCCAGATAACCCATTCACTCTCATGGTATGGTTGGAAATCAGTCCAGCGCAAAGTTCACGCTACACCAATCAGTGTTTCAAGCCATGTGGCTTCTCAGCTCTTCCTCAGACGAATGAACTTTGCTCCAGTCCAGTTCCACTTAAATCACAGCTGAGAGAGACGTCAGAAGGGCAGTGACATCACAAGCTGATAAGGTATCCACCAATCAAAGATGTAAACTCCACCAATCAATTTCACTGTTCATACCTTCAGGAGTTACCGAATGTAAGTGAAAAATCCACTGTTGTTCCTTCAGATGTAATTGTGCTTGACGGTCTCCCCTCATAGGCAGTGGAGGTACAACATCTAAAATTCGCCAATATAAATCAGCAAAAGTATGGCCCTTAGCCTGACAATGCGGGACTAACGGGGCCAATGCCACTTTAGAGTTGATACGAGAACGGTGTTCCAACAACCGTTTCCTGATTGGACGAGTGGTTTTTCCCACGTAGAACAAAGGGCACGGACAAATTAAAACATATATTACAAAAGGAGTAAAACAGTCAGAATTATGAATGGAAAAATAAACTCTCCCTGTTTTAACGTCTTCCCACTGATCACCCTGTAATGTAGTCTCACAAAAATCGCAACGACCGCATGCAAAATGGCCCTTCTGCACAGATAGATTCTCAACAGATGCAGCCTCACGGGTCTGGACCACCCAATTGCTGATGGTCCGTGATTGCTTATAAGCTATCATTAAGGGCTTTTGAAAACAACAATGTAGAGACAATAAGGACCAATGCTGTTTCAATATCGCCACTATTTTAGAGGCATATGGCAAATAAGGGAGAACTCCTATAGAAACATAGAAACATGATGACAGAAAAAGACCACATGGCCTATCTAGTCTATAACCCTATCAGAGGACTCAGACCAGACCGGAGTCTCCATCCACCATTCAGGATGAATGTGTAAAGCCCGTTTATACGCCATATGTATCACTGAGTGGGGGTAGCCCCGATCCCGAAGGCGCCGCTTTAGATCTTGAGCATGCTTCTGATATTCAAACACCGAAGAGCACAGTCTACGAATACGTAAAAACTGCCCAAAGGGTAATCCTCGTCTCAAAGCTGGAGGGTGGTAGCTTGAATATTGCAATAACACATTGCGTTGTACTGGTTTTCTATAAAGGGAACTCTCTAACAGAGAACCATTTAGCACCAAAAAAAGATCCAAAAACTCGATCGCTTTGTTATGATATTTCGGAGTAAACTGCAAGTTACTATTCAATGTGTTCAACCATTGAAGAAAACACTGTAAGGAGGCCTCCGAATCAACCCAGATTAAAAAAATGTCATCTAAGAACCTCCTCCACAGTAGTACATGCCGAAAACCCTCTGAACAATACACAAAATGCTCTTCAAAATTTGCCATGTACAACATAGCCACCGTCGGTGCTACAGTGGCACCCATAGCCACCCCGAAGCGTTGATGAGAAAAGGTGGACCCATATGCAAAATAGTTGTGAAATAAGACCAGCCGCAACAGACTCAAAACAAAACTCTTAGGTAGTCTCTCTGGCAAAGGAACATCTAGAGTGGATAACACATTATAGGCATCCAATTGAGGAATGTTCGTATAAAGGGAGACTACATCTAAAGTCACCAGAAAAGAACCCTCTGGGATAGTCAACTGGGAGGTTAAAGACAAAAAATGAAAAGAATCTTTAATAAAAGACTTCACTGTTGTTGTTAAGGGCTGGAAAAACAGATCACAAAATTTGGAGGACGGTTCCAACACCGAACCCCTACAGGACACGATGGGCAGACCTGGCGGATCGTGCAACGATTTATGGACTTTAGGTACCATATACATAACCGGAACTGCCGGGTACGCGGGATTCAGAAATTCATACTCCTTCAATGTGATCCATTTACGATCTAAAGCTTCCAAAGTTAAAGATTTCAGGCGCTGCTGCAATTCTGAAGTAGGATCAACTGACAACACACAGTAGTATTTTTCATCCGAAAGATGAGCCATCATTTTCTGATGGTAATTTTCCACATTCAAAATGACCGTAGCGCCCCCTTTATCAGCTCGCCGAATTACCAACTCTTTATCAGCTCTTAAAGATTTCAAGGCTTAGAATTGTTGCCGAGACATGTTAGAACATTGCCGCACGCCAACAGATTCCAGTTGAGTCAAATCTCTCAAAACTAAATTTTGAAAAGTCTGGAGAGCTGCATCCATGCTAATGGATCTAGAAACATTCTTACACAATGAATCATCTTCTGAAAGCCCTACCTTAGATCGAAAATAATACATAATATGCAATTTGCGAAAAAACTGATGAAGGACTACTCGCACCCGGAAGGGATCATAAGCTGGAGCTGGAACAAATCCCAAGCCATACTCCAAAGCTGCTTGCTGATCCCGAGTCAGTGGTCTTCCTGACAAATTGATGATTGTTGACGTGTCTGAGATCTGGTGGATGGGCCCCTCCAACCCTGCTGTTGAAACTGACGCATTGGCCGTCGATATTGAGGGCGGCCGCGGTAAAAACCCCGTTGTGGCTTAGATGCTTCCCCACTTTTAACAGAACTCGCTGCCCCTTCCGAAGAGTCAGAAGTAAAATCCTCAGCCGAATCCTCAAAGGTAACTTTCTTATGATCACCACCTGTGTCTTTTTTATTTTGTCTCCAGGTATACACCTGATCCTTAGCATAGTCTTCAGTATCTCGCGAGAATTTCTGAATCTTCAAAACCCACAGCTGTCCCTGACGTCTCTCTCAGCTGTGATTTAAGTGGAACTGGACTGGAGCAAAGTTTATTCGCCTGAGGAAGAGCTGAGAAGCCACATGGCTTGAAACACTGATTGGTGTAGCGTGAACTTTGCGCTGGACTGATTTCCAACCGTACCATGAGAGTGAATGGATTATCTGGCACTACAAAAGGAAGATCTAATCTCTGCTAACCACGGAAGGATATTTCCAACTTACGTTAAGTGGAATGGATGTGGTGTCGGTTGGGACTATTGAGTTGTGGAATACAGATTAGACAGCTAATTAGTGCTGCCAGTTCTGTTGTTTTGGCCTTCGGGTCACTTTTAAATTGAATAAAAAGGAGGGCTCACTTCGAGAGCAGGAAAGTTCCTGTTCACGGTGAGTGATCCGACAAAAATTGGTAATAAGGTATAGGATTTAAATTCACATAATAGAGTTAATGGTATTTTGGGGAAATAGGTAGGTGGAGTGGAGGAGTGGCCTAGTGGCCTAGTGGAAATTGGAGTGGAGGAGTGGCCTAGTGGTTGGGGCAAGGTACTTCAGGCCGGAAGGTCGGGGGTTCAAATCCCACTAGAGGACAGCAACCATGGGCCGGAAGGACTGGGGTTTCTAGTCCCACAGGTGCTCCTTGTGGTCTTGGGCAAGCCACTTAACCCTCCATAGCCCATGTTCCCTGTAAAATAGTTATCTCCAAGTTTTAATGCCCTGTTCAATGTAATTTCAGTTTGTTCAATGTAAACCGCACTGATGCAGAATAGCGCGGTATATAAGAGAATGTAAATAAATAAATAAAATAAATAAATAAATATAGGTGTTGCAGTTCCAATAAATATGGGCTGTGTTTGAAATCAAAGTACATTTAGAACCCATAGCAAACCCGACGTATCACAACAGCACTACCAGACCTCACAAAGCATCATACCCTACCTATCAAAAGGCAACATTGCAAATATTAAAACAATACATCTCAGAGAATGCCAATACATCTCCTACTGGGGAAAGAGAACAAGTGGCACTGTCAAATAGAAACTACCTAATCAGAATTCCTCAGCTCGATTACACATGCAGAACATAGACCAACACCAAACAAAAACAAGGGGTCACAATTTAGAAATAGGAAGACAATAATTAAACTGGTAACCCCAAAAGACAAACTTGGAATGTACAACAACACTGGAGAAATAAAACTATAAATTAATTTCCTCTTGTATTAAACAAAACACAAAGACGTTATCAGTGCACATTTCCCAGAGCTGATATATTCCAGTTAATAAATTCAAAATAAAAAAGTATTTTTCTACCTTTTGTTGTTTGTGCATTTTATTTTTCAGTTTCAATTGCTCCAGTCACTTTCTTCTGTTTTTTTTTCATGTCTTCTGCTAGCTCTCCATTGTCTGTTGTCCATTTGTCCTTTCTTTTCTCTTGTAGTGTTTTTCCATTCTCTCTCTACATCTGCTTTAACATACTGATCTTTCCCCTTTTGCTTTCCTCCATTTCTTTCTTTATTCCTTTTTCATTCACTCAAATTTCACCCCTCCATCCTCAATCTCCACTTACTCTCCCAGTACCCAGCCAATCATAGATTTTTTGTCCCTCCCACAAAAAATATGTTTTCCCCTCTCAGTCCTCACTCCCCCAGCCCCATCCCATTCTAGTCCTTCCACAACATCAGCTCCCTTCTAGTTCCAGCCCCACCCAGCATCTGCTCCCTTCTAATCCCATTCTCCCATCCTCCCATCAGTCCATTTCCAATCCTAGTCCACCATCAGCCATTTCCAATCCTAGCCATCAGCCCATTTCCAGTCCTATCCTAGCTCCCCATCAGCCCATTTCCAATCTTAGCCTCCCCATCAGCACATTTCCAATCCTTGCCCCCATTAGCCCTTTTCAGTCCTATCCTAGCCCCCCATCAGCCCATTTCCAGTCCTAGCTCCCCATCAGCTATTTCCAGTCCTAGCCTAGCCCCCCATCCGCCTATTTCCAGTCCAAACCCCCCTCACTCAGTCCATTTTCAGTCATAGCTATTTCCAGGCTTAGCCCCCCCCCCCTGCTCACCCACCCCTCTTAGAGCCCTGACTGACTTTTAGAGAGAGCCAGAGAGGCCCCAGCTCATTTCTGACAGCTACTGAAGTGAAGAGCACCTTTTTTCTTCACTTCAGTAGCTGTGTTGTAGTATAGGCCGCTGGTGCGCTGAGTGCTGGGAAACAGGAAGTTCCCTTTGACCTCTGGCGCGCCAGCGGCCTATACTACAAAACAGCTGCTGGTGAAGGAAAAAGGCACTCTTCACTTCGGCGGCTCTCAGAGGTATGGTACCAAAAAGCATGTGCAAAATGTTGGCGCGGGGCCCTGTGTTAACAACATTCTCGCACAATGGACAGGTCGGCCCTAGGTTCATTTCGATCCCGCTTAGACATACAATCCAGTTGATCGTGCTGGGAAATTGTTTCCTCATGACAGCCATACAAAAGTTCACAGACAAGTAATTTTGCATGCAGAAATGTCTGACTTTTGCTACAAAGCAGTATATAATAAGCCGGAGGTCTGTTACAGAATTTAGAAAGATTGTCAAAATTAAGCTGAGAATAGTTTGATCATGCAGCCTATGCAAGACTTTTGCACACTACTGTATAATGACTGTCTTAACCCTTCCCTCATGGGCACATGGCCCTGGAGAAACCTCCTCGGTGTGAGTTATATGTGGATTACATGTATCTTTATTTTTTTGCTCCAAGATATTTCACTCTATTCTTTTTTATATTTTGTGTTATGTCTGCCATTTCTGATTGGATGCACTGAAAGTAACAAGTGCGGAACTCAATAGTTTTTCATTTTATTTCATCCTAACTTCTCTTTTCCTCCCCTCTGCATTTCTCCCCCACTGCTTATAATCTGTTAGGATTGCTGGCTGGGATGTAGATAGCCAGCGAATGGAGGCCTTATTTTGGAGGATCATGGCTGAATTTTTGGCAGCTGGTAGAAACTGGGAACAGATCCAAAGGCATTTGCAAATGCTGTTTATTGCTAAGCAGGCTTTTACAGTACTTTTAGCAAATGAAGCAAGTCCATAAGGCAAAGCATAGTTCAAACAAACTTTTCACATTACCCTTTGTAAACAAAGCAAGCTCACGAGGCAAAAGCAAGTTCCACATTTCAATCAAGTCAGAGCAATTAAAACAAGTTGAAAGGTGCACACTTAGAGTGATTCCATAACATCTATGCCTGGCCTGTTTAAAGGTCGAACTCGGAGACGAGGCCGAAGTATACCCATTTCAGGAAAAGCGAGATTAGATGCACCAACTATTCCAGAATCGGGGACATAGCCGCACACTCACTCAACGTATTCAGTGAGGATAGATGCAGCTGTCACACCCCGTTCCTGTGCAGTCACGCCTCCACATACAAGATGTGCCACTGCACACCACTTCACTGTTGAAGGTACAGTCTATCTGCTGCCAAATGGCCATAAATGAACACATGGGCATCTTGACACACCTTTCAGCAATGCAGGAATGGCAGTAGGGGCACACCAGGTCACCTATGTCACCAGTTACCACAGACAACTGTCTGTAGAAGGCACCATGTTTACCAGGGTACAGCTGAGGAGGATCCCCAAGGCTGACTGTCACAACAAATCACAACACCTAAGGGTCCCTGAATGGCAGCATGAAAAGAACAGACAACAGTAATACATGGCCAAGAGTGCCCGCAGAATCCTTACGAAGATACCGGAGCCTGCAATATCATTTCCCACACATGCAAACTGTCAGCTAGTCAGGATCTTGTCCTCCCTAGGGGTCCGGTGCTGGCCAGGATGTCATATTCCCCCTCCTGTGCCTCCATCACACCACATACACACACAGACACACACACACACACATACACATACCATCACATGCACACACACACAACACACCTCTGTATCAATGATGCCATGCACCTGTACAACACAACTGGTACAACACCATGGCATGACGTCCTAGGACCCCATATCATCTCTACGCTCAGCACCCAAGCCAGCTTCTCTCCAAAGCACAGGCACACCGGTTACAGACACAGTTGCCACTATCATGTTTCCATGTGGGACGCCGTGCAATGTTGAGCAAAATGTTTCTATGTCCTGCCCATATTCCTTGTTTCTGCAGATATGAGATGTATGTCCATGAGGATCTCTGGGAACATATACTGGCCTTTCTGAATTTGGTTGGCACATGGTGGCAGATGACCATGCCCCCATTCTGTCTCCTCCCACCCACATACCGAGATCCCTGCACAAGTGCCGTGTGCGCATGGGGCCGCAATGGTTCTGAATATGGTTGTGCACATTTTCGCTATGAAAATGTCTACCCTTACGTCTTGGTCTATTCACTATTCTTGGTATTTGCTGTTCAGAATGACCTCCATAGGCGGTTATCCCATAAACCAAATAGACCATATGCACGTGTATCTCCCGAAAACATCTACCATTGTATTCTGAAACATGGCTCCCGGGCACGTCCATGATGCAAAGAGAGGTATCTCAGAAAATGCCCAGGAGCGGTGGAATGGGGGCATGGTTTGCCACAGAGACGTATATAGTGTATTCAGGAAAGACGCATGTACGTTTTATGTGTTCCCCATAGATGTGCCCAGTATTCCAGATGGAGACGTGGAATAAGAACAGTACTATTGCAACCTCCTCCTTGCTGGTCTCCTTCTGAATCATCTCTCTCCTCTTCAATCTTTTCAAAACTCAGCCATGCGGCTACTCTTCCACCAGCCTCGATATGCTCATACAACCTTTCTTCTCAAGTACCTTCATTGGCTCCTTATCCATTTCCATATCCAATTCAAACTTCTATTGATCTACAAGTGCACTCATTTTGCTGCTCCTCACTACTTTTCCTCTCTAATCTCTCCCTACACCCCTCCTTGGGAACTCCGCTTTTCTGACAGATCGCTTCTATCTGTGCCCTTCTCTTGTACTGCCAATTCCAGACTTTGATCCTTCAATTTGCTGCTCCTTATGCCTGAAACAAACTATCTGAGTCTGTACACCAGGCTTCATCTTTGGCCCTTTTCAAATCCAGGCTGAAAGCTCAACTCTTCAAGGATGCTTTTGGATTCTGACCCACTTATTCTCCTATATATTTCCTTACCACTCCCCTAGATATATCCTGTTGTGTTGTCTGTCTTGACTAGATTGTAAACTCTGATGAGCAGGGAATATCTTATATATATGTCTGGACAGTGCTGCATATGCCTTGTAGTGCTATATAAATGATCAATAGTAGTAGTAGTAGCAATTTCTGAGTTACCTGTCCAGTGATTATAAGCTATAGAACTGATATTGAGTTGGGCAGGCTATGATCCATAGCGGTGCATAGCCTGACCACCAACACCCCGAACCCAGATATTCACTTCCGCGCTGGCGAAAGTGAATATCCAGGTTAGACCAGATGCCCCGGCAGTCGCAAAGGCTACACGGATAGCAGCGATTTTTGTTGCTACCCGCATAGCCTCTGTGTCTTAAAGATAGGCACGTTTTTTTCTCGCCTACCTTTATGGCACAGAGGGCTACACAGATAGCAATGAAAATCGCTGCTATCCATGTATCCCCTTCCTCCACCCCAGCTCCACCTCAGAACGCCCTTAACACACCCCATTGCTATGTGGATAGCATCTGGGCACATTAGGGACTTAAATGGAATATTCGAAGGGCACTAACTGTGTAGGTGACTTTGAATATCCCGATAAGGCCCTTACACGGATAACTAAGGAAGTTACCCATGCAAGGGCCTTTGAATATCGGATCCAATGTGCATAAGTTAAAATACATTACAGGATCCATACAACTTAAAATATTTTATGTAAAACATGCAAATGTAAAACAAATTCTGTATAAATATGAAAGCCATCATCCAGATGAAACATTAAATCACAATTACAGTCATGCAGTTATGCGTCAATGTCTGTTATTTAATCACAGTGCACATTTTTCTGTAATGGATCCTGTAGAAAGTAACATGCATGAATGGTATTAGCACACTGTTAGTAAATGATCCCATACATGTATCCAAGCACACAAATCAAAACTTTTCACAACTTTACTTGGTTCCAGACTGTGCAATATTTCAACATTACTTCAGCATGATTCCTCCATATCTACTTAATTCAAAATACTACTTTTCTCTTATTCAGTCACAATTATACCATATTGCATCATTATTCCATAAATGCAATTGTTCCCTTTTTATCCTTCTAAAGATGTACCTCATTTAACATGGATCCTTGAGCATATTTTAGCATTCCAATTTGAGATGACTTGTCCAAGCCATAGTATTTTCAATAACATCATATGGATGAGAAAATTGGACAGAGAAAAAGATAGACAGGAAGAAAATTGATACCTTCGAATTATGGTGCTGGTGAAGAATACTGTGTATCCCATGGACTGCCCAAAGAACAAACCAATCAGTACTACAGGAAATCAACCTAAGCTTTCTTTAGATGTGCAGATGACACGACTGACTTTCATACATTGGACACATCATGCGAAGAGAGAGATAGACGTCATGCTTGGCAAAGCTGAAGGTCAGTGCAAAAGAGGAAGGCCAGCAATGAGATGGATCAATACAATAACAGCAACTATGGGTGCCACTCTATTAACAATGAGCTGCCTGACTGAAGTCCAAACATTGTTTAGGACAACTATCCAGAGGGTCGCCATGAGTTGGCACCAACTTGATAGCACTGAACAACAAAAAAGATGTGCATGGAAGAAAATTTTGGTTTATTTTTATCATTTTTGGACTTTTTCCCAATTTTCACACATTAATTCTTAAGTTAATGCCATTAACATTGATTTTCCATGCAGTAATTTTGGAAAGGCATGCTAATGAACGCACATTCCTACAACCTCCATTTTCAGTTCAAGGAATGTGTATTCAGCAGCACTAATCCTGATTACTTTTATTCTCTTATTTAACTACTTCCTGAATTTTAAGATATCAACAAACTGCGCCCTCTTAAAGAATGAGTCATTATCTGTATACAGAAAGTACCCTGCACTTTGGGTTTTTATTTCTTTTGAATGCACTTATGCAGTCAGCACCACCTGTGACTGCATAGGTTGCTGTAAATATTGACTTTCAAGATTATACAGAGCCACCATTACCATTATTTAAGTTTAATTAAACATGAAAAGCTATTTCCATCTTTAAATTATTGGCAATATTAAGAATGCAGCTTTCAAAAGTATTTCTACAGGCAAAGTACTTCCATTGTCATGGAATTAGGCTTTTAGAAAAATTGTCCTTCCAGTATGCCTGTAAATATATGCGTATACAACCTGTGCATGCATACACTTATCAGGATTATACCGGGATGGGAGCACTATATGCATATATTTTAGAAAATGCATGCATATCTGTTTAAAATGACTCAGCAAATTTCTACATGATAGAAATCAGATGTAAATCTAAATGTTTAAATTCCCTGGGGGTGATTTTCCAACCCAAACTACAGTTATATCTTCATTTGGAAAATTTACTGGTAACCACAAACAAGAAAATCATGTGCATACTATTTACATGTGTGTTTGATTATAAAATGACCATCTTAATTTGTTCAAGAACAAATGGGACAAGACTCACAGATCCTGCATTTGATCCAGCAGGGCAACAAGAAGCCCATACAAGGGGAGTGTGTGATGCCTGTTCTTCAAGCATTGTCTGATGTGGTTTGGGAGGACCTGGTGGGGGTATAGTGGGATCAGGGCAAGGGCATTCTTGGGATTCCCCTCCTGTGTTCTTCAATCTCTTAGAGACCCTCCCTGCCCCCCATGCACTCACATGCACCCTGTCTATTAGCATTCACATTATAAATTTGGCACGGATAGGCAAGGATGGTGTGATTTTTTTTGGCCATCAGCCATGTTGTCTCCTCTCAGAACTCTCAATATAAATCTGTCTCTGCAATGGATTTTGGTGAAGGATGATACCCTAGATAAATGTGCAGATAGAGAATATGCTGTCTTATAAAATGCACTGCAGAATCAGGTCTCTTATCATTGATCATGCATCTTGCTATCAGGTCTTATTTGAAATACTCTAAATTGGTTCTGGCCCCTCCTAATAGCTTGCCATCAACGGCATGGCAATAAGCATTTTGTAGTCCCCTTATACTCTCTGATCAATCTTCCAGAGAGTATGCAAGTCCCAATCTCATTGTTGTCTCATTGAAACTTACAAATATATTAGCCACAAAAGGTTATGTTGAGGTCAATATTCAACCTACTTATACACTAAAATGTGAGTGCCCACATAGATTTTTGCTGAGTGGCCAAAATGTATCTATAAGGAAGAGGTGAGGATAAGAATAGAGCCTAATTAGGGCCTAAAGTGATCTGAACAGAGGGAAAATTCAGCTGTTCTCCATATGATGTTATACATTTAGGTGAAATGCACAGAAAGCAAGTATCTGATCAATATTTAAATGCCATGGTCTGTCTTTTTTTTAAACATTGACTGTGACATTTAAAGATGCATAGGCCACTTCTGAATTCCAGACATCCAGACGGGCCAGGGATGCACCCGATTCTGCTCACACAAGGGCTAGATGTCCTCGCGAGAGCAGAATCGTGGTATAGTGATTGGATGTCCTGGACATGCCCCAATTCAGACACCTTGGACATCGTCACATCCCCGGCTAGCTCAGACTGGCTCCTGCATGGAGCCGCAGTGCCATGGCATCATATAGAAGCCGTGTTCCCAGCGGCAACAGCAGACTCTGCTTTCCCTGCAGCCCAACCCCTAATCGGGACTTCCATGGCCAGGATTGGGCTGTGGGGCACTCCCTGACCTCCCACCTGTTCTCTGCGCCCATTCTCCGGCAGTCCATGATGTCCAGGGGGACTTATTCCACCTCCAAGGTGGAATAAGTCCCACATTTAAATGGCCAACCCGGACGTGCAGGGCCGACCTCGGAATCAGCCCTGTACATCCAAGGTAGGCATCATGCCACTGGCCCGCCCCTGCGCCTCCCTTGGCCTGCCCCCTCGTACCTCCCTTGGCACGGCCCCTCCCACCCCCATACAGAGCTCCCTGCACATCTCTGCTGTACGTGTGGGGAGCTCTGTGGATAAAATTGCCACCCAAGCATTTAGCAGGGATGGACGTCCAAACCGGACGTCCATCCTCGCTAAACACTGCTCAGAATCTACCCCAATTTGGATTGTGATCAAGACTAAATAACCAGACAGAATGGTGAGCAACACCTTTATCCAGATAGGGATGATATTTGGGTCTGCTATCCAGATATCCATCCGGTTAATGTTAAACAGGTTTTTTGCGGTCCTAAACCTTTCCAGACAGTTATCCAGATAGCAGACTAAATATTGCTGCTATCCAAATAATTCAAAGGGAATGCCTACGCTCCACCCTACTATCTAGCTGCCACTCTCTAGATAAGTGCTCTTGAATATCAAGGCCCATAACTTTCAAAGGTTACTTTTAAATCTTGACCGCTTCTCTGTAATACATTCTGCTAGAATCTCGTTTGTCATGCGTGAAAGCTCTGTGCAGCCGGGACTGCTTCTTATAAATATCAGTACAATGCTGCATGTGTCTGGCAGCACTTTAGAAATGATAAGTGAAAGAGTACGCATCATGTGTGTATTCAGTGGCAATTGACAAAACATATGTATAAGGGTGTGGCCTATAGCAGACTACCTCTTTATTAGTACTACTACACCTGTGTTACCAAACTGGAACACTACCTTCCTGTAAGCTATCCCACTACTTTAGAATACCAGTACAATTACAGCAAGGACTAAAGCCAAGACAAAAACATTCTTTTACAATAACATTCTTGCACTACTTCTCTGGCCAGGTTTCCACACACAGTACAAACCCCTGAAACTAAACTCCAAAGGCAATGTCACTAGATACATCAGGGAACAATTTCTGTGCTGGAAATTGCTGACACCCGCTAAATACTCATCCTGTTAAAGTTAGATAAGGAGGTGTATGATGTGTTCAAGTTCGCCTTTGCCTGCTCAGTTAACCTATGGAGATGAGGCTTTTGCATAATTTCTGGCATGGAAGCTGTTGATCTTTGAAGGAAAACCTTCCCTGTTGAAAAAAATCTATTGCTGATCTGTTAGCAGCTGACATTGCCTAAGGGTGATCATTTTTGAAAGCTGTGCCCTAGTTACAGAATCCTTTAGCCTGGCTAACATTTCCCCAGGGAGTCTCAATGCATTCCGGAGCCAAGTCCTATTCTTAGAAAAATAATACCTGATAGGGTTCCTCGGTCTTATTTCAGCTACAAGTATTTCCAGTGTTGAGACTGCTGGTTTGAAAACTGCCAAAAAATCAAAGCATAGACTGGCGCAGGTAGTGATTTACCTGCCACTTGTTTCTAATACATTGGAAGTGGCAGGGAAATGTCAGCACAGTGCTGCATGTATTTGGTAGCACTTTAGAAATGGTTAAGTGGAAGAATAAGCTTCATGTGTGTATTCCGTGGCAGTTGACAAAACATATTTATAAGGGTGTGGCTTTATTTAGATGTCTCTAAATGGCTGAGTGATAACAACCTTAAAATAAACTACAAGAAAACAGAAGCCCTTTTCATAACAAAGGACAACACATTTTCTCCTCCGACACTCTAACACTAAACAACATTCAAGTACAAGTTCAACCAGAATGAAATACCTTGGCACCATCCTCAATCAACAATTCACCTTTAAACAACAAATTAAAAAAATGCCGGGACAGTTTTCTTCGAAGCCAAACCTTGCAATGCCTCCGATCGCTCCTCGATCCTCCAGACTTCTGCTCAGCACTCTAAGCAATAAGCCTTCCCCATCTCGATTACTGCAACTCTATCTACCAAGGTCTTCCACAAACCACCCTACTCCCAATATCCACAGCTCTACATACAACAGCACACATTCTGCAAGGAGCATCGAAATACAAACATATAACACCCATCCTCAATCAACTCCACTGGCTTCCAATAACAAGCAAAATAAAATACAAGACCATCCTCCTAACCCACAAAACTATCCACTCACACTCCAATACACACCTCCACACCCTACTATATACCCAACAATCAAACAGAACCAAACATCCACACAGAACACACTCACCATCCCCCCCCCCCCCCCCGCAAAACCCAAATACAACTAACAGACCTGCAAACAAACCTTCCAACTGTATGGTCTGTCCATCTGAAATACTCTGATGCAATAAGAAACACCTCTGACATGCTCTCCTTCAGAAAATAACAAAAAACCCCATCTATTTTTGGAACATTTCAGTCCTACGACATAACCACTCCCCCCATCACCATCCACTACCACCTACTGAAGATGTTTCAAGTAAAATATAAAACAGTGGATTGCTCACCCATTGTGTATAGTTAACTGTTCCAATTCTTCCCAATGTTCACTGTACATAGTTAATATGTTCTTTGTTCTATGAAATCCGAATGATGTTCAATTGTTCCAAGTAAACCATTCTGACCAGGCGAAAAGTGGTATATAAACCTTGCTAAATAAATAAATAAAATAAATTTGCCCATGGGCATGCATTCATTGAAGTAGCATTTTCCTTTGGTGAAAAGAAGAAATCTGAAAACAGAATTAGTATCTGATCTTTCTCAGAGTGCCCTGCTTGCAACCCCTGGCAAGCTTGATTGCAAATCAAATAATACATACAGAGCACACGGTCGCCTCCAGAAAGTGATTGGTTAAGATACATTTAGGGCCATTTTCAAAGGAATTTGAGTAATCCTGTTAAATTCCTGGGGCTGAAAATATTTCCACTTAAGTGACCAAAAATATGGGCACTCTTTCTGCTTCTAAAATGGCTCTGGGAATGCCTCTGTGCTTTGGACATTTCAAAATAACCCCCACAATTTGTATCTTGTTATAACGGTGTCTTCTTTCCACTAGATCTCAAAGATACCAATTACATCTGCCTCTTCATTCAGTGCTATATACTCTAACTTTCCCATCTTATTTTTAAGCTCCTAGCATTTGAATAAAGGCATTTCAAAGTATGTTTTTTGTCCATATTGACAACCTACTTATCATGTGGCAGGGATAATGTGGAATCTTTCAACTCTGCTGTTTACTTAAGGGCATCTTGACTACTTTTACCTTTATTGCAACCTCTCTATTGGGATGTTCTAACCTCCCTGTTTTAGTAGTATCCTTCAAAGGTACATTATTCCAAGTCATAAACTCCTGGCAACTGTTGGCTTTTCCTCAATATCTAATTTAAAAAACTGTTTTTACCCCTTTTTAAAGTTTAATGCCCTCTTCCCTGAACCATCGTCTCATCCATGCTTTGAAACTCCAGAGCTCTGCTGGCCTCTTGGTCCTGCATATGGAATAGGGTGCATTTCAGGGAATGCTTCACCAAAGGGCCTCAATTTCAACTTTCTACCTGAAAGCCTAAATTTGGATTCTAGAACTCCCCTCCCATACTTTCCTATGTTGTTGGTGCTCACATGTACCAAGACAGACATCTGCTGCCAGGCACTGTCTAGAATCTGGGTGACAAGTAAGATAAGTTACCTTCACATCAGGCAGGCAAGTGACCAAATTATTTTAATGTCCACCAGCCATCCAACTATCTACATGTCCATTGATCAAATCACCAACTAAAATGGTCGTCGAAACTCTTTCCTCCTGCACAGAAGCCCCTAGAGACATATCCTTGATGTGAAAGGATATTGCATTCCCTGGAGGGCAGATCCTAGCTACAGGATCATTTCCTGACACATCAAGATGTTTTCCTTCTAGATGATCTCTCTCCTCTAAGGGTGCACTGAAGCAGCCAAACTGGAGGTGGGACCTTTCTACTATGTCCCTGTAGGTTTCCTCTGTATATCTCTCTGTCTTCCTCAGCTCCTCCAAGTCTTCCACTCTAGCTTCTGGAGACTGCATTCTTTTTCTGAGAGCCAGGAGTTCTTTTAACCAGCTATACACCTGATTTCTCACCAGCTGGGAGTTAATCATACCTGTGGCATACAGTGCAAAAGATTGGATGGTCCCCGTCTTGCTGCTGGACTGCCATCCACATCTTCGTATTAGTGAGTTTAGTTGTTTAGAATTGTTGAGGGAGTAGGGATACTTAAATTAATATAAAGGCCTTTAGGAGTATTTGGTATATATTATACTTTAATATTTGTTTGAAGTGCAAACAGGTTTCAGGAAAGGGCGAGGAACGAGAGATATCATTGCGGATGAGAGATGGATCCTTGCAAAGACAAAAAAATATCAAAAGAATATCCATATGTGTTTTATTGACTACAACAAGGCTTTGACTGTGCAAACAATGAGAAACTCTAGGCAACATTAAGAAGCATGGGTATACCAGAACACCTGATAGTTCTCTTGCACAGCCTTTACATTGATCAAAAAGCAACAGTTTGAAAGGAACTAGGAGAAACAGAATGGTTTAAAATCAGCAAAGGTATATGACAAGGCTGCATTCTTTCCCGTACCTCTTTAATTTATATGCAGAACAAATCATTAGAGAAGTAGGACTGTATGACGACAACCAAGGTGTGAAGATTAGTGGAAGACTCATCAACAGCCTTCGCTGTGCTGATGATTCTACATTACTAGCTGAAAGTGAAGATGATCTGAAACATTTGCTTCTCAAGATCAAGGAACATAGCATTAAAATGGACCTGCACCTTAATGTTAAGAAGACAAAGATCCTGACAATTGGCAAGATCAATAAGTTCATCATTGATGGAGGAGAAATTTAAATAGTTGACAACTTTAACCTACTTGGATCAACAATCAATAACGAAAGGACAACATAACATAGTAACATAGTATATGATGGCAGATAAAGACCAGTATGGTCCATCTAGTCTGCCCAGCAAGGCGGAAAGAGTAGGTGCCCCTGCTGTTCCGTGCAGGTCACCACTCCCCATGCCTTTGTTTAGGACAAGCAGTCAAGAAATCTGATGATACATTGCTCTTGGCAGAAGGGCCTAGACAAGATTCTCAAGAGCAGAGATATCTCTCTCCATACAAAGATTTGATTTGTCCAAGCCATGGTATTTTTTTTTCTTTTTACAAGTTTACAATTAAATAGCAAGCAAAATACACTTGTACATGCAAAGAGACAAGCAAATAACAATCATAATCAAAGAGAATTGAAAAAGGCAAACTAACATGCTAAATCTCACCAGCCCAAAAGAAGGGGATCCAAGAAAAGGAAATAAAATCTATACAATAAAGCAGTAAGGAAAGCTCAATCATAGTCAACATCCGCTATACTATATACTGTCTATTATATCTATGTAGTGCTAAGTTGAGAACTAATAAAGACTGCCAATTGAGGGGGATCATAAAAAACATAATTAACCAATCAAAATAATTAATTTTATTTAACAGGTCTTTTATACCGCTTTATCATTTCAATCAAAGTGGTTTACTTTGTAACTTAGGGGTATGTTTACTAAACTGCAGTAACGTTACAGACCGCACGCTAAGTAATGTTAACATGTGGTCTGTAACGTTAATGTGCGTTAGGTAACGTTAATGCGCGGTAATGTAACGTTAATGCGCAGTAATGTTACAAACCGTGTGGAAGCATTCCGCGGCGCGGTACACACCGCAGAGAGAGGAGAGAGGGCGGAGAGCAGGGGTCAATGGGCGGGGAGTAGGCGGGGAGAGGCTCCCTGCACACTAACGCGCTGAACTAAAGGGCTAAACCCTACCGTGAATGAAAACCTGCCGTTAGCTGCACATTTGCAGGAGAGAGAAACCATTTCAGTGTCAGCAATGTACAGCATAGGCAGGGAGCCCAAGAAGATGATAGTAGTGCTCCATTTGCAGCAACAGCATTGTGCCCAGGTATGAAAGGCCACTATGGTGATGGCAAAAATGGGGCATGGGGGCTGCAGGCGGGACATGCAGTGGGGGCTACTGGGGCATGGGGTGGACTAGGCGGTTGCCTAGGTGACACATGGGAACGCGGAAAACGGAAACCAGCAAGACAGCAACTGACCAGGGTCAAACATGCCCATGAATCTGTGTTCCACATTGTCCCATCCAGGGGAAATTACCCAGCAGGTACCCAAAGAGCACATAACAGTGACAGGAGGTGCCAGGGGAAGCATGGACAGCTTTGTAGGCACCCCTACCCCATAACCCACATCTTAGGCAGCTGCCAACCTGCCTCCTTGATGGCCTGGGTCTGCGCACCACCATCACCAACAGCATATGGCCATGGCGGCATGGCGGGGGGAGATATTTTTGCTGGAGGGAGCAGTGGCACCCACCTGCAGTGGACCTAGGCCATGCCCTGTACCAGCACTTGGTGTGCAGTGCAACATAAGAGGTCAGGCTGGGGAGGGTAAGGGTAGCCCCAGGGGCCACTATGCTGCTGTGGCAACAGTGTGATGCAGTACACTCAGCCAATGTGTCCCAGAGCAGAAGGTCAGAGGTTCCAGTCCCAGACTGTGGATCCTGCAGAGCATCACCCCATAGTTTTATTCCACAATGCAGCCACAAAAACATGTGCAAACCCCAACGCAGTGGTGCACAAGGATACAAACACCCACTCACATGGGCTCCACTATCCACGGCCTCATGGAGTGTTAGGCTGGTGGCACGGAGTTGGGCTTATCAACGGAGCACTACTACTACCCCATGCACAGTTTAGCAATGTCGGCACTGTGATCAGGACCAGTGTGGCAGGCAGGGTTGTCACCCACCTCTATCTCTGCACAATGCTGAGATAGGTGTGGGAGTGTGCGTATGTCTATCCATTGTTTTGTGTCTGACAACACCTCACTGGGCCCTGTCACCACCAGGTGGGCAGGCTGCCGCCTAGGGGTAGCAGGTCTGTGTCTGATGGTGGTTATGAAGAATAAGTAGTTGTAGACACGAATGGTAAAGGTAAATTAGGATTTATTTCCCCTCCCGGGGTTGGATTCTTCAAAAAGGTGCAACACATAAACTTAAGACAAGTAAGCCATACTTTCTGGCATGTTATAAAGGAAAACAGGAAAGCTTCTTCTTGCTTCTTAATTAAATGATAAATGAGAATCTTAGGAATATTCAGCATACAGTTCCTCTATAGACAAACAGGCAAACTTGACCTTCAGTGTTAACCTTAAGCACTACACAGCTTCTGTCTAACATAAAGAGGTTATTCTGTCAGAAATTGTTAATGTACAGTCCATTGGATCATTCAAAGAGCATTCACTGGGACAATCAATGACCATGGGTTCCTGCAAGGTTTCAGAAGGACCTGTGTTTTCCTTGCCACAGAATGTTTGTAAGTTCCCTTGCAATGTCTCGTTACAGAGCCTATCTGACCAGCTCCCTCTAGGGCTGGAATAGCTGTTACCGTATTCCTCTGAGTCTGGGAGAGAAGGAAGCCACCATTCAGGGTTTCCAGAATCCAACTTCTTATAAGAGTTTCTAACTCTAGAATATCTGTTGGTTCTACCTTCAGGCTTTGGCACAGAATAAAAGAATTCTCCTCCCCTATCAGCACAGGGTTTAGCTCTGCGTGTCTTTCTCTGAGGCTTGGGAGTTTCAAACACTTCCTCTTCTGATATGCAAGTGTCTTCAATAGAATACCTCTCTCTTTCAGTGGCTTGGAACTGCTCTCTCACTAGCTCTCTGGGTAAATCCCTCGGTTCGTCTTTACAGCACTGCTCTCCCCTTGGATTTCTCCCACGAGGCTTCTGAGCATTAACCCTCCAGGTATTTCTACTGCCAGCAAACTTTCTTAACTCTATTTCAGAATCACTCTCAGGTTTATAGCGTTCATATACATACTGTTTCACTTTCTCAGGCTTTCATTCATTCTGGGTGGAACGTTGCCTCTGAGTTTCAAACTGCGTCACATCAGATGAACACTCACAGCTGTTCTCTGACTCCACGGCTCCTAACTGCTTTCTCCTGATGTGTTCTGGGTATCTTGTGGATTGAACTCTTCCTGGTTCCTGTCTCTGCCAGGGTTCCTGTTCCTGGCTCTGCCTTTGTTCTTGTTCCTGTCCTTGTTCTCGGTCTTGGTCTAACTCTGTATTTCCTGAGTGACTCTTATAGTAGCTATTAGCCCTTCCTCTATTCAGGTGCAAGCTATTAGGAACTGGGGATTGTTTGTCAGCTGGGCGTGTTTGCAAACCTCGTGGCTGGGTTTGTTTATGTTGCCCCTAACAACTACTGCTCACATGGCTTGCCTGCCTGTCAGCTTCCAAGCTAGAATTCACAGAATCCTGTGTTTTTAAGGCAGAGAATGGATCTTCCTCATTACACATCCCCCCCCCCCCCTTAAGATCTTACGGGCTGCTGACGCCCTCGTCTGACAGCACGTAAGCTGATGCTGACTATCCCAACGCTTCTCTACTTTGACCAGCCTTACTGATGCTGATCGGTCTTGCCACGGTTTTAATAAGTTAAGGTGGTAGACTTGTTGACACCCCCTTTCATTCTCAACCCTATAGGAGATGGGGCCCACTTTCCCTACCACCGTACAGGGTCCTTTCCACCTAGACTCAAACTTTGAGCCTGCAGCTGGCACTAGGACTAACACCTTGTCCCCTATGTCCAATTACCTTTCTTTGGTCCTCCGGTCATAGTAACGCTTTTGCCGGCGTTGGCTAGCCTGCAAATTTTCTATGGACACCCGGGAGGTTCTTTCCAGGCGGTTTCTGAGGTCCCTGAGAAACTGGGGTACCCCTACCTCTTCTGCCTCTGGTTCAACCCATTGCTCCCTTAGGATATCCAAAATCCCCCTCGGAGCCCGACCAAATAGCAGCTCATAGGGCGATGCCCCTAAAGATGCCTGCCTACGCTCTCGGCATGCATAGAGTACAAATGGGAGTAAATTATCCCATTCCCCCATCTTTCCCTCCAGGCCACGTCGTAACATTTGTTTGATCGACTGGTTCATTCTTTCGACCAGTCCATTAGCCTGGGGATGATAAGCGGAGGTCCGGATATGCCGTATCCCAAATGCATCCCATACTAAGGCTAAATGTTTAGAGGTGAAATTACTCCCTTGGTCTGTCAGAATTTCTTGTGGAAATCCGATTTCACAAAATAATTTGATGAGTTCAAGGGATATTGTTCTAGCCGAGATGTTTTGTAGTGGAATGGCCCACTGAAATCTAGTTGCCATATCTACAATTACCAACAGGTATTGGAAGCCCCTTGGCGTCCTAATTATGGGTCCAACTATATCCATAGCCAGGCGACGAACTGGCGTTGAAATAGTGGGTGGGGTTATCATTGGTACAGGTTTGGGTTTTGTGGCAGTGACCCTTTGGCATGCGGGACAGGACTGGCAATAGCGGGCTGTCTCCTTGAAGACGCCTGGCCAGTAGAATCGGGCCAAGATCTGGTCCAACGTGCCTTGTATGCCTTTGTGGCTACCAACGGGATGATCGTGTGCCAATCGCATAACTACCGCTTTAAAAGTAGTTGGCACCACTACCTGCTTCCTGATAGCTCCAGTATGTGGGTCTGCACTCTCCCTGTACAATAATTCTCCCTCTAGAAAAAATCTGGGCAAGATGGTCCTGTCTTCCTGAGCATATTCAAAAGCTCTTTTTAAAGCAGGATCAGCTCTCTGCTCTTTAGGGAAGGAAGGAAAATTTTGAACCAGTTTGGCTGGGACCCAGGGTAATCCTTCCCCTGCTTCCAGCTCCGCCCTCCCTTGGGACCTATTCTTTTGTTCACGACGTCTCTCTGCTTTTCCTTTCCTCTCCTTAGAGGGAAGGTTAATTAAATCGTCATGAGAGAGGAGTACATTAACCACCTCGTCCTCCAGGCCCTCCTCACCTTCTGGGGCTTCTTCCTCCTCTGCTGGATCCACCCCTATTTCTGAGGACTTGACCTGGGCTCTGGTAGAGACCAGGTTTGTTTTTCCACACAAACCTCTTAGACCTTGGTGAAACGGTGACCAATCACGTCCTAAGACAATTGCATAAGGGAGGTGTGGGACTACAGCTACCTGCACTTTTTCATCAGTACCTATTCCTTCCACAGACACTCTATAGCGCGGGTAATATGCTGATGTGCCATGCACGCATCTCACTTTCACTCGGTCCCTAACTTGACTCAGGGCGGATGGGTTATGGGCTGTGATGGTCTGCCACATCTTTTTGGAGACCATACTTTGGTTGGCTCCTGAATCCAGGAGTGCCAAAGCCCCTATCCCTTCTACCTGGACTTTGAGCAATATTCCTTCCCCTAGGTGGTTCTCTCCCCCCGACACTAGGGAAGTTCACTCTTTACACTCCCTGTGTAAATGTCCATGCTGGCCACAGTTAAAACATTTCCTAGAAACATTTCTTTTCACATTTTTACCAAATGCACCTTTACCAAATACATTTTCACCAAATACATTTTCCTTAGAGGTCTTTCTTAATCCCCACATTTTATCAAGGCCAGCCACTTTTAACATATTACCTCTAGAGGTGCCAGCTAATTCTGCCTCAAGATAACACTCCGTGAGGTCGGCAGCGTCTTGGGTAGAATGACACTTTTGAAGCATTATGAAAGCCTTGATTTCAGGTGGTATAGCTTCCAAATATTGCTCTAAGATGACGGTGTCCATCAATGACTCCACCGTCGCCCTCTCAGGAACAAGCCATTTGGTTGCTAGTCCCCTTAACCTTTGTAATAACGCTTTAGGCGTTTCTTTAGTCATAAGCCTAGCTTCTCTGAAAAGACGTTTATAGTGCATGGGAGTCAAACCCAACCTATCTCTTATGGCTAATTTCACATCAGGGTAATTGGACGATAGACCGACAGGCATTGTCTTGTAGGCCGCTAATGCTTCTCCTGATAAAGTCATAGCGAACCTAACGGCCCATTGGTCAACCGGCCATTTAGCCGCCTCTGCTATGCACTCGAAGGTGTCAGTAAAATCATCAAAGTTATCATAAGACTTTAACTGTCCCAATGTTAAAGCATTGCAATCAGGTAGTCCTACCCCCTTTGACACGGAGGGATTAACCTCTGCTGTTGCACAAGTTTTCTTGATGAGAGTCTCTAGCAGTTCAAGAAGCGGTTGCTGTTGCACGGTCATCGCGGCCGTAACCCGTTCTTGACTCAGTCTAGCCAATTCTACTTGGGACTTCCATTGAGCTTCCATCCAGCTTTTCATTTCTTGAGGATCCATTCCGTCGCTCTGTCGTGTACCTGCAAAAGAAAAAAACAGGGCCCACCAAGTGCGGCACAGACTTTTTTTTTTTTTTCCTATTTGCTTCCTTCAGTACCACAGCTTCCCCCTTTCTCACCGATCCTAGCTACCCCCGTGCCCTTCTACCATTACCTTAACACGGTGTAGGATCGTGCGTTGAGAAAGGTGTGCCTTGACTCCTTCCAGGTCAGGAATGTTGGAAATCCAGTCTGGGTTTTTCCTTTGTCCAGGATAGCCAAACTTTTTCCTCTTTTTCCAGCAAGTTATCCTTTATAAATGTCCTTGTATTGTGGTGTGTTTTTTTTTCTTCTTTTAAAAAAAAATCCGAAAGACTACGCCAATTATGTCACCACCAGGTGGGCAGGCTGCCGCCTAGGGGTAGCAGGTCTGTGTCTGATGGTGGTTATGAAGAATAAGTAGTTGTAGACACGAATGGTAAAGGTAAATTAGGATTTATTTCCCCTCCCGGGGTTGGATTCTTCAAAAAGGTGCAACACATAAACTTAAGACAAGTAAGCCATACTTTCTGGCATGTTATAAAGGAAAACAGGAAAGCTTCTTCTTGCTTCTTAATTAAATGATAAATGAGAATCTTAGGAATATTCAGCATACAGTTCCTCTATAGACAAACAGGCACACTTGACCTTCAGTGTTAACCTTAAGCACTACACAGCTTCTGTCTAACATAAAGAGGTTATTCTGTCAGAAATTGTTAATGTACAGTCCATTGGATCATCCAAAGAGCATTCACTGGGACAATCAATGAACATGGGTTCCTGCAAGGTTTCAGAAGGACCTGTGTTTTCCTTGCCACAGAATGTTTGTAAGTTCCCTTGCAATGTCTCGTTACAGAGCCTATCTGACCAGCTCCCTCTAGGGCTGGAATAGCTGTTACCATATTCCTCTGAGTCTGGGAGAGAAGGAAGCCACCATTCAGGGTTTCCAGAATCCAACTTCTTATAAGAGTTTCTAACTCTAGAATATCTGTTGGTTCTATCTTCAGGCTTTGGCGCAGAATAAAAGAATTCTCCTCCCCTATCAGCACAGGGTTTAGCTCTGCGTGTCTTTCTCTGAGGCTTGGGAGTTTCAAACACTTCCTCTTCTGATATGCAAGTGTCTTCAATAGAATACCTCTCTCTTTCAGGGGCTTGGAAATGTTCTCTCACTAGCTCTCTGGGTAAATCCCTCGGTTCGTCTTTACAGCACTGCTCTCCCCTTGGATTTCTCCCACGAGGCTTCTGAGCATTAACCCTCCAGGTATTTCTACTGCCAGCAAACTTTCTTAACTCTATTTCAGAATCACTCTCAGGTTTATAGCGTTCATATACATACTGTTTCACTTTCTCAGGCTTCCATTCATTCTGGGTGGAACGTTGCCTCTGAGTTTCAAACTGCGTCACATCAGATGAACACTCACAGCTGTTCTCTAACTCCACGGCTCCTAACTGCTTTCTCCTGAGGTGTTCTGGGTATCTTGTGGATTGAACTCTTCCTGGTTCCTGTCTCTGCCAGGGTTCCTGTTCCTGGCTCTGCCCTTGTTCTTGTTCCTGTCCTTGTTCTCGGTCTTGGTCTAACTCTGTATTTCCTGAGTGACTCTTATAGTAGCTATTAGCCCTTCCTCTATTCAGGTGCAAGCTATTAGGAACTGGGGATTGTTTGTCAGCTGGGCGTGTTTGCAAACCTCGTGGCTGGGTTTGTTTATGTTGCCCCTGACAACTACTGCTCACATGGCTTGCCTGCCTGTCAGCTTCCAAGCTAGAATTCACAGAATCCTGTGTTTTTAAGGCAGAGAATGGATCTTCCTCATTAAAGCCCACATTGCTCCCACTGTTTCCAGCGTTAGCCTGCAAATGTGCATAAGGAGGAGCAAGGTATTGTGGGTATGGCCCAGACAGGGCAGATTGGCCAGGATGCATCTACACAGGGTGGAGGGAAATGGCTGGGACACTGTAGTGCTCGACCACCACCTGCATGGGCAGAGTGGCCACAGCATGTCACGCTGGGAGGTCACTCTCACTCTGACCGAGCAGTGACCATGGCATGTCCATGTTCCCACATAGTACCACACATTGTTTGTCTCCAGTGATACTTGTGTGTTCCTGGTTCCGGGGCACAATCATGGTGGTACCTGCTTGGTGTCTGTGCTGTGCCTCCCACCTCTGGGTGCACAGGGTTCCCCTGTGAGCATGCATTATGGACTGGCTAGTGGGCTGTCTGCAGTTAGTTTGTGTATGGTGGGACCACCCTTTAGGATGCTGGTGGCTGGTGGCGTGGGGTAGTTGAGCCTTCCCCTGCCCACCCCAGGCATCACTGCTGGTCTGCCACTGTCACAGGTATGGCTCTGGCCCATCAGCCCTAGAGGGCTGTCATCTGCGAATGGGACAGTGGTTGTTTGTACTACAGCCATTCCGCAGGATGTAGGTACCTGTCCCGCCACATCCTCATCTACAAAAGGGGTAATTGTTGGCCCCTTGGGGTATATAGTGCATATCACTTAGTGGCAGTGCTACCTAAACCTCATGCACATCTAGATGCCCTGCTGCCCTGAAAACAGATACCCATGGCAGCCAGACCTTAACACTGCATGCACACTAATCTGGGTGGTGCCCGGTCCCACAGGGCTACATGTGACTGCAGAACACAGATGGGAACATAAGTATTTTCAGTTGCACTGCTGGGAGCACCTGTCACACACTGGTAGTGATGGGGATGTGCAGCAGGACCTATTAGAGTATCACATGTACTGTGGACCTAGTGCTGGGCGCCCATCCTATCCCTCAGGGTGAACATGGAACCTGCACAATGGCATGGTCTGTAGCTACTCTGTGCCAGTATCACACACTGTCAGCCCGTCTTACCACGCTGCAGAACCAGAGAGGTGCAGACCCCCATTTGGTGGTCAGCTGTAGGCCGCTGTTCTGCATGTGCAATGCATCATGGGTGCTGGTGGGGTTACCCTATCCTGGTACACAGAGCAGACGGTTTGCGTGGTGACCTGCAGTCCTGTACCCAGCCATTGCTGTGCAACAAGCCATAGAGGTCTAGCCTACTGGTTGGTACACTGACATTCTAGGCAGTGGTCATGGGTTCGGTTCCTCATTGTTCCTTCCTGTCCATGTCAGATATTTTGCATGCCTGTGACAGTCATAATCTTTGCAGATCCATGCTGCCAGCCCATAATACCCTCACCACAGTTGCCATCACTCCTTATAAGGTGTTACAAGGCACCTTATTAGGCACATTACAAGGCACGTTATAAGTCACGTTACAAGGCACGTGCCTAGGAAGATATCTTGTAACGTGCCTTATAACGTGCCTAATAAGGTGCCTTATAACGTGCCTTGTACTATGCCTAATAAGGTGCCTTGTAACGCACGTTAGCCTACGGCGCCTTGTAACATGCGTTAACTGACACGGCTTGCCATAATGATGCACTGTCTATTCCCTTATATGGGCATCCAGGGAACCTAACACAGGGAACATTACCGCAGTTTAGTAAACATAGCCCTTAAACTTGGTAATGTACATTAAACAGGGACACTGATACCTTGAAATTTGAGGCAATGGAGGATTAAGTGACTTGCCCAAGGTCACTAGTGAGAATTGAATACTGGTCTCTTAGTTCCCAAGCCAGTGCTCTAACCATTAAGCTACTCCTCTACACCTAAGCCATAGTATTTTCAATAACATCATTTTTTTTTTAGTGCCATCAAGTCAATGTTGACTCATGCGACCCAGCTACCTCTGGGTTTTCTTGGCAATGTATCACCGGAAGTAGAATGCGAAAATTGGACAGTGAAGAAGACAGGAAGAAAATTGATACTTTTGAATTATGGTGCTGGTGACGAGTACTGAGTACATCATGGACTGCTTGAAGAACAAACCAGTCAGTACTAGTGGAGATCAAACCTAAACTTTCCTCAGAAGCTCAGATAACAAGACTTTGACTTTTATACTTTGGACACATCGTGCGAAAAGAGAGATTGTTACAGAAAGACATAATGCCTGGCAAGGTAAAAGGTCAATGCAAAAGATGAAGGCCAGCAATAAGATGGATCTATACAATAACAGCAGCTCTGGGTGCCAGTCTATCAACAATGAGCCGCCTGACCGACAACCAAATACAGTTTAGGCCAACTATCTCACCACAAACTCAATGGCACTTAACAACAATATATATATATATTTTTTGCTTTCAAATGAACTGCTAAAAATCTGTTAAGAGGTAATCACTTCTTGATGAAAATAGTGTGCTGTGTCATATTTCTCTCTCTTTCTCTCACTTATTTGGGATAACTAACTATAAATTAAGGGATGTGCCGGGGGTGGTAGGAGTTGGGAAGGTTTGATGGGAAAAAAATATTAGCTACTTGTTTGTTTTCTTTTAAATCTACAAAGGCCTACCTAAATCTAACAGAACTAATTTAAAACCTCTATAGCAAGTTGAGAACTGGTTTTGCTTTTTTTCTAATTAAATTAAAAACAGACTTTCCAAATAAATCTAAAAACACCCCTCTACCCCAAGCTTTAAGTCACTAGCTTTGCCAGAAAAGTAATGATTACATACTTACCCACAGACTCTGTCTGCTGTCAGTGGTCCCTCAGAAATATAGAGGGACTGAACTTGAACTTTGCTCTTCAAGTGACAGTGCTGTCTTAATTACAGTCTGGGTGCTTATTGCAACCTTCATGAAAAGGCAATCTTATTTTTGGTTCCCTATATGTTTTTCTGTTATATGTTGAAAAATAAAGTAAAATCTAGATGCAGAATTTAAATGCTGTCTGGAAGTTATGCTTTTTTCCTGATTGAGAAAGACCATCTAAAGTTGGAATGAGGTGGATCACAACACAGACGTCTACCTAATCATGCCAGTTTACCTTATCTGCAACATATGGGGTTAGAAGTGATTTTTGTCTCCTTTAAAGAGAAGATATCCCACACTCGTTGCAAAAATGTGTCCTTTTAGCATGGAAATAGTCTGCAGTTTATCTTGGGCTAAAGGGAGTATCTCTGCGCTAGAGAGAGACCTGGGGAAATGTAGTCAATGCCAGACAGGCAGATTTTTTTCTTTTTTCTGTTCGCCACCAGGTAAGCGGAGAAACAGAGTGGGGTAAAGCCCATGTATCTCAAGGGCCCTCTGTAATTGAAGTGGACAGTACTAGGTGGCCTTGGAAGGAATGCAAAGACACTAATTTCAAGAATATAAGCAGCAGGGAGTCCTGGGAGTCCTTCCAAAACATAAGGTTGAGAGTGGATTTATGCTACAACTTCTGTCATTGAAGTAGAGATTTTGCATTGAACTTTGGAAGTCAGAACCAGGTGTACTGATTTATGGGCTTTTCCTCATGACTATGAGTCAGGTTTGGAACCCTGCATACTGTGAGTGAATGAACTTTCCAAGCTGTGATTGCTTAAAGAGGAACTGAAGTTTGCACTTAAATTGTCAGTGCTGTTTCAATTACAGGCTGTGTGCCTATTTCGACCTGTTGTGCAATTGTTGACCTTCATGAAAAGGCATGCTTATTTTTGGTGTCCTGTATGTTTTTCTGTTGCAGGTTGAAAAGTAAAGTCTAACTGCGGAACTTTAATGCTGTCCGGAATTTATTCTTGTTTCCTGACTGAGAAGGACCATCAGCATTTGGAATAAAGTGCATCACAATACAGAGGGCTACCCAGTCAGGGCAGAACTGGCCTACAGTGCCCCCTACCTGCAGTAACTGGCATAGTCCAGTTCAAATTTAAGGTTAGGAACTGGACAATTTGCTCAAGTTCTGTTACTAAAAGTTACACAATTGGCTAAAACTCTATCTATGGTTTTTTTGGACACTATTCCCTGCTTTTTGGAACAGATTGTTTGTGGAGGTAAGGGCTGATGTCAATGAGAAGCATTTTACATAGCTGTTGAAAATATTATTTTTTGAAGACTTTTTTCTTTTTGAATTGTGATTATAAGAACGTGCAAATTATATAATTGGCTGAGGTGAATGAAATGTGTTCACATTTTTTAAAGTTTTATTTTATTAAATGCTTTTTAAAATATATTTTTGAGGTATTTTAGTTATTATTTTTAATATGTATGTTATGTTATATTATAAAGCACAAAGGGTGATTATCAAGTAGATTTGTGGCATATAAAGTTTTTAAATTAATTCATTAAAAAAAGAAATGCAAAGTGTGCCTTTGAGTCAGTCCTGACTCCTGGTGACCCAGAAGCTCCTGGGTTTTCTTGGCAGTGTCACCGGAAGTAGATTGGCAGGCCTTTCTTCTGAGGCAATGGAGGGTTAAGTGACTTGCCCAATGCCACAAGGAGTGCTAGTGGGACTTGAATGCTGGTTGCTTGGTTACCAAGCCAGTGTTCTAACCACTAGGCTACTCCTCCACTCCAAAAAAGAAATATAGGTGGTCATTTTGGAAGCTCTCTTTGTGCTTTGGATGTCCCAAAATGGGCATAGAGATATCCATAGCACACAAATATCTCCAGAGCCATTTTAGAAGCTGAATTTGGAGATGTCTGCAGCCTGAGGAAGTCCAAGTCTGAAGGGGGGCGGCATGGTGGGAATGTGGTGGAGGCGTGGCCAGGGCATTCCCAGTAACCTAGACATCCCGGCCTAATCTCAGAAACATCATGGCTGTCTGGTGCTGCGTTTAAGTTTAGACCTGCTCCAGGCACAAACAGGCATCTGAAATGTGCTTTTTTTTGGCTGAAAAACATCCAGAGGACTGCTCCTTCTCCCATTAACCACTAGACCATCAAGATATCTAAGGTAATGGCTGGGAGGGGCCGGGGATGGGGGACCAGTAGGAGTGATTAGGTTGCCCTCTTGGGCTGGCTGTCTGTCTGGGAGATATTGATCTGAAGGGGGGCTTGACTGGCTAGTTGGATGTTTTTTTAAGGATCATGCAGGAGGTGAAGGGGCCTATCTGGCTTTCTGGGATGGTGATCTTTGGGGGTACACCAATCCCCTTGGACAGTTTCTTATGGGGATCAGGCGCTGTCCGGGGGACTGATAGCTGAAAGGGGGGGGGGTACTTTTTTTTTTAATATAGTCAGTGCTGTGAATCTGTACATGAAAGCACTAATGATATTGTCAAATTTGAGGAGACTGATCGGGGCATTGAGGGGAACAGTAGCAATCAGGGGGACAGAGTTAGTGAGAGACCTGTCCACTTGATAACTACCTGTCCTACACTTGCACAACCATGGGCATCTGCTATACCTACATCAGCATGCACTGCAGGACTTCCTGTGCTACCTGCGATGCAGGGATCGTGAGTCTCAGTTGTAAATCCAAAACCTCCACAATATATGCAGGGGGAAAGCTGGGAATACTCCCTGCAGATACCAAGTGGACAAGGGCAAAGTTTTTCACCTAGGAAAGAACATCCCAAACTATGGTTGCACGATGCAAGGTTCCACATTAGGAACCACTACCCAGGAAAAAGATTTAGGTGTCATCGTGGATAACATGTTGAAACCCTTTGCCCAGTGTACAACAGTGGCCAAGAATGCTAGGAATCATAAGAAAAGGAATGGAAAATAAAACCAAGGATATTGTTATGCCTCTGTATCATTCCATGGTGTGACCACACCTTGAATATTGTGTGCAATTTTGGTCACCATATCTTAAATAGGATATAGCAGAATTAGAAAAGGTACAGAGCAGAGCCACCAAAATGGTAAAAGAGATGGAAAACAACCCCTATGAGGAAAGGATTAAAAGTCTAGGACTTTTCAACTTGAAAAAAAGACAGCTGAGGGGAGATATGATAGAGGTCTATAAATTAATGAATGGAGTAGAACAGGTAAACGTAGATCGGTTGTTTACTCCTTCAAAAAGTAGAAAGCTAGGGAACATGCAATGAAGCTACAATATAACCCATATAAGACTAATAGGAGCATTTTTGTTTTTCACTCAACGCATAATCAAACTCTGAAATTCATTAATGAAGAATGCAGTAAAAGCCATTAGTGTAGCTGGGTTTAAAAAAGATTTGTACACGTTCCTGGAGGAAAAGTCCATACACCATTATTAAAGAGGACCAGGGAATTCCACTGCTGACCCCTGAGATAAGCAGCATAGAATCTGTGTATTGTTTTGGGAACCTGACCGGTACTTGTGAACTGGATTGGCTGCTGTTAGAAACAGGATATTGGACTTGATGGGCCTTGCTCTGACCCAGTATTCCATTTCTTATATATTTATGCCAACCTTAAAAAGGCTGAATCTATATGAAAAAACAAAACATAAAATAAAAACCAATAATAAAACCAGTTCCATATTTCAAAACGTAACAGTGGGGGAAGCCAATACTCTTACTAGCACATATCGGACCACCCATAGTGTAAGACCCCTTCTGAAACACGGCACTCTTCCCAAGCTTGCACAAAATATTGCCAAGCTCGGTAAGACTTTTGCACAATGCAAAAAGAAATATAGGAATAACACTTATTACAGTCTGAGTACAAATTTAATAATTAAAAACACTTGAAATCACAGCTAATATTGACATATCCTTAAAATCCAACAGCTACAAAAAGTGCTAAGTAACTGATATCCAAGAAGGAATACATGCAGGATCATGTATGTCTAAAAGTAGCTTAAAACACTAACCGTGGCTATAAAAATTACAAGTGCCTATAAAAACACCGATAAACACTATTGCCTTTTAAAACTTCTCTCCAGTTTCAGTAAAAAGAAGCAACTTCCTATGTCTAGTTAACCTTAGTAACTGCAGAGAGATGGTTGTATTTGCCTCTCTGCAGTTTGCGTAAAGCCCCACACTAGTAATGCAGCCCATAACCACACTACTAGTATAGGGCATAGTAAACATGCCCCATACTATCCAATAAAAAGTAAATAAATTATAAAAATAAGTAAATAAAAATAGCAAACCAATAAATACAAATAAATGAATATATGATAATTAAAAAATTAAAAATAATAATAAACATTTAGTGGCATGTCTATTAAACCATGATAAGTGAAAACACTCCACATTACCTTCAGGGAGCATTCCCAGCATTTCCCATGCAGATATCATGGAGGCTTTGGATTTACCACAGAGACCTACAATACTTGTCTCGGCAGGCAGGTGTCTCAGGAAAAGTCTGACAAGTGCCCATTGTAAATCCAAGGGGAAGAAAGGTAGCGATTGGGTGCACATCTCTCACAAGCTCTGTGCCCTGATCGCTACTGTGGCTACCCCCCCCCCCCAACCTAGAACTTTGATCGGGCCCTCCCGATGCAACAATATTCCTGAAAAGCTTCAGATCCCATCAGGAACAGTCTGGGGGAGGGATAAGTGCACCCCGCAGCCAACTACAATATTCTGGCTAGCCAATCATGTGATCAAAGGCACCCCTCTTACTAAACTCTTGAAATATCCCATCAAGGCATTTGGGGTACTTCTGCCTTCTGCCCTCCATCCCCTCCTCTTAAATATTCAAACCTGGCTAGCCAGTTAGCTTTGGGAGTCCCTCACCTGACCCCCCTCCCCAGTTCATACTTTAAATTCCTGGTGGTCCGATGGTAAATAGAGGCAGGAGCGGTCCTCCCCACTCCTGCCCCAGTCATTAGGCTTGTACAAAATGGCCTCATTCATGAAGTACTGCTCTCTAACCTCACACTAGGGGGTAGGGCTGCAAGATTCTGAACATTTTTGTAAGTACTATTGAGGAGGGCACTAAGGTCAAACATTTGATTCAGACTCTTAGGTTGCACAGGAACATGTTTACTAAAGCCCTTGCCAATAAAGTACATGTAGCCTGCATTACCAACATGTGGGGCCTGCACTAACTTCATGTGTGTCCATCCCCCCTGCAGTTAGCATGGGTCGATGATGCAGCACCGTGCAAGCCAACATGAGGGCGCAATTAATGCTACCCAGTGAGGTGGCATAAAGTGCACCTGCGTGAAGGGCAGCAAGTGGAGTTAGCATGAGCAAATAACGCCCATGCTAGCCACATCGTATCATCGACATCCCTTCCATCCTTGGCCTGAACAATCCCTACCCCATCATGTGCAACCTGAGTAGCATAGGATTTTTAGCATGGGAGCCTGTGCTACATTTTAGCCTGGTATCCAAACCACATGCTAAACCCTGTGCTGCTGGGTAGCTCACCTTTTAGTAAATATGCCCCACAGTGTCTAATACATAAGTAAATATGTGTTCTTCCATTGCAACAACAAATGAAAGTCTCCACTATGCCATGACAGGAATGCCATTTTCAAAACGCATGCTTTCAGATCTTCAAACCAAAGGTGCCATCATGACCTTGTTTTCTGCCAATCTTATTCTGGCTTTGTCTTGGTTTTGCCAACGTATAACAGTTTGCACAGACATACAATCACATAAATAACCTGACAAGTATCATAATTGGAGAACTGTCTTAAAATCACTTTAACCTTGATGTTTGGATGTGAGAAGCAGTCTGCTTCTATTGTTAAATGACAAAATGAACAGTGGCCACATTTGAAATGTCCAACAAGCATATTTTTCATCTTTATATCTAGGGCTATGCCTTGAAGCTCTATACAAATGATACATAGTAGTAGTAGTAGGGCTGAGGATATCAATCTGTCTCAAACTGCAGCCTCTGGAGTGTGCACCAAAATCTCTTTATTTCTAAAACAATTAAAGTTTTGCACAAGATGCCAATGCTTTTTCATGATCTTTGAGATCTTTGCTAAGTGAATGGTTGTGATTCCACATTACTCATATCTCTTTGTAATAATTGATCTCGTCTTTCCATTTTTGCACTTTTATATCCTTGTATATATCTAAGGGGTAAGAACGTTCTTGAAAACTCTTTTTCATATTGAATGCTTGTCTTTCAAGTTCTTTCATATCTTAACCCAGTCTCCTAAGTCACAAAAACTGACTTGTTGGCAAATTTTCTTTCAAACTTATTGAAAACCTTCAAAATATTGAAATTTATTCCATTCTGTGAGTTTATGACAAACCGTACTACAAAACCTCAAGTTCTTCTTAATCAGTATATCTAAAAATAGAATTTCAGTATTACTGCTGTTCATTTATTTCAAAATATTGTCACAATTATTCAACCAATATGATGCTTCCAACCATACAAAGTTGTTCTTCAAAGTACTGTACATAAAAATTGTCATTGTGGAGAGTCATGGGGGCCCCCATTGCACTGTCTATAATTTGCAGATAGATAGCATTTTTCAAATTTGAAGACATTTTTGGTTAAAGCTATGGTGCCTACCTGGCAAGTAAATTCAGTAGGTACCCAAGATTTAGCATGCCCAATATATGAAGGGCATTTACACAATTTACAGCCTAGTAAACCATGTAGATGTCATATATGAGTAGTGCCATTGAATATCGCCATCTATGTCCCCTTCGTGCCACGATGCTATCCAGCTAGCACTGGGGTGTGTTGGGGCGTTCCGGGGTGGAATGGAGGCAGGGGCATGAGAAAACTGGGCAGCAGTGATATTGCATGCTGCCCGGTTAGTGCTCTGTGCCGAAAAGATAGGCGAGGAAAACCCTTGCCTATCTTTACAGCGCAGGTGCTAACTGGGCAGCATGCAACATCACTGCTGCCTGATTAGTGTGGCTTCCGGGTTGTGCAGTGATACCTACATATTTCATGCTGGGGCCGCATATGACCCCAGCATTGAATATCCAGGTTTAAGCGTCAGCGGGCAGGGCTATGTGCCAATGTGCTGCATAGCCTGCCCAGAAGAATAGTATGTCTTCAATTAAGAACAGATCTAACTTTATAACATCAGTAGCTTCTTCCTGTGGCATATTTGTATACAGAGACTTGATATCAATGTGACCAACAAAACACCTTTGTAATCCATATCTAAATCCTTCAAAATATTAATTACACAGGTACACTACCAAAAAACTGCCTCCAGTTTTGCAACTGATTCCTATAGATTTTGGGGTGCTGAATCCAGGAAAAATAGCCAAAATGTTCCATCACGTCACGTTTTCTTGCAAAATTAGATTTCTTACCCATATAAGGAATGTTCACATAATTTCTTTTTAGCCGACTGCAGTTTATTTTCTTGGCCCAAAATAGAGGTTGTAATGGTTAACTAACTAGAAACACTCCCTCATGATATTTTAGAGTGTTTTGTATTCATTTTATACATTAACAGGACAATTGGGAGGCGGGGGGCTAAATCCAGTATTCACGCTGGCGCATGTTCTTTCCTGTTCGCCTCGCCTCGTTCGCTCGCTCGCTCAAACACGGTGGTTGCGACATGAACGTTCCTGTCAAATTTCAGTTTCTTGCAAGTTTATTATTACCTTTTGTTTGCTCAGTCGTAATCCAGCTTTATTCCGAAGTGGTTCACTACAGTTGTAGTTTGCAGTGCTGTGTATTTGTGATGGCTCACAGAGCCAGAGGTTGCGTCAACTCTCCGGACAGTTTTTGTTTTATTTGTGGGGAATATACCGTGAAAAAGCGGCAGAGGAACATTTCTGCATTTATTAAAAAAGTATATTTCGCCTATTTCGGTTTGAAGTTAGGCGATCAAGACAAACCGTGGGCTCCTCACAAAGTGTGCAAGACATGTGAGGAAGATCTACGCTTATGGATGAAAGGTAAAAAACAAGCATTTCGTTTCGGAATACCTATGATGTGGCGTGAACAAAGAGACCACAGCAGTGACTGCTATTTTTGCTCTTGCATTGTGAAGGGATACAACTTAAAAAATAAGAACGTAATAAGTTATCCCAACCTTCCCTCAGCAATTAGGCCTATGCCTCATAGTAACGAAGTACCTGTGCCTGAACCACCAAAATCTTTGGATCATATTTGTGTGGACGGTTCTGATCATGATGAGACTCATCAGATGGCTTTTCCCGATGAGTCCAGTACTTCCGAGTTTGAAACTGAACCAGATCCGAAACCTGAACTTTTCTCTCAAGCGTGCCTCCATCTTCGGCTCCCCCGATCGGGGTAGAGCACTGAGCGGGCCGTCCTCACAAGCTGCTCAGCCCTCCAACCCAATCGGGGTTGTGGGAGGGGCCTGCAGCCACAAGAGCAGCCGCCGACGGCGGGAACCAGCGTGCCTCCATCTTCGGCTCCCCCGATCGGGGTAGAGCACTGAGCGGGCCGTCCTCACAAGCCGCTCAGCCCTCCAACCCAATCGGGGTTGTGGGACGGGCCTGCAGCCACAAGAGCAGCCGCCGACGGCGGGAACCAGCGTGCCTCCATCTTCAGCTCCCCCGATCGGGGTAGAGCACTGAGCGGGCCGTCCTCACAAGCCGCTCAGCCCTCCAACCCAATCGGGGTTGTGGGAGGGGCCTGCAGCCACAAGATCAGCCGCCGACGGCGGGAACCAGCGTGCCTCCATCTTCGGCTCCCCCGATCGGGGTAGAGCACTGAGCGGGCCGTCCTCACAAGCCGCTCAGCCCTCCAACCCAATCGGGGTTGTGGGAGGGGCCTGCAGCCACAAGAGCAGCCGCCGACGGCGGGAACCAGCGTGCCTCCATCTTCGGCTCCCCCGATCGGGGTAGAGCACTGAGCGGGCCGTCCTCACAAGCCGCTCAGCCCTCCAACCCAATCGGGGTTGTGGGAGGGGCCTGCAGCCACAAGAGCAGCCGCCGATAGGCGGGCCCGCGCCTGTCGGGCCCGCGCCTGAGGGCCTCGCCAGAGGGCCCTTTGGCGTGGCCCTTAGGCGGGACACTAGTAGAAGCCACCCACAACCTGCAAATAGCAACTGCAAGCAACAGAACTCAACCGACCCACAGCAGCTAACCGAAAGCTCCCAATCTAATCCTCTCATGCAACCACAATCTACATGATCACAGCACCATCCTATTCACGGTACAGACTATTTGCATTACTCATCTGTTAAACCAACATATGACTATCTCTCAACAGTTATCATTTAGAAATCACTCCTTGCTGTAATACCTTCTTGTATAACCTGTATACCATTGTAATATGATCCTCAGCAGGTCCAGATATCCAGACCTTATAGTTTAGCCCACTGTATTTAAACATATATCTGCTTACTACCTTTTGTGCCTGTACTCAAATCGCATACCAACCCTATCATTCTGCAACACTACCTACTGTATGTTCATAGCTAGCAATAGCCTACCTACTGCATTATGTAAGTGTTTTACTCACTGTGTTGCATTCTCACAACTGCTCAGACTACCACTGATACCTCTCAGATTGTCTTACAAGATATCCTTATATACCATAGCAAAAAGTTCAGCCTGAGGACATCCCTCAGAAACCCGCTACCCCAAATTCAACAGCAAGTTAAAATGTCTCCCACTATCACGGCCTCAATCAGCATCCTACTTCTCATTCTAGGATGGATAACCGAATCCCTGGCATTATCACACGCACCACAGCAAATTCCAATCCTACAAAGACACACTCATAGACGGGCTGAAGCCCCATATCCTCCCTTAAGAGTTGATACGCAACCCCGACATTCACACCTATTACACATAGCTCTCCAAAATACCAAGAAAACCAAGCAACTAGAACCCCCTCAAGCACTAAACTGTGCTCTCATCAATGCTCGGTCAGTCCGTAAGAAATGGCCAATCGTTACTGATTTAATATCTGCTTATAACCTGGATATCCTCATGATAACTGAAACCTGGTTATCTGATACAGATAACATAATCATCAACCAACTCATACCCGACAACTTCTCCATCCACTCCCGCCATAGAGAGAATAAAAGAGGAGGAGGAGCCCTCATACTAACAAGGACCGACCTGCAGTTTTGCACAATAAACTCTACAAGCTCAAACAACCTAGACATTCTTTCCATCGCCAATGATCAATGTTCCATCAATCTTCTTTATAGAGCACCCTCACCCTCCTCTGATGATCTTCCCAACATATTAGACTTAGCAGCCAACTCGGTCCAACACACCAAACCAAATTGGTTACTAGGAGACTTTAATCTCCCCTCTCTGCACTCCAGCCATGCCTCAGCCCTCCTAGAAGCAATGGATGAACTAGGATACAGGCAATTAATCAGAAGTCCCACCCATACAAAAGGGAACACCCTTGACATGATTTTTGCTCCCCTATCAGCATGTGAATCAAACAACGATCTTGTAACAGCACTGATACCAGTACCATGGTCAGATCACAAATTAATTAACTTCATCATTCCCTTAAACTCCAACACCCCCGTAACAGATCCTCTAACAACCCCACAAAAACAACTTCTCGAAGTTTCCAACCCTTCAACAAAGAACTCATACTTGCACAAACCAACCCTCTCTACAATGACTCTACTCTCAATCTTGATAACCTGATTGCATCATGGAACAACAACCTCAGCTCTATTGCACAAAAATCACACGATAGCAAGACCGCAAGCAACAGAAAACATACACCATGGTTCTCTCCTGATCTGCGGACCTCCCTTTTATACCTTCGAAAACTCGAGAAACGATGGCGTCGATCTCGCTGCACAGATGACCAGACAGCCTACAACATACAACTTGCGGCCCACAGAAAAAATGTCCTGACAAGAATGAAACAATTCCACACTGATTCACTCAAAAGATCCCTAAACAAACCACGGGATCTTTTCAGCTTAGTCAAATCCCTATCGAAGGAACAGTCACCATGTCCTCCTGAGGAGATCCACCCACAAGCCTTCGCGGACCATCTACAATCTAAACTATTACAAACAAACAAAATCACTGCCTTCAAGCCTCAAGACACCACCTGCCTAAACTATCTCTCAATGTTTTCCACACCACCCAAGAAACATGTGGAAGATACCATTGCCGCCATCAACACTACCACTGCTCATACTGACCCTTGTCCAGCTTACTGGATAAAAATATATGCAGTGATATCAGTCCATTAATCACAAGAATGATAAGACTATCGTTCACAACTGGATCCTTCCCCTCAGCACTCAAACAAACATCAATTAGACCACTTCTAAAAAACCCCAAGCTTGACCCTAGTAAAGTGGAATCGTACAGACCCATAGCTAGCATACCATTTCTAGCTAAAATATTTGAAAAGGAAGCACAACGACAAATACAAGACCATATCGACACTGCATCCCCACTAGACCCCCATCAACATGGCTTCAGGGAGTTCCATGGCGTGGAAACCCTTCTTATCTCCCTTCTCAATAATATCATCACATGTATTGACAACATCCACCAAGGTTGTGTACTTATATTCATAGACATAGCTGCAGCCTTCGATTCGGTACACCACGGCCTGCTCATAGAACGCCTAAAAGAAAAAGGCATTAATGGCCTCGCCCTTGATTGGTGCAAATCATACCTTGAAGGAAGATGGCAACAAGTAAGATCAAGATCAACAAAATCGGAGCCCTTCCACCAAGATCAGGGTGTTCCTCAAGGCTCATCATTATCATCTCTCATGTTTAACATTTACGTACAACCTGTCTGCAACATCATCAGATCTTTCAATGTCCAATGTCAGATATACGCCGATGATATCCTTCTTTACATGCCATTCTCCACAAAGCAAATGGACATCTCACCTCTCATTGAATGTTTTGATGCAGTATCAGAATGGTTTCTATCTCAAAACCTCCGTATTCAACATAAGAAAACGGAGGTACTCTTCATCACAAGAAATCCGAATTTTACCCCACCACCTCATATAAAAGTGAGAGAAGCTGAACTCCAAACAAAGTCTACAATTCGATACTTAGGAGTTACTCTAGATCAACACTTGGACATGAAGCTTCACATATCCTACATTGTCAGAGCCGTATATTTCAAGATCCGGACACTCAAACACCTCAGATCTTTATTGGACCCAAGTGACTTCCGGACTGTATACCAAGCTCTTATCCTACCACACTTTGATTTCGCCAACGCCATTTTCCAAGGCCTCCCACAGTCTACTCTGAACCCCCTTCAACTAGCCATGAACGCCGCTGCTAGAGTTCTTTCTGGAGCATCGAGATTTGACCACATCACACCCATCTTAATTCAACTCCACTGGCTCCCAACACACGGAAGAATACTATTCAAGACTCTGACGCTTACCTTTAAAGCCATCAACGGCATAACCGCTTCACAACTAGTGGATCTAATTCAGCCCACCCCACCTAACAGATCCAGAAGATCCACATCAGCAAACACTCTAACTATCCCAAGTGCATCAACAAAATGCACACTAACAACGTCAAACAGGGCTTTTAGTCTTTATGCTCCCAAGTGTTGGAACATATTACCACCAGCAATCCGAGCCATCACCGATCTCACACAATTCAGGAAAGCACTAAAACATTACTTATTTATACAACATTACCAGATCAACCATACTCCACCATAGCCACATCTTCCTTCCAGAAACCTCCACATATTAGTCCCTATACTTAATATCTTTCTGTAGGTTCATAACCCACTATGCAAAGCTTACTGCTACATATGTAAATAGTTGATGTGCACGTTTCCCTAAGTTATCCAAGTTGTATTTCCTTGTTCTCTGTAAAACTAACGTTTGTTCATTATGTTTCACTGTTCCATGTAAACCGCGCTGATACTAAATAGTGCGGTATATAAGAAACTAAAATAAATAAATAAATAATAAATAAATTTAGTCCGGGATTTAGGACTCCCAAAAGATGCTGCCCAACTGCTAGGTTCTCGGCTTAAACAGAAAAATCTATTGTCACCAGGAACAACTTTTTATTGGTACCGCAACCGCGAGACACAATTTTTGAAGTATTTCAGCAAAGAGGAAGATTTGGTATTTTGCAACGATATATACGGAGTGATGGAAAAGTTCCTGCTGAATGGTGGCTGTTCATTGATTCGTCAAAAGACAGCATAAAAGGTGTTCTTCTTCATAATGGCAACACATTCGCTTCAGTTCCTATTGCTCACTCTGTTATTCTCCAAGAAAAATACGAGAATTTGGCCCTGATTCTTCAGAAGATTCGTTATGATGAGCATAAGTGGATGATTTGTGGAGACTTTAAAATTCTATCCATGCTATTAGGGCAGCAATCCAGTTTCACCAAATATCCCTGCTTCCTTTGCTTGTGTTACTCTATTCTTATGTGCTGCCTTGTTACAATTTTCTTTATTCTTATTTGAATAACTACTAAACAATTAGTATAAAGAATTCATCCAAGAAACTTTTATCTCGATCGCACTCAATCTGAAACGTTCACCTCAAACTGCTAACCTAATGTAGCAAAAAATCTGTACGTGATGGAGCAAATTGGTTACCCGATTTGGATTCAGCGCACCAAAAAACGTAAAAATCAATCGAAACATTAGAGGCAGTTTAAAAAAAATTTTTTTTAGTGTACCTGTGTTATTTGGGCTGGATCTCCCATGTATGAGACCATATTAGGTATAAGTTGTCATAAAAAAGTATCAACATATTTGGGTAGTGGCTCCAGGATAGACTCAAAGCTAAAACTATGGGGCATGTTTACTAAACTGGGCTAACCCAGCTATCTTCAACTAGATCTCATGTTATTCAATGAGATCTAGTAGCTGATAACTCAGGTTAACCGTTAGCCTGGTTTAGTAAACGTACCCCTATGTGTCTGTCCAGAGATGAGGTCAAAGATTTTTAAATTTTTGGCAGAACATAAATAGCTGCTAACACTGGATGTTTTGTATCTAAAAACTCTGTCTCCTTCACAGTAAGATAACCTGCTTCCTGACTAATCCGAATGTGAATATTGCAGGTCTGCCAGCACTCTGCTACTTGGTATGGGGGGAGGGGCAGTTCCAGAGGCACCATACCATCATGCATTGTTGGGTTGGGCCCCACTCATTCTATTGTCCTTGTTTATACCACACCTCAACTCTCTTTCCTCTGTGCTTTCCTGCCATGCCTGAGTCATGCACATCTCCTTGGCCATCTCTTCATACCATGGCATCCCCCTGTTGAGTCCATGATGTTTTCTTAGGTGTTGCACATCCTCTAAAACCATGTCATTGAGTATCCATGGGGGTGGGGGTGTCAATGCAACTTGAGGCCTCAAAGTCCCTGTTATTTATATGCCGGAGGGAGGGGGCATTGCCCACAGCACCCATTGGTGTCTCTCCCTTCTACACTGCCCTCTATCCATGTGACCCATCCAGTGTGTACCTGGCCCATGCCTCTAGCTTCCCCCTTCCTGATGCCACTCCATAGGTTTGCAGCATCTGTGTTTTGCTGGTTGCTCCTTGGGCTTTCTGTACCACATCTGCCAGTAGCTTTGCAGGGCTCTCTGTTACATGCCACAACTCTGGTCTCTGCTCTGACTTCTGTGGCAGTCCATATGCTTCCCCTGTATGTTTTTCCCTGTTGTGGCTGCATGCTGTTGCCATGCATCCTCTGCCCTGGTACATTGCAGATCTCCCGAACGTCGCAGCTCTGACATACGTGGATGGACGTATCTTGCTACTGCTCTATCTGCAACTGCAGCAATCAGGGTCTGGTTCTCCAAATGGCCCAGAATTGCACCTTTATGGCCTCTAGTTCATGGATGATGCCAAAGTACCTAGTAGAAATAAGACACAATGTCATGTTTAACTAGACCCTCATTTATGCTGTTCTTCCCAGGTATGTCTGGGGAAGTGGCAAGGATTTAGATATCCCCGCTCAGTTTCAGAAACATTGAGGACATCTCCGACCCCGTCCAAATTTCAACCTGCTCTAGGCACAATTAGGCATCAGGAAAGTGCTTGTTTTGGTGATAAAACATCCAGAGGGTGTAGAAAAGATGGAGAGTTAAGAGGAGTAGCAGTGGGATTTGAACCACCCTGGTCTTGGCCCACTACTCTAACCATTAGGCTATTAGACAGCCCTATGCTGAAATGCCAATCCAGAGACATCTATGTAGACATCCCCATAGACGTCCATATTGTGCGCATCCACGCTTGTGAAATGCCTGAATTTGGATATGCCTGCTTTTTTTCTTTTCAGATAGTCCAGATTGCACTTGAACTTCCTTTCTAAATCATGCTTTTAACGTTTTCAGTTGAAAATTCACCCTAATTTAGGAGCTTAAAATTTATGTTCCTAAATTTAGAAGCATAAAAGTGGGTGGCAACAGGTGTGGATTTAGAGCGGGGTAAAAAAGGTTAGGAGACGGGCACTGATTTTCAACACTAGGTACTTAAAATAGGCTTATAAATAGCAAATGAACGGCAGACCTAAATTTAGGAGTTCAGTAAAATTTAAGAAAAAAACAGGTATTGAATCCTAGTAAATTTTCAAAGAGGCCAATTTCAGAGCCTAACTCAAAGTTAGGAGCATAAATCATTTGAATATTGAGCCTCACATGTTTAGTTTAGGCCTTCAGTCACCACATTATGTGGTGATGTGCAGTTGAATTGGTGTGTATGAATATGTGTACTGACATGATTGTATAGACTTCAATATATATCACATATAGGCAATCTTTGAAGCACTATTTGATCTAAGGCATGTCTGTTAATACAGGGTAATTTTATAAACACTTTCCATGCATAAAACACTGTTTTATGTATGTTGATGAGCTCTTTCAAAGTAGGGAAATGCATAAAGTATGTATAGTGCAATCTTGTGTGTATGTACATGTACAGCATGTGTGCCGGGGGCAGAGTTTGGGTGGAGTATGGGTGGAGTCAAAATTTATGCACCTATTTTACAAAATATGCATGTACACATGTAGAACACATGCTAATATGTATGCCTGCTTTTCAGCAGGTGTAATATCTATTGTTCAATCTAGGTACAATTGCTATACAATTTGTGCTAGAATTTTATAAAGATACACCAGTGTCTATGGATACCTTATAGTAAAGAGCACCAGCTGTCAGCGCAGGTCTGGCACGCGCTAAAGGCATGCATTGGAGCCACACTGACAGCTAGCATGGGACCATACAGTACCACCACATTTTGGTGCTAATTGTCCATGGTGCATTAGGGTTACAAGTGGGAGGATTAGCTGCAGAGAGTAGGCAAGGCGAGACCCATTCAGGCAGTTCACAGTGGGCTAATAGCATGGGTACACTCATCACCACCTCTACAGGTGGTGTTGAGTGCACCTGTAACTGCCAGAAACATGCTTTCCATGTTCCCGGCAGTTAGCACTCTGGAACCGCCATAATCCATCATGGATTTGTGTGTTATGAGCACATTTGGTGCAACCCCACAGCACCCTTTAGTAAAAGGGCCCTATGTGCCTTCATAAAATAGGCTAAAAAATAGGCACCTTACTGTCCAATTAAACTGAGCAGCCTGATATCAAATTATCCCTGTGTAGGCCCATTCCGAGTTGTGCGTCTCTGGGCCGTCTGGACTTGCAGACATCCAGACGGCCTGGACATGCATCCAATTCTACTTCCAGGGGGTCTAGATGTCCTCGAGGGAGCAGAATCGCAGCATAGTGGCTGGACATCAGGACATGCCCCAATTCAGGCACCCCGGACGTCCAGCCAACTACCCGGCTAGCTTTGCCAGGCTGCTGCTTGGAGCCGCAATGCCATGGCATCATGTTGCCATGGTACTGCGGTTCCATGCAGGAACTGTGATCCCCGGCAGTCCTCCAAAACATGCTTTCCCCACAGCCTGACCCCTGATCTAGCCTGCCATGGCCAGGGTTGGGCAGGGGGAAATCCCCTGCACTCCTTCACCTCCACAGCTGGCCTGGGCTTCAGCTTCCCCTGACTTCCAGGGGACTTTTTCAACCTCCAAGGTTGAATAAGTCCCCCGTTTAGATGGCAAACCTTGGACGTTCAGGGCTGACCTTGGAATCGGCTCTATTATGTTCGGGATCATGGTGCCTCCCACTGCACGCCCCCTCTCCTCCCTTAATCAGCCCCCTCCCGCCCAAAAACAGAGCTCCCTGCACAACTCACATCTATGTGCGGGGAGCTCTGTTCCCACCAGTTCAATCGAGATGTTTAGCGGGTCTGGACATCTGGATTGAATGTCCAGACCCGCTAAACTTGGGTCAGAATACAGGCCATAAAGTACACGTACACATGTGCACCATCTTTGAAGTAGTTGTAAATTCCTGTGAGACAGTTTATGCACTAGAGTTCTAGGAGCCTATTTTACAAACGTTTTATGAAATTACCCCTTAGATTCTTATAAACTGAGTGGCCAATTCCCCTGCTCAGAAGATACTTTCAAAGTGAAAGTGTTAACAACCTTTAAGCCTGGAATAAAATAACCCTTATTTCTACTATTACAGCAATGGAAGGTTTGCACAGTTTGTATCTACTTGACAAAAGAACAAGGTTATGCTATGATTATAGCCTGATCTTTGTATATAATTTCTCTTTGAAATTGCTTTTCTTCCATTCCCCCACTTAGAAATGTAGGAACAAGTCTTTCCATAATACTTGCCCTTGAAAAGCAAGCGTCACTAAGTTACTGTATACGTTTCACCTAAAAGGTGTTGTGGAAACCTCTCCTCTATGAAATGCCTCTGTGACCTTTGCAGCCTAACTGCTTTGTCCTGCTAGAAATTCGAAGAATGAGAATTGCACAAGCTCAAGAAAATCACAGGTAAATTCATCTGGGTAATGAGTAGCTATGTTTCTTGAGTTAGAATACTGAAATGAGCAAATATTTTACAGACTACTAAGGTTTTAAAAATAAGCTATATGACTGTGTAAAACGCAAATATGAATTTTGTAGATTAAGACTTCAGAGGGTGGCCTATTGCTATAGACGTTTTCCTATATTAATAGTAATTGTGCAACTGTATTATTAGTGATTATGTTTTAGTGACATATGAGTATCAGCGCTATCTGTGTGATATTGTAACCCATTCAGAATTAAGATTGGCAGCCTAGAAATTGTATAAAATAAAAATAAAGGGCCTGATATTCAACAGTGGTGGTTAGTCATTGTAAAGACCTGGATATTCAATGTCATGACTATATCTGACAAGCAGTATTGAATATCCAGGTCAGTCAGATAGCATGGAAGCTAACTGGTGCAGTGGTGATATTCACCCGCTATCTGGTTAGCTTCTGAGGTGAAAGGCCAGTCTTTAAGGTCCCTAACATTTGTAGCTTAAGGATAACCCATTGGCGACTGAATATCGCTGTTTCCTGATTATCGCTGGGTGCCATTTCTGCTCCACCCAGATGCTATCTGGCCAGCATTGGCGCATTCAGTAGTGGCACTCTGCTATATTCAACGGCACTAACCATGTTAGTGCCACGACTATCTTGCCCACTCCAATCAATGCGCTAATCACGTTGAATATCAGGCCCAAATTATTTAGCACTGTAGTAGTAAAGTGCTTCACGGAAGAACTAAATTTATGAAGTATATTGGACTACACACAAAATGGAAAAAACTCAATAATATAGTAGTTCTCAGAATCATCCGTGGATCAAGGTTTCAGGATCTCCACAATGACTATGCATAAGATATATCTGGTTTCACTCTCTCTATGATATTAAGTATATGTTATGCATATTCACTGAGATCAATACTCAGCTGGGGGCAGCCACCATTTAAAGTTAAACATTGGACTTGGTGATGAACTTAATGAGGACAATAGGCACTTACTTTAAGCGTGAAAGTAGGTGCCCACTTAGTCAATCTTTTATAAAGACAAATAAAACACCATTTTTTCCTTATAAAATACTAGCATAAGTGGCAAAAATCACACATTAAGTCAAGGTGTGGACATTTATACCAACCCTACTGCTAGTGCAAATGCCTCTGCCTAGATATTTGCAAGAATATGCATAAATTAATATTCAGTAGTGTTTAACCAGTTAGCAAGACCAACTAATCCACTGATCTCAATATTCAGTGGCATGATCCTGATTTATTTTTTAAGTGCCATCAAGTCAGTGCTGACTCCTGGCAACCTAATAGCCCTTGGGTTTTCTTGGCAAGGTCTGACCAGAAGTAGATTGCCAGGCCTTTTCTTCAGAGGCAATGGAGGATAAAGTGACTTGCCCAAGATCTCAAGGAGTGCCAGTGGGTGTTGCTCTAACCACTAGACTACTCCTTCACTTATCCCGATAGTGCCAAAACTATCCTTACAGACTGCAAGAAAGATATTTGGTTAAATCTGGAGCAGTCTGTGAGTACAGCACGGGTAATCGCTGCAGCTATCTGGTCAACCAACAACTGTCCTAACTTCATGTGGTTTAGCTATCCAGGTAGTGGCTGAATATCACCACTGACTAAATAGCTGTCGTCATAGTCAGTAAAAAACAGATATTCAGCACCAGATAATGGATAGACTTGGTTGCTGAATATGCATTTTTAGTTTCAGCAGTGGCAGCCAGGTGCTTCAAAAGCACTAACTGCCACCGCTGAATATCAACCCCATAGTATTTTATAATCCACATGTGTACTTATATCTTCTGTCCACATTCCACTCAATGTCCACCCATGGACACGCCCAGCAGAAAAGTACCTGTCATCAAGCAGCAAATGCATGTAGCAACATATATGAATTAATGACTAACATAAGCTCTACAGGCTGATGCAGAAAGCTGGCGCTGAATTTTCGTGCTATCAAATTTTTACGCTATTTGCAGTGCACAAATAGCATGCAACTTTAATGCCGGCATTCAGAAATTAGCCATGTGTTAGTCATTCCTTAAACTGTGAGCAAATGGAAGCGTTAAACTGGGATAGCAAACCAAACACATGCGCACAGAAGTCAGCACAAGTTTGGCATGCTATCCCAGAGAAAAAGGGGCACCATGCGGCTAGTTTGTACATGGAACAGGACCAAAAAGAAAGAAAGCAAAACACCTGCACAAGTAAAACATAACACAATTAAATACTGGAGGAAAAAGACCTCAGGATAACCAATGCCAACGCAATGGCACAGATGGTGTACAATAAACATTTCACTCCATAATGGCAGTTATCAGCTCAACTCAGTGAATTAATTTACCCCCAAACAGGGGCGGCTCAAGGCAATCTGCTGCTGAGGTGAAGAATGAGATAGTGCCCCCCCACACACCTTAGATGGGGATGGGGCTTTTTCAGAAATCCAATCAGAGACTGAACCAAACCAAAAAGCCGATTAGATTACATGGAGGAAATGCAAGATGTTTGCACACAGGGCTGTATTGAGCTGCAATCGCGCCCTGTGTGACTTGCAGCTCGGGCGCAAGCCCCCCCCTCTCCCCACCATATCTCCGTCCAGCTATTCCTGCTCTTTCCCTGCTGCTGCCGCCCTCTGTTTTTCTCACGGTGGCGCCGGCAGCAGGAAAAAGCAGGCAGCGCTGGATAGAGGTATGGGGAGGAGGGGAGGGGCATGCGCCCGATCTGAAATGCGCCGGCACTTTAAGCAGATCTGTCCCTCCCTACTCTGACATCGTGTCGGAGGAGGGAGGGACCAGACCTGCTTAAAGTGCCGCAAAAACGCTTGGGAGGCACATTTCGGCTGCCTGTTATTTTCCTGTCAGCAGTGGCAGGGCAACAGCAGACAGCCGAAATGTGCCCCCCAAGCCTTTATGCCCCGTGCGGTTTCACCGCTTGCACAGGGCTAGGTATGGTCCTGTTTGCACACCAAGGAGCTAAAAGATAGCAAGAACCAACAGCACTGTTTATAAAACTAAATTATAACTCATTTTTATTGTGTTTGCCATGATTCTCTTATTTATTTATTAATTCAGCTAGGTTTATATATCGCTTTTCACCGGGTCAAAGCGGTTTCCAGAGAACAGAACATTTTACAGTAAACATTTGTTGTACAAGGAACAGCATAACAATTAACAATTGAAACAGTTCAATATTTTGCTAACAGAACATACTAAATGCGGTTAAAGTTATTGTTGTCAACATAGTCTAGTAGGATAGAACTGTGTTCCTAACAGAACGGGGGTTGATGAGGGCACATTTCAAGTGTTTTGTGCTATAGGTTGGTTTGTTCGGTATTTGTTCAAGTGGGAATGCTGGGATAGGTATGAGTATCACGGAATGTCTTTTGATAGTATTGTTCTGTTGCGGTGGTAATTGGGAATGACCTATTTGTTGGATGGGATGTGTATATGAGTGTGATACTGAGACAAAAGTGAGAAGTCCAATTCTGGTTAAGGTTATTGTGTAGAGCTTGGGGTCTATTGTTTGAAGCGTGTATGATTTGCTGTGGTTAAGGATCAGTTGATGGATTTTCTGGTGGGATGTATTCTTCCTTCAATTACCTTGCCTGTGAGCAGAACTGATCGTTCTTTTGATTGGTCTTCTATGGATCGTTTTAGGTCTATTGTGTGGCGCTGTGAAGCTGTAGTTCTCTTTTAGTTGTTAGCAAGCTTAGTGTTGTGTGCTGCAGTTGGTGCTGTCAGGGGTGTTTTTGTTTCTCAGCACAAGGACTAATTTTTATAGTGCTTCTAGGCATAAGCAGTACTGTGCACATTTGAGACAGATACGGAACCATCACGGAACTAGGGTAATTCTTAAGGGAAATGATTAAACGGTATGGACCCGATTCTGAGTTGGAAGTGCCGACCCTTTGTGCGCCCGGTCAGAATAAGGAGCTATGAAAACAATTTTTGTCTCTTTGTTCAGACAGGAAAATAAAAGGGTCAGGATCCAAAAGAGTTTGCTTCGGTCAGCGCTGGTGAGGAATTTATGCCTCTTTCTTTTCTATTGTGAGCATAGAAAACTTGTTTTGTTTTTTGGCTTTGCTGAAGGAAATGGCAAAAAAATAACCAGCAAGGAAAGTGTGCTGGAACAATGTTATGTGCATGTGCTCAAATGCTATCTGGCACATAAATATCAATAACTAAAGATCACTGCCGAAAGGAATAGTAATATCTACACAATACCCGCACCACTTCCTTTCACCACCCCTATTTAACTCAATCTAATTCAAGTGTAAACATTATAATACAAAAGTGTTCCTTAGGGTAAATATATACAGGCCTCAGTTAATGCTCACACCATTCATTTGGCGAACAGTGTCACCATAGGGTAGAGCTTCAATGTTTTTCTCACATCACCGGCCTTCCCTTTATAATTTAATCAAATATAATTATTTAGAACGCTATCCCTAAAAAAGTACTTTTTCAGGATTCGTAATATCAAATTTTTTAAAAAAATTTTAACCAACTCCTATATTTTACGATAAGATTCCAATAAAGTTTAAATTTATCCGAAACAATTTTTTAATTTTATAATTTTCATTAAAATGCAAAAAATTCAAAAAATATTTATTACGATACGGAATAGGGTTTCCCAATGTACGACAACTTGCACCGGAACCAGTTAGTTGGACATATAGAAGAGATAGAGATACTCTTAATAGTGCACAATTCGTCACTCAACAAAGAGAATAGTAATCCATTACTTATCTTTTCTAGCGCTATAGCTGTCGCATCAAAGGGCACTGTTTCAAAAGCCCTACGTCAGTATGCTTGGTCAAAGGGCTCCGAGCAAAACGCCGGATTTTTGCTGCATAGTAGATCCGACAAAAGCTTTTGTTTCACCCCACCGGGCTTCCTCAGGGATCCAGCATTTAATCCAGAACAGAGTAATAATCATTTAAGTCTGAGCCATCATTTCGCTTCACAAATTCTCTAAAGGCGTCTGACGTCAATCCCTTTAAACAGACATCCAAAAACGCTAATTGGTGTAGAATTCGTGACGTCACTATTCCTATGAACTTTATTACTCAGATCTCACATTACCGAGAGACAAAAAATAACTAACCAACAATAAAACACAAAAACACACAAAAAAATTCTTAACGATAAAAGGACAAAAACCTTAACAATATCTCAAAATCTCGAGTTTAACAGGACCGAAAAGAAAAACATATCGAAACCCAGAGAGCTGCTGGCTGAATATTAGAAGAACAAAGTCCATTCAATCTTGTCATTCAGTCCTTGTGGGACCAAAGTATGCATTTTATGAATCTATTGTTGTTCCTTCTGAAGGAGAAAACGTCCCCTGTCTCCCCTCCGTATGTCTGGAAGCAGTTGCTCTATAACAGTACATCGAAAATCTTGGAAGACATGATTCATAGCAATACAATGTTGAATAAGTGGAGTCTCCAACCGAGCTTTCGCAACGCTGTATTTGTGTTCTGCCAACCTAGTACGTAGTGGATGAGTAGTCTTTCCAATATATAACATTAAACACGGGCACCACAGCGCGTAAACAACATAGGAAGAATTGCAGTCTGTAGGTTGTCTTAACTGGTGTTTACACTGAAAATGAGAATGCGATCTATTTTCCATCAAATTGCAATATGTACAACGGCCACACTGCTGATGTAGAGACGAACAAGTCTCCATTTGACGGGGAACTGCAGAGCATAACTGATCTCGCAGATTTCTACCTCTTTGATAAGCCATACGGACATGGTATTGAGACAAAACTGGATGTGATGCAAAAATTTTCCAATATCTATGAATAGAAGCCGCCATTCGGCTAGAGATACTGGAGAATGGTAAAACACATGTAAGAGTTAGGGGATGCCCAGACTGACTAGAGTTATCAGACCTTGGATATAGTAACCATTCCCTATGATTGTATTTCACTCGCTTATACGCCTTCTTCAGAAGGGGATAGGGATAACCACAATCTCCAGGAACAAGCAGGAATACGTCATCACATATGGGTACGTCGGTACCGACGGAGCCTGCGCGGGAAAGCTCCCCAGCTTTTCAGATTAAAAGCTTTTGGGGCCTCCCACTGCACATGCGCGCTGCCTTCCCGCCTTCCTGACCAGCTCTCGTCAGTTTCTTTTTTTCCGCGGAGCCAGCAGGTCGTGTTCCTGTCACCGCTGAAGAAATTGTTAATTTTATTGTTTTCTTTAGACCGCGTACCTGCCTTCCCCATTCTGAAACCGGTACTGCCGGTCTCTCTTTCTTTCTTTAAAAAAAAAAATATATATATATTTTTCTTTTCTTCAGCACAGCTTGGTACTTTGTTAGGCCTTCAGACCTACACAAATTCTCCTCATGGAGAAGCCAGTTCCTGGTTTTAAAAAGTGTACCAAGTGCAGTGCTGTCATTCCTCTTACAGACACCCATGAATGGTGTCTTAAATGTTTAGGACCTGACCATTCCATACCGGACTGCCCATCCTGCTCCCAGATGTCGAAACGTGGATTGCAGAACCAGGCCAACAAGTTCCATGTGCTGTTTCCTTCAGAAGCATCACAGTCATCCAGGTCTTCCTCTCCGGATGGATCTCAGGTAACCAAAACTCCAGTGGGCAAATCCTCTAAAAGCAAATCTCTTTCTAAAGATCGAGAGGCTCTCAATTCTGAGTTCGAGGATTCTGCCCAGGCCAAAAAACCCCGGCGGGAGGCTCCGGCCTCCAAAGCAATCATGGGGTCACAGGTTGACATCGATGGCGCGGCCTCGACAGATCACCTGTTGTACTGCTCTGGGGTACCGGCCCATACCGGTACCGACATCCAGGCAGCAGTGGCGTCTATGGGCAATACTGTCCAAGTCATGCAGCAGGCCATTCTGGCTTTTATTAATGCTGCTACGCCCTCGGTACCGCAGCCAGCGGTACCGGGTCCGGTTCCGGTAATGGCTTCCATACCGGAACCGAGGCCATCGTCTTCCAAACGCAGATCGGTTCCGCATGCCGGATCCGGGCTTTTGCCCGGTACCGATCCCATACCCGGTACGCCCGATGTCGATACCGAACGGTATGCGTATCGTGCGTTGGAAGCACATAGAGGATACTCTGCTTCTTCAGAGGATTTTAACTCCTCTGATGATTCTGATGAGTTCTCCCTTGATCTTCCTGAGGAGCCTTCTTCTCCTAACAGGAGAATGTCTCCACCAGAGGATTTGTCCTTTCAGGACTTCATCATAGAAATGGCTAAAGGTCTTTCTATTGCTTCATCCTCTGAAAAGGAACCCAGATCAAAGAAACTGGATATTTTAGGATACTCTAAGTCTCCTAAAGAGGCAGTCACCCTGCCTATCCATGAAATCCTTCACGAACACTTGATGGACTTATGGGAGGCTCCTCTAACATTGTCTCCTTCTTCTCGCAGGTTGGACACCATGTACCGTGTCCCCCCTTCTCCTGGTTTCCAAAAAACCCAGTTGCCTCACCATTCTATTGTGGTGAAGTCTGCAATGAAGAAGATAAAGAGTACCAAAAGGCACTCTTCTACTCCTCCAGGGCGAGAATGTAAGACTCTAGACTCTTTTGGCAGGAAACTTTTCCAGGCTACTATGCTTATAGCCAGGATTAATTCCTATAGTCTTTACATGGGCATGTTTCTCAGTGAAATCGCTCTAAACGTTCGGCATTTTGCCCCCTTTATCCCTGAGGATAAGAGGGAGCAGTTCATTTCCTTAGTGAAACACCTTTTGGATATTTCAAAGTTCTCCAACAGGGCAGCTTTTGATTCCTTTGAGGGTGCTGGTAGGGCTTCGGGCATTGCTATAGCAGCCCGACGTCTTGCTTGGCTCTAGGCTTCTGATCTAGAACCTTGGGTCCTAGATGGCTTACGAAATCTGCCCTGTACAGGTGAGAACTTATTTGGTGAGGAGTGGCAAATTAAGGCCACTCAAATGGATGCAGAAAATGCCACCTTGGATAGACTTTCTAAGTCTACCTCCACTCCTGCCAAGAAGAAGTCTTTTAAGAGGCCTTATTACAAGAAGTCCAGATTTTCTACAAATACTGGCCAACAATCCTCTCAACCTCGTTTTGATGCTAAACGTCAGCAACCTAAACAGGCAAGGTCAAAGCCTGCGGCGTCTGCTACGCCTCAGCAGGCTCCACCCCCTCAGGGGTTTTGACTTGGCCCTAGAGAACTTAACTTTTCTGGCTCTAGAACAACCAGAGCCCCTCACCATACCCGGAAGGTTAGCTCACTTTGCTCCCAGATGGGAGCAAATTACATCAGAGCAATGGACCCTCTCTATCATCAGAGAGGGTTACAAACTCCATTTTTCCGACCTTCCTCCTTATACTATGGTGAGGCGGTTCAATTCTCCCCCATCTCTCCTGGCCCTCTTGGGTCAGGAAGTCTCCTCCCTCCTTGCCCAGGGGGCAATAGAGGAGGTCCCTCTTCTTCAACAGGGGACGGGATTCTACTCCCCTTATTTTCTAATACCAAAGAAGACAGAGGGCTTCAGACCAATCCTGGATCTGAGAGAATTGAACAAATTTCTTTTCAAGGAGAAATTCAAAATGCTTTCTCTGGGCATTCTCCTTCTATACCTTCAGAGTCAGGATTGGCTTTGTTCTCTAGATCTAAAGGATGCGTATACACACATACTCATCCACCCATCCCACAGAAAATACCTTCGATTTCTGTTTCAGGGAAAACATTTCCAGTACAGAGTACTCCCCTTCGGTCTAGCCTCTGCTCCAAGAGTGTTCACCAAATGCATGGCAGTCGTAGCTGCCTTTCTAAGAGGCCTGGGAATTTTCATATTCCCATACCTGGACGACTGGCTCATCCGAGCTCCCTCTCAGTCCCAGGCCCAAATTTCCCTGGACCGCACAAGGCGTCTTCTGCAGTATCTAGGACTGGTAGTAAACCTTCCCAAGACTCAACTAATCCCTACTCAGTCTCTCGAGTTCATAGGGGCCCAGTTAGACACCATCACTGCAAGGGCCTACCTGCCTCAGGTCAGGGCCCAACGCCTGCTGAGTTTGGCCTCCCAAGCTCAGTCCAGCAGTCATTTGACAGCCCGGGAAATGCTGCGACTTCTGGGCCACATGGCCTCCACGGTACATGTGGTGCCCTACGCTCGTCTGCATATGAGAGCAGCTCAATGGACCTTGGCCACCCAGTGGACTCAAGCATCTGGAGCGCTCTCCGACCAAATACTCACCTCAAGCCGTCTATTTTGGTCCCTCCAATGGTGGACATCCACCAAGAATCTGTTGTTGGGGGCCCCCTTCCAACCTTTGTTGCCCCAAGCAACCCTCACAACAGATGCCTCCCAGACAGGGTGGGGAGCTCATCTTCAGAACCTCTCCACTCAGGGCACTTGGTCTCCACAGGAGGCCACCCTTCATATCAACCTCCTGGAACTGCGAGCAATTTACCTTGCCCTCAAGGTCTTCTATACCCTCCTTGTCAACCTGACTGTCCTAGTTCAGACAGACAATCAGGTAGCCATGTTCTATATAAACAAACAAGGAGGGACAGGCTCTCTGTCGCTTTGCAACGAAGCTCTCAGATTATGGGCCTTCGCCAGAGAGCATCAAATTCACCTTCTTGCAGTGTATCTTCCAGGAGTTCAAAACTCTCGTGCAGACAGACTCAGTCGAGTTCTGCTTCCACACGAATGGTCCCTACATATGGACCAGATACGCAGAATCTTTCAGGAATGGGGGACCCCGGACATAGACCTCTTTGCAAGTCCGTGGAATGCCAAACTTCCCCGGTTCTGTTCCAGAACTCAGTGTCAGGGAGCTCAGGCCCACGATGCCTTCCTCCTGCATTGGGGTCAGGAATTCCTCTATGCCTTTCCACCCATTCCTCTAATATCCAAGACTCTGTTCAAGCTCCAGAGGGATCACGGGACTATGATCCTCATAGCTCCCCGCTGGCCACGCCAGGTGTGGTTCCCTCTACTTCTGCATCTCTCCCAGGGATCCTCCCTGGACCTGGGAGCTGCGCCAGACCTCCTGTCTCAGGAGGAGGGGACTTTGTGGCACCCAAACCCCAAATCCCTACATCTCAGAGCTTGGTTACTGAAGGCCTAAGTCTTCAAGACTTTAATCTTTCTCAACCTGTGACAGATATCCTTCATGCCTCTAGGAAACCTTCCACGAGGCGTTCTTATGCTTTCAAATGGAAACGTTTTTCCATTTGGTGTGCTCAGCAGGGTCTTGACCCTCTAGCACTTCCTTTGAATTCCCTCTTGGACTATCTCCTGCATCTTTCAAATGCAGGCCTTAAGACGAATTCAATAAGGGTCCATTTGAGTGCTATTGCAGCATCCTTAAAACCTATAAATGGACAACCTGTCTCCTCTCATCCTCTTGTTTCACGTTTCATGAGAGGCCTGACTCTAACTAAACCTCCCATCCGACCTCCTCCGGTAGCATGGGATTTGAACCTAGTTCTAGGTCAGCTTATGAAGCCACCTTTTGAGCCTTTGGACTCTACCTCCTTCAAATTTCTTTCCTGGAAGGTTGTTTTCCTTATTGCAGTCACTTCGGCTCGCCGCATCAGTGAACTGCAGGCTTTAGTGGCTCATCCACCTTATACTAGGTTTCATCATGATAAGGTGGTCCTTAGGACGAATCCCCACTTTATGCCCAAAGTGGTCTCGCCTTTTCATCTTAATCAAGAGGTATATCTACCTGTCTTTTTCCCGGCTCCTCATGCATCCAGTGCAGAGAGGAACCTTCATACTCTGGATTGTAAAAGAGCTCTTGCCTTTTACCTCAACAGGACTCAACCACATCGAAAGTCTTCCCAACTTTTCGTGGCTTTTGATCCTTCTCATTTGGGACTTCCAGTCACCAAGCGTACACTTTCCAATTGGATCGCTCAGTGTATTTCTTTTGCTTACCAGAGTAAGAACATTTCTATGGAGGGCCATGTCACAGCTCACAATGTGAGGGCCATGGCCACTTCTATGGCTCATCTTCACTCTGTGTCCATAGATCAGATCTGTCGAGCAGCCACTTGGGCCTCGGTTCATACCTTCACAGCCCATTACTGCTTGGACAAGGACTCCCGCCGGGATGCCTTGTTTGGTCAGGCTGTCCTCAAACACCTGTTCCATACTTAAACAACTCCTGCCCACCTTCCCTGGATGGATGCCTGAGATCCATGCGAAGATGGTTTACCCTTGGAGGGGGATCTCCCAGGCATCTTAGCTAGGGAGTCCCCATATGTGATGACGTATTCCTGCTTGTTCCTGGAGATAGCACAGTTACTTACCTGTAACAGGTGATCTCTGGGAACAGCAGGAATTAGTCATCACAACCCACCCACCTCCCCTAGGAGTTGTATCTCTATCTATCTATCTTCCTGTCCTCTCTCTCTATTGTCTCAGCTTTAAACTCGAACTGACGAGAGCTGGTCAGGAAGGCGGGAAGGCAGCGCGCATGTGCAGTGGGAGGCCCCAAAAGCTTTTAATCTGAAAAGCTGGGGAGCTTTCCCGCGCGGGCTCCGTCGGTACCGACGTACCCATATGTGATGACTAATTCCTGCTGTTCCCAGAGATCACCTGTTACAGGTAAGTAACTGTGCTTTCTTGGAACTTAGCTATCATGCACCGTGCTGTTTTTTCAAATTCCTGCGAAGATGAACATATCCTGCGACATCGCAATAGTTGAGAATAGGGAAGATTGTTCTTCAAATGACCAGGATGGAAGCTAGAATAATGTAGTAGAGTATTTTTATCAGTGGGCTTGACATATATAGTTGTATCAAAACCTTCAACAGTCTTGATAATCTGAACATCTAAAAAATGTATCTTAGAATGATGTCGAGTCATTTCGAAGTGAATGTTGATATTTCGACCATTCAAATAATGAAAAAAATCGTCCAGAAGTTCAGCTGTACCGCCCCATAGTAGAAAAATATCATCAATATATCTATACCAACATATAATACATGAATTTATTATTATATGTTGGTATAGATATATTGATGATATTTTTCTACTATGGGGCGGTACAGCTGAACTTCTGGATGATTTTTTTCATTATTTGAATGGTCAAAATATCAACATTCAGTTTGAAATGACTCAACATCATTCTAAGATACATTTTTTAGATGTTCAGATTATCAAGACTGTTGAAGGTTTTGATACAACTATATATGCAAGAACTGCAAGAACACCTTGAAGACAACGAAATACTGGACAAACAGCAATACGGATTCAGAAAAAATCATGGGGTCGAAACCCTGCTTTTAGCCCTGTTTAACAACCTCCTCAAGGGGCTGGAAGACAGGAAGAAAATGTTTATCCTCATTTTCATCGACATATCCGCTGCATTTGACACTGTCCATCACTTAACCCTCCTGAACAAGCTGGAATCAATTGGAATTTTAGGAACCGCCTTGAAATGGTTCTCCTCTTATATAACAGGCAGAAAGCCACAGGTCCAGTTCAACGGTGAGAAAGCTGAACCGTTCATCCAAACACAAGGCATTCCTCAGGGCTCGGCACTCTCGGCGCTACTTTTTAACATTTACATGCAACCACTCAGTGAAATATTCAGGAAATATGGCATAAACTACCACATATACGCAGACGATATCATGCTGTACACCCAACTAGAGACCACCGACCCGAACTATGCCCAGCTTGAAACCTGCATGGGAGAGATGTCGGGATGGCTACAACAAAATAACATGTCGATTAATCATAAGAAGACCGAAGTAATGTTTATATCAAATACCTTGGGCTTCGAACCACCTCCAACAATTACATTGTGCAACAATACATACAATACTAAGAAAGAAATAAAATATCTGGGAGTCACAATTGATAACAAACTGAAAATGGAAAAACACCTCAACAACACCAACAAAGCCATCTTCCACAAGCTTAAAGTGCTACGACCCCTGCGGAACTTACTAGATCCGTGCGATTTCCGATCAGTTGCTCAGGCTCTCATCATGCCCCACCTGGACTACTGCAACGCCATCTTGCAGGGGCTACCAAGGAAAACAACCAACATACTACAGATGGCCCAACACGTAGCAGCAAGGATCATCATGAGAACTAGCGTCACCGAACATATCACACCTGTATTGATGGAACTACACTGGCTTCCAGTCGTTGCAAGGATTCAATACAAAACATTGGTAACTACATTCAAGTTAATTCACAACCTGGCCCCCTCATTCCTCTCCACCCTGATCTCCATGCAACCTACAACCAGAAGCAGGAGAACCATTAACTCTGACACACTAAGAGTTCCAAACAGCTTTAGGCACGTAAAGGTCAGTACTAGTCGCAGAGCGTTCTCCTTATCTGCCCCCACGTTATGGAACCAGCTCCCACACGAGCTGAGAGAAATTAAAGACATAAGCAACTTCAGAAAACAACTGAAGACGCACCTGTTCAATTGTCATTATACCAGATGAAAATCCAAAAGGACAAAAGAAATTGAATTGCTGTATGTACAAATGTAAATAGATGGTGGTTAGTGCCTGTGTAAATGTATGATAATAACTAAGGTCTTTATATGGACCCGCATATGTGTGCTGTGTATTCCCCCTGATCTCTCTATCTAATCCCCAAATAATTTTGCCTGTAATTTATGACAAATCCCGTACTTGTAATCAAACCGCTTCTGATCGCTGGAAGGAGCGGTATATAAGTCCTTACTAAATAAATAAATAAAATAAATATGTCAAGCCCACTGATAAAAATACTCTACTACATTATTCCAGCTTCCATCCTGGTCATTTGAAGAACAATCTTCCCTATTCTCAACTATTGCGATGTCGCAGGATATGTTTCTTTGTGCCTTCTGATGTGTGTGGCAACTGTCTTTGTACACCATAGTATACGGTGGTGTTTGCATTGGCAGACTGCATGCCGTTCAGAGTTTGTAGTATATGTGTTACTATGTCCATGTGGGCTGCTCTACATTGGGAAAAACTACTTGCCAATTGCGTATTCGGTTAGTAGAATACCATAGTAAAATTAAGTATAGGGTAGAGGATGCTCCCCTAATTTCACATAGTTTGCTAGCCACACTAGTAGTATTATAAATATGTGGTTTTGGACCATATCCCATTGTTAAGATTCGGTGGTGATAGGGCTTTGAAATAACTGCGCCATGAACAGTTTTGAATATTTCATTTTGATACTGTGTGTCCAAGGGGTTGAATGAATTTATTGATTGGCAAGTATGTTGATGATTGGATGTGGTGGGAGGTTTTTGGGTGTCTTAATGTATTTAAATTAATGGGGTTAACTGTTTTGAGTGTTGAAGGTTTTCTAATTCAGACTATTGGCTCCTACATTGGTGGTACGCATGTGGTGTACATGATGATTTGTGCGATTGGATGTGAGGTTTTAGGGGGTAAAGATCTTGGGTAGGGGATTATTGTACCAGTGGCATTTTGGTTTATGCTGTTATAGTAGGTATATTCTGTGTGGCTGGATATATACCAGCAATAATATGGATGGTGTAGTATCTGTGTATGTCTTTAATTTTGACAACTGTGTTTTTACTGGCTGTAAGCGACGTCAATTTGCAGTTTATTGGTGTTTTAAGTTTTGACATGCTCAGGCACGGCGTTTTCCATTCTAATGTGTAGTCGGGATATGAGTGCAATCTCAGATGGTTCATCGGTCTGAGTAGCTGCTAGTTATATTAGTTCGTGAATATGCCAAGATACTACTACTAGTTATTATTTGTATAGTGCTACAAGGCATACTCTGCACTATACATATAGATGTAAGAAAGAGTCCCTACTCATCACAATTTACAATCTAATCGAGATGAAGAACATCACAAAACAGGACTAGAGTATGGTAAGATACGCATAAGTGGTGAATAAGAGAGTGAGGGGCATAAGGATCCATGTTTATCTTTTTTCTTTGATCACACCTCACATGAGTATATTTGGTGCTTTCTAAAATGGCTCTTGGGACATAACTGTGATTGGCATGTCTCAATGGGCATTTTTAGTCTGTAAATCATGAACAGAGCTTCTAAAATGACCTCTCAAGGTGAATTATGGCAGATAAGGACCAATTACCCCAGTCAGCCTTTTTCTATTACTGCTAGTATTAATCATTTATATAGCACTACAAGGCATATGCAGCGCTGTTCAAACACATATAGAAGAGAGTTCATGCTCGTAGAGCTTACAATCTAATCAAGATAGATACTACAATATAAGTGAAACAAGGGGTTCAAATAGGGAAGGAGAAATACGGAGAAGAAAGGATTAGGATCAAAAAGCAGTCTCAAAGAGGTAAGTTTTAAGCATAGATTTGAAAAGGGGGAGAAAAGAGACCTGACATAAAGATTCAGGAAGTTTGTTCCAGGCATAAGGAGCAGCAAGGTGAAAAGATTGAAGTCTGGAATTGGCAGTGCAAGAAAAGGGCAAATATAGAAGAAATCAAGAGGAAGAGCGGAGTTCACGAGGAAGGGTGTAGGGAGAGAGGAAAGAAGAAAGGTAGTGAGGGGCAGTAGAGTAAATGCATTTATAGGCCAGACGGAGACATTTGAATTGCATGGAAGGGGAGCCAATTAAGTGATTTGAGAAAGGGGGTTATATGAGTTTATCAGGGTTGGCGGAAGATTAGCTGCACAGTAGAGTATAAAGGGGCAATTTTGTTAATATTATAAAGACAGAAATGACAGGTTTTAGCTATCTGTTGATTATGTGTAGAGAAGGAGGAGTCAAAGATCACCCCAAGGTTGTGGGCTCAGGAAACAGGAAGCAGAAGAGTGTTATCAACAGAGACAGAGAAAGGAGGAAGGGAGGAAGAGGGTTTCAATTTCAGATGACTGTGAGACATTCAGGCAGCAATGTCAGATAATCAGACAAAGATACGGACGTGAAGTGTAAAAAAAATGTCAAGTGTAGATAGATTTGAGAGTCATCAGAATAAAAATGATACTGAAAGCCATGGGAAGAGATGAGGGCACTAAAGGACTGGGTATAGAGAGAGAAAAGGAGATGGCCGAGAACAGAACCTTGGGCTACACAAACAGAGAGGGAAGGCAGTAGAGGAGGAACCACCAGAACAAAATCTGAAAGAGGGGTTGGAAAGATAAGAAGAGAGCCAAGACAGCACAGAGCACCTAAAACCAAGAGGGGATAATGTGTCAAGGAGGAAAAGGTAGTCAACAGTATCAAAAATAGCAGAAAGGTTGAGAAGAATGAGAAATGAGTAAAGGCCTTTGGAATTAGCCAGGAACAAGTCACTGGAAACTTTGGCAAGAGTGTTTTCAGTAGAATGAAAGGGATGGAAACCAGATTGAAGTGGATCAAGGAGGGCTTGAGAAGAGAGAAATTCAAGGCAGTGGTGGAGAACTGCACATTCAAGAAGTTTGGAAATGAATGGAAGAAGGGAAATGGGTCGATAATTAGAAGAACAAGTATGGTCAAGTGAAGGTTTTTTGAGGAGAAGTGTGATCATAGCATGCATAAAGGATGCAGGGAAGGTTGCAGTGGAGAGTGAAAGATTGAGAATATGTGAGATGGAAGAGATGACAGAGGAGAAGATGGAGTTGGGGAGACGGGTGAGGATAGGATCAGAGGAGCAGGTAGTGAGTTAAGAGGAGGAAAGAAGAAGAGAGGTTTCCTTTGAGCTTATCTTCCTCTCCAGTTTGGTTAGACAAACATAGAAAGTCACAAACTTAAATCAATATCAGCTTCCTCTCCCTCACTGTTTTTTACTTTTGCCGTTTCACTCAACTTTGTTCCCACTACCGCCTGGCTCTCTGTTCCAAGCATATTCATTGATGTTAGAATGTAACCATGACCACTCCATAAAGGTTAACTCAGCCTTCTTAGAAGCCTGATGCAGTCATACTACTAATGTTAAGGTTGTTAGCAAAACCGCATCATGGCCATTACACTAGTCTTTTTATGACTAATGCTACTTTACTGTTGATGCTAGCTAAGTTGTAGTTATATATTAACAAAATAGCAATCATCCTTTTCCATTATGAGTCCAATTTAATGCAAGATTTCTCCCACTTGGTTAGCAGTGGGAAAAGTCCTTTGGATGTCTGAGCTATGTATGGATACACGAATCCCAATTACAAAGCAATTATAAGCTAAGTTAAGGTGAAGGGCTATTAAATAACTTCTACAAAGTAGCCTGAAGTGTCTCTACAAACTGAGTCATTTGGCAGCTCTGCCCTTAGCCTGTTGTAGCTAGGACCCAGGGTAGGCTTATAGAGGTCCTTGCAATGGCACATTGGTTTTCTCTTGAGTTTCATGAATGCACAAACATTTTTGAAGGGAGGGGAAGGTACTAGGGGCTTTACCAATTATGGGAACATTCATAAGCAAGTCTTAATTTTGGATTTGCACCTGGGTGTGGAACAGCAACAATGGCAAACATCTACAATGCACACTAGGGGAAAATAGTCATCAAAAGGTAGGGTGGCTACATCTCCCTCAAGAACCTTTAAGTGAATAGGGCTGTACTTTCTAGGGGTCATCACAGTCTTGACATCTCCATTACAGCTCTTTCTTCCTCTTCCTAAATCATTCTGGGATCTGAACTTTTCCATTTAGGAGAGAAGAACTTTAAATCTGGATTTCCTATTTGTTACAATTTGGAAAGGATTGTTTTAGCCTAGTTCTTGATAATTTTATGACTCGCACCATTTTAATAAAGGAGGAATTTAAAGTATGAAAAACAGAACCTGTTTGGCCAAGCCCTTTTTTTTCTCATTCTATGCCTATGTAGAAATTAAAGCAGTGGCCTGCTGACCAAGAGCATTCAATTCCTACTGTCACTCCTTGTGGCCTTGGGCCAAGCCACTTTACCTTCCATTGCCTTGGAAGAAAATCCATGGTCTGCTGGGTCACCAGGAGTCAACATGGACTTGGCGGCACGTACACATACATGCCTATGTAGGAAAAAAACGTAATGAATCACAGCCAGAAATTGTCTAACTTAATAATAATGTTTGATATTAAGACAAACCTTGTTGCAGGCTACTTATTGGACTTTCTGGGAATATATATCCTATCAGCAACATAGTTAAAACCTAATGTGGTTCATTAAAACATTGCTAAGGGAATCTCTCTAAAATCAAATAAGAACCCTTCTAATCAGTATATGACCCACAAATTTAACCAACTGTACTGACTTCCTGCGTATGGATGTGTGTCATGTAGATTATCTGGTTACCAAATATTTTCAACTAGATAATCATGAAAATTATACTATAATCAATGTAGAAATGCAGGTTTTGCCTATAGAAATACCAAGCCCAATGATCCTTTAAAAAATCGTATAACCTTCAGCCTTTTAATGATGCTAGACACACAGCTGTCTAGAATGCAAAAGCAACTGTAAACAGTACTTCCCGATCCATTCAATGTTGTATCGGGTGATCTCTGTACAGCCATTTCTGTACCTTATGTCTCTATATAGAGTTGCATATACCTTGTAGCACTATACAAATTGTAAGTAGTAATAGTAGATCATATTGGCTTCTTATTTTATTTCCTTATATTTGAATATCATTCATTTCTATCTGTCTAAATTCCATTACGATGTAGTTTCTAAATTTTGGGAGTAATATGGACAGCTGTGTAAGAGGCTTAATTACCATGCTGTGTTAGGTGTTTAACACTGTATTATGCTAAAGGTTAGTACAGTTCATTAGCTGTTAGTGTACAATAATCTGAGGGCCCGATATTCTTCTGGGACGGCTATGCGCTGCCGTCATGCATAGCCGTTGCCGATGACCTTTATCCCTGGATATTCAATGACTGGGTCCTATGCGGCCCCGGCACTGAATATGGGAGTCCGCTGCACAGCTTCCGCAGCTGTAGAAACTAACCGGGTAGCAGCGATATTGAGCTTTACCCATGTGTCGCTAACCAGGTAGCGGTGCAATATCTCCCCTACCCAGTTAATGACTGTTGCCGCCCACGACATGCCCCAGAACTCCCACAACATGCCCCGATGCTAATCGGTTAACATCAGGGCATGTAGTAGGGGATATTCAGCAGCACTAACCATGTTAGTACCGTTGAATATCATGCTCAGTGACATTTACATAGTTTACAGGTCAATAAACTGTGTAAATGCTTTAGAATATCGGTTCCTGAGACCTTAAACACCTAATATGGAAACACCACTGGGGGCAAAGAAAGAGCAGTAATTGCACTTTAGGGTTGTTGTGAAGATCATTCCCATTCCCATACATTACCTGCTAATCCCACAAACAATTCAATGTTGTTAAAGGCATCTCAGACATTAACTGCTTTTGAAATTATCAGCTGTGCCATTAAATCATGGAAGTGATTTTTGCTCTGTGTTAAATGCATAGCTCATCTCAAAGCTTCTGGGAATGCCCCAAAACAGTTCATGCAGAGATTTCACAGTTATCCTGCATAGCATTTGTCCAGCAGGTTTACAGACACCATTCTGAAAAACATAGTTACTGACAAAGAGACATACATGGTTTTAATAGCTCAAAGCCAACACAGACGCAATAGAGGGAGATCTTTCCTTACTGACCTTTTAGATTGCTTGAAGAGGTTAATAAACATAGACAAGGATGAACTACTTTGTATAGTTTATCTGTATTTTCAGAAGTCATTTAATAATGTCCCTCACAATAGACTCCTGAGGATATTAAAATCACAGGATAGGAGGCAAGGTCTTGCTGTAGACTGGTAACTGACTAAAAAAGAAAATAGAGAGTAGGGTTAGTCAATTTTCTCTTTGGAGAAGGGTAAATAGAGGAATACCTCAGGGATCTGAATTGGGACCAGTGCTTTTAACACATTTGTAAATGATCTGAAAAAAGAAACAACAAGTTAGGTGATCAAATTCACAAAATTGTTCAAAGCTGTTAGAACATGAATGGATTGTGAGGAATCTCAGGAGAACCTTGTGAGACTGAAAATCTGGACATTCAGATAGCAGATGAAATGTAATGTGGATAAGTGCAAAGTGATGCATATAGGGAAGAATAAGCAAAACTATAGCTACAGAAAATTAGTGGTATTCTGCATAGAGGTTCTGTTTAGAACAATTTTGGTGTTCATAAAATGCTAATGATATTCTGCACAGGGATTCTGCATAGAATGGTATTGATATTTATGTGCCAGATAGCATTTGAGCACATGCACATAACATTGTTCCAGCACACTTTCCTTGCTGGGTTTTTTTGCCATTTTCTTCAGCAAAGCCAAAAAACAAAACAAGTTTTCTATGCTCACAATAGAAAAGAAAGAGGCATAAATTCCTCACCAGCGCTGACCGAAGCAAACTCTTTTGGATCCTGACCCTTTTATTTTCCTGTCTGAACAAAGAGACAAAAATGGTTTTCATAGCTCCTTATTCTGACCGGGAGCACAAAGGGTCGGCACTTCCAACTCAGAATCGGGTCCATACCGTTTAATCATTTCCCTTAACAATTACCCTAGTTCTGTTCACAGGCAAGGTAATTGAAGGAAGAATACATCCCACCAGAAAATCCACCAACTGATCCTTAACCACAGCAAATCATACACGCTTCAAACAATAGACCCCAAGCTCTACACAATAACCTTAACCAGAATTGGACTTCTCACTTTTGTCTCAGTATCACACTCATATACACATCCCATCCAACAAATAGGTCATTCCCAATTACCACTGCAACAGAACAATACTATCAAAAGACATTCCGTGATACTCATACCTATCCCAGCATGCCCACTTGAACAAATACCGAACAAACCAACCTATAGCACAAAACACTTGAAATGTGCCCTCATCAACCCCCGTTCTGTTAGGAACACAGTTCTATGCTAATAGACTATGTTGTGTGATGGGGCCTGTGGTTAGAGGCCTGTTTAGCCCTATATAGGCGGTTGCCTAGGGCGTATGCACAAGTAATTGCTCTGGCCTTGTAAATAAAAAGTCTTTCAGAGCAACTTGAAATGAAAAGTGGGTTTTATTCCCCGTCCCGCTCGGACTTTGTCAAAGGAAACAGAAACTTTAAATCAGATAAGCTTAGCAACAAAAGTAGTGACACACGTATATTCTCTTGTTATATTCACAGAGTTCTCTTCATCCAGTATTTACATCATACGGTTGCATTTAACACAGACACTGCAATCCATAGGAATATCCTCTTGCAGACTAGCAGCGTCTTCCCATATCATTTCCCCAGCACTACTCACACTGCTGGTATCAGACCCTTCTTGAGAACGGTATTCAGCTATAGCGTCTTGTGACACTTCACTATAACAGTCACTGGAGGCTTTTCCCCCTTTGGGTCTATATCTCTCTCTGTAGCTGGTTCTGCCTGGGCTTGCCTCCCAGAACATTAGCTCTGAAACATCTTGCTTCTTATGTCTGTAGTCAGAACCCTGCCCTTTGCAGTTATAAGCTTTAAACTTCTCTTTGTTACTATAGGGAAGTTTCCTTCTCTCTGCAGGGCTTGTCTTTATGTTTGGCTCTCTATAGCCTTTGCTTCTAGCCTCCCGGGCTGGTTGAACAGGAATATGTTTGTTCCTAACTTTACACCTATTTCTTAAGCTGTAGCCATGCATGGAGTGCCCATCCCCCAACACTTCCCTCTCACCGTGACCTCTGCCTTGAGCTGGCAAATACTGGCCTCTGGGGTAGTGGGGTAATCCTGGCTTCTCTCCAAAGCTATTCTTGGTAGCAGGTCTTCCCTTAGTGCAGCTTGCCTTGAACCTTCCTTCTCGAGAGCTGGAGACAGACTCACTTCCTGACTCCTCGTGAGAAGAATTTCCTCCCAGCAATCCCCTGGGGCTTCTGTTCAGCTGACCTGGGACACACCTCCTGCTCCTCTCTCTCCTACTGCTTCCCGTGGTGATCCTGCTTCTGATTCTCCTCTCTAACTGACTGGAACCCTGCCCTAAATAATCCCTAGCTCTACACGTGACCTGGGGACTCTCACTCAGGTGTTCCTGATGGGACTTTTGTTTGCTACGTAGCAAGAATTTCCCTTGCTGCAGTGAATCATGGTGCCTAGTGCTGCTTTCTAAAGCTGACTCTGAGGTAAGTCTTTCTTTTATCTTATTTTCCCTGGGCTGTGTGCCCCTTGCTGCATCACATATCCCCCCTCTTAAGATATTCCGTGCTGGTAAACTATTGTGCACACAGCGCGGAATCTGTCCTAGCCTCATGAGTGTACCCTCATACCTGCTGTACAATGGGTTACCCTCCTCGTAGGGCTTCCGGGGACCTGTGTGTGCTGCCCTGTACTTGGGTACTATATTAAAACTGCTAACAGTGGCCATCCTTTCATGCCATGGTTTTAAAACATTTATGTGGTACGTCTGAAGGCGCCCTCTGTCACTCTTGACTAGATATGACACCGGACCCTTGCGATCCACTACCGTATAGGGACCCTTCCACCGGGCCTCAAATTTTGGCCCTGGATCAGTGACCATTACCACGACCTTATCACCTGTGGCCAACTGTCTAGGTTTTTTACCCCTGTCATAGTACTTTTTCTGTGTTTTTCTACTATCCTGTAGATTCTTATCCGCGGCTTGAGATGCCCTCTGGAGGCGACTCCGTAGCCTGCAAAGAAATTGAGGAACTCCTATTTTTCCCATGACCTGGTCTTCTTCCTCTCCTTCCTTAGGTTGCCCTTGGGGTTCCTTTTCCTTAACCAGGCCTTTCTTTAGGCCTTCACCAAATGGGGGCCAGTCCCGGCCTAACACCAAATCAAAGGGTAGTTTGGGGACTACCGCTACCAAAATCTTTCTCCGAACCCCTAATCCTTGTATCCTCAGCTGGTACAGCGGATAACCAGTGGAAGATCCATGGATACACCTGATATTGGCTACTCCTTCGGCGTGACTCGGGGGAAAACCCCTCTGGGCCTGTATGGTTTCCCAAAAACGGCGAGAGACCATACTTTGGTCGGCCCCCGAGTCAAGCAAGGCCTTAGCTGGGACTCCCTGTATCTCTACATCCACTCGGAAACCTGCAGCTGTGTGGTGAACCTGGCCAGTAACAAGTGCTGTGCGAGACCTGCATTCCCTTTTAAAGTGTCCACTTTTCCCACACTTAAAACACTTTAACCCCTTGTTACCTTCTGCTTTTATATACCTGGATTCCTGTGAACCCACCTTGTTCCTTAAAGACATATTAGCATTTCTTACAGAGTTGTCTAACCCTGACCTGCTGCTAGCGCTGGCTCCTTTGATTAGTTCAGCCTCAAAGAATCTTTCCGTTAGGTGCGCTGCTTCAGCAGAGGTTCTACAATTCTGTAGAGTAAGAAATGTTCTAACCTCTTCAGGTACTGCGTCAAAGAACTGCTCTAATACAATTAGATCTAGTACTTCCTCCATTCGTTTACCCTCGGGTTCAAGCCACTTTAAAACCAACCCATGCACTCTGTGATACAGTGCCTTTGGTGTTTCCTCTGGTTGAATCCGGGTAGACCTTAGCATGCGTCTGTACATGGTAGGGGTTAAGCCCAACCTATCCCGTACAGCTCTCTTAACCTCTTGATAGTCACTTGCAAGAGCTGCTGGCATGGCCCTATAGGCTGCCTGAGCCTCACCAGTTAATGCTGAGGCCAGCCTAACGGCTAACTGCTCTTGTGGCCACTTAGCATTACTAGCTATTCGTTCAAATGTTTGCACAAAGTCATCAAAATTGTCACTAGCATGCATTTGTCCTAAAGTCCAAATCCCACAGCTCTGTGGGCCTACCCCACAGATAGGAACGGCTGCTGGTGATTCGTCCTTCTTAGGCTCCTCCAGGATAGTCCGCATTAAGTCCGTCAGGGGCTTCTGTTGCTCCACCAGGGCAGCGATGGCCTGCTCCTGGTTCTGCCGAGCTAGCTCTCCCTGTTTCTCGAACTGGCTGCTCATCCACCTGAGAACCTCCTGTGCATCCATCGTCATCGTCATCTCCTTTCCTGAAACAAATCAGAAACACACCAAACCAAGTGCGGCACAATAACAAGGATAAAAATTTCTCCTCCCAAGCCTCCTCTTCTCACCAGCGATCCTCCCCAACCTGTGCCCAAATACCCGTTACCTGAGCAAGGTGGAGGGTCTTATTTTGAGAAGGTGCTTGCTGTCGCACTCCTGGAACCTGGATCCTCCTCCGTGCGTGCCAACTCCGCTCGTCCCGCGTCGTCGCTCTGCACTGTAGCTCCTTGTTTCCTGGACTGGATCCGATAAAACTACGCCAACCTGTGATGGGGCCTGTGGTTAGAGGCCTGTTTAGCCCTATATAGGCGGTTGCCTAGGGCGTATGCACAAGTAATTGCTCTGGCCTTGTAAATAAAAAGTCTTTCAGAGCAACTTGAAATGAAAAGTGGGTTTTATTCCCCGTCCCGCTCGGACTTTGTCAAAGGAAACAGAAACTTTAAATCAGATAAGCTTAGCAACAAAAGAAGTGACACACGTATATTCTCTTGTTATATTCACAGAGTTCTCTTCATCCAGTATTTACATCATACGGTTGCATTTAACACAGACACTGCAATCCATAGGAATATCCTCTTGCAGACTAGCAGCGTCTTCCCATATCATTTCCCCAGCACTACTCACACTGCTGGTATCAGACCCTTCTTGAGAACGGTATTCAGCTATAGCGTCTTGTGACACTTCACTATAACAGTCACTGGAGGCTTTTCCCCCTTTGGGTCTATATCTCTCTCTGTAGCTGGTTCTGCCTGGGCTTGCCTCCCAGAACATTAGCTCTGAAACATCTTGCTTCTTATGTCTGTAGTCAGAACCCTGCCCTTTGCAGTTATAAGCTTTAAACTTCTCTTTGTTACTATAGGGAAGTTTCCTTCTCTCTGCAGGGCTTGTCTTTATGTTTGGCTCTCTATAGCCTTTGCTTCTAGCCTCCCGGGCTGGTTGAACAGGAATATGTTTGTTCCTAACTTTACACCTATTTCTTAAGCTGTAGCCATGCATGGAGTGCCCATCCCCCAACACTTCCCTCTCACCGTGACCTCTGCCTTGAGCTGGCAAATACTGGCCTCTGGGGTAGTGGGGTAATCCTGGCTTCTCTCCAAAGCTATTCTTGGTAGCAGGTCTTCCCTTAGTGCAGCTTGCCTTGAACCTTCCTTCTCGAGAGCTGGAGACAGACTCACTTCCTGACTCCTCGTGAGAAGAATTTCCTCCCAGCAATCCCCTGGGGCTTCTGTTCAGCTGACCTGGGACACACCTCCTGCTCCTCTCTCTCCTACTGCTTCCCGTGGTGATCCTGCTTCTGATTCTCCTCTCTAACTGACTGGAACCCTGCCCTAAATAATCCCTAGCTCTACACGTGACCTGGGGACTCTCACTCAGGTGTTCCTGATGGGACTTTTGTTTGCTACGTAGCAAGAATTTCCCTTGCTGCAGTGAATCATGGTGCCTAGTGCTGCTTTCTAAAGCTGACTCTGAGGTAAGTCTTTCTTTTATCTTATTTTCCCTGGGCTGTGTGCCCCTTGCTGCATCACAGTTGACAACAATAACTTTAACCTCATTTAGTATGTTCTGTTAGCAAAATATTGAACTGTTTCAATTGTTAATTGTTATGCTGTTCCTTGTACAACAAATGTTTACTGTTAAATGTTCTGTTCTCTGGAAACCGCTTTGACCCGGTGAAAAGCGATATATAAACCTAGCTGAATTAATAAATAAATAAGAGAATCATGGCAAACACACAATGATACGGTCATTTTAAACCAGCTGAAGTCTGATGCCTTCAACTGCCTGTGAAGGGAAAAGAGAGGAGAAGTGGTATGCATTATAGCAAAAATAGAACAGAAATTCCAAACAGTGACAACAGAAAATACAGCGGGCATTGATATACTCATATTTGAAAAGAGGCATATTACATTCCTCTTAATATACAGATCCTCATCAACAAATCAAAGTTGAATCAATTAAAGTCTAGGTGGGTTAGCAGGTCAAGAGTTGGGGAGAGAGGGGGGGAGGTGGGAGGTATCAGGGTGGGGAAGGGTGGGAGCAACTATGAAGCGGTTAAATTGTGTCCTGTAGTCGGATCAAGTCATGTCGTCAAAGTATGCTAAATAGAGTGTATGGTATACCCAAGACCTCAGAAACGAAAGAAAGCAGCTGAGAAAAATCAAAAGGACCTGGAGACAGACAAAGCAGCATGATACTCAAATAGAATACATGAAAAGACTAGAGGAATATCGTGAAGCCATCAATAGAAATAAGAAAGAATACCACACAAATCTTATAATGTCATCAGTAAGCAAACCTAGAGAGCTCTTTGGTATCATCAAATCACAAGCAAAACCCCAGGAACAAGAGGAGCCCATGCTTACACCAAAAACAATAGCATGGTACTACATGGGAAAAACAGGACAAGTCTCCATAACAACAGTTCTAAGTGAAAATACTGACTTCATGATAACCACAGCATTCTTGATATATCCATGTCAACTACAGAATATAATAACTAACCTTAATACAACTACATCACCCATCGATCCCTGACCAGTAAGCTGGGTGAAAGCAAAATGTGAAGAACTTTCCCCTGCAATACTCAAAATTGTATAATCATCCCTCGAAAAAGGTTACATGCCTAAAGAACTAAAAACTGCATCAATACATCATAAGAACATAAGATATGCCATATTGGGTTAGACCAAGGTCTATCAAGCCCAGTATCCTGTTTCCAACAGTGGCCAATCTAGGTCACAAGTACCTAGCAGTTTCCCCAAAAGATACAGGTTCTACAATGTTTCTATTGGGGCAAGCAGTGGATTTCCCAGGTCCCCTTTAATAATGGTTAATGGACCTTTCCTCCAGGAAGTTGTCCAAACCTTTTTAAAATCCGGCTATACTAACAACTTTTACAACATCCTCCGATAATGAATTCCAGAGTTTGATTACACGTTGAGTGAAAAAATATTTTCTCTTATTAGTCTTAAATAGGATACACTGTAGCTTCATTGCATGTCCCCTAGTCTTTCTATATTTTGATGACATAAATAATCGATCTATGTTTACCCGGTCCACTCCATTCATTAATTTATAGACCTTTATCATATCTTCCTTCAGCCATCTCTTTTCCAGATTGAAGAGCCCTAACCTTTTTATCCTCCCTTCGTAAGTGTACCCTTCCATCCCCTTTACCATTTTGGTGGCTCTTCTCTGTGCGTTTTCTAATAATGCTATATCCTTTTTAAGATACTGTGACCAGAATTGCACACGCCCTATCCTAAAAAGCTCAACATTAAACAAATCCGACCCTAGTGCCTACAGACCAATCTCTAGTCTACCACTGCTAGAAAAAAATAGTACAAATTCAGCTACAGGAACATATTGAAACACACTCTCCACTAGACCCACAACAGCATTGCTTCCGGAACAACCATGGCATAGAAATAATACTTACTGCACTCTGACAAAATAATAAGGGGGATTGACAAACAGAAAACAGCCTTCATACTGAAATTTCTAGATAAAGCCTCAGCTTTCGACTCCATATGTCATCATCTTCTACTTACCAGGCTTCAAGAAATTGGAGCTAAAGAACAATGCTGTAATGGTTCAAATCCTACCTAACAGACAGGAAACAGCAAGTAAAACGAGGTCCTAACTCGTCCAAGTCATACCCTTAACTACAAGAAATTCTGCAAGGATCAGCCGCCCTTATCAGCACTACTTTTTAATCTCTACATATAGCCCATCTGTAAAATTATCCAAAAACATAACATCTACTATCAGAAGTATGCAGAAGATGATATGTTATATGCCCCATTAGACACTACCAATTCCAATCTGAACTGGATAGTTGAATGCTTCAATGAATGCCTTATGATTAGCAGAACATAACCTGAACATGAACTACAATAAAAGAGGTCCTTTACATATCAAGAGACAAAACATTCAACCTCCCAACAACCCTGAAAGAAAAAGACGCATACCTCAAGGTACAAAATGAAGTTAAGTACCTAGGCATCACAACTGATAAACAACTAAACATGACCATTCATATTAACAACACCACAAGATAAAAACCTTAGGGCACCTACGATCCCTCCTATCCACTAGCGATTTCCGCACAACACTCCATCTGGACTTCTGTAATAGCATTCTTACAGGCCTCCTAAAATGAACCATACAGCTCCTCTAGTTGGCGCAGAACACAGCTGCCCAAATCATCACCCAAACTCCAGTAAAAGAACCAATCATACCAATAATGCAAAAACTTCACTGACTTCCAATAAACAGCAGAATAAATTATAAAAACCTACATACCATCTTCAAAACTTTGCACTCTGAACCCCCTACCTACTTAAGATCACTCCTACAAATCACCCCAGCAAGTAGAGAAAGGAGAACTCATGCCAGAAACTTGCTGGCCCGGCAGAATTAATCAAAAGCAATGCATCCACATCCAGCAGAGCCTTCTCTCTCTATGCACCAAGATTATGGAACTTGCTCCCAGAGAAAATATGATCCACAAGAGAGCCTCAAATATTCTGCGAATTCCTAAAAAACTGGCTATTCCAAGAACACTTTCAAGAATCAGTCACCTAAAATCTCATGAAATTCCACAAATGTCTACTAGCTACTTGTTACCCACCTCACTAGCTAGAAAACACCAACCCATACTACCAACAAATTACTTCCATCATTATGCATACCCTAAGAACTTGCTATTGCAAATATTTATTTTATTTATTTATTTACATTCTCTTATATACCGCGCTATTCTGCATCAGTGCGGTTTACATTGAACAAACTGAAATTACATTGAACAGGGCATTATAACTTGGAGATAACTATTTTACAAGGAACATGGGCTATGGAGGGTTAAGTGGCTTGCCCAAGACCACAAGGAGCACCTGTGGGACTAGAAACCCCAGTCTTTCCGGCCCAAGGTTGCTGTCCTCTAGTGGGATTTGAACCCCCGACCTTCCGGCCTGAAGTACCTTGCCTGTTATGTAAATGTTAGCTGGGAACTTGGATTCACTTGTAAAAAGTTTCCCGTTACTTGTAATAGTTATTTGTTCTATGTAAACTGCCTTGATTTACTGATGGGGCGGTATATAAAACCACGTAAATAAATAAATAAATAAATAGTAGTAATTAGGAATCACCTCTCAGAAAAAAGATCAAGGCATCATCGTAGACAATATATTAAAATCCTCTGCTTAGTATGTGGTGATGTCCAAAAAAAACAAACAATGGGGTTTGTTTACTAAGCAGTGGTAAAGGCGCACCAGTTAGCAAGCGGTAAAGGCAGTGGTAAGGGTAAAATCATGTGAGAAAGGCTGGGGCGGGCAGTAGGTGTTCCAGCAGTAAAGGCACTTGGCTCCATTTATCCGGCACTAACAGGACATCAGACGTTAATGTGACAAGCATGCACCTTAATGTCCGAAAATGGCAGTCACCTTAATGTAGGATAAGGGAGCCCCTGTGAAAGCCACATTTCAGCTGATGGATGGAAGGAAAGATAGGAGCTGATGGACCTGTCAGATCCATGGGCATCCTACATGTCAGTCAGTAAGTGGGATGAGCATGTGGGAAGCAGCTGTACTGTATTAGTGAGGGGTGCCCATGTAATATTGTGTAATGTCAGTGTGGGCACAGAATTGTGAAGAAGTGTCCCCCTGCAGAACCAGAATCGCCACGATGTAGGCATCAAATGGATGACCGAGCAGGAGTGGTGACGTGCAGATCATTCACAGGAGAGGCATGCGTGATACATCACCATGGTGTAGCAGCTGGCAGGAGAATATATGACTGTACATAATGGGCATATGCTGATGGATGGGCTGAAGGATGGATGGTGGTAGATGAGAGTTTGATATCACCTTGCTGCCACAATGTACTTGATGTGACAGCACACAAGCAATTGCTGTGTGTGTGTGAAAAGTATTGCTGTGCCACAGGGAAGTCCCATTAACAGCTATGTGGGTACCACTGCTGTGTCAGTTTTTCTAAACACCATGCAATCCTCCTAACAAATGTGTATATAATAACAGAACAAGTGTCCCTTTTTGCCTATGTGGAGCAAGCATGGACATGTGATGATCCCTGCAGGTTGCCATCCCAGGAGTGGGATGTGCCTGCATGTACCACATACATGTGGTGGAGCCAAAGATGTTCATTCACAGCAATGATGAAATATTCCTATCATGTACAACTCATGTGTCATAAATCTGCAGGGTGAACATGTCTGACCCTATGCAATGGGCTACAGCAGAGCCAATACAGGCATGATGTCAGATGAGCATAAATGCAATGTGCATATTTGCAGTTCCAATGTGCCATTGTAACACAGGAAAAAAAACATAAGAATGCGTGTCATCCAGACCCAGACTGTTCCTGTCAGTATATTGAAGCGTGTTTCCCACTACCACAATGAGAACAATTGGGAGTCAAACCCAGGTCTGCTGTTTATAGTGCCTGTGCTCTAACCATCAGACAACACTTCCACATAATATGAAATACCACTGCCTAGAATCAAAGAGACTTCAGGTCCATGCCTGAAATGGGCAAAACCCAGGACATGAAACACTGTGGCTGGCACAGTCTGAGACAGTGGTATACCACATCTAGGGTCTGCCAACAACATCAAACATGCTGTATGCACTACACTGCACACTCAGTACACTAGCTGCATAACAGACACACAGTTGCAGAATACAACCCTTGCCCAAAGGAAAAGCCACATGTGAGGTCAAGATGCATTTCCCTTCACTGTACTACCAAGGCCAAACCAGGTCCGCTGCATCATAGTGTGGCACTATCCCATGAGGCAGCACATGTGCAGGGCGTGAAGTCCCTTGTCACCTGCTGTACACTTCAAGATAGGTACACTTGCACGTACTCCTAATTCAAACCACATGCATGACCTCTGTGGTCCATTGCTGACTATCCTGTCCTCCTTGGGGGGCCATACACATGTCTTCCATCTTTATAGAGGATAAGTAGGTACTGGGCAATGCTTCAGTAATCACAGTTGCTGTTATGACTGCAATTGGGACCCTGGGTGCCGGTATCAGTTAGCCACCCAATTGACCATGATGCACCACACAATTTGAGCACATATATGTGATTGATGACCATATGGAGAAAGCATGATCCATCACATCAGAACTGTAATATGCAGGGACAATGTGTGCTTCCTGCACTTGACAGCTGCAATATGTGCAAGTGATCCATTACTGCAGTCACCCTGATTGTGAGGGAGAGCACACATAAACTGGTCCTCAGAGCACGTCCTCCAATAGATGGGTTCTCTAAGTGCTGGAGCAGATCTCCATCACTGCTAATGTGTGACAGGTATTGACTACAGTGTATGATATTAGTTAGTTGATATTATGTACAAATGCAGCATACCAGAGTAGCTGGTCCTATCTGGGCCTTATGCCCTGCTCCTGTTGGTTTGGGACTCTCCCGTACCATCTCATGTTGGTCCTTAAGGTTGTGGCAGCTGTTACTATGGAATCTGAATGCAGTGAGTGTTGTCTAGGCAGGAAGAGATGTTCTGACACCAAGCAGAGGTGCCTGTCAAGACCATAACTATCAGCAGGTTACCAACAGCCTGAGACCAGCTGCTAGCCTCACTGCATGCAAAATCCAAGCAACCAGATTAACCCTAGGCACCCTGCCAATGTTGGACAGCAATGTCCAGTATCAGCTACCCACATACCATCTGTGCCTGTTCTGAAAGTCACAACTAGCTGGGTGCCAGGATCCAACAATCAGGGTGGACAACATGCTAGCCAATCCCTCCCTCCCTTCCCTGTCATCATGGCACAGTCACCTCTTCAGTGCTGCAGGCAGCCTTATAGAAGTTGCACGCATGCAGCTAGGCATACCATGCTGTTCCTGCCCTCCTCCATGTGGGAATGTGGGAATGCGTGCTGTTGCCTTAGACCTCAGGGGGGGAGTGATCACCATATGCTCTGCTGTACCTGCTGCTGACATGCTTGCCATCCCACTGACAGTGGCAAGTGCAGTGTTGCAACTGACACACAGAGCTGGGACACAGATTTCATCCACATCAGGCTGTAGTCACTGTGATTGCCACCCCCATCCTCACAGAATGCCGACATGGCAGCATGGTGGCTGTGTGGGTGGCACAACATCTTTTTGACTGCAGTAGCATGTATGTGTGCTGCCACTCTCGCAGTGGAATCCTACCAGACATCACAGATGTACACCCTAGGCAGCAGCCTTGTCAGCCTAGAGGACCAGGCAGTCACACTGCCTCATCTCCATGACACCTCCTTTGCCTGGAAAAGCTCAGCTGCCCCCCACCACTATCTGACAATCACCAGCAGAGGGCACAATCAGTCTCAACCCTGCAAGGTGTTCCAGCCATACATATGCTAACTGCAGACAGTCTGCTAGCTAATACATAGTGCATATTACTGGAGAAACCGTGTGCACCCAAAAATGGAATGTGAGCACACACACCAAGCAGGTATTCAGTGACTAGGCCCCAGAAAAGGGAGCTCATAGATATCACTTAAGAAAAATAGTGTATAGCACTATGGGGGAACCTAGCCATGCCATGGTCACTGCTCAGTCAGGGTGAGAGTGACCCCCCAGCATGACATGCTGTGGCAACCCTGTCCGTGCAGGTGTTGGTCAGGCAGTACAATGTCCCAGCCATTGCCCTATGCCCTGTGCAGATGCAGCCTGCCCAGGTCGCCCTTTCCGGGCCATACCCACAGTACCTTGCTCCGCATTATGCACATTAGCAGGCTAACATTATGGGATCAGTAAGGTGTAGGCAGCCACAAAACACTGGATAGACATACACACACTCCCACACCTATTTCAGCATTGTGCAAATATAGAGGTGGTTGGCAGCCCTGGCCACCACACCAGTCCTGGGCACAGTGCAGGGATTGCTATGGTACTCAATACTGTTAGGGTCACTCCCCGGGGTGGTAAACACTATCAGAAACAAAAACTGAAACACCCTCCACAGATATCAGAAAGGTTGCTATGATGAATCTCTATCAACAAATTGTGTTTAACTTATGATTTGTTATCTGACATTAATCATAGCAACCTTTTGATATATGTGGAACGTGTTTCCAAGTTTAAGATGGCATTGCTAAGGTGTGCAGGTGCTAGTATTGGTAGATGCTGCTCCGCGCAGGGCCCAACAGCCTGGCTCTCCATGAGCCTTTGGATAGTGGAGCCTATGGGTGTGGGTGTTTGTGCCCCTGTTGGCCGCTGCTCTAGGGCAGAGGTTCCCAACTCTGGTCCTGGTGGGCCAAACACGGTTCAGGTTTTCATGCTGTCCCTAATGAATATGCATGGCTACATTTGCATACAATGGGGGCGGTGCATACAAATGCATCACAGGCATATTTATTAGGGACAGCATGAAACCTGAATGGTGTTTGACCCTCCAGGACTGCAGTTGGGAAACTCTGCTCTAGGGATTGCACATGTTTATGGTGTATGTGCTCTGTAGGGTAAAATATAGGTGTTTATGGCGTGTTTATTTTATCTGCAATAAAGGTTCCTTCTTTATTACCATGGTTTAGTACTGGGTAAAATATAGGGACATGGTCTGCAGGAGCCACAGCTGGGACTTGAACCTGTGATCTGCCCCTGAACACACTGGCTGTGTGTACTGCACCAAACTGTTGCCACAGAGGCAGGTCATTCCCTGGGGATACCATTACTGTTTGTCAGACAGACCTTGTCTGTTGCACTGCATGCCACCCACCTATACAGGGCTTGGCCTTGCTCTACTGTGGGCAGCTGCCACTGCCCCCTCCGGCGCCGGCACCCCCTCCACCACCATGCTGACATGCCCTTATGCCGGTGGTGCGCAGTCCCATGCCATCCAGTGTGCTGCTAGGTGGGTGCCTATGGTGTGGGGTCTGGGGTAGGGTATGGACATCAGCACTTCCCCCCGGCACCGCCTGCCAATGTTCTGTGCCCTTGGGGGTACCTGCTGGGTACTGTCCCCTGGGACACTGTGGGACGCACACTCGTGGCCATGTTGGACCCTGGTCAGTTGCTGTCTTGCTGCTTTTCAGTTTCTGCATTCCTATGTGCCAGGTACCGCATTTACTCCATCACCATAGTGCCCTTTCCTATGTAGCCACTCTGCTGTTGCTGCACATGTGAAAGCCACATAAGCAAGCTGCCCAATAGCAAACCCTCATCAACACTATCAATGTTGGAACATTCACTTTGTGGGGGGAATCAGAATTGACCCTTCCAAAAGTGACATCTTCTGTTTTATTCTTTATGGGTAGTATTGATTACCATTTATCAATGTTTTTTCTATTGGCCAGCTCAGTGTTTTGTATTTCTCTTTTGGTTCTGGTCATTATCTCTCTGGTTTTTGCATGTTTTGTTACTGCACATGTATCACTACTATCACTTATCTGGGTCTCCCTGCCTTTGCTGTACATTGCTGACTGAACTGGTTTCTCTCTCCTGAAAATGTGCCTCTAATGCAAGGTTTTTAGTGGCGTTAATTTTCAGACCCTGATTTCACAGCATTAATGTGCCTGGGGCCTCTCCCTGCCCACTCTCCGCCCATTGACCCCTTATCTCCGCCCTCTGGGGAGCCTTACTCCACCCTTTGCACACCTTAACGCCGCCAGAGACGTTATCGCGCAATACGTGACGTTATCGCATGGTAATGCGCCATTATCATGTGATAACGTCACTTATCATGCGATAACGTCGCCGCTGCGATGTTAGCACTGTTTAGTAAACATACCCCTTAGTGTCTGGCCAAGGACCGCTGGACAAGATGTGATGCATGAGCTGGGGTGATATCGTGATGAAGCAACCGTTCACCATTCCTGTGCAACTCTGGCTTCTTACAATGAACAGCATCTCTCAAATGAGTCAGAACTTGGACATAGTACTCCTTATTGATATTCTGGCCTTTTGGAGCATACTCATGATGAAAAATACCCTGCTAATCAAAGAAAACTGTGAGCATGACCTTGACATTGCTCCTCAGCTGACGGGCTTTCTTGGATCTGGGAGAGTTTGGAGTTTTCCATTGTGAGGATTGAACCTTAGTTTCCAGGTCATAACCATAATCCCATGATGATGGCGGAGCCAGCACGACTGCAGTATGGTGGTGTGAGTGAGTCTCTCCCGGGCCCCACGAAAGAATCCTGATCATTTCAGCCATCATTTGGGGAGCAACTTGGTCTGAAATATTGCAGTGCCCTGAGACTTTGGCTGGAAGCAAGCAGACCCGATTAGAATTCCCGAACCCGGCGTCCACGGGCACAAAACGAACCAAATCGGACCCGCTGTCTCCACATAAAATGGCGCCCCATCAAGAAGCTGCAGAGGGCATGCAAGAGCTTCTAAAGGAGGTACGGGCAATTCGAAGCCGAGTGGATGCTAATGGCGATGCCTTAAATGCTGTATAATCGGATCTAAAGGAATTGAGTGTGCAGTTGCAGTCCCTAACACACAGAGTAGAAAAAATGGAGGGGGCCGCTGCAGAATATGAAGAACGTTTTGCTCAACTCCCGAGAATCCTGCGCAAAATAGAGTGGCTGGAAAAGAACTACGAAGACATGAACAACAGAGCGCACCGCAACAACATTCGCATCGTCGGACTCATGGAAGGGGCAGAGGGCGGAGACCCGATTAGGTTCTTGGAAACACTAATACCTAAGCTGCTCAAAATTGAGTTCTCCCATCCGCTAGAGTTAGAGCGGGCCCATCGCATCTCTCCGGTGCCCAATCCGGGAGGCAAACCACCGCGCCCGATGATCCTGTGCGTGTTAAGGCACCAACAAGCAGTACAGATTCTCACGGCCGCTAAGAACTGTCGGCAGCTAGTGTATGAGGGCCAAAAGGTAGCATTCTACCCGGACTTTAGCAAACCTACTGTGGAAAAACGGAAGCAGTTCCTCGCGTTGAGGCCACGTTTACAGAGGCTGCAGGCACGATATGGCCTAATCAACCCAGCCCGCTTCAAAGTCACATTGAACAATGTGACCAAGTCGTTTGAGGACCCGACGCTGCTGGCACAATATATTGAAGATCAAGAAGCGCTTCTCATGCATACTTAACTGTTTTCTGGCATCTGTGACTTTTACATCTATGTGCACCCATGTAGACTGTGGGCCTTGGATTACCATTGCATGGACCTGATCTGGCCTTAGTGCCGCTGAATGACGGTCTGGTCATACATGAGCCCATTCTTGCGACCACGTCTGAGGGCGGACGGGCCGTCAGGTCAGCGGCCTTCCATACAAATACGGGGGCAGCTGGCGCAAGAAGCTCAATCCTTAAGCTGAAATGTGTGATATGATGTGTAATGTTATCCTTTCGGGGCTGGGATACGCCATGCAGTGACAGTCTTGCTGTCTCGTCCAGGCGGTTGCGGGGAGGGTGTTGTGGGGTGGGTTGGTTATCAGAGGGAAGTTATGGGTTGTAAATTTGTATGCTATTTAGTCCAAGTCTTTAGTGTAAGCATTGCTGTGATTGACTATGGCTAGCGAGTTAAAACTTATATCTTTGAACGTAAAGGGCATTAAGACACCAATGAAGAGAAAGAAAATACTAGCATATTGCATGAAGCAGCGAGCTGATATAGTCTTCCTTCAGGAGACTCATCTCTCTGCTTTGGAGACTAGGAAACTGGAGGAGGGGAGGTTTGTGCTAGCTGGCTGCTCCCCGGCGGATAACAAAAGAAATGGGGTGGCTATCTTAGTACGTAAGACGCTGGGAGCAGTGATTGTCCGGTCCAGCTGTGATATCTCAGGAAGGTGGGCCTTAGCATTGCTCCAGCATGGGAAATTTAAGTGCGTCTTAGTAAATGTGTATGGCCCTAACAAGGATGATCCTGCCTTCTACTGTGCTCTGAATTGTGCGTTACAAAGGGAAAGTGAGGCTCCCATAATTCTGGGAGGGGATCTTAACATGGTTAGAGACTCATTAGTGGATCGCAGTCCTGGGAGGGTGAGCAGGCTGGCGAGAGGTGATATTGCCCTCTCTAGTCCCATGGAGGATTGCGGGTTGGTAGATATTTGGAGGCTATTGCACCCGGTAGATAAGGAGTACACTTTCTTCTCCCCAGTCCATAGCTCTCTCTCTCGTATAGATTACTTCCTAGTCTCAAAGTCTTTGGTTGCGAACAGCTGTGAAGCGGACATTCTGAGTATGACCATCTCGGATCATGCTGTGGTCACGTTGAAGATCAAGGTACAAGACACTGTGTGTCTAGGCTCATCCTGGTCATTTAATAGGGCGTGGCTGGCGGAACCTGCCTTTCTAGAGGAGTTGCGTTCTACCATCAGCTCTTATTTCAGTGTAAATAAGATGAAAGATACGGCAGGGTGGGCCTTGTGGGAGGCTTTCAAGGCCTCGCTTCAGGGAACCATTACCAGCTATAAGATTAAAGAAAACCAAAAGCGGAAAGTTCAACTAGCAGCCTTGGAAGCCCAAATTAAGGCGGGGGAAAGGCTGTGGATCAAGCATCCCAGTGCTGACATCCTGCGGAGTCTGCAAAAACTGAGGTTTGAATACAACGAGATCCTGAGCTCCGAAGTGGAGTATCATATGATGAAGCAATCCGCTCGTTTTCATGTCGAGCGTAATAGGGCTAGTAGGTTGTTAGCGAATACCATTCGAGGGAAACGTGAAAAATCAAGAATTATTTCTCTCATTGGTGATAACCAGGCCCGATTAATAAATGATGAACAGATTTTGCAAGAGTTTTCCCAGTATTATACTAAGTTATATTCCACAGAGGTCAGCGCGGATCCAGCAGCTATTGCAGGCTTCCTGGGGAAGCTTACGCAGCCTAAATTAACGATAACACAAGCCAGAAAACTAGGGGAACCCTTCTCTCCCAAAGAGATTCGGTCGGCAATTGACTCTATGCCGAGGGGCAAGGTGACAGGCCCGGACGGGCTGCCGTCGGAGCTATATAAAGCTTTAAGCGCTGAACTGGTTCCATTCCTAACGATTTACTATGAGTGGTTAGAGCAGGAGCAGGAGCGCATCGGTAGCTTTTCGGAAGCTACGATTGTAGTACTTGAAAAGCCTGGCAAGGACCCAAACTTTGTTACGAATTATAGGCCCATATCCCTTTTAAATACAGATTATAAGGTCTACGCCAGCATGCTGGCAAAATGATTAGCTAACTACATCGGAGATTTAATACACCTTGACCAATCCGGGTTTATTCCCGGTAGAGCGACGACAGATAATGCCCGATTACTCTGTAATTTGCTGGATTGGGCCGCAGGAGAGGATTCACCATATATAGCCCTCTCTCTTGACGCCGATAAGGCTTTTGATAGGTTGGAGTGGCCTTTTCTTTTTTCAGTACTGGAATGGTTTGGCTTAGGGGAGGACTTCATACAGAAAGTTTGTGTATTATACATGCATACAAGTGCTAGGATACTTGCAAATGGCATGCTATCTCGCTCCTTTTCCCTGCATAGAGGAACTCGGCAGGGGTGTCCTCTCTCCCCGCTGCTCTTTAATCTAGCACTAGAGCCCCTGGCTATTGCCATAAGACAAAGTCCAGACATAAAGGGTTTCCCGATCGGGGAAGCGCAGGTGAAACTTTCGGCCTTCGCCGATGATCTGATTTTATTTACGCAACCCCGTGTAGTACCGCGGTTCTTGACGTTGATCGCAGCTTACTCGTGTCTCTCGGGGTACAAAATCAACTGGGCCAAATCAGTTGCATTTCCGCTTAACAGCTGTTCCAACTCTAGCATGATGGCCTCTTTCCCTTTTCGTTGGGAGACAGGATGCATCAAGTATCTAGGAGCCTATTATTGTTCCTCATGGGAGCGCACGATACGGGAGAATGTTGAGGGGATCCTTCAATTGATACATAGTAAAACCTTGGCTTGGTCCCCCTTGCGTTTCACATGGTGGGGCAGGTTGGAAATTATAAAAATGATACTGACACCTAAAATCAACATATTTTGGGCATGCCACCCGTCTCCCTCCCATTAAAAGTGTATTTGGACATAGAGAGAAGTCTCATGGCCTTTTTATGGAACGGGGCCCAACAGAGCATAGCAAGTAAAAAACTGAAAGCCCCCAAGGAGCAAGGTGGTGTCCACTTCCCAGATCTCCAATGGTATCACCATGCCCTCTTGCTGAAGCAAGGAGCGCGGTGGCTAGATGGTGATAGAAATGAGTGCAGCCCTAGCTGGTTAGCAGTAGAAACGTGTTTAGCTAGTCCCTATCCCCTGGAGCATATGCTAGGGGCTTTATGCCCCGAGGATCTTGTGGGGGGGAAAGTCCTCCGGGCCACACAGGAGGCATATTTAGCATTAGCGCAAGTAGCGAACAAGGACAGCTTGCCCTCTAGGATGACCCCATTATGGTGGAATCCTCGAATTAGACTTGGAGGACAGAAGATTGCCTGGCGCACATGGCAGGCGCAGGGCATATGGGTTTTGGGTCATTTGATTAAGGGTGCTGGATGGAAAAGTTTTGCTGACTTCCGTGCGGAACGTTTCCTCCCGGAATCCTGTTTTCTCCGCTGGTTACAGCTGAAGCATTGTTTGGCTGCGAAAAATATGGCACCTAAGGCGTTGCCAGCTGAGTTGGGGATTTATAAACGGCTCAGGGAGATGCTTGAACTGAAGGGCCCGGTGTCTAAGATATATGATATGTTTCGGCGGTATGTCTCAAGCCAACCGGCGGGTCTAACTAAGGTGTGGGAGGCGGAAACAGATTGTTCATTGCTCCCCCTCTCCTGGAAAATTCTATGGGAACGAGTAACAAGAGTCTCGAGGTCAGCTGCAATTACGCAAACCATGTTTTTATTTCTCCATAGGGCCTATGTGACCCCTGTAAAACTTTCCAAATGGGATAAATCAGTCACAGGTAAATGCTGGTCTTGTCAGAACGAGCTTGGCACATATGCCCACATATTCTATGATTGTCCAATAGTATTTAAGTTCTGGGTGGGTGTCTGGGGCAAAATCCAGGCAGTCCTGGGTACCACAGTTGAGCTATCTAGAAATGTTATCTACTTGAGATCACTCCCCTTGGGACTCCCTAAAGAGGAGCGCTTTTTGCTAAATTATATGATAGCTGTGGCTGTCAAAATGATCTTGTCACACTGGAAGACCTTTCAGCATTTGCACCCAAATAGCTGGTGGGGGCAAGTGTGCCAATACTCTCAATATGAGAAACTATATAGTAAACTTCATTACCCTGATAGAGTGGATCTTCACTCCGAGAGATGGGCATTGTTGGATCGATTCCGCTGATCGACCCCCACGTGTCCCAGGGGAAGTCCTCATTCCGCTGGCCTGGTTAACAGCTGTGGGAATGTATTCAGGCAGAAGATGTACGAACTGATTTGATTTGACAAGTGTATGTTTGTATTTTCCTCTTGAGAACCAGGAGGGGTTAGAACCGGGGGGGGGGGGGGGGGTGGGAGGAGGGGGGGTTCCTTTCTTATTCTTTTCCTTTTTTCCTTGTTTCTTTATTGTTGGGTTGGAAAATAAGGTTTTTGTATTGTAAGGTATCATTACTTGTATTGCTGTGTTTACCGAATAAAGAGATTTTCAAAAAAAAAAAAAAATCCCATGATGATCCCTGCTTTATTATTTGCTTTATTTGTTAATGCTGTCACTCTGCTTGCTGTCACTACGTACATATTTATGTTTTCTTTATAGAGTCTGTCCTCTCCCACTTCAACAACTGCTTCCTGACTCCTGCCTGGTCCCTCCCCCGGAAGTCACGTGGCCGCGCGAACGCAGCCGCGCTCTGAGAGGTACCCTGTCCATTGCACATAAATTCGCAGCGCCAGCGGCGTCCAGTCACCTGCTTTATTATTTGCTTTATTTGTTAATGCTGTCACTCTGCTTGCTGTTAACTACGTGCAGGTACCCTGTCCATTACACATAAATTCTCAGTGCCAGGCCCTTCTTTTACTTCACTCCTTCTCCTCTTCACCATCTTAGTGCCTTTCCGGCACTTTGGACACTCAACGCCTCCCTCGGCCTGTCCTTTCTCATCGCCCTTCACAGCCGTGATTTTTCTGCCTCCGGTAAGTCCCTTCATCTCTAACCACCCCCTTACTCCCTCTGCCCTCTCCCTTTCAATGGCCCATAAACCTGCATTCTGGGGGCACCGCCCGGCACCCTCCATCTCTATACGTCCTCGATGTCATGCTCATCTCCGTCCTTGTCAGACTGCCACCGGCACCTCCCACACTTCACGTATCTCCTCCCCTCCACCCCCTCTTAGGATGGGGCTTCTCAATTGCAGATCACTCTGAACTAAAACCCTCCTCATTCAGGATCTCATAGCCCAATCTTCTCTTGACCTCACCCTTCTCACAGAAACCTGGTTGAAGGAAGGGGGGGGGATGCCCTCCTCGCTCACTGCCTTCTTCCTGGTTTCTCCGCAATTTCTGTTCCTCGGTCTGGCCGCTCCGGTGGGGGGGTGGCCGCCAACCTGCATCCTGCATCCCGCCCTTTCCTTCACACAAGTCTTCTCAAAAACATAGAAACATAGAAACATAGAAACATGATGACAGAAAAAGACCACATGGCCTATCTAGTCTGTCCTTCCATAACAACAACTACAACAGTCCACTTTTTACCTTTAGAGATCCTCTGTGTTGGTCTCATGCTTTTTTGAATTCAGTTACTGTCCTCGTCTCTACCACCTCCACTGGGAGACTATTCCATGGATCCACTACTCTTTCTGTAAAGAAATATTTCCGCATATCACTCCTGAATCTATCTCCCTTCACCCTCATCCCATGTCCCCTCGTAGCAGAACTTGCTTTCAATTGAAAGAGGCTCTCTCCCTGAACATTTATGCCACGGAGGTATTTAAACATCTCAATCATATCACCTCTATCCCGCCTTTCCTCTAAGGTGTACATATTAAGATCCTTAAGTCTGTCCTCATATGCTTTATAATGAAGCCCACTAATCATTTTAGTAGCCACCCTCTGCACCGACTCCATCCTGTTCACATCCTTTTGAAGGTGCGGTCTCCAGAATTGCACACCATACTCCAAATGAGGTCGCTCCAAAGACTTATACAGAGGCATTATCACCTCCTTTTTTCTGCTAGCCATTCCTCTCCGTATGCACCCAAGCATCCTTCTAGCTTTGCCGTCGCCTTTTCTACCTGTTTAGCTACTTTAAGATCATCAGACACAACCACGCCTAGGTCCCGCTCTTCTTTAGTGGACAAAAGTACTTCACCTCCTATACTGTATTGCTCCCTTGGATTGCTGCAGCCCAAATGCATGAACTTACATTTTTTAACATTAAATTGGAGTGGAGGAGTGGCCTAGTGGTTGGGGAAAGGTACTTCAGGCCAGAGGGTCAGGGGTTCAAATCCCACTAGAGAACAGCAACCTTGGGCTGGAAGGACTGGGGTTTCTAGTCCCACAGGTGCTCCTTGTGGTCTTGGGCAAGCTACTTAACCCTCCATAGCCCATGTTCCCTGTAAAATAGTTATCTCTAAGTTATAATGCTCTGTTCAATGTAATTTCAGTTTGTTCAATGTAAACCGCCTTGATATCATGAAAGGCGGTATATAAGAAATGTTAAATAAATAAATAAAATTAAATCCCAGCTGCCAAATTCTAGACCATTCTTCAAGCTTAGCTAGATCCCTCCTCGTGTTATCTATACCTTCCTGGGTGTCTACTCTATTGCAGATTTTGGTATCATCTGCAAAGAGACAAACCTTACCCGACAGCCCTTCCGCTATATCACTAACAAAGATGTTAAAAAGAATCGGACCAAGGACAGATCCCTGGGGCACACCACTGGTAACATCCTTCTCCTCAGAGTGAGCTCCATTTACTTGTACTCTTTGTCACCTCCCACCCAACCAATTTCTAACCCAAGCAGTAACTTTAGGGTCCATCCCTAGGATGCTCAGTTTGTTTATAAGTTGCCTGTGAGGAACAGTGTCAAAGGCTTTACTGAAATCTAAATACACCACATCTAGAGCTCTCCCTCGGTCCAACTCCCTGGTCACCCAGTCAAAGAAATCAATCAGATTTGTCTGACAAGATCTGCCTCTGGTGAATCCATGCTGCCTCGGATCTTGTAATCCGCTGGACTCCAGAAACCTCACTATTTTCTCTTTCAGCAGCGTTTCCAATAATTTACTCACCACCGAAGTTAAACTAACCGGCCTGTAGTTTTCAACCACATCCTTACTTCCGCTTTTGTGTAAAGGCACCACATGAGCCTCTCTACAGTCCTTTGGCACCACTCCCGACTCCAACGAGACATTGAAAAGGTCAGTCAGTGGAGTTGCTAGAACGTCCCCAAGTTCCCTCAGTATTCTAGAGTGTATCCCATCCGGTCCCATCGCTTTGTCTACTTTAAGTTGAGCTAGTTTCTCACGAACACAGTCTTCTGAAAATTGTTCAAGATGTCCCTCGCTTCTGTTCTTATTTGTGGGTGTTTTCTGAGGTCCTGCTCCTGGTTCTTCATCTGTGAACACTGAACAAAAATATTTGTTAAGCAATTCCGCTTTATCCTTATCAGCTTCTACATATTCCCCCCCTGCACCCATGAGTCTGACAATACCACTTTTGCCCTTCCTCTTCTCACTAATATATCTGAAAAATGTCTTATCCCCCCATTTTATTGCATTGGCTATTTCCTCCTCCTTTTGAATCTTTGCCTTCTTGACTACTTTGCTAGCTTCTCTAAGTTTTTCCAAATACAGATGCCTGTCTTCCTCTCTCTGTGATCTCTTGTATTTCATGAAGGCCTCCCTCTTTTTCTTCACTTTTTCAGCTACTTCCTTCGAAAACCATAGCGGTCTCCTTTTTCTTTTGCCTTTATTTACCATTTTAACAAAAAGTTGGTTGCCCTTAAAATTCCCCCTTTCAGTTTTGCCCACTGTTTTTCTACATCCCCCAGCTGTTCCCATCCCACTAACGACTCCCTGAGGTATTGGCCCATCTTGGCAAAGTTAGTCTTCCTAAAGTCTAAGATCCTCACCTTTAAATGGATTCTAACAGCCCTAGTCCTAATACTGAACCACACCATCTGGTGATCACTGGATGCAAAATGATCTCCCACTACAACATCAGAAACACTCTCACCATTGGTAAGCACCAAGTCCAGTATGGCCCCTTCACGTGTGGGGTCTGTTACCAATTGCCTGATTAGTTCTCCCTGTAGAGAATCCAGGATCTCCTTACTTCTAGATGATACTGCAGCAGGAATGTGCCAATCAACATCTGGCATATTGAAATCTCCTATCAGTAGCACTTCCCCTTTCCTAGCAATGCTGCGTATGTCTTCAATTAACTCTCTGTCCACCTCTTCCTCTTGTGAGGGAGGTCTGTATATCACACCAATGCAAATAGATTTCTATTTCCCTCTGTCTAGTTTAACCCATAATGCCTCCTCTCTCCCTTTTAAGCTCTGTAATTCCAAAGCTTTAATAGTAGTTTTTACATATAGTGCCACTCCTCCTCCCCTTCTTCCTCCCCTGTCCTTTCTGAATAAAGTATAGCCAGCTATAGTTACATCCCAGTCATGGTTTTCTGTGAACCATGTTTCTGTAACTGCCACTAAATCCAAGTCAGCCAGTCCCACCAAAGCTTCAACTTCAGGGATCTTATTTCCCATGCTACAGGCATTAATTCACACTGCTTTCCGTATGTTACCCCTGTTACCCATTTCCATAAAGGTATTTAATGTATCACCTACCTGGGGGCTTTCACTTACCCGGGGGCTTTCTTCACCCATCCCCAACGAATCTAGTTTAAAGCCCTCTTCAGTAGATTAGCCAGTCTACTACTGAAGATGCGTTGACCTTTCTTGGACAGATGGATGCCATCTCCCCCTTTATTCATTACCCTGAAGCCTTGCTTCTCCATCTTCATACATCTCCCCCAACACATGTTCTTCTCATCTACTCCCCACCAGCCCTTCATCCCGATCTTTGGGATTCCTTACTTCTCACTGTTTCTGACCTAACCCTGGCCTTCCCTCAGCTGCTTATTGCAGGAGATTTCAATCTTCACCTTGATTCCCCTGTCTCCTCTAGAGATCACACCTTTGTTTCCTTTCTTAATGACCTCTCCCTCCTGCAGCATGTCTCCTTCCCCACCCACAAGGCTGGTCACACTCTCGACCTCCTCCTAACCTCTTCCTCATCCTCCTTACGGCTCTGTGATCTGTCCTCCCTCACTCTCCCCTGGACCGATCATCATTGTCTACTCTTTTCGTGCTTTCCCTCCGAGAGCCCCCCCCAACCACCCACCCCCTTGTCTTCCCCTCCTCAGCGCCTCTCTCGCCGCATCACCCCTCTTACCATTCAGCTGTTTCCTCCCGCGTCGCAACTTCTTCCAGCCGATTTCTCCTCTCTCTCTCCCAACTCTCAAGCTGCTCTCTGGTCCTCCACTTTTTCCGACACCCTCAACAACTTATCCCCCCTCCAGCCCTGCCCCCCAAAGCACCGCCCTACACAACCCTGGTACCATACCGGCCTTAAATTGCTTCGCACTCAGCTCCGCATGGCCGAACGCCTTTGGCGTAAGGCCCCCTCTCCAACCACTCTGTCGACATTCAAGGCTCACTGTCGTTCACAGGTACACCTAGCCAAAAGAACTTATTTCAAATGCTCCCAACCAGACCCGTCACCTTTATAATACACTTCACTCACTCACTTCCCTTCTCCCTTCCACTCTAGCCTCCTCCTCCCATCCATCTCCTCCTCCTCCGCTTCTCGCTACCTTCTTCAGCGACAAGATATCTACTCTTAGAGCCTCCCTTCCCTCTTGTCCTCCGCCTATCCTCTCCCCCCCTCCCATTGCATCTCCTCCTCCCTCCCCCAGCCATTCACACACGTGGTCCTCTTTTTCCCCGACCACCGCTGCTGAGCTCTACCAGCTTATCTCCTCATCTAATAAAACATTCTGCTCCCTTGATCCTATCCCCTCTTCCTTATTTATTTTATTTATTTAGAAAACATTTGTATACCGCTACTTCCTACGATCAGCAGCGGTTTACTTTACATAATCATAATGTATCGTACATTACAGTGAATTTTTAAGATATACAGTTAGATTGAGTATTGATTTACACATCAAAGGAAGATCAATTGGTTTCAATATACATTAGATGAGAGCTCACAAATCTAAATATACATTTAATTGTAGGGTTGTGGGTGGGGGCAGAAATATACAAATATACAAGGTTAAATACCGGCTTACTAAATGCCTTCGCGGCAGTCAGAAACTATCTAGGTTCAGCGAGCATAGGGGTGTCGCAGTCTAAGTCAGGTGGTAGTGAACCTGGAATAAGTGGGTTTTGAGGTTTTTTCTAAAGTCTCTCAAATCATTCGTTGATCGTAGCTCGTGAGGGAGTTGGTTCCAGTGGATTGGTGCTGCATATGAGAATGCTCTATTGCTTGTTTCTGCTTTGACAGTTCTTATGCTGGTTGGTACAAAGAGAGTGTTGTGATTTATGGTTCTTCTGTTCCTGTTGAGTGGTTGGATAGTGCTTAGTTTGTCGAGGTAGGATGGTGCGATATTGTGAATGAGTTTAAAAGTGGTTATGAGAAGTTTGAATATGATGCGGGCGGCAACTGGGAGCCAAAGCAGCTCCATTAGTACTGGCGTGATGTGTTCAGAGACGCTTTTTTCCATGATGACTCTTGCCTGGTTACTTAATCCATCTCTGGCACTTCTCCCCCCTCTCCTTTCTATGCTCAATTCCAGTCTCTCCACCGGGACCTTCCCCCACTCTTGGAAGCACGCCCTGATCCGCCCCATTCTTAAAAAACCCTCATTTGACCCTATGACCCCATCCCACTATTGTCCGGTATCCAATCTCCCTTTTCTTTCCAAACTTCTAGAGAAAATTGTATTCGCTCAACTCTCCCACCACCTGGATACCACCAACTTCCTTCATCCTCGTCAATCTGGGTTCCGTCAGGGTCACAGTGTTGAAACCATCCTACTTGCTTTCACTAATGCTCTACATGTAGCTCACGATCGCGGTGACATCTCGGTGGCGGTAGCACTTGATCTTTCTGCTGCCTTCGACCTAGTTGATCACTCTCTCCTTCTCCTCCGCTTACGGGAAGCGGGTTTTTGCAGCACTGTCTTTCGCTGGTTTCACTCTTTCCTATCTTCACGGTCTTGCTCGGTTCTTTCTTCCTCCCCTTCCATCCCTGCCTCGGACCCCTTTCCCCTGCTATGTGGTGTCCCTCAGGGCTCTGTACTTGCGCCTCTCCTCTTTAACCTCTTTCTAGCTTCCCTCACTCTGCAAATTCAACAAACCGGGATTTACGCCTTCTACTATGCTGATGACATTGTCCTCCTTCATCACACCTCCCCTTCCCACCCTGATCTCTCCCCACTTAACTCTTGTCTTTCCATTGTTGCCAGCTGGTTGTCTCAAAACTGTCTTCACCTCAACCTTAACAAAACTATTGCTATTTGGTTCTCTCATGGCAGTCCCTCCCCCTCTTTAGCTCCGTCTTTCTCAGGTTCTCCCATACCCCTGGTCTCCACTTTTCATTATCTTGGCGTACTCTTTGACTCTGACCTGTCCTTTCACGCCCACATTTCCCACATCACCAAAACGTCCTTCTTCTTCCTGCATCAAATTCGTGCAATTCGCCCCTTTCTTACTCCTGCCGCACTTGCCACACTACTCTTATCCCTGGTCATGTCTCATTTTGATTTTTCCAACTCTATTTTCCTTGGCCTCCCGAAATCTCAACTTTACAGACTCCAATGAATCCAAAACACAGCTGCCCATATTGCCACTCATTCCTCTGCCCTTGATCATGTTTCTCCCCTGCTCTCCCATCTTCACTGGCTACCTCTACCTTTCCGTTCCCAATACAAACTACTTACTCTTGTGCATCGAGCCTTTCACACTAACACTCCACAATATCTGGCAGACCTCATCACTTTTCACACTCCTAGACACACGCCTCGTTCATTCCACCTTAACCGCCTCACTCTCCCTTCTCCCTCTCTTGCACATCTCCAGTCCACACGCTCTTCAGCCTTTTTCTTTGCAGGCCCCGCCCTCTGGAACTCCCTCCCCTCCTCCCTTCGTCTCGAGCCCCACCATCCTACTTTTAAGCGTAACCTGAAGACCCACCTCTTCTCCCTTGCCTTTGACCTTCCCTCCCCTTTTGTATAGTTCTTTCTTTCTAAGTCTCGTGTTGTACCCTCTCCTCCTTCTGCTTTCCTGTTTAAGATTGTAACTTCCTTTTCTTCTTTTCTAGCCTATTGCTTCTTGGATTATTTGTACATTGTAAACCGCTCTGCTTCCTCTGAAGGGCGGTATATCAAATTCAATAAACATAAACATAAACACATTGAACTAAGAATGTAAATAGTTCCCCCAAGTTACCTCCATGTTAACTCCCTGTTCTATGTAGACGACGGTCTGATTTAACTGACCAAGTGTTATATTGTTCAATGTAAACCGCACTGATGACAAAGAGCGTGGTATATAAGAGATGTTAAATAAATAAATAAATGATTCATCACCAATAATCTTTTTGATGAAGTCTGATTAATTTTAGATGCATTCCAACAACTCTCTGGCTGTAAACAAAATCTTTTTTGTCAGAGGACAGGAGCTTTGGCATGAATTTTGGAGGCATATATCTCATCCCCAAATCAACAGTAAGAATGTACTGTACCAACCCAAAACTGATGTCTATGTCCTCAGCAAGCTTCCTGATAGTCAGTCAATGATTTGAGCATATTGCAGCATGCATTGCTTCAACTTTGTCTTCATTCCTGCTCTTCGATGGCTATCCAGAAAGTTTGTCACTGTCAACAGTTTGGCAGCCCTCTTGGAAACATTTGTACCAATCATAAACTCAAGCACGACTCACGCATTCATTTCCATACACGTGTTGTAACTTATCATAAGTCTCTTTGCATGAATCTCCAAGTTTCTGGCAAAATTTAATGCAAATTTGCTGTTCAGTTTTTTCACTCATCATAAATCTGATGAACTGCTTTTATATGATACCAAACATCACATGATTAAATAAAGTACAGGTTTGCTGCAGCCATGCTAGACTCTGTACATGCAGAGCACATAACTACGTCATTGCATGCTTAATGGCATCGTGGTGTGACATATTGTTATATAGTTGCATAACAAGTCTCAATACTTTATGATCACACCTCATACTTAGGTGAAGCAATAATAATGTTATATTTAAAAGAAAAAAGGACAATAAAAATAGCCCCAAAACTCATAACCTCCTGCAGCATAACCAGTAATGTCTTCCTACATTCCCGAGTCATATGACTAGCATCAAGAAAAATCCAAATTTTGGATCCCAAAAAATACCATCCTGATCACTTGAGGATTCAGATGTGACCAAGAGTGTAGCCCCCTTGGCCAATTCTTATAGAGATTTTTCCACAAGAGATATTAAGTCCAAACTATCTGTGGACATTTCTGACACACTTCTTCACACCACTCAACCTCTCCTTGGGTTCTGAGCAGTAGGTAAACTTTGCTCGATGATAGCAAACCCTCATCAGGAAGACGCAGATCTCCTTGAGATATTTCTTAAAAAGTTTCAAAGAAGAAAGGACAGGATATACTGGAACATTTAATATGCAAAGATTTAAATTCCTAACAGAGTTTTCGAAATGCTCCAATCTACAGTCAGTCTTTCTTCTCTTGCACCAGACTTAGTTGAAACAAACTAGTTTGTTTCATCTCCCCTTCCAATTTCTCCAAACAAGAGGCCTAATTGGAATACCTGGGATTCCTGAGACTGATTTCTATTATGGATATCCAATAAAAGTAAGCCCAATTATGAAACGGTTTGTTCCATAACAGAAATACATTTTATATGGAGTTAAGGGTACCACTTACAGGATGTTTTAAGGGGAGCCTGACCCTAAGCCTCATAATTGCAGCATTTACCTCTTGGGAGCTCACAAATGAAACTTCCAAAGTCAAATGTGGTGATATATCTCCTGATACTCTCTGGAAGAGGGGATGAAGAAAGAGAGACTAACTCCCAAAGTGGAGACCCCAGACCTTTGTGAGACAGGAGTCTCCGTCAACTACCCCAGCTGTCGGTGAACGCCTGGCATACTTGGAAAGGTAGGACTGCCAGGGCTCTGTGAAACATTTGCTTCAGGCTACAAATGTGTTTCAAGGTCTGCAGCAGTGAGGTAAACTGCGTACAGCATAGGAGAACAGGTAACAAAGTTCTGCACCAATCTTGACTAATATAAAGGTGGTTGAGAAGGAGTTGGAAGTTTTGCTTGAACCATGCCTTTCTTTTTCCCCATAATAAAAATGACAAGTGAAAGAAAAAAAATAGGTAAAAAATGCTGAGTAAACTAAAAACAATTTTCTAAATGTCTGCTTAAACAACCATCTTGCTCCCCCACTATGCTTCCATTTTAATGCTGAAGTTATTTGAAAGTAAAGGATACGTTGAAGTTCACTTTAATGATAACGCATTACTTCTGGTTTACCACTGCTCTTTTTACTTTACTTCCATCTTGGCGTGAATTTTTACTTTGCTTCTTTTTGCATACAGTTGGCTTATTACATTGGAAGTAAAGTAAAACATTAGCTCAGAAGCAAAAAAAAAAAAATCCACTTAAAAATCTAGATTGCCAGTTTTCAACCAAGATTCCATGTGATGACTGAACTGAGCTGAGGTTCCAAATTCCATTATAGACTCTTTAATCCAGTAGTATCTCAATTAGCTCTCCTAATTAAAGTTTATTAGAAATGTATTGAAACAAAGATATTTTCTGTTGTTAAACAAGAATAAACTGCACTACAGCAAATCAATAATCTGTTGTCACTTTCCAGAAGCAGTAGAAAAACAGTCAGTCTGTACATATATCACTTGCTCCATAATGCAGACTGGGGAGGTTTGCATAATCTAAACAATTCTTTTTTAATTGCACTGTAGATGATGAACATTCAAACCTATATTGTAAGATACTTGTGCAAAATGCCTCCTATATATAGAAATACATCATCCATGAAAATGTGCCCTGCAGATAGAACATAGTGACAATATTATCCTTTGATTTACTTTGTGAGACCAAGAGAAGGCTTGCGTGTGCATTAAAGTGTTGCTACACAGAAAGAATTCTCAATGAAATAAACATGAATTTCAATTAGACTATTGGATCCCTCCAGGAAAGTCGGTTTTAATTCAATATGCATTGGAGTTGTGGGGTTTTTCACATCTGCTAATGCCGCTCAGCTAATGAGAATGACTACTATTGTACAGCATGTGTTCTGCATTCAAAACTGCAGCGCCTACACAACCTATTTGTAAAGTACTCTGAGGGCAATTTTCAAAACTCATTTATCAAGTTAAGGATCAATTTCTCTGGATTAAGGGACGTGCTTGAAAACTTCCCATGCTAAGAGTGCATATCGAGTTCTACAACATACATTCTTTTAGCTGCTTTTAGAATGAGATGTGCTCAGGGCATGTGTTAGGTCAGGGGATGAAATTAAGACGCGGTGAGTTGCTTTCTTTGCATATGGGAATTATTTTAGAAGCCTTATTTCTGCATGGAAAATCCATCATTTACATTCGGAAATGGAACTTTTAGAAAGAGCTAAATTTACATGTGGATGTCTGCAATATGTAAACATTGCAAGGAGCATGTTGGGGTCACGGTTAAGGTGTGGTCTGATTAGGTCAAAAATCTACATATTTATTCCCCATTTCACATAGGGAAAGTATGTGTATGACCAAAAATGTCCATGTCAGGATATACAGCTGCTCCCTGGCATGTATAGGTTTTTAAAACATATTTGTTTTGGCCAGCCTTTAAATCTTGCTCTATATAGATCTTCTTCTTCATGCTCCTCCCCATGAGGGTTTCCTCTTCCTGTCCTTCCATGTGGTATGTAGGTCTTCCTTTCCATACCCTCTATATAGGTCTGCTTTTTCCTCAAAACACATACACAACTCTTATCAACGATTGACAGTACTTTCTTGAAACTTGTTGCCAAATGAAGCTTCATAAATTTAAATAATAACCGGGGTATCCCGGATGCCCAGCTCTGCACACCCAATAACCTACCCCCCCCCCCCTCCGCACCATCCAACTGCTTTATCCCCCCCCCCCCCCCCAAACACAAAACATGCTCACACAAAACTTTGGAACAAACTTTGGTTGCAGCTTTGTTAACCAGATTATAACACCAGCCTGCAAACCTGGGCCAATATAACATTCATCATACCAACAAATGACCCCCCCACACCACCCCATTCCCCATTCCTGATAATGTCCCCCACCAGCCGTATTATTAGCAAGGTGGTGCATAATCCTCCCTACCCCCTGCAACCGCCCACCTTGCCATGTCAGTAGCAAAGGCCGGCACCACTTGCCTTGCACCGGGTAGAGACCCCAACTGAGATCTCTCGCCCCACCCTAGGGAGCACTTCGCTCCCCTCAATGCACCCTCGGCTGTATAGGCCCAGCTGTCTTGCCGAGTGCTATATCGATACCTCACAAATACCACAGGCCTCCTCCCCCAGCTGCGACAACCACCCTCAAACTCCGCCCCGTGAAGGGTGGGTGGGCTGGGTAAGTTTTGCCACCAACCCGAGCAGGCAGGGAGGACGACTGCGTGCTGCAATGGTCTCCTTCCCACCCTGCTAGCCACGCCTCCTCCACCCTTCTGCCAATGAAATCATCCCACGCGGCTGACATGGGGCGATTTCAAAAGACGTGACACTCGCCCCCCCCCCCCCCGCCAGCCGCACAAGACGGAAGGTCAGCAGTCCGGGCACCAGGCACCCCGTTACTACTGGCCCCGGGAGCTGGCCCTGCGGCCTGGGACATTAACTGAGGTATCCCGGATGCCCAGCTCCACACACCCAATAAAAAACCCCCACACCATCCAACTGCTTTATCCCCCTCCCCCCAATCACAAAACACACTCACACAAAACTTTGGAACAAGCTTTGGTCGCAGCTTTATTAACCAGATTATAACACCAGCCCCCAAACCCGGGCCAACATAACATTCATGATACCAACAGATGACCCCCCACACCACCACATTTCCAGATAATGCCCCTCACCAGCCATATTATTGGCAAGGTGGTGCATCATCCTCCCCACCCCCTGCCACCGCCTACCTTGCCATGTTAGTAGCAAAGGCCGGCTCCACTTGCCTTGCACCAGGCATAGACCTCAACCGAGATCTCTCGCCCCACCTTGGGGAGCACTTTGCTCCCCTCAATGCGCCCTCGGCCATATAGGCCCCACTGTCTCGGCAAGCACTAGCTTGATACCCCGCCAATGACACAAGGTAGCCCACCTATCCTTGTGCTTCCCCCCCAGAAGAAAGCTGCGACCAACACAGAACTTCCAACACCTCCTGCCAATCATTCAACTACAAATCTTGCCCCACCGGAGAAAGGGGTACCCCATCCATGCAAAACAAGCCCGTACACTTCACCTCTGCCCAAGGATGTTGCACCTGAAGCCCACTGGTCTGCTGGACCCAGCGCCCGATCTGTCTATTGACCTTAACAAGGCCTCGGGACCAACGATGCTGAAACCGGCAGGAAGGGCGCGGAATGATGTCTGACCAGACTATCATGACCCCTGGCAACAGTGCCCATAACAACCCAATGTCTCACTGCACCGTCCATATGAGTTGCCTGCAGGACCAATTGGAGAGGTCATTGATGCCCAGATTAATCAAAAGTCCCACTGGCAACTGCCACTGGCCAACCCGCAGCTGTACAAACGATATCAGCTGCCACCAGCGCATACCGCATTCGTCCATCCATAACAGACGAATGCCTGATGGCGCAAGTCCCAAATGCAGTCCAAGAGGGTGCGACATGGCCCAGTGCTCATCCCAGTACACAACGAGTGACCAACGATCCACCAATCTCCAGAGGACAAGCCATCTGCAACGAGACAAAGCTGACTGCCAACAGCTGGAAACTCTGCAAAATGAACAAAATTGTTAGTGCCCCCCCTTTCCCTTCCCCACCTCCCACTCAACAGACCACCCACCACCCCACAAAGGCTGAGGTCAAGCATTCTGTGGGCGAACATATCCCACATAGGCACCAAATCGCCACCTGCCAATCCGCTAAATCACTTCCCCATCTAGCCCTACAGCCGCAGCACTGGTAGCTGCCCCCATCATAAGAACATAAGAACATAAGATATGCCATACTGGGTCAGACCAAGGTCCATCAAGCCCAGTATCCTGTTTCCAACAGTGGCCAATCTAGGTCATACGTACCTAGCAGTTTCCCCAAAATACACAGATTCCGCAATGCTTGTACTGGGTCAAGCATTGATATCCTGGGTCCCTTCTTAATAATGGTTTATGGACCTTCCCTCCAGGAACTTGTCCAAACCTTTTTTTTTTTTTTAAATTTGAAATATTTATTAAGTAACAATCATGATTCCAAATACATAAAGAGATACTAGAACAAAAGTATACAAGCAAAACCTGGACATTAAAGAACTAGACCACATCAATGGAGGCGTCAAGTCAAAGGAAAAAATAAAACCTTAATTGGAACCCGTGATAAATTCCATTAGTAGTCAAAGAAACATACAAAAATTATTCCTTATCCTTCAAAAATTCCAATAATTGTTCAATTTCAAGAAAAAACATATCTTTTATCCTGAAAAGTAATGTGGCATTTACAGGGATATTTTAAATAAAACAGAGCTCCAAGTGCCAAAACACGTTGGCGGGCCTCCAAAAAGGCCCTCCGCCGCAGTTGTGTGGCTCTGGAGACATCTGGGAAAATTTGAACACACTGGCCACAAATCTTTTCGGATTTCTTCTTAAAATAAGCCCGAAAAATTCTTTCTTTATCAATCTCAGAGACCAAAGTAATTAATAAGGTTGCTCTTGTAGGAATTTCATCTTTGGATGACTCCAAAAACTCGGAGAGATCCAATGTAGAAGATACTAAGTGATCAGCCTGTACTCCTCCACCCTCCTCTGCATCTCCAAGCAAACGCCGTGAGGGAAGATAATAAATCCTAGATAAAGCAATTGAGGTATAATCCATAATCAATAAAGTTTCTTTTAAATATTTCTGAAAAAGCATCACAGGTGAAAGAAAATGCGTCCGAGGAAAGTTCAGGAGATGCAAATTCCTCGCACGCAGAGAGTTCTCAAGAATTTCATCCTGACAGTGAAGAGCAGAAACATCATGCGTTAATACAGATAGTACACCTTTCTGTGCCTGTGCTTGAATCTGCCGTGCCTCCAATGATCTCTCAACAGAATTCAACCTAGATTCCTGATCCGTCAATTTAACAACTGTTTCTCTGGTAAAGTCCGAAATTCTCTGAAGAGAAGACCCCAGGGCCGCTTCCAAACGAGAAAGCACCACCCAAACATCATTCAGAGAGACATCTGTAGGAGGAATTTTCCTCTCAACAACCGGAGAAAAAACTAATGCAGCTGGAAGGGGAGGAGATAACACTTCTGAAGTTGAATCAATGCGTAAAAAGGAAGAAGGAAGCGACGTAGGCCCGGGCTCCCCTAACCCCCCATCACTTAATGGGGAAGGGTGCACAGGCAAAACTTCAATCCCTAGACTACTGGGAAGTAACTTTTTCCCAAGCGGGGAGATACTGGGAGAAATAGTACTCACAGAAGAAATATCCTCCAAAGCAGTCTCAACCGGCTGAGTTGAGACCGGCATTCCCCCGATGCAAAGATGGGCATCCATAGGACCTACAATCTTACCGTTCTTTGTAGAAACTGCCGGGGGAGCACGCTTCTTTCGTTTTCCCATAAGTTATCTCCTAAACGCCTAAGTGCGCCGAAGGGGCACCAAAGGGGCAGGACCTGCCCCTTTGATCACGCCCCTTCAGGCACGCGCCCACGGGCACGCGCCCGCTACCGCGTCCCGCGGTGGAGGCAAGATGTTTAAAGCCCCTCTCACTCACTGCCACAATCAGAGCAGAGTCAGCAGGATCACAGGGTCCAGTCGAAGTAGCTCACAAAGCAGAAGGAAATTAGTGAACGCCTCGAGTTCCCGGTGGTGGAGGCAAGATGTTTAAAGCCCCTCTCACTCACTGCCCCAATCAGAGCAGAGTCAGCAGGATCATAGGGTCCAATCGAAGTAGCTCACAAAGCAGAAGGAAATTAGTGAACGCCTCGAGTTCCCGCGGTGGAGGCAAGATGTTTAAAGCCCCTCTGCTTGCCTCCACCGCGGGAACTCGAGGTGTTCACTAATTTCCTTCTGCTTTGTGAGCTACTTCGATTGGACCCTGTTATCCTGCTGACTCTGCTCTGATTGGGGCAGTGAGTGAGAGGGGCTTTAAACATCTTGCCTCCTCCGCGGGAACTCGAGGCGTTCACTAATTTCCTTCTGCTTTGTGAGCTACGTCCAAACCTTTTTTAAACCCAGCTACACTAACAACCTTTACTACATCCTCAGGTAACAAATTCCAGAGTTTGATTACACGTTGAGTGAAAAAATATTTTCTTTTATTAGTCTTAAATAGTTTACCCTGTAGCTTCATTGCATGCCCCCTAGTCTTTCTATATTCTGATAACGCAAACAATCGATCTACGTTTACCCGTTCCACTCCGTTCATTAATTTATAGACTTCTATCATATCTCCCCTCATCCGTCTCTTTTCCAGGTTAAAGAGCCCTAACCTTTTTAGCCTTTCTTCATAGGAGTATCCTTCCATCCTCTTTACCATTTTGGTGGCTCTTCTCTGAACCTTTTCTAATAATGCTATATCCTTTTTAAGATACGGTGACCAGAATTGCACACAATATTCAAGGTGCAGTCTCACCATGGAACGGTATAGAGGCATTATAATATCTTTTGTTTATTTTCAATTCCTTTCCTTATCCTAAAAGAATGCGACGCAAACTGCTTCTCATCACAGCCCAGATGCTGCAAAGCAAGATGAAGCACAGCAGTAAATTGGAACTGCGTTACAGGTCTACAATCCTTGTGGAAAAATAGGTAGCCTGATGTCCCCGGATGCCAGTGCAAATAGAGATGCAAATTATGCACTGGACAAGAGGGTAATGGGAAAATTGTATTTAGGATCACCCATCCCCCCTCCCACTCCGATAGTTTTTTCATTGTGGGAGAAAAAGGTGCATTTGCGCTGCAACCACCACCACATACTTGACATCCAAACCCCTAAACTTATCCCGCTTCCCCGACCACGGCACAAGCTCACAAATGTGGAATGCTCCAAAGAATACAGTAACAAACAATGCCCAAAACAGCACAGACTCAAACTCGGAGACCGTAACAACCAGCATCACCTCCCAAATTCTAAGAAGCAACTCATGTGACACTGGGAGTTGCCAATCCTGCAACTTTGGATGCACTTTACCACAACCCGCCATCAGGCGCCGCACCAAGAACGTAACTCGAGGATTGCCCCATCCAGCAGCCTTACTGAAAATGAAAACCCTGCTAACGCCGACATAACTGCCGCTCTGGACCAACCCTCCGCATTTGCCCACACGACAAACATACCAAACAACCCCTCTGAAACTCTCCCACCGCGCCAACCCTTCCGCATCAAAAAAGCACCCTCCTTAGAATATCTGCAAAGATACGCCTACCATGTCCCATGTGCCACCGATGCCCACAACAAAGCCATCACATCAGGATCCAAATCTGTCAGAGATGAGCCGGAACTACCGAGGCTGCCTCCTCGCTCCCGAAGCCAATAAATGAAATTGGGACCAATTAAAGCGGGACAAAGCATCAGCAATCTAATTCTGGATGCCAGGCACATGACACACCCTGGCAGTAACATTAAGACGTAAGCAAGCTAGCACGAAGACTCTCATCAAAGACGCCATTCGCAGACACTTGGGCGAGTGTCTGTTGATAATCTCCACCACCGCCACATTGTTGCACCAAAACACGACCCTCCTATTCTGAAAATGCTCCAGCCAAACCCATAACGCTACCACAATGGGAAACACCTCCAGGAATCCAATGTTACGAATCATCCCTGAAACCCGCCATTCCGACGGCCAAACCTCCGCGCACCAGGCCCCTAGACAGTATATACCAAATCCTGTGCTACCCATGGCATCAGAAAACAACTGCAAATCAACATTAGACACCTTGGGCAACTGCAATACCGTGCAACCATTAAAATCCGATAAGATCGAGTCCCACACCTGCAAGTCCTCCCGCATTCCAGAAGATACATGAATACTATGATGAGGTTGTCGCACCCCTGCCATTGCCAAGGATAACCGCCGAGCAAAGGGGTGCCCCTTCGGAATAACCCAACAAGCAAAATTAATATGCCCCACCAACGACTACAAGTCCCTAAGTGTAGTCTTGGAGGACGACCCCACAGCCGCAACCAAACCCCTTAGCTTTTCCACTTTCTGTGCAGGCAAGCGCACTAATAGATCAACCGAATCGATCTCTATCCCCAGAAAGGTGAGGCACGTCACTGGCCCCACAGTCTTTTTGACTGCTAAGGGAATACCAAATTCACTAGCAATCCCCTTAAACGATGCCAAGAAGTTGGTACAAGTCTCAGCCTGGCCGGGGCCCACAAACAAAAAATCATCTAAGTAATGCACAATGGTGGAGAACCCTGTCCGCTGCCCCAAGACCCAATGCAAGAAAGTACTAAAGGCCTCAAAATAAGCACAAGAGATAGCACAACCCATTGGCATACACTTATTAAAATAAAACTGAGAACCGAACTGGAAACCTAATAGCGAGAATGCCGACGGGTGGACTGGCAACAATCGAAAAGCCGATTCAATATCCACCTTTGCCATCAGTGCCCCCACCCCACACTGACACACCAAGGAGATTGCAGCGTCAAAAGAAGCATAACGGACCGTGCACAACTCATGAGGGATATGAACATTAACAGATTCCCCCGGCGGGAATGACAAATTGTGTATTAACCTAAATCTTCCCGGTCCCTTTTTTGGGACCACCCCCAACGGAGAAACAATAAAAGGGAAAAATGGGGTTCATCAAAAGGACCAGAAATTCTTCCAAGAGCACATTCAGCCTCAATTTTCTTGCGAATAATGTCTATCTGAAGTATTGCCGAACTGGAATTCTTGGCCACCGAGTCTGTTTGAAACCCAGCAAAAGCTCCCTCCAAGCCTTATCCTCCCACCCATCTCAAATCCTCACTTACCACCCGACGGTGCTCCCGCCACCCCCTTCCGACTGCACTTAATAGCTGCATGCCCGCCCTCACAGAGGGAACAGGCATGTCTAAACTTACAGTCCGGGAAAGGATAGGAAGAGTTGTTGAAATGCCAACACAGGTCTCCCCCTCCTGGCCCTCCCTTCGATGGCATGGTGGTCCCCGCTGATACCCGAAAGGACCATGGTCCCGCCATAACCACTTGTGATCCTGCCCAGGACCCACCTACCCCCATACCCCCAGACCCCTTCTTGGAGGACATTTGAGTAAGCCACAAATTAATGTCCTTCATCCACCATGACAACTGAGCATTTTCTTCCATCATGTTCTGAAATTCCTCATCGTAATTCAGCCAAGCCCAGCCCTCATGAGCTTGTGACGCCACCATGATAGCGTTCGCATATGCTAGCAAAGCACTGTATTGGCCTGGGACATAATGTCTCCAAACACTCGCTGACTGTAAAAAGGCCCACGTCCAATTAAGGGTATTGCAGGAAACCTTACGCACCCTGCTCGCTTTCTCATCATCTTTAACGCTTATTTCTGCTCTCACCAGAATGTTTTCTCCCTTCCAGAAGACAAAAGATATCAATATACCGACGCCTTCTAATCCTGTGCCGCAACTTCTGCGGTACCCGTCCCAAAGCTCGGAACACTGGACCAGTGTAGGAGCAGTCCCCTCCCCCTTTTTCAGAGCGGCTGCTGCAGAGACTATTGAAGATGCCCCTGCTGAGGTAGATGACGACGAAGAAGATGAGTCCCGCCAACGGCACCCGTGTCTTACAGCCTACCACCAACCTGGAACCGGAAAGAGAACCCCCCCCCCCAACACCAGCATCTCCCCCTGTATACTCACCAGCAGTAGGATTGGTCATCACCCAATCACTCGCTATCTGACGTACCAACCCCTGCTCCAGCATTCCCCGAAACCTGTACAGAAAGAGAAGGATAAACACCAGCAGAAGCAATCCCGGATGCACTAGCTACACCATCCTCCTTTCCTCCCAACTAAATGCTGAAGAACCCATACCCACAGCCACCCAACCAGCATCACCCCCAACAGGTGAAGTCCCACAACCCCCAAACCTTGCCCCGGGCCAGTCACCCCACCCATAACCCCAGGGCCCCACACCTCCATATTGCCCTGTCCCAGGAGACCAATGCCCTGTGACCCCAGTAAATAATGGATGCTGAAAACACCTGCCAGAACAACACAGAGAATAACCCCCAGGAAAGGCTGCAGGAACAAAACCCCAGGTGCCTCAGTCCCCTCCAAATCACCACTATGCCTGGCCACTCCATCAAACGGACCTCCAAACATCCCCATACCCGATCTAAGCTTGCAAAGAGGAACCCAACCATTCCGCTCCTCCTCCCCTTTGTATTCCTGCCCCCCCAGCTTCCAATGGATGCACGGAAATACCTGCCACATCATGTCAGGGCATGCCAGAACCCACCACCCCCCGCTGTGCTTGTTATCATGGGCGTTTAACTGAGATCATGTGAAGGAGACCTATCCATGCAGAGGCGACATTTAAGCATGTAATACTGTTATGCACTGGGACATTTATTTTGTCTCTTTTGAAGGACATCATCTTTATTCTTGGTTGGGGAGGTGGGCAAGATCTGTTATTTTGAGAGTTACAGAAATGTGGACGTGTTGGGTCAATGAGCCCTCCGTCTCTGTGTTGTCCTAGTGGGCTCACTCGTTAAGTTTTGTGTGTTATATACCCCCCCCCCCCCACGGGTTTGGGTGGTTTTGGGGAAATGTTTTGGTAGAAGCAGGTGTGTTATTGCACCTGGTCAAATAATGGGGCCGTTTTTTCCTCTCTTTGGGCTATAGATGCAGCCACACTTTAAGGACGCTTAATAAATAGTTCTACAGTGTAAAACTAAATGCTGCATATCGATCTGTTTCTATTGTTAATTTGGAGCTATATTGTCAACATGCTTTCTTTAAGATTGTGTAACTGAATATTAAGGGCATTAATAGTCTTTACTAAGAGGAATGTTTTCCTCTGAATGGTAGGAAAGAAAGTGCTGATGTCTTATTGCTGTGGGAGACACATTTGATTGTAAGGGAGTTGTCGTAGTCAGAGATCTAAGCCATATTCTAAGGGTTTTCAGCTGCCCATCATAAGATTAATTGGGTGGCCATATTAGCTTGGAAAGCTGTATCCCCCATGGTTTCTAAAATCCACGTGCTGTCTCTTCCTTGCTTCCAAGGGACTTTGTTCTAGAATTAGTGATTCTGTTATCCATGTGGCTCACAGCTATGTTTATGCTGTGATCTCATCTACCCTATTTAATTTAATTAGCGAGTTTTTATATACCGCACCTTCCATTGATCAGTTGCGGTTTACATGGAACAACAGTAAACAAGGCAATGCTGTTTTTACAGATAACAATGTGAAACTACAAGAAATTCAATCTTACAATTAACAGTTGTAAACTATATACAAGTTCTAAACTCCTGTTACTTGTAAAATGCACTACAGTTTCCTGTATGTATATGTTTGTTTCATGTAAACCGCGCTGATGATAATAGTGCGGTATATAAGAGATGTTAAATAAATAAATAAATAAAATAAATAACCGGATTATAACTATGTACAAGGTATGTATGTTTTCAAAAACATCGATTTGGGGTATTAGCACTTATTTCAGTCCAGAGATGGATTATGTCAGCTGGTGAAACTATCCTTTTTCTTGTTGAAAAGGTGTGTTTGACAAGGATCCGTAGTATGTTGAGAATAAATGTGTTTTAAGTTTTTTCCTGAACTCCATGATTTGAGGTAAGGATCTTAATTCCGATGGAATGTTGTTCCAAATTATAGGGGTAGCATGTGAGAATGCTTTCTTGTTTGTTGATTTTTTGGCCTTTATAAATTCCTTTGGTGTTATTAGTTTATTTAGTTGGTCTCGCCTTTGAAGATTGTGATTGGGTTCTTTATTGATAAGGTTGTTTAAAGTAAGAGGTGCTGTGTTATTTAGGACTTTGTATGTAGTTAAAAGAGTTTTGTAATGTATCCGGCATTGAATCGGGAGCCAGTGTAAATACTCTAAAATATTTGACTAAACAAGCTCAAATTATATACAGTAATGTGGTTGTCGGTCTGTTTCTTGAAGATATAGATATGTCTATCACTCCTAAAGTGAATTATGTAATAGGAATACTACCAGTTTTCCTTACAAGGAAAGTATAGTGTCAAAATGATAGAACTCCAGTTCAATGATTATGGAGAATTAACCGCCTAGATTTGCTCCTTGGAAGATAGGGTCTTATTAAGAGGAAAGGGTATGTGTCTTTCTAATTCTTTGGTCTAATACTATGATGTTTGCCAAAGCAAGGTTCATTATGGGTGGAGGGGGCCGTAGGCATGCGTTTAATATGCAGTTGAGATTAAGGGTCGGTTTCAGCGAGGAGATGTCAGCACTTTGAGACAGGTGGTGTAGGACTGTCCTAACATTCCGTCTTAGTGGTTTTAATATGGAACCGTATTAGGGTGGCATTGGGATTCAGGGCCACTCTCTCCTGATTTGGGGTCGTTTTTCAATCAGTAATTGTCAGCTTGTCCTTATAAAAGCTGAATTAGTCTGTCTGAATTAGTTCCATGTTGGGAGTGGCCCTATATCTGTTATCTCTAACTGGAAACATACAATAGATCTTGGTTGAGGCCTATGGTGGTACACTACTCATAGGTGCAAATACCATGGTGAGGCAGTTTCTTTTGTATCTTTATCTCTTTTTAAGTAAGGGATCATCAGACAAACCTTTTTATTTTTTCTGTAGTGGAGTGTTTGCCCTTGTATGGCCCCCCTGCAGAACTGGCAGGCTTTCAGATGTTTATGTTTCTTTCATATGGCCCCTGATGATCACATGATGATGGGAAGGACAGGGTGTGGTGGGCTGTGTACAGCCTTTGATTATCACATGTTCCATAGAAATATTGTGAATTTTGTATTTTAATTTACTGTAATTTGGTTTTCTTTTTTTTTGTTTGTATTTTCTTGGAAAATATAAAGAAATAAAAAAAAAAAAAAGAAGCACGCCCTGACGCGACACCCGCCCCCCCCCCTTTAATCTGTTGCTTGTCTGAAGTGTGTGAGGTGCAGGTAAATGTCCATTGAGTCTCTTCCTGCTAAGGATCATAGGAAAGCAATCCTCATTTTTGGTTACCTTTGGTCCAGTCCTATTGCAGCTTCCCAGTCTTCATAGATCAGTGTTCACAATTCTTTTTTTAATTTTTATTTTTTTTACACTATTAGGACCTGAAAACAACCAGTTTAAAGCCATGTCTTTTGGATCATTGCAGTCTCAGCTTTCTTGGTTTCCGGATGCCTCACCTGTTCTCTAGACTCCAAGAAAAGTTTTATCCTAATATTTCTCAGCATTGCTTCTGCCTTTGACTCCCTCTCCCATCATCAACTACTACAAAGGTTCACCTTCAACTCTTTCCACTCATACCTCGAAGCCCGTTCACAGCAAGCAAAAAAAAGCAACAAAAAAAAAAAAACCGGTCATACGACATCCAATTTCTTCTCTAAAAAATTGGGAGTACCTCAAGGATCAAGCCTCTCAGCAATACTTTTCAACATCTTCATCCAGCCATTATGTCAAATATTCAGAAAGCATGAGATCCTATACTAAATCTATGCTGATGACACAGGGGTATGTTTACTAAACCATCTTAATGTTACTGGCGCTAGTTGCAGCGTTAATGTGAAGAATGCCATATAAAGTAGTGGGCGGTCTGGTGGGAAGGTAGCAAGAATCTGTATCGCGCGATAGTGGGCACCATGGCACATTAACACACGTTAACCCTAAGTTCATGCCAGCGCAGTATAAGAAGCTGTAAAGATGTAACCCACTGGTTACTGCAATGACTGTGGAGGCAGAAGTCATGGGTTTGATCCTGCAGTGGTGTTATGTAAGAAGGCTGTCTGAAGCATTCCCTTTCTGTAATATAAATCAGTACTGTCTGAGGCATTTTCCTTTTTTAATTAAACCAGTGCTGCCAGCAAACACACCCTCACAGTGCCGTAACCGAAGGTGCCACACAAAGTGCCCTAGAAGGCACTCCATAGGGCACATTATAAAGTGCTCTGTCCGCCAAGGCACCTTATAATGTGCCCTATAGGGTGTCTTATAGGGTGCTTTATAGGGCACATTAGAGGATGCCTTATGAGGCACCTTAGGCTATGGCACTGTGAGAGTGTTTCTGCTGGCAGCACTGATTTAAATCAAAAGAAAAAGCCTCAGACAGCCTCATTAAATAACACCACTGTGGGATCAAACCCATGACCCCTGCCTTCACAGTCATTGAGGTAACCATTGGGCTACAGCTCTATAGTGTCTAACACAATGCTGGTTGGCTACAGAAAGACTGCAGGTCACCACACAAACTGTCTGCTGTGATTATCAGGACAGGATAAACCCACCCGTACCCATGATGCACTGCAGCCTACATCTGATCACAAGATGGGGTATGCGCCTTTATAGCACTCCGGCCTGGTAGGGGAACTGACCGTGTGTGTTACTGGCACAGAGTAGCTACAGACCATGACATTGTGCGGTTCCTCTGCTCACCCTGAGGGTGAGGTGGGGCGCCCAGCACCAGGTCCACAACACCTGGCATGGCTGAGATAGGCTGTGCTGCAGGTCCCCATCAGTACCAGTGTGTGATAGGTAGTCCTTGCAGACACACCTAAGATACACCTGTGTCCATCTGTATTTCCTAGTCATGTCTAGCCCTTGTGGACTATGATGCACCTAGAATAGTGCATATTCTGTGTGTTTGCTGTGGTCACGTTATAAGAGAAGGGTGTTGTTTGGAACCAAAAGGGGATTATGTAGCACCACCCAACCTGCTCTCTGTGGGCAGGGTGGAGGACAGGATCTCCCACCAACAGATCCACATTCTGCATCTCTACAATGGTGGCAGTAGACCATCAACCCCAGCCCTTCTGGGGAATAGGTACCCTACAGGGCAGCCATTGCAGAGCTATACGCATCTCATAGGGCACTGGCAGACAGGCAGTAGGCCTGGAAAAGCACAGCTGACCCCCACCACTATCTAACATTCACTAGCAGAGGGCAGTCTCCACCCGCTGCACCCTGCAAGGCATTCCAGCCATACACATGCTAACTGCAGACAGTCTGCTAGTTAGTACATAGTGCATGTTCCTGGAGGAACTGTGTGCACCCAAAAATGGGACGTGAGCACACACACCAAACAAGGATGTCAGTGATTGGGCTCCAGAAGAGGGAACTCATAGATAACACTGAGAGAAGTATTGTATAGCACTATGGGGGTCAGGCACTACAATGTCCCAGCCATTGTCCTATGCCCTGTGCAGATGCATCCTGCCCAGACCGGACCATACCCACAATACCTTGCTCCTCATTATGCACATTGGCAGGCTAACACTGGAGACAGTGCAAGCATTGGGGGCTCAGTAAGGTGTATGAAGCCACAAAATACTGGGTAGACATACACACACTCCCACACCTATTTCAGCATTGTACAAAGATAGAGGTGGTTGGCAGCCCTGGCCGCCACACCAGTCCAGGGCACAGTGCAGGCATTGCGAAGGTATGCAGGTGCTAATATTGGTAGCTGCTGCTCCGCGCAGGGCCCAACAGCCTGACTCTCCATTAGGCTTTGGATAGTGGAGCCTGTGGGTGTGGGTGTTCATGCCTCTGTTGGCCGATGTTCTAGGGCAGAGGTTCCCAACTCTGGTCCTGGTGGGCCAAGCATGATTCAGGTTTTCAGGCTGTCCATAATGAATATGCATGAGATACATTTGCTTACAATGGGGGCACTGCATACCAGTGCATCTCATGCATATTTATTAAGGACAGCATGAAATCCTGAAGGGTGTTTGGCTCTCTGGGACTGCAGTTGGGAACCTCTGCTCTAGGGAGTGCACATGTTTATGGTGTATATGCTATGTAGGGTACAATTTAGGGACATGGTCTGCAGGAGCCACAGCTGGGACTTGAACCTGTGACTTTCTGCCCCTGAACACACTGGCTGTGTGTGCTGCACTAAACCATTGCCACAGAGGCAGGTCATTCCCTGGGGATACCATTACCATTCAACAGACAGCCCTTGTCTGTTGCACTGCATGCCACCCACCTGAACAGGGCTTGGCCTTGGTGTGCTGTGGACAGTGCCATTGCCCCCTCCACCACCAGTACCCCTTTGTCACCATGTTGATATGCCCTTATGCCAGTGGTGCTGGTGGTGCGCAGTCCCAGGCCATCCAGTGTGCCGTAGGCAGCTGCCTATGGTGTGGGATCTAGGGTAGGGGTGCCTGCATAGACATCTGCGCTTCTCCCTGGCACCGCCTGTCAATGTTATGTGCCCTTTGGAGTACCTGCTGGGTACTGTCCCCTGGGACACTGTGGGACACACACTCGTGGGCATGTTTGACCTTGGTCAGTTGCTGGCTTGCTGATTTGCAGTTTCTGAGCTCCTATGTGCCACCTAGGCATCTGCCTAATCCACCCTGTGCCCCAGCTGCCCCACTGCATGTCCCACCTTCAGCTCCCTGTACCCCATTTGCAGCCTCACCATAGTGCCCTCTCATACTTGGGCACTATGATGTTGCTGCACATGTATCACTACTATCACTTTTCATGGTTTCCCTGCCTATGCTGTAAATTGCTGACTGAACTGGTTTCTCTCTCCTGCAAATGTGCCTCTAGCGCGAGGTTTTCACTGGCGCTAATTTTCAGACCTTCATTTCATGGCATTAGTGTGCATGGAGCCTCTCCCTGCCCACTCTCTGCCCATTGACCCCTTATCTCCGCCCCTGGGGAGCCTTACTCCACCCTCTGCACACCTTAACACCGACGTAGATGTTATCGCGTGATACGTGATGTTCTTGCATGGTAAAGCGCCATTATCGCGTGATAACGTCACATATCGTGTGATAACGTCACCGCTGCAACGTTAGTGCTGTTTAGTAAACATACCCCATAAAGTTCTTCACGCGCTATAATCCCCTATTTCCTGATATCACCAGCCTACAGAACTGTTTTGTAGAAATAAGAAAATGTCTTAACCTACATAATCTAGTCATTAATCAAAAGAAGACTGAAACCCTATACATCATCACCGACCCAACCTCCACCCTGAGACTAGACAAAGTGGACATCAAAGTAAAAATGGAAGTAAAGTACCTAGGCATAATATTAGACCAACAGTTGAACTTTCAGTCTCACATAGAGAGAACAACTACCTCCATCTACCATAAATTAACAACTCCACCCTCTACCAGAACTATTCAGAACCATCTGCCAGGTCATGATTACACCTACCCTGGACTCTATTGTAATGTTATTTACCACTTAAAAAAAATTGGTCACTTAGGGAGTAACAAACAATCATCAAAAATATATATATAGCACTCCATGGTCTTACCAAAAATTATAGTACAAAACTCCGGAGCACAGAAAAAACATAGGAGGGGTCCAGGGCCGGATTTAGCTAGAGTGAGGCCCTACGCCAAGAAAAATTGTGGGCCCCCCCCATGTCCCCGTGCAGTCCTGGGCCCCCCCTGTGCAGTCCTGGGCCCCCCCGTGTCCCCCCCCCCGTGCCTCTGTGCAGTCCTGGGCCCGCCCCCGTGCAGTCCTGGGCCCCCCGTGCAGTCCTGGGCCCCCCCCCCGTGCCCCCGTGCAGTCCTGGCCCGCCCCGTGCAGTCCTGGGCCCCCCATGCAGTCCTGGCCCCCCGGACAGCATCGCAGCTGTCTGAGGGGCTTCTGAGGGAGCCGGGGAAGCCCGCGCGAGGCCCCAGCTCCCTCTGTACAGCCGCCAGCGTGAAGAGCCTTTTCCTTCACGCTGGCGGCTGTTTCTGTGAAGCCGGGAATGCTGGGAAAGGTTAAAGGGCAACCTTTAACCTTTCCCAGCATTCGCGGCTTCACAGAAACAGCCGCCAGCGTGAAGGAAAAGGCTCTTCACGCTGGCGGCTGTACAGAGGGAGCCTGGGCCTCGCTCGGGCTTCCCCGGCTCCCTCTAAAGCCCTCCGGTGTGCACAGGGGCGGCCCAAGGGGGGTGCGGGGCCATGTGCGGAGACTCGGTGCGGGGCCTCATTTGCATAAGGTGTCTCATTTGCATAAATATTTGCATAATGTTACCATACACCAGAGCTACTCAATTCCAGTCCTGGTGGTCCACAATCCTGCAGGTTTTCGGGATATCCCTAATAAATATGCATGAGATATATATGCATTGGAGGTATTCTGCCAACCTGACTGGTTTGTGGCCCTCCAGGGCTGGATTTGGAGACCCCTGCTTTACATCTCTGTCATTTAAGATTGTGAGTGAACAAGGTACAGATATCCTAGACATCAAAAGGGTAGATAGAATGTGTCACATTCCTCCTCGATTCTCACCACCACCAAAAAGTTGTCTAATAGATAATATTTTGGTGGTGGTGAGAAGCGAGGAGGAATGTGACAAATGCTATCTAACCTTTTTGATATCTTGGACATCTGCACCTTGCCCACTCACAATCGTAAATGACAGAGATGTAAGGCAGGGGTCTCCAAATCCAGCCCTGGAGGGCCACAAACCAGTCAGGTTGGCAGGATATCTCCAATGCATATATATCTCATGCATATTTATTAGGGATATCCTGAAAACCTGCAGGATTGTGGACCACCAGGACTGGAATTGAGTAGCTCTTCCATACACTAACTTTTAGTAAACATGCCTCTTAATGAGTATATGGATAAAGAAAGACTAAAAGGTTTCTACATTACTATAATCCAGTACCAACCGCCAGGCACATTAGGAACTACTACAAACACTGCCCATTTAGAACCCATAGCAAACCCGCCATATCCTAACAGCACTACCAGGACTCACAAAGCACCATACCCTAACTATCAAAAGTCAACACTGCAAATATTAAACCAATACATTTCAGAGAACAACAATACATGACCTACTGGGGAAAGAACAAGTGGCAATGTCAAATAGGAATTATATAAACAGAATACCTCAGCTCAGTTACACATGCAGAACATAGACCATCACCAAACAAGGAATCACAATTTAGAAACAGGAAGACAATAACACAGGTACACTAAAAAAAATTTTTTTTAAACTGCCTCTAATGTTTCGATTGATTTTTACGTTTTTTGGTGCGCTGAATCCAAATCTGGTAACCAATTTGCTCCATCACGTACAGATTTTTTGCTACATTGGGTTAGCAGTTTGAGGTGAACGTTTCAGATTGAGTGCGATCGAGATAAAGTTTCTTGGATGAATTCTTTATACTAATTGTTTAGTAGTTATTCAAATAAGAATAAAGAAAATTGTAACAAGGCAGCACATAAGAATAGAGTAATATCAACAAAACACACTGTGATGGTAGCAAAATTGTCTGCACTTAAAACAGCCACATACATGTGCACAAACATTGAGCATATAAGAGCGAGGTTAGACACAAAGCAAAGCAAAGAAATGTGCAAAAAATGTTGTACAGGTATGTACCGGTATGTAAGAATAGAAAACGCAAACCGCACCATTGCAATACATGAAGACAAACACCCGATGGTGTGAAAATAAAATTCTAATAAATGAGATCCGACACTGTGGTAATAACTAGCAAATTTTTATTTCAAAGTTTAGTAAAAACACGATATTTGTCAACACAGTTTAGATTTTAAAGTCATTCTTGGGTCAATCAATCTCCTGGTGGGCCCGTTTCTTCTTCCCCCGAATGCTTCTCTTGGTGCACTGCTTGGCGTATTTTTCATCTGGGGTTTCCCGCAGCAGCAACCAGCAGAAATCAGCCATCATAGTGGTGTTCCATCTTCCTTGGTACCTTCTCTCTGTGTCCTTGATGTCCTGGTGAAACCTTTCACCTTGTTCTTCACTGTACGCCCCCAGGTTTTCGGGAAAGTAGTTCACATGGGAGTGCAAGAAATGGACTTTCAGGCTCATGTTACAGCCTTGTTCTTTGAAGGCATTGAGCATCCTGGCAACAATATCCTTATAGTTCTCATCCCGCCTGTTCCCCAAGAATTTGAGAACAACATCCTTGAAGGAATCCCAGGCTTCTTTTTCCTTCTCAGACATCGTTTCAGCGAATGCTCCATCTGAAATGAGTTTCCTTATATCAGGGCCAACAAACACTCCTTCCTTTAGCTTTGCTTCAGAAAGTCGGGGGAACTTTGAGCAAAGGTACCGAAAGCACTCACCATCTTTTGGAAGGGACTTGATGAATTGCTTAATGAGACTCAACTTAATGTGGAGAGGTGGTAATAGAATTTTATCACGAGGTACCAAGCTCTCATGAAGAACATTTTTCTCACCGGGTCTCAAATACTCCCGAATTGGCCAGTCTTTTTTCCCCCAGTGTAGGTCGCAGGCCCGGCTATCCCACAAGCAAAGGAAGCAGGGATATTTGGTGAAACCGGATTGCTGCCCTAATAGCATGGATAGAATTTTAAAGTCTCCACAAATCATCCACTTATGCTCATCATAACGAATCTTCTGAAGAATCAGGGCCAAATTCTCGTATTTTTCTTGGAGAATAACAGAGTGAGCAATAGGAACTGAAGCGAATGTGTTGCCATTATGAAGAAGAACACCTTTTATGCTGTCTTTTGACGAATCAATGAACAGCCGCCATTCAGCAGGATCATACTTGAGTTTAAACTTTTCCATCACTCCGTATATATCGTTGCAAAATACCAAATCTTCCTCTTTGCTGAAATACTTCAAAATTGTGTCTCGCGGTTGCGGTACCAATAAAAAGTTGTTCCTGGTGACAATAGATTTTTCTGTTTAAGCCGAGAACCTAGCAGTTGGGCAGCATCTTTTGGGAGTCCTAAATCCCGGACTAAATCATTCAATTCAGCTTGAGAGAAAAGTTCAGGTTTCGGATCTGGTTCAGTTTCAAACTCGGAAGTACTGGACTCATCGGGAAAAGCCATCTGATGAGTCTCATCATGATCAGAACCGTCCACACAAATATGATCCAAAGATTTTGGTGGTTCAGGCACAGGTACTTCGTTGCTATGAGGCATAGGCCTAATTGCTGAGGGAAGGTTGGGGTAACTTATTACGTTCTTATTTTTTAAGTTGTATCCCTTCACAATGCAAGAGCAAAAATAGCAGTCACTGCTGTGGTCTCTTTGTTCACGCCACATCATAGGTATTCCGAAACGAAATGCTTGTTTTTTACCTTTCATCCATAAGCGTAGATCTTCCTCACATGTCTTGCACACTTTGTGAGGAGCCCACGGTTTGTCTTGATCGCCTAACTTCAAACCGAAATAGGCGAAATATACTTTTTTAATAAATGCAGAAATGTTCCTCTGCCGCTTTTTCACGGTATATTCCCCACAAATAAAACAAAAACTGTCCGGAGAGTTGACGCAACCTCTGGCTCTGTGAGCCATCACAAATACACAGCACTGCAAACTACAACTGTAGTGAACCACTTCGGAATAAAGCTGGATTACGACTGAGCAAACAAAAGGTAATAATGAACTTGCAAGAAACTGAAATTTGACAGGAATGTTCATGTCGCAACCACCGTGTTTGAGCGAGCGAATGAGGCGAGGCGAACAGGAAAGAACATGCGCCAGCACGAGTACTGTATTTAGCCCCCACCTCCCAATTGTCCTGTTAATGTATAAAATGAATACAAAACACTCTAAAATATCATGAGGGAGTGTTTCTAGTTAGTTAACCATTACAACCTCTATTTTGGGCCAAGAAAATAAACTGCAGTCGGCTAAAAAGAAATTATGTGAACATTCCTTATATGGGTAAGAAATCTAATTTTGCAAGAAAACGTGATGTGATGGAACATTTTGGCTATTTTTCCTGGATTCAGCACCCCAAAATCTATAGGAATCAGTTGCAAAACTGGAGGCAGTTTTTTGGTAGTGTACCTGTGTAATTAAACTGGGAACCCCAAAAGCCAAACTTGGAATATACAACAACACTGTAGAAATAAAACTATAAATTAATTTCCTCTTGTACTAAACAAAGCGCAAAAATTAATGATGCACATTTCCCAGAGCTGACATATTCCAGTTAATAAATTCAAAATAAAGAGATATTTTTCTACCTTTTGTGCATTTTTTTTCAGTTGCAATTGTTCCAGCCACTTTCTTCTGGTTTCTTCGTGTCTTCTGCTAACTCTCCATCTGCTGTCCATTTGTCCTTTCTTCTGTCTTCTTGTTTTTTTTTTTCCATTCTCTCTCTACATCTGCTTTAACATACTAATCTTTCTCCTTTTGCTCTTTCCTCATTCCTATTTCATCTACTCAAAATTTACCCCTCCATCCTCAATCCCCACTTACTCTCCCAATACCCGGCCAATTGTAGATTTTTTATCCCTCCCACACAAAATATTTTTCCCATCTCCATTTTACTCTCCCAGCCCCATCCCATTCTAATCCTCCCCCAACACCAGCTCCCTTCTAGTTCCAGCCTCACCCAGCATCCATTCCCTTCTAGTCCCTGCATCAGCCCATTTCCAGTCCTAGCCCCCCATTAGCCCATTTCCAGTCCTAGCCCCCCCATCAACCCAATACCAGTCCTAGCCCCCCCATCAACCCACTTCCAGTCCTAACCCCCCATCACCCCATTTTCAGTTTAAGCCCCCCTATAACCCATTACCAGTCCTAACCCCCCATCAGCCCACTTCCAGTCCTAACCCCCATCAACCCATTTCCAGTCAGCCCCCCATCAGCCCACTTCCAGTCCTAACCCCCCATCAGCCCACAGTCCATTACCAGTCCTAACCCCATCAGCCCACCTCAAGTCCTAACCCCTCCCTATCAGCCCATTTCCTGTCCTAGCCCCCCCATAGTCCATTATCAGTCCTAACCCCCCATAACCCATTACCAGACAGCCCCCATCAGCCAACAGCCCATTTCCAGTCTTAACCCCCCCATAGCCCATTGCCAGTCCTAACCCCCCCATCAGCCCACAGTCCATTACCAGTCCTAACCCCATCAGCCCACCTCAAGTCCTAACCCCTTCCCATCAGCCCATTTCCTGTCCTAGCCCCCCATAGCCCATTACCAGTCCTAACCCCCCCAACAGCCCACAGCCCATTACCAGTCCTAACTCCATCAGCCCACCTCCAGTCTTAATCCCCCAGCCCATTTCCAGTCCTAGCAACCCCCCCAACCCATTACCAGTCCTAGCCCCCCATAGCCCACTCCCAGTCCTAATCCCACCAGCCCATTTCCAGTCCTAATCCCCATCACCCAATTTTTAGTTTAAGCCCCCCCCATAGCCCATTACCAGTCCTAAGCCCCCATCAACCCACTTCCAGTCCTAATCCCATCAGCCCATATAGACTTAGCTCCCCCATAGCCCATAGCCCCCCCATAGCCCATCACCACTCCTAACCCCCCCATAGCCCATTACCAGTCCTAACCCCCCAACAGCCCACATCCATTACCACTCCTAACCCCCACAGCCCATCACCAGTCCTAACCCCCCCACCAGCCCACAGCCATTACCACTCCTACCCCCCCCCAGCCCATCACCAGTCCTAACCCCCCCAGCAGCCCACAGCCATTACCACTCCTAACCCCCCCAGCCCATCACCACTCCTAACCACCCCAACAGCCCACAGCCATTACCAATCCTACCCCCCCAGCCCATCACCAGTCCTAACCCCCCCAACAGCCCTCAGCCATTACCACTCCTCACCCCCCCAGCCCATCACCAGTCCTAACCCCCCCAGCCCACCCCAGCCCAGCGAATTTTTTTTTACAAAACAAGCTGTCGCTGCCTCTGCCAGGGCCGGGGCCGCCGCGGCAGAATCGAGTGAGCCGCGGGGCCCCCCCTGCCCAGCAAAGCCTGCCCTCCCCGGTATCACCTCTCTCAGCTGCCTCCCTCCAGTCACACGCGCCGGCTTTCAGAGCGTGAGGGAAGAGTTTTTCCCTCGCTGCTCTGTTTAAGCCCGCGGGGGCTGATGGGACTTCCCATCAGCCCCCGCGGGCTTAACAGAGCAGCGAGGGAGAAACTCACCTCGCGCTCTGAAAGCTGGCGCGTGTGACTGGAGGGAGGCAGCTGAGAGAGGTGATACCGGGGAGGGCAGGCTCTGCTGGGCAGGGGGGGCCCCGCGGCACACTCGATTCTGCCGCGGCGGCCCCGGCCCCGGCAGAGGCAGCGACAGCTTTTTTTTTTTTTTTTTAAATTTTAATGATGGATCAGAATGTTTTTTTGCGCGGGGCCCCCTGAAACGCGGGGCCCTGTGCAAAAAACATTCCCGGTGTGCCCTTGCCAGCTGTGGGCCCTACGCCACGGCGTACGTGGCGTATAGGCAAATCCGGCCCTGGAGGGGTCACAGAGCTGGCCCTTCAGACCGACCCCTGATGCCCTTTCCATTACCATTGTTTACTCCTCTGCATGCTTGGTTCACTTCACACTATTTCATGGTGTGTGTGCATGTGTTAACTGTTGCTCACGTCCCCATTACAGACTGTGATATCAGCTGCCTGTGGTCTATGTCCTTACACCTACAGCTCCGTTTCTCATGTGGCACCATGTCTGCACATCCCTCAGCGCATCTTCTACTGTCAGCGCGCCTTAGATTGCAACCCCTTCAGATGCACTGCTGATTCCCGTCGGCTGTGGTGTTCACATGCGGTGGGTCCATGGCACACTGTACCATGCGTTAAGCACCTTGTAACGCACGTTACCTGACATGGCTTGCTTTACCGATGCAACGCCCACTCCTTTATATGGGCATCCGTAACATTACCAGAGAACTTAACGATGGTAACATTACCGGAGTTTAGCAAACATACCCCTTAATGTTAGATTTCCATGTATTCAACCACTGGAAAAAATATATATTCAATTCTGATTTGGACCCAGTCTAGATGAAAACATTATCACCTAGATATCTACTCCATAAATGTACATTCTGATACCACTCTGAAGGATAAATTAATTGTTTTCCATTGTAGATAAAGTGTAGTCAAAGATGGAGCTCCAATGACTGTATAATTTGCATAGCCTCATTTTGTGTGTGTTGGTATATAATACCATTACAGCCAAGGTCACCAGCCATGAAGTGGAAGACATTTCCCTATAATCCTGAGCTTTTCTTAGAATGTGGGCAGTATCTTTTAAATACAATCTAAAGCTCAATGTTATTCAGGATTTTTTCAAGGAATATCGAGAGAGCTTCTAAAATTGAATCTTGACTCAAAACAATTGGTTTCCCCTGGGACTTCTCTATTGATTTCTGTATTTTTGGCATTGTATAAAAGACTGGAGTTCTGGGGTGAGGGTTAAAAAGGAAATCTCTTTCTTTGTAATAAAATGTTGCTCAAGTGCATCAGTTAATTGTTTTATATCCTTCTGCAATTGTAAAGTAGGATCCATGCTAACTTTGCATAATACTTTAAATCGCTCAATTGCTGTAAGTTTTCGTCATGATATTATGTATGGGATTGGACAACTATTGGTCCTTCCTTGTCTGTTCACTTAATCACTAGATTTCTATTTTCCACTAATTCATTTAATGCTTCCTGGGTTACATTATAATAATTACAGTGCTTTGTTTTTTCTATCTCCTCCAAATCTTGCCGTATTACTTTCTCAAAAGTAGAAATCACTGGGTCTAAAGGAATTGGAGGAAACCAATCTGAAGGTGGTTTAACTAAAGATCCATTTATTGAAAACCCCTTTTCTGAAGCATACAACTTCACATGTAACTTCCTAAAAAATGTTTAAACAAAATACGCATTTCAAAAGGATAATAATTTATTCTGGAAACAAAAGATAAATCCAGATTCAATATGCTCTCTTGTACTACTGTAATAGGGATTTGGAAAAGATTTATCACTGCAGTAGTTTCACAGACATTGCTGATCTGTAGCTCTTCCATCCGGGGTTCCCTCCCCTGTAACAATTCCTTTGTCCTCTGCCCCATATTCTGCAATTGTCTTCTTCCAAAAAAGACTCAACATCTGACGGTGTCTATCTTCTGCCTTATCTTTCACTTTAACTTCCCTCAGAATTCACTGATTCATCTGAAGTAAAATCAAATATCATCCTTTTCTTTTTCTCTCTAAGATCTCCTCCTTTTTACATACATGGATATATATCATTGTTATTCTGTTCATAATCAAATTGATCTCTCTTGAATTTCTTCAACCTAACAGAATTGTAAAAGGAATCTAATTGACTTTGTTGTTCAACCATTTTATTCTTAAATTCTTCTTGTTGGAAATCTTGTATTCGCTTAGGCATATGTTTACTAAACTGCGGTAATGTAACAGTGGCTACGTTACTGTTACCTAACGCGCGTTACAGTCATCGGCTGTGGTAAGTCCCGCAGAGGGCGGAGAGAAGGGGTCAATGAGCGGGGAGAGGCCCCTGCCCCACTAACACGAGGAAATGAAGGGCTGAAAAGTACCGCAAATGAAAACCTGTTGGTAGATGCACATTTGCAGGAGAGAGAAACCATTTTAGGGTCAGCAATGTACAGCATAGGCAGGGAGCCGAAGAAAAAGTGATAGTAGTGCACCATTTGCAGCAACAGCATAGTGCCCAAGTATGAAAGGTCACTATGACAAGGGTGCAAATGGGGCATAGGGGGCTGCAGGCGGGACATGCAGTGGGGGCAGCTGGGGCACAGGGTGGACTAGGCAGTTGCCTAGGTAGCACATTGGAACATAGAAACCGGAAATCAGCAAGACAGCAGCTGACAAAGACCAAACACAATCTACCTACATCTACCTGGTCCACCGTAGCTAATAGTTGCCAGGGCATTGACCTGTCATCCCCCCAGCCAACCCGCCCCCCAAGCAGAAGGGACATGATATTGGTAGGCAGTGATGGGGGGATGTGAGGATGCCCATGTATGTCTCCCCACCCCAGACCCCGCTCCCTAGGCGACCGCCTACCCACACAGTGGATGGCCTGGGACTGCGTACTACCAGCACTGACAGCATATGTTCATGTCAGCATGGCAGGGGGGTGTGTGCCCATGCTGGAGGGGGCAGTGGCACCTGCCTGCAGTGGACCTAGGCCATGCCCTGTACCAGTACTTGGTATGCAGTGCAACATAAAAGGTCTGGCTGAGGAACCATACAGGTAGCTCCAGGGACAACTGTGCATGTGTGGCACAGTACACACAGCCAGTATATCCAGAAGCAGAGGGTCACAGGTTCAAGTCCCAGCTGTGTATCCTGTCAAGCATGTCCTTCTATTTTACCCTACAATGCAGATACAACAGCAACATGTGCAAAGCCCAAAGCAGCGGTGAACAGGGGTACAAACACCCACTCACACAGGCTCCACAATCCAAAGCTGCATGGAGAGTCAAGCTGTTGGCCCCAGCATGGAGCTGCAGTTATCTCCAGAGCACTACTACTACTTCCTGCACAGTTTAGCAATGTCGGCACTGTGATCAGGATGAGTGCGGCAGGCAGGGTTGCCAACCACCCCTATCTTTGCACAATGCTGCAATAGGAGTGTGTGTGTGTGTGTGTGTATGTCTATCCATTGTTTTGTGACTGCCCAGACCTCATTGGGCCCACAATGTTCCACTGTTACTAGCATTAGCCTGAGTATGTGCATAATGAGGAACAAGGTATTGTGGGTATGTCCCAGACAGGGTGTATTGGCCAGGATTCATTTTCACAGGGAGTGGGGCAATGGCTGGGACACTGTAGTGCCCAACCACTGCCTGCATGGACAGGGTGGCCACAGCATGTCATGCTGGGGGACACTCTCACTCTGACCGAGCAGTAACCATGGCATGTCTAGGTTCCCACATAGCACTTTAAACTATATGCCTCCAGTGATACCTGTGTGCTCCCAGTGGTGGGGCCCAATCATTGGGCTACTTGCTTGGTATACATAGTTTCTCTGTGAGCATGCGCTATGGCTAGTGGACTGTCTGCACTAGTCTGTGCATGGTTGGAACACCTTGTAGGGTGCTGCAGGTGCAGTCTCACTCATGGTATAAGGCAGTTGAAATTTTCCAGACCTAACCCCAGCATTGCTGCTGGTTAGCCACTGCCCCAGTCACAGATATGGTTTTGGCCCACCAACACTGGAGGGCTGTCTTATACCAGCAGGATCAAGGTTGCTTCACCAGGGCTCAGGTACCTGTTCCTCACCTACAACAGGGGGTGATTGTGGGTCCTTTGGGGTATATAGTGTATACCATCTTTGACCTGTAGAGGCACTGCTACACAAACCTCATGCAAGTCTAGAAACCCCTCTGCACTGATAACAGGTGCCCATATCATCCAGACCCTAACACTAGGTACACACTAATCTGGGTGGTGTCAGATCCCAGAGAACCACATGTGACTGTGGAATACAGAGAGACACCAAATTACATTCAGATGCACTGCAAAGCACGCCTACCACATGCTGGTAGTGATGGGGATGTACAGCAGGACCTAGCTATAGTACAGGGGTGGGGAACCCTGGTCCTGGAGAGCCACAGACCAGTCAGGTTTTCAGGATATCCCTAATGAATATGCATGAGATATATATGCATTAGAGATATCCTGCCAACCTGACTGGTTTGTGGCCCTCCAGGGCTGGATTTGGAGACCCCTGCCTTACACCTCTGTCATTTAAGATTGTGAGTGGGCAAGGTGCAGATGTCCAAGACATCAAAAAGGTTAAACAGAATGTGTCACATTCCTCCTCACTTCTCACCACCACCAAAATATTGTCTATTAGACAACCTTTTGGTGGTGGTGAGAAACGAGGAGGAATGTGACACATTCTATATACCCTTTCAATGTCTATGACATCTGCACCTTGCCCACTCACAATCTTAAACAACAGAGGTGTAAGGCAGGGGTCTCCAAATCCAGCCCTGGAGGACCACAAACCAGTCAGGTTGGCAGGATATCTCTAATGCATATATATCTCATGCATATTCATTAGGGATATCCCAAAAACCTGACTGGTCTACAGCTCTGCAGGACCAGAGTTCCCCACCCCTGCTATAGTACCATCTGTACTGCGGACCTAGTGCTGGGCACCCATCCTAACCCTCAGGGTAAACACAGAACCTGCACAATGGCATGGTCTGTACAGTAGCTACTCTGTGCTAGTATCACGCACTGTAGTTCGTCTTTCCAAGCTGAGGTACCAGAGGGGTGCAGACCACATTTGTTATCAGCTGTAGATAGCTATTCAGCATGTGCATTGCATCATGGGTACTGGTGGGGCTACCCTATCCTGGCACTCAGAGCAGACAGATTGTGCAGTGACTTGCAGTCCTTCTGTACCCAGCCATGGCTGTGGGATATGCCATGGAGGCATAGCCTAGTGATTAGTACAATGCTATTCTCAGCAGTGGTCATGGGTTCAATTCCTCCTTGTTCCCTCCTTTCATGCCTGTCCTACTCATATAGCTTGCATGCCTGTAACAGTCATATTTTTGCAGATCTGTGCTGCCAACCCATAATACCCTCGCCACAGTTGCCGACATTTCTTCGGTCCATCTATCTACATCTGTCAGCTGTGCAGAGTCCTGTCTGCCTGTGCAGGCTGCCACCCCATGTCCTGCACTGCTACCCTTTCCTGCATTGTTCCTCTTCGTGCTTGCCTCGCCCATGCCTGATCTGCATGGCACCACCACCCCTCTGTCCACCCATCATTGTAACTATCCTGCCGCCTTCGCCTCCACTGGGGGACATGTATTCACATCATCTGCCACCCACTGTCTTTCCAGTACTTTACATTGCCAACACCCTGTGCTGTGGTACAGTTGCCCTCAATATGTTTGTCACCAGTACTGGCAGCCACATGGGATGCCCACAGATATGGCAGGTCCAGCAGCTCCCAGCTCTCCCTCCTTCACTCACCTGTTCATTGCCTCGGTGCTCTATCTAGTGTTAGGGCTACATCTGTTTCTATGCCTCACAGGTCATGCATGTCATCCTGAAGAACCTGGCAGCCCTTAGGGCACACTAACCTACGGCACCGTAATCTTGTTAGGCCACCTTAACCTATGGTTCCATAACCCAGGGTGCCTTCTAAGGTGCCTTGGCCAGGGGTGTCTAATGTTGCGCTTAGCCTCAGGAGCCCCATAGGGCGCCTTACAAAGCACCTAACAAGGCACCTTAGAGGGCACATTACAAGGCACCTTAGAGGGCACCTTACAAGGCACCTTATAGGGCACATTACAAGACACCTAACAAGGCACTTTATAAGGCACCTTATAGGGCACATTAGAAGGCACCTTATAATGTACCTTATAGGGCACCTAACAAGGCACCTTATAGGGCACATTGCAAGGCACTTTATAGGGCACATTATAAGGCACCTAACAAGGCACTTTATAAGGCACCTTATAGGGCACATTACAAGGCACCTTATAGGGCACCTTAGAGGGCACCTCACAAGGCACCATATAAAGCACATTACAAGGGACCTAACAAGGCACTTTATAAGGCACCTTATAGGGCACATTACAAGGCACCTTAGAGGGCACCTCACAAGGCACCATATAAAGCACATTACAAGGGACCTAACAAGGCACTTTATAAGGCACCTTATAGGGCACATTACAAGGCACCTTATCAGGCACCTTATAGGGCACATTACAAGGCACCTTATCAGGACCTTATAGGGCACATTACAAGGCACCTTATAGGGAAAATTACAAGGCACATTACAAGGCACCTTAGAGGGCACATTACAAGGCACCTTATAAGGCACATTACAAGGCACCTTATAGGGCACCTTACAAGGCACCTTATAAGGCACCTTATAGGGCACATTACAAGGCACCTTATAAGGTACCTTATAGGGTACCTAACAAGGCACCTTATAGGGCACATTACAAGGCACCTAACAAGGCACATTACAAGTCACTTTAGAGGGCACCTTGTAAGGCACATTACAAGGTACCTAACAAGGCACCTTATACGGCACCTTATAGGGCACCTTGCAAGGCACCTTACTTATAAGGGGCCTTACAAGGCACCTTGTAGGGTGCCTTATAAGGCGCCTTGTAACACGCGTTACCTCACATGTCTTGCTTTAACGATGCATCACCCACTCCTTTATATGGGCATCCATACCAATACCGCGGAACCTAACGCGGGTAACATTATCATGGTTTAGTAAACATACCCCTTAGTTGTCATTCTGATATTGATTCTTTCAATTGATCTTCCATTTGATTGAATTGGTCAATAATTAACAGTAATAAATCGAATGCACATTTATTCAAAATTCCATTCCACTTTTTCAAAAATTATCTGTCTTGTTCAAATAGTCGGGGTTCATTCATAATATGTAAGCCTCAAGGAATTATTTTCTGTGTTACATATTGTGCCAACGTAGCCTCATGTAATTATATCCTAGATACTTTTGTCTGAACTTTGAGGGGGTGTCAGAAATGAGAAAGGGAAGATCCAAGATGACGATATATATTTTTTTCTGATTAAACTTTTTGGAAATGCCAAAGTATAGGGAGAAGTTTCATGGTGAGGCCCTTGAACCTTCTACACCTGTAGGAGTTTATCTATTTAGTTGCTTATTTAACATTTTTATATATCATTTTTGTTAAAATATTCAAAATGTTTTACAACATTCATAAAAACAGTAAAAGACATAAAAATATAGTAACCCACCTGCTGCCCCAGCAGTATAACAAGTCTGCCAAGAGTATATTTACAATAGCAGAACAAACTGTATTGCCAATTAAGAATTAACAAGCTATAAGATTTCCATTACATTTAAGCATTATCCTAAATCAGCAATACTCCTCATAATTAACTTTGCCTACACCTCTCCAGTTATCAGGCCCTATACAGTATGTCTAACCACAATTTAAACCAATCCCCCATAGTACTTACATTTCCTCTTGAGAGTCACCATCGAGCACACTACCCCTGTCACACATCAACTCTTCCTGTCAGATATCAGAGTCCATTTTTCTGGAGGCCATTTCATTGTATAGGGCAGGCAAATGGACAAATTACCAGTTTCTAAGAACACAGGAAAATCTTAGCCAAGATTTTTCCAATTGAACTACGTCTGGAAACTTGTTCCATTGTATGGGAATTGCAAAGATTAGCATTTGAACAAAATACTTTTAAAGACTTAGGGGCCCTTATATTAAATGCCACTAATGGGTTACTGCATATTGTAGCATGTGATAACTGGTCACGTGAATACTAACTTGCGGGCATGCCAGCTACCAGCCACCAAAATGCACATTAACTGGCAATGATTCACTAATGTGGTGAATGGGAGGTCTCTGTGGATATTGTTAGGTGCACCTATGTTAATTGCACCACACATTGACATGTACATTTGCATGTTTACTGCCAGGAGCATTCTGGCTACACCAGAATGTTAACAAAAGAGACTTTGCACTTAATGTGCATCAAATCGGTGCAGTCCGCCCATTCCTTCACACTCCTGCTTTAACCGCCTTACTCAAATTTTTTGTTCTCTTCCACTTGGACTACTGCAACCCTATTTTTGCCAGTCTCCTCCTGTATGAATTAAGATGCATGCAACTCTTCCAAAACACCACTGCTAAATTACTATTGTATGTTTCTTGCTCTCAGATTATGCTACCCCTCTATTTTTCTGACTCCATTGACTTCTGGTTCAATACCGCGTTCAATTGAAAATTCTCACTCTGGTTCATAAACCACTTTAGTCCAGTATACCCAGGGCCATACCGAGCCATAAATGCACCCTGTGCATCTTGCACATCTGGCATGCCCCCTCCCATCACAGGTTTTCCATTTGCCCTATGCCCAGCATCTCCCCATGTTGCCCCACCCCATATTTCCATGTTCAGCTGGCTCCCCGTACTGCCTACCCTTACCCTGCTGCCACTTTTCAGGTTTCTTTGGCAGCGGTGGTGGCAGCAGCAGAACAGACATAACATTAAACAAAAAAAATCGCAGGTCTTTCCGATTTCCTGCTAGCATGCAGGTCTGATCCCTCCCTCCTCTGACGTAGGCCCATGTCAGAGGAGGGAGGGACCAAACCAGCCATTCAAATGCGAATCTTTGCAACTCAATACTTGAATGGCTGATCTGGTCTCTCCCTTCTCTGACACGGCATATGTCAGAGGAGGGAGAGATCAAGCCTGTATGATAGCAGGAAATCGGAAAGACTTTCTTTTTTTGTTTTGTTTTTTTCAATTTGCTGTCCGCTCCACAGCTGCTGCCGATGCAAAGGAAACACGAAAAGCAGTGGTGGAGCAAGGGCAGCATTGGGAGGGAGCCAATGCCGGCAAATGTGCCCCTATTTCTTTGCACCCTGTGTTACTGCACTGCTTGCACAGGGCTAGCCACGGTGCTGAGTATACCCCAATATCTTTCCTTGCTCATCATCCTTCACATACCACACTGTGCGCTCTGCTCCATTCACATGAATCGTCTCCATCTCCCTACCACCTTGAATCCACCCGCCAATCTGCATTCTATTTTCTTGGTCATAACTTATGGAATAATCTCCCCAGAGATCTCCATCTGGAACCTTCACTTACTAAAATTAAGGGGCTTGTTTACTAAGTAGCGGCAGTGGCTTCCGACCGATATTGGAGCCGCGTCCCCATTGAATTTAATGGGGCTGCGGCTCCGATATCGGTCGGAAGCCACTACTGCTGATTAGTAAACAAGCCCCTAAGTCTCAACTCAAAACTCGCCTTCTTAAAAAGGCCTTTGATCTCCTGTCCTGACCCCTCCCCGCCCTCTTCTCCCTCATTCTCTCTCACCTTCCCTCACCTTTCCTCGTGTGTGTGTACTCTATCTCTTGAATCTCTCATTGGAGTTCCTTTCTATTTTCTAATTAATTTTATATTTTATTTTATATTGTAAACCACCTCGGTGAAAGGTGGTCTATCATATTTTAATAAACATAAATGTTTGTTATATGAAAAACCTTAGCAGGAAGGGAATTCCAGTAAATTTATGCTCCAAGAGCGTGATTCCATAACAGGCATGTCCGGCCCACAGACATGTCTAAATCAAAAACAGGACCCTTTTGAACGTAATTCCACATCTGCAGGTCTTGATATGCCTTTGGGGCTGCAATTGGGGAGATAGATGTGTTTGACAAGCATTTGCAAGCACTATCCAGCTGGACCCATGCCTCGGATGCAGGTAAGTATTTTTTATGTCACTGTGCCCACCGTATACTGAAACGTTACACATTTCAGATCCTTCCCGTCCCTGCGATGTACCCATGGACACCATATCCCTCGGGAAAAATGTGCATCTCCTAAGCTGCCCATCACAGATAGTAGTGTGCTGATGCTACTAGACATAAATACCAATGAGAAAGAACAGCTGCTGCAACCTAGACCATATACCAGTCCCCCTCATGCCCTGAAAAGTTTTAAGTAAACCCAGTGTACCCTAATATGGTATACAAGAATGTCAATATGAACATGTATGTCAGGACATACTGTACCTTGTATCGAATGGTATGTGGCATTAGGAAATGGCCCCAATGATTCCTGCCCTGGTCATCTCTAGAAACAGGATTTAAACTACTAAGAATGGACCCTCATCAAGTCCACAAAACCCCAAACTAACCTTGCAGGTCCTCAAAGGATGCATAATATTGCTGAGCAACAAATGTATGCCCTTTCCGTGCTTCTGGCCTATAAATGCACACATTCTGCTCCCCTGCACTACCATTCGCCTCTTATCTCTCCCTACACCCCTCCTAGTGAACACCGCTCTTCTGTATGATTGCTTCTATCTGTGCCCTTCCCTTCTACTGCCAAATCCGGATGTTGCACCCTTTACCTTGCTGCTTCGTATGCCTGGATCAAACTACCTGCATCTATACGTCAGTCTTCATTCCTGACCCCTCTCAAATCCAGGCTGAGCACTCACCTCATCGGTGCAGATCTGCCTAAGCTCCGCTGTGTTGCCTGATCATTCCCCCTATTCACAGCTGTTGTGTTGTCTGTCTCGACTAGATTTTAAGTTCCGCTGAGCAGGGACCATCTGTTACATGTGTCTGTGCAGAGATGTGTATGCCTTGTAGTGCTATACAAATGATCAGTAGTAGTAGTAATAGTAGTGCCTTCTGGCTATGGCATCTGACGCCCGCCTATCTGGGTACTGGCATTTCTCACAGCAGCTACACCTGTTCCCATCATGGTGCTTGTCAGTCTGTATACATCTGCTACCTGTGGGGCAACCCTGTCTGCCTTCCCACAGTCAGCTTTGTGGCACTGCTCCTTGGTCAGGGCTGTGTGGGCATGGGAGGGGAGATCCTTGTGCCATCACACCAAGTAGCTAGACTCCAGATATATCACCACTCTCACAGCAATCATTGATTCTGGCCTGGGTAGGGATGTGGGCTGCATGGGACAATCCGGGGAATGTTAGCACCACATCAGTTGTGTCTCCCAGTGCCAGATAAAGCGTATATATGGCTGCCCTATCATCAGGGAGGAGTAGTCTAGTGGTTGGGGCAAGTACTTCAGGCCGGAAGGTCGGGGGTTCAAATCCCACTAGAGGACAGCAACCTTGGGCCGGAAGGACTGGGGTTTCTAGTCCCACAGATGCTCCTTGTGGTCTTGGGCAAGCCACTTAACCCTCCATTGCCCATGTTCCCTGTAAGTATTAGTGTATGTGTCTCATATCCCCACGTGTTAAATGTATCCCCCAATTGTGTTGTGACCACTTTGATTGAAGGATAAGGTGGTATACAAAACTGTCAAAATAAAATAAATAAATACTGCCAACAATATCAGCATAGGTTTCCTATGGCTAAATGTCAAATATCCCTGTCAATAATAATGGGGACCCTCAGAATAAGTGCATTCAGCAGTGCAAACAGTACTAATACATGCTCAACAGCAATACCTTTGGTCCCACAAAATGTGCATTATGGGCATGCATTAGTGCTGTTTGCACTGTCGCGTGCCTTTATTTGGAGGGTCCCTTATTGTTGATAGGGATATGTTTGACCTGTAGCTATGGTGCATCTCTCTGAGTTGGACTGCCCAGTCACACTGGCATTGGCACCTGTGATCATCCATACTTTCCAGGTACTGGCCAGGCTTTCATGTCCCCCTGAATAGCAGATGAGCACACCAGATCCCCTCATGCACCCCTCAAACCACACACACAGACACATGCGCCTAAAGAATCAGCTTTTCCACGAGCATTACAGCACATGCTAGCCCCCTAAAGAATCCACCAAATGGACTCCTGTGCCCAACCTTTTAACCTTTTGTCTCCACCAATGATGGAACCCACTACCCATACACCGTGTCTCCTCTATTGAATGTCCACTACCTGTAACTGAACTTTTCCCACCCACAACTCTTTCACTCTGTCTTTCTACTGTTAATTGTTCACTGTATTGACAGGTAGAAAAATAGTATACCAAAATCAGTTAAATAACAAACATGCTCACTTTCTGTCATAAAAATATGATTCAGCCACAAAGATGCGCTGAACCTATGCATAACAACTATGACATAGCATAATCGCATGGGGTACCAGGACAACAAATATGATTTCTGTTTCTCACCCAAAAAGGAATCCTTTTCCTGCTCATGCCCATACTATCCCTGCATCAACAGTCCTATTTTTCTAACAATGGGAATTGTTAGGGTCCCATAGATCGACTTATTTAGCACATTAGTGCATAGCCTGAATAACCACTATTGCTCTTCTTAATATTTCTGTGAGGGTGTTTCTTAATGTGCCTCTACCTTTCAACATTCTCTCACCTCTGCTCCCTGTACCTTAGGTCTGCATCTTGTATTTTTTCCAGACTTTAGTCACACCAGTTCAAAATATACTTGTCACAACCATTCTTCTCTATGGGGCACATTGCAGAGCACGGTGAAATATTTTCTAAATCCTAGCCTTATATCATGTTTCCATGCAAAGAAAACCCTGAATCAGTCCACACATGATGTAATAAATATTTTGTCAGATAACACCGAGGGAGGGTAAGATTGTTAACTTAACCACACCACACTGGTGATATCCTTTTATTCACTTTTAAGTTCTTTTTCAATTCTTTTTATTTATATGTAAAAAACTTGCAAAACTTAGCTTATCCCAAAACAGCAATTTCACATATTGAAGCACATTGAAGCACGACGTGCATCTTTTGGGGTGTTCAGTATCCCTGTATCAAGTGCTCACATGAAGTTGTTCAATATTAACCGCGCTAAACGCCGACTTCAAACCGGCATGCAATCTGCATATAGGACCAAAAAATTTGTCATTGGCTTATAAACTTCGTCAGTCAAAGAAGAAACCAATCCCCAGCAAGGAGAACACTCATAGTGAAAAACCCTTTGTTGGTTTGGCCGTCATATCACAAACACAGTTGATGACGCTGTGGTAATAACCAAAAACCACTGGTGAAAACTGATGTCAATCAGAAAAAGAACCACCAGTCATGAAGGGGATATCCCACAATTTGGGAAACCCCTTACCCAATTGGTCCATCATGGAAGCAAGCTGGGCCAATCAATTTCTCGGTTCAAACCCGGTATGAAGTTGGCGTTTAGCGGTGGTTAATATTAACAACTTCATGTGAGCACTTGATACAGGGATACTGAACATCCCTAAACGTGCACGTTGTGCTTCAATATGTGAAATTGCTGCGTTGGGATAAGTTTTGCAAGTTTTTTACATATATTTAAAAAGAATTGAAAAAGAACTTAAAAGTGAATAAAAGGATATCACTAGTCTGGTGTGGTTAAGTTAACAATCTTACCCTCCCTCGGTGTTATCCGACAAAATATTTATTACATCATGTGTGGACTGATTCAGGGTCTTCTTTGCATGGTTTGATTTTGACACTGATTTGGGGATTTTGTGGTTTAATTTATATCATGTTTCAGCAGGAAAAATGTGGACATTTCTGGGAAACAGTACATACACAGGCCTTTCCTGAATGTGCTTTCTACCTCTTCGCTGCTGTCCACTCCTCTGTTCTGACCTCTCCTGCCCACGTTTGGACAAATTCCTGGAGGAAAGGTCCATAAAGCATTATTAAGAAGGGACCCAGGATATCAATGCTTGAACCAGTACAAGCATTGTGGAACCTGTGTTTTTTGGGGAAACTGCTAGGTACGTATGACCTAGATTGGCCACTGTTGGAAACAGGATACTGGGCTTGATGGACCTTGGTCTGACCCAGTATGGCATATCTTATGTTCTTTTATGTTCTTACGTTCTGAGCTCCCTGTGCTAGCACTGTGGGCGTGCATGTCAGCAGTGTTTCAGAAAATGGTCAGGAACATTTTCAGTATATAAACGTCCCTGCTGCACGTACAAACTCCTTATTCATATTCTGGGATAACCTCCTAAGTGTCACAGGTTATACCTATGAGAATAAGGCCTACATTTTGCTAACAAATAATTCAAATCCATGTCATGTCAATTCTTAGAGGTCAGAGTTCAAATTTTAAATCAAATTCTTTTCTCTTTAGGTAACCAGCATAAGTCTAGCAAGTTGGAGGAGATGTGTTCTTTCTGTCCTGATCCTCTCATTATCCAAGCCACTGAATTTTCAACTAACTGCAGTCTCCTGATTATATTTTTAAAGACCAAGATATAACATTTTACAATAACCTAAGCCTGGAGGTCAACACCGCATCAATAAATGTAACAAAATGTTTCACTTAAAAAAAAAAGGACACAAAATCCTGAACCGTCTCAAATGAAAATAATAGCTACAGACAATTGATGTTATTTAATGTTTAGCTCTATTTGATCAACTGTCTTTTAAAGAGAAAGAGAATTGGATTTAGCTCATTTCTTTCTCAGAATTCAGATGAGTTACATTCAGATACAGAAGTTACCTGAGGTAAAAGGGGGGTTAAGTGACTTCTCACAGTCACAAGAAGTAGCAGTAGGATTCAGAAAAGGCTTAACCCATTACTCTAATGATTAGTCTACGCCTCCACTCCTTTTAGTATCAACAGACTTGTAGCGCTATACTAATGCTCAGTAGTAGAAGACAGCAAGGCGGCTTACAGTATAAAAGTTATACACTAACGGTCTCTCAACACTGGGAGAAAAAAGACACTGGGTATAGCAGGATAACTGCTACAACTCACACTCTTCCCAGTTTATCATCCGCCCCCTAGTATGACACAAAAGCTAGGCAAGCAAAAGAATTGGCAAACACAGGGTGGACAGCATCTTCAGTTAAGACTGTAACATTCTAGTTCAAGCTTAAGCATTAATTGCATGATAAAACAAAATATTTTTGTGTGCCGATTTAAATCTTGGATACCTGCTTTTTTCTTTTACCTCGGGGGGGGGGGGGGGGAGGGAGACAAAGAAAAGAAGGATTTACAAGTTACTTGTAGGGAATTTTCCTTCCAATGTGTACTGATCTAATTGGAATGCGCTACCACATTTTAGAGAAGTAATTGTGTGCTTGTGGTAGAGGTTTTATTTTATTGAGATTGGTACTAATAAGGATGCCAAATAGTATGACTTTCCTGCATAGAAGGTTTGGTGAGTTAAGAAAAGAATTTCCAAATATATTTTAGCATCAATCAGCAATCAGTGCTGTTCACATAACAATGGGAGAAATGTGATGAAATCTATCAGCTGCATGTAAAATCTTCTGCATGGCTTGTAATCTTTTCAGTGCAACTCCCCCTCCTATATGAAGGATGTTACAGTAGTCTATCCAGTTGAAAATCAATGTAGGAATTAAGCATTGAAGATCTTTTTTTCCAAGCTATTTGCTACTCCGTGGAAAGAGTACTGTTGTTTATTATCCCAAGCTGATCACATGATTTTCAATTCTAGCACATAATTTCAGAATTCCATTTTATTAATTTATTTAACTTCATTACATATTGTACATCTTATTGCTTTATGTTCAGAGTACTTCCTTCTTAGCTGGATTTAGCTTTAATGTATTACTACCCAACCAGACTAGAACATCCTACCATTAGGTAAACTAGGTGGTTGCCCAGAGCACTGGCCCTGCAGGGTTGCCCATTGCCAGCGCTGTTGCACCTCTTGCGACCTGCAGCATTGGCAGCAATGGGTGCAGACAGTCCTGCGGTGCTTACCTTGAAGCTTTGGCGCCATGGGGCTGTTTGCTTCCGCCTTTCTCCAATACTGAATGCCAACTTCCTGTTTGCAGAGGAAGTCAGCATCAGGCATCAGAGAGAGGCAGAAGCAAACAGCCCCACGGTGCTGAAGCTTCAATGTTGGTTGGCCTATTTTCCAGATCACTTTGGGGTACCACAGGGATCTTTGTTTTCTCTCTTTCTGTTTAAAAGTTATCTCATTTGCACAGATTATTTAGAAACATGGAGTAGACTTCCACCTCTATGGTGATGACATTCTACTATATCTTCCTTTGGGGAAAGAGGGCACATGAGATGAGGATAAAACAAATGATTATCTACAGGCAGGGCTGGTGCAAGGAGATGAAGCACCCTAGATGAACCTCATCCCTTGTGCCCCCCACAGTGCCCATTGCCGCTGCAGGTCCTGGAGAGGGGCAGCAGCAATGGCAATGTTTCATCAGTTTCACTACAGCTACGATACATTCTGTTATATTTGTGGTGAGTATACACTTAAGCCTCGAAGACGCAGCATGACTGCACTTATTAAGAAAGGATATGAACTCTATTTCAGTTGTAAGGTTGGTGTTCAAGGCAAATCCTGAGCTCCTCACATTTGCTGTGCAAGATGTGCTGTCCATTTCAGAGTCTGGCTCAGTGGCACTCGGAGACAATACTGTTTGCAGTCCCGATGATACAGATTTATTTCTTCCTGACCAATGTATCTGGCTTCTCTACTAAAAATAAGAAATCTATTGAATATCCCAGTCTGCCTTCAGCCATGAGACCAGTGCCGCATGACGACAGTATGCCAGTACCAAAGGCACCAGAGAAATGGAGCCTAAATGAGGCAGAAGAAGATGCCACAACACATGGGCCAGAGGTGGAGAAAGACATGGATCCAGATTTTGAACTGTTTATGTCTGGTATGCCTCATCTGATAACAAAATCAGAATTGAATGACTTGATGAGGGACTTAAGTTTGCCAAAAACAAAAGATGAACTACTTGGTTCAAGATTGCAAGGATGGGGTTTGCTGTTGCCAGGTATGAACATTTCTGTCTTTCAGACCTGCTAAGAAGATATGACATTTTTTTTGTGCAGGTTTACAACCTCTGTTTCTGCACTGACATTGTTGGGTTGTTCTCAGCTTTGGGTTGTGAGCATGACCCACAACAATAGCATCTTTTTATTGATTTGTCTCTGTTAAGCCTGAAAACTGACTTGTTACACAGTGGCAAGGACCACCCTTTAATACATATTGTCTTTGCAGCACACATGAAAGAAACATATGAAAACATGGAACTGTTGTTGAAACACATACAGTACAACTATAACTGGAACTTCTGTGGTGATCTAAAAGTAGTGGCACTGCTACTAGGAATGCAGCTCGGTACTGTTGTTTTATTTGCAAATGGGACTCCCGTGCTAGAGATGTTTTTGCATTCTCTTCATATAAAACTTTGACTGCTGAAAACCTTTGTGAAAGCAATGAACAAAGAAGGCGAAAGATTTCAATATTAGAGACAGATGTTTTCAAGAATAATTGATGCCAAAATTGTGGGTCCACAAGTCAGACACATCATCAACAACAAGCAGCTCCAGGATCTGCTAGTGGGGTCTGAGAAAATCACATGGAAGGCATTCAGGGATATTGTTGAGACTTTTCTTGGCAATGGCAGGGCACCAAACTACATCCAGCTGATTGACAGCATGCTTCAAGCATACAAAACTATGACGTGCAACATGTCGCTAAAGATTCATTTTCTGCATTCACATTACGAGGGGTCTTGTAAGGTGCTTTATAAGTAAGGTGCCTTGGTAGGTGCCTTGTTACAGTAGGTGCCTTGGTAGGTGCCTCGTAAGGTGCCTTCTAAGGTGCCTCCTAAGTTGCCATGTTAGGTGCTTCATAAGGTGCCTTGTTACAGTAGGTGCCTTGTTAGGTGCCTCATCAGGTGTTTTGTAAGGGGCCCCATAAGGTGCTTTGTAAGGGGCCCCATAAGGCTCCTTAGGCTAAGCGCCATATTAGGCACCCCTGGACAAGGCACCTTAGAAGGCACCCTGGGTTATGGAACCATAGATTAAGGTGGCCTAACAAGGTTACGGTGCCCAAGGTCAGTGTGTCCTAAGTGCTGCAAGGTGCTTCAGGATGACATGCATGACCTGTGAGGCATAGAAACAGATGTAGCCCTAACACTAGATAGAGCACTGAGGAAAGGCAATGAACAGGTGAGTGAAGGAGGGAAAGCAGGGAGCTGCTGGACCTGCCATATCTGCGGGCATCCCATGTGGCTGCCAGTACTGTTGACAAACATGGTGGGGGCACCTGTACCACAGCACAGGATGCTGGCAATGTAAAGTACTGGAAAGACAGTGGGTGACAGACAATGGGAATACATGTCCCCTAGTGGAGGCAGAGGTGGCAGGATAGTTACAATGATGGGTGGACAGGGGAGTGGTGGTGCCATGCAGATCAGGCACAGGTGAGGCAAGCACAAAGAGGCACAATGCAGGAAAGGGCAGCAGTGCAGGACATGGGGTGGTAGCCTGCACAGGCAGACAAGATTCTATACAGCTGACAGACGTAGATAGACGGACCGAAGCAATGTTGGCAACTGTGGCGAGGGTATTATGGGCTGGCAGCACAGATCTGCAAAAATATGACTGTTACAGGCATGCAAACTATTTGAGTAGGACAGGTATGAAAAGAGGGAACAATGTGGAATTGAACCCATGAACACTACCAAGAAAGCCATTGTACTAACCAGCAGGCTATACCTCCATGGTGTATCTCACAGCAATGGCTGGATACAGAAGGACTTCAGGTCACCGCACAAACTGCTCTGAGTGCCAGAATAGGATAACCCCACCAGTACCCATGATGCAATGCACATGCTGAATAGCTGTCTACAGCTGATCACCATATGGGGTCTGCGCCTCTCCGGTATCTCAGCTTGGAAAGATGAACTGATAGTGCGTGATACTGGCACAGAGTAGCTACAGACCATGCCATTGTGCAGGTTCTGTGTTCACCCTGAGGGATAGGATGGGTGCCCAGCACTAGGTTCGCAGTACATGTGGTGTTAAAGGTAGGTCCTGCTGTACATCCCCATTACTACTGGTGTGTAACAGGTGTTTCTTGCAGTGCATCTGTATCCTGCAGTCACATGTGGCCCTTTGGGACCAGACACCACCCAGATTAGTGCCTATGCAGTGTTAGGGTCCTGGCTGACATAGGCACCTGTTATCAGGGCAGAAGGGTTTTCAAGACTTGCATGAGATTTGGGTAGCAGTGCCTCTACAGGTCAAAGTGGTATACACTATATACCACAAAAGGCCCACAATCACTCTTTTTGTAGGTAAGGGACAGGGTGCCTGAGCCCTGGTAAAGCAACCTCCATCCTGATGGTATAAGACAGCCCTGCAGGGTTGGTGGGCCAGATCCATACCTGCAACTGGGGCAGTAGTAGACCAGCAATAATACAGGGATTAGGTCTGGAAAACCTCAACTGCCTCACACCATGGTCTGCCATTCTCCAGTAGACAGCACAGTCAGACTGTACCTGCAGCACCCTGCAAAGTGCTCCAACCATGTACAGACTAACTACAGACAGTCCACTAACTAGTCCATAGTGGATGCTCACAGAGGACCTATGCACAAAAGGCAGGTATCTCAGTGATTGACCCCACACTACTAACATACAAGTATCACTGGAAGCAGATAGTATAGAGCGCTATGTGGGAACCTAGACATGCCATGGTCACTGCTCGGTCAGAGTGAGGGTGTGTGTCCCCCCCCCCCCCCCAGCATGACATGCTGTGGCCACCCTATCCATGCAGGCGGTGGTCGGGCACTACAGTGTCACAGTCATTGCCCCACACCCTGTGAGGTTGCAGCCTGGCCAATCTTCCCTGTCCATGCCATACCCACAATACCTTGCTCCTCATTATGCACATATTCAGGCTAATGCTGGTAACAGTGGGACATTGTGGGCCCAGTGAGGTGTGAGCAGCCACAAAACAATGGATACACACACACACACACTCCTATTGCAGCATTGTGTTAAGATAGGGGTGGTTGGCAACCCTGCCTGACACACTGGTCCTAATCACAGTGCCAACATTGATAAACTGTGCAGGAGGTAGTAGTAGTGCTGTGGTGATACTCCGTGCTGGGGACAACAGCCTGACTCTCCATGCAGCTTTTGATTGTGGAGCCTGTGTGAGTGGGTGTTTGTACCCCTGTTCGCAGCTGCTTTAGGCTTTGCACATGTTGCTATTGTATCTGCATTGTAGGGTAAAATATATGGAAATGCTCTGCAGGATTCACAGCTGGGACTTGAATCTGTAACCCTCTGCTTCTGGAAACACTGGCTGTGTGTACTGCACCATGCTGTTACCACAGATGCATAGTAGTCACTGGAGCTACCTGTACTTTTCCTCAGCCAGAACTTTTATGTTGCACTGCACATCACATACTGGTACAGGGCATGGCCTAGGTCCACTGCCCTCTCCAGCACGGGCACCCCCCCTGCCATACTGACATGACCATATGCTTTTGGTGCTGGTAGTGTGCAGTCCCAGGCCATCCACTGTGTGGGTAGGCAGTCACCTAGGGAGTGGGGTCTGGGGTGGGGAGGCATACATGGGCATCCTCACATCCCCCCCATCACCGCCTACCATATTATGTCCCTTCCGCTTGGGAGAGGGTTGGCTGGGGGGATGTCAGGTCAGTGCCCTGGCAACTGTTAGCTAGGGTGGACCAGGTAGATGTAGGTGGATTGTGTTTTTGCCTGTGTCAGCTGCTTTCTTACTGATGTCCGGTTTCTATGTTCCTGTGTGCCATGTAGGTGACTGCCTTGTCCACCCTGTGCCCCAGCTGCCCCCACTACATGTCCCGCTCGCAGCCCCCTATGCCCCATTTGTACCATCGCCAAAGTGGCCTTTCATACTTGGGCACTATGCTGTTGCTGCAAATGGAGCACTACTATCACCTTTCTTTGGCTCCCTGCCTACCTTGTACATTGCTGATGCTGAAATTGTTTCACCCTCCTGCAAATGTGCATCTAACGACAGGTTTTCAGTCCCAGTAATGTTCGGCCCTTCATTTCCCTGCGTTAGTGTAAAAGGAGCCTCTCCCCGCCCATTGACTCCTTCTCTCCGCCCTCTCTCCACTCTCTGCGGGACTTACCCTGGCCGGTAACGTTAATGCGTATTAACATTACTTAACGTGCATTAACGTAGCCGTTGCTACATTACCGTAGTTTAGTAAACATACCCCTTAGACAAGATTCTCACAGTTCACACAATTTTATTATTTAGTACAAAACAGAAAATAATACAACTCCAAACAGAAATATTCAAATCCTAACATAAAACACAAGTCGTGCATGTATACTCTCACAATTCCCAAACCTTCCATAGCCCAGAGGGAGAGCAATAAAAGGGAGGAGGGGGGGGGGGGAGACAAATTTCCATGGATGCTTCAACGTAAGGGAGGGCTTCCCGCTCAGGCGCTCTACTCCGATCAGGGGAGCTGCGGAGGTGAGCAGAGGGTGTCAGTGCCCAAGCCATGATAAGAGGGCAGAAGAGGGGAATGAGCTATGAAGCTGGTACCACCAAAGGTCTTGCACTGTGTTCCTTGCAGTCTAAGTGAACAACCACCGCTGGTGCCTCAGAATAAGGGGGGGGGGGGGTCCATATTTATTTATTTAACAGGTTTTATATACCGCATCATCCTTAAATCGAAGTGGTTTACGTTAAAACACAATATTTTACATTATAACAGCATTATCAATTTACAGGTTAACAGTGTAACAGTATAACATGTTAGACATCTAGATAGAGAATACTTAGCAGTCGGGGTAATTTAACTAGTGCTAGAACTATGTACAAAAGGGGTTGTTTGTGTGTTAGGCATTAACACTGTGTGGTAGGATCTTGTGCAGGTTGCTGTGGGTGCTATGTAACATTTCCAAAGTAATCTTTAAAAAGATGAGTTTTTAACTTTTTCCTGAAGTCTTTTAAGTCCTGTGTGGATTTTAACTCCTCCGGTAGTGTATTCGATAGCGAAGGGGCTGCAAGAGAGAGCGCTGTCCTGGTTGTGACGTCCTTGGACTTTGTGTAGGTGCTGGGAGTTACTATTCTGTTCCTGTTGATGTTCCTTGTTAGTTGGGTGATATGGTCTTTAGTAATGTGTTGTAGCACATCCTCAGTGTTGTAGTTTAGTATTTTAAATATATTGGCTATCGTCTTGAATCTTATGCGAGAGTGTATAGGCAACCAGTGTATTTGTTTCAGAATTGGTGTGATGTAATCGTACTTTGCTGCGCCGGTGATAATCCGATATCCATATCCCTGTCTCCCATGATTGACTCTGTGGAGATTCTGCCTGATCTTATACATGGCCCCCTATATCTCCAGATGCCACATTTGCACCCCAACACTTATGGTTCTATATGCAGCACATACTCTCTGCATGTGTTTGCTTTTCTGATTTGCATGCCTGCCCTCTTGTACATAACTGTTGTGATATGAGCTGTACTGGCTGTTCAACCCACTCCTGGTCATCTCTCTCTTCTGGACTGGTCAGTTGCTACCTTCTTGTATGGGTGCTCTGGACACATTTTTTACTGTCCATAGTTAATCCAAGGCCCACAGAAGCCCCAATATCACACTTGTAATTTTCTATTTCCCAACACATGCTGCAACTGTGCACATTGTCCCCATGTTCTAGGGCCTTGCGTTTACTACTGCTGTGCAAGAGACATGACTAGCACAGTGGTAGCAGCATACAGCCATCATGGCTCTTGTGTCTACTGTGGCCGCTGGGCTCTGGTGCAGTCGTAACACTTGAATTCCAAGTGTTAATCCCTTGCTCCCTACCCCACTTTAGTAAACATGCCCCTTAGACAAGTAAATGCTGCTTGTTTTCACATGTACACATGTCAATAAGCCTTCCAAAATGATCACTTGTGTGTTACAGTCTCAAGTAATGCATATATCTGGAACAAACTACCTGAGTCTGTGCATTGGGCTCCTTCTCTAGCCCTATTCAAATCCAGCCTAAAAGCCCACCTCTTCGAGGCTGCTTTTGGATCCTGATGTTCCTTACTCTCTTGTCCGCTACTTATGCGTATCTTACTAGTCCCCAGTTTTGCTATGTGTTTTGTCTTGATTAGATTGTAAACTCTGATGAGCAGGGACTGTTTCTTACATCTATATGTACAGCATTGCGTACGGCTTGGTTTTTTTTTTTTGTTTTTTTAAGTGCCATCAAGTCAATACTGACTCCTGGCGACCCAGCAACCCCTGCGTTTTCTTGGCAAGGTATGACTAGAAGTAGATTGCCAGGCCTTTTCTTCCAAGGCACGGACTGGTTTGTAGCGCTATACAAATGATTAGTAGTAGTAGTGGTAATAGCAGTAGGTGTTCAACTGGGCAAGTAATTTGCATTGCCATTCCAGTTTTAATGCCATTTAATACATAAACCACAATATGCTGAAATTTTGCTTATCTGTAGGGAAATATTCTTTGTCTTAATACTGTTCAGTGATTGACAATGTTCCTTTAACACCAGTGTAAAAAAAAAAAAAAGAGTTATCTGGATTAGCAACCAAAAAGGGTGATTACACCTGCAATGTCAATGCCCTTTCCATTTCTTCAGTATTATCAGACTCCCTGTCTTAGCCAGCCATCTAGTAAGGCATTAACAATGGCAGCCTAAAGCTATTGTCAAAAATTTTATGTCTTCCACATATCTTTTTAATCTTTCTTATTACTAGCGGAATCTAAGAGTATAAAAATAGATTCAACATACCATGGTAAATGTTTAACTATGCTCTTAAATTTTATAAAATTGCTAGTGAGAATAAAAAATCAGATAGCATTTTACCTATTTTATCTTTCTTCTTCCCATTACTACAATAACAACAATTTATTATTCTAGCACCCACCATTGTTCAGTGAAAATGTGGATTCGGTGCATGTTGACATCCTCTGAATGTTTATTTCCTCAGTTTGGCAGCACTTTGGGATGATTCATAATCAGTAACCTAGAGCTTCTGAAATGAATGTTCTTAATTTTAAAGCATGGATATCAGATGTTTTCTTTTACAAAGGCAAAATGTAAAGAATACCAGTCTTTTATAAAATCTACTTTACAATGATTGCCCCTACTTAAGTAAAGTGTTCCTGTTTAGAAACAGGCAAGGATTATTTTGCCATTATCTGCATGTATAGAATTACAGAATGATGATGAGGTACACAAGAATAAAGAAATTGGAATTTCAAATGTGCACCGCCTACACGTCAATTAATTTATAAACATTGAAAGAGAGAGGGGGAAACTGAAAAACTTGTCTGCTACTAGTGTAGAATTTTTGCTATATTTTAGGACCAGAGCAAAAATCTACATGCCCTGATGCTATGGGGTGGAGGAGATGCGGCACCCGTAACTAACCGCATAGCCTGGAAGCTAACTGGGCAGCAGCAGAATTGAGCCACTGCCCAGTTAGTGACCCGTGGGTAAAGGTAGGCACAGCAAAGGCTGGCCTAACTTTACCCATAGCAGCTAACTGGGCAGCAGCTCAATATTACCACTGCCCAGTTAACATCTATTCAATGCTGGTGGCCAGGTGTGAATGAGTAAAATGTGCTGCTTATGCAATGGAGAAGTTATATGTTGCAAGGCACTTTGTTAGTGGTATTATGGAAGGGCTGTCAGGTAAAGTTTGCCTTTTAAAAGATGATACCAAAATCTGCAATAGAGTAGATATCCAGAAAGGTGTAGATAACATGAGAAGGGATCTAGCTAAGCTTAAAGAATGGTCTAGAATTTGGCAGCTGAGAATTAATGCTAAAAAAAATGTAGGGTCATGCATTTGGGCTGCAACAATCTAAGGGAGCAGTATAGTATAGGAGGTGATGTGCTTCTGTCCACGAAAGAAAAATGGGACCTAGACGTGATTATGTCTGATTATCTCAAAGTAGCTAAACAGGTAGAAAAGCTGACGGTAAAAGCTAGATGTATGCTTGGGTACATAGCGAAAGGAATGACCAGCAGAAGAAAGGTGGTGATAGTGCTTTTTTATACGTCCTTGGTGCAACCTCCTTTGGAGTATTGTGTGCAATTCTGGAGACCACAATTTCAAAAGGGTCGTCGTCGTCGTCATCGTCGTCGTCTCATGGTGACCCTTTAGATAATTGTCCTAAATTGTATTCGGTCTTCAGTCAGGCAGCTCATTATTGACAGACTGGTACCCGTAACTGCTGTTATTATATTGTTCCATCTCATTGCTGGCCTTCCTCTTTTGCATTGACCTTCTATCTTGCCAAGCATGATGTCTTTCTCTAATGTTCTCTCTTCGCATGATGAGTCCAAAGTATGAAAGTCGAAGACTTGTCATCTGAGCTTCTAAATAAAGTTTAGGTTTGATATCCTCTAGTACTAACTGGTTTGTTCTTTGGGCAGTCCATGGTATAGCCAGTATTCGCCGCCAGCACCATAATTGAAAGGCATCAATTTTCTTCCTGTTTATCTTTTTCACTGTCTGGCTTTCCATCCATATGATGTTATTGAAAATACCATGGCTTGAATGAGTTGAATCTTTGTATGGAGAGAGACATCTCTGCTCTTGAGAATCATGTCTAGGTCTTTCATAGCCATTCTGCCAAGAACAATGCATCGTCAGATTTCTTGACTGCTTGTTGCTTCTTTTTTGATGGTTGATCCAAGTAGGTTAAAGTTGTCCATGATTTCAATTTCTTCTCCTTCAACAATGAACTTATTGATTTTGCCAGTTGTCATGATCTTTGTCTTCTTTACAGGCCCATTTTAAGACTATGTGCCTTTTTTTGTGAGAAGCAAATGTTTCAGATAAATGGTTAATGGTCTTTTTTATAAAGCATATGAGGACAGACATACTTTTGCAGGGGTTCTCAACCCTGTCCTCGGGACCCACCTAGCCAGTCGGGTTTTCAGGATAACCACAATGAATACATATGAGAGAGATTTGCATACACTGCCTCCATTATATGCAAATCACTCCCATGCATATTCATTGTGGGTATCCTGAAAACCCGACTGGCTAGGTGGGTCCCGAGGACAGGGTTGAGAACCCCTGCTTAGAGGAAAAGCAGGATAGAGGTGATATGATTGAGACATTTAAATACCTCTATTACTACTAATACTGAGCATTTATATAGCACTACAAGTCATACGCAGCGCTGCACAGACATGTAAGAGACAGTCCCTGCTCATCGGAGCTTACAATCTAGTCAAGACAAACACAGAAGGTGTAGGCAGGGATAAAGCAAGGGGAAAGAAAAAGGAGATCAGGCGAGTCAAGATTTGTGGCATAAATGAACAGGAGAAGAGTCTCTTTTGATTGAAAGCAAGCTCTGATACAAGGGGACATGAGATGAGGGTGAAAGGGGTTATTCTCAGGAGTAATATGGGGAAATATTTCTTTATGAAAAGAGTGGAAGATGCATGGAATAGTCTCCCAGTGGAGGTGGTAGAGATGAGAACAGTATCTAAATTCAAAAAAGCATGGGATAAACACAGAGGCTTTCTAAAGGAAAAAGGAGACTTGTAGTGGGTGATATGGAAAGGCAGTCTAGATAAGCCTTTGGTCTTTTTCTGCCTCATGTTTCTGGCTAAGTAAATTAACTGTTTCAACCATTCCAAGCCCATAAGTTTCAGGTAATGACAGGATTTGAAAAAGCGTCACAAACATGATAGTTGCAACTCTTCCTGGGATCTCTTCTTCCTCTTCCATTTAACTTGTGACACAGAGGACTAGCATTCTCTCTCTGACAGTACACAAACCAGGTCACAAGAACCTAGCAAAATCCCAAGGAGTCCTTATTCTTCATACTATGTCACCAGTGTTTTGGTCTTTGGTTGATCTGTTATAATACTTGTAATACATTTAGAGGGTAATTTTATAAAGTGACGCTTAGTTAATGTGCATTTTCAATTGCTGCTTTTATATTTATTTTTGTTAAGTCAAGTTTGCATGGATGCCCAAACTCCATAATGAATGTATGTGCCACTGAAATATGGGACCCTTTTACTAAAGGGATCTAGGGTGTTGTAATAAATACACTAACAGTGCTGAAACTATGGCATGTTAACTGTTGAAGGCATGGAAAGCATTTCCCCAGCAGTTAAAATGGAGCTCTGACACTTAACAAATGGCAAATTATTAAGAGTACACCTATTGAGGTGGCATTAGGTGATCCTGTGCTAATGAAGTTAGCACGTGGTGTGAACCCGGCACTAACTACATAGAGCACATCACACCCACTCACTATCCTAACGTGAGTTAGGCAGCATGGGAATTGTCCCGCACTAATTGTCATAGTCCTGCACTAGCTGACATCATGTGTCCCAACATGTATTCAGGGCACGCAAGAATACATGTCAGCTAACACCTTTAGTAAAAGACTCCCTATGTGTGTACTTTCATACTACTTGGTATTTTAGAAGAGATCATTTATATGTATACGTGACCATTTATACACTTACATAAATGACTAAAATACCCACATTTATGTGCATTTTTACTTAAAACTAGGTGGTTCCTCATAAAATTCCATTATATAGTATGTGGGCTTTCAATCTACATTTCCTAATTTTATCTTAGACCCGTTTTGTAAAGTTAAATGTGACTGCACTATTTTTCCTTAATGTCCTTCTCTCAATAACTGTGTCAAATTTGATTGCATTATGATAACTTGTACCAAGACTTCTGTTGCAGTGAGACTGAGATCTAGGTTAGCACTTTCTACCTCTCAGTTCTAGAGCAGCTTCTCCATGAAGCAGTAATTTACAACTTCTAGAAATTTTACCTTCCTAGCATGTTCCAATGAGATATTTTATTAATCAATACTTAGTCAATGAAAATACCCCATTAACATTGTGTTGCAAATGTTGATAGCTTTTCTGATTTCTTTTATTATTGCTCTCTCTATCCATGTCTTAGCCAAGAGAATGATGGTATATTCCTAGTTCTATATTCTTTCCCATCACACATGGAATTTTTATACAAAAGGATTCCATAGCGCATTTTATTCCTTACAGGGCATTTATTCTGTTTGACATGATGGACCAGTTTCTATGGATTGTCTCAGGGCTCTCCTTTATCACCTATGGTCTTTAACATTTATTTAAGGCAATTTGGAAAAGGGTTCAATACTTCTCATATGCCAATGACATTGTTTAAAAAATTCAATTTTGAGATCATATTTAGGCTGTTCGTACATTGCTGAGCAGACTCACCATTTTGATCTAGGGGATTACTGTATGAATGTCCATTGTCTAAAGTTGAACCCAGAGAAAACTGATATCCTAAAGACTGGTCATCCTTTAGATTTATTTCTGAGTTACAACCTTATGTTGAAAGGAAGGTCTGTTCCCCTGACTACTTCCTTGAAATTACTAGGAGACCTTATTGTCTCAGCCTTGACCATGGAAAGTTGAGTGAATAGTATTATCCAAAGATGTTGTTATAAACTATGTCGGGCCAGTATTCAAAGCCCTTAGCTGGCTGCCTACTGGGAGGGCAGACCACAATATTTAGCAGCACTATTCAGATAGTGCCATTGAATATCTCCACAGATTGCCCCAGCACTATCTGGTTAGTACAGGGACATTCCATGGAGAAGCAGGGCAATCCTAGCACTAACAAGTAAATGCCTGCACTTATCCATTTAGTGCAATTTTTAGCAGCTCTTGTCCAGACAACTTAGGCGCATGAAAAGCAAGTCTAAGGGGCATGTTTACTAAAATCCGCAAAATAGCGCGCCGTAAAATAGCGCACGGCAACGCGGCACTGAAACGCGCAGAAACGCGTTTAAACGCCCCGCACACGTGCGTGTCACCCCCGCACAGGTACGCGGCTCACTAACGGGCCCCGTACAAGTGCAGGCCCGCAAATGTCCGATAGAGGCGTGGAACGGCGAAAGGAGGGCGGAGGAAGGCTCTGGAGGGGCGGAGGGACGGGGTCAATGGGTGGAGAGTGGGAGGGGAGAGGCTCCCCGCACAGTATCGGGCCCGAATTTGCATGTAAAAGCATTTAAAGGGAAGAGAAACCATTTCCGTCAGCAATGTACAGGAAAACCGGGGAAACCAGCAAAACGTGAGCAGTGTGATATATGTGCACAGCACAAAAGTGAAAATAAAAATAGAAAATGACCACAACAGAACTATTAAAAATAGTAATTCAGCTGGGGAACAGTTATAGTGATGGGCAAATACAGAAATCACACCCAGCAAAGCTCCAGAAAAAAGAAATGAATTTTGGAAGGGTCTACTGAGAGGAGACTCTTCCAAAAAACATTTCCACGTTTTGGAGCTTTCCTGGGAGTGTTTGCTATGGTTGCCCATTAATATCACTGTTGCCCAGCGTGGTGATATTTTGTCCCACATTTCCCGTGGTCATTTCCGGGGTTTATGTGCACGTTTGTCACCAGACAGGGTGCATATGCCCACAGTAGAATTGCGTAGAGCAGGGTTTGTGACTCCATCCTGCCAGGCTTACTGCCTCCAGGGGCTGCACTGTCTCTGTGGCCAAAGTGTGGTACAGCAGACAGAGTCATTACCTCTAGGACCAGAAGGCAGAGGTTCAAAGCCCAGCTGGGGCTACTGCTAATCCTGCCCACATATTTTTCCCACAACTAAACAGTGATAGTAAGGACACACCTTTCATGGCGGGGACATATGCAATGGTAAGACATCTATCTTTTACCCCACTGAGCACAGACACCATGAACAGGGGCAGTACCTAGAGCAGAATCACCCAAATGCAGTCCTGGTGGGCCACACACCAGTCAGGTTCCATGCTGACACTCATACAAATGCCTGTGCTGTATATCTATGCACCACCCCCATGGCATGTAGATGTAGCCCATGCATATTCATGAGGGATAGCAGGAAAACCCGAACAGTGTGATGCAAACCTGGACTGGAGTTGGGAATCTGTGCCGTAAAGCAGCAGCCATCAAGGGCAGACACACCCACACCCACAGGCCCCATTGGCCAATGTCTCCTGGAAAGGCAGAACATTGGACCGTGCATGCAGCACCCAAAACGAGCACTTGCATAACTTACCAATGTCACCCTACACCTGAGGTATACGGTACACAGCTCGGAGACGTTTGCTAGGAGCACAGGCAGGCAGTTATCCATACGTTACGTACATACTGCTAGTTGACCCCATCCAAACAATCTGTTAGGTGTTTGCGGGGCATGCTCCAGGCCTGGCCTCTAACGGTGCTTACCACCCTGGGGAGTGACCACCAGCTGTAATGCGTACCATATCCATGCCTTGCCGTGCTCAGGACCGGTTTGGTGGGCAAGGCTACTTACCCCCTCAATCGTAGCACCATGATGGCAGAGGTGTGGATGTGTGTGTCTGTATATACAGTGGGTGTTGGCTGCAAGCCCCTTCAACAGCCCACACTGCCAGCACTGTTGCCAGTATTGGCCAGTCAATGTGCATAATGAGGTGCAAGGTACCATGGGTATAGCCAGGGCAGGGTGGCGTGGCCAGGATGCATCTGCACTGGGCATAGGGCCCTGGCAGGGACATTGGCTGGGATATTGTAGTGTCCGGCCACCACCTACACAGACAGGGTGGCCAAGGCATGTCCTTCTGGGGGATCACCCTCACCCTGACTGTGCAGTGACCACAGCATGGCTAGGCCCCCCCATAGTGCTGTATAGTAGTTTTCTCATGTGATAGATATGGGTTTTTCTTTGGGGCCTAGTCACTGATCTATCTGCTTGCTGTGTATGCAGACAGCCCAGTTCTGGGTGCATGCATCTCCATTGGGAACATGCACTATGGACTAACCAGCAGACTGTTTGTAGCTGGTAAATGTCTTTCTATAATGGCTTGCAGGGTGCAGTGGCTGTTGGCTTGCTGCAGGGGAATATCTGGTGGTGGAGTGCAGCTTACCATACCCTGAACATAAGAACATAAGAACATAAGAAATGCCATACTGGGTCAGACCGAGGTCCATCAAGCCCAGTATCCTGTTTCCAACAGTGGCCAATCTAGGTCATACGTACCTAGCAGTTTCCCCAAAAGACACAGGTTCTGCAGTGCTTGTACTAGGCCAAGCATTGATATCCTGGGTCCCTTTTTAATAGTGGCTAGGCAATCATTGTATTTCAGCTAGACTACTGCAATCTCCTTTATCTTGGCTTTGTAGTTTCTGTTCAGTTATCTGATTAATTTAGCTAAGATCTCTATCATTTTAACTTAGATTGTTTTTAAGGATTATTGTGATTCATTATTCTTGGTTATAATTTTTATAATCTGCCCTGAGCTATATTGTGAAGGCAGAATAGAAATATTGAAATGAAATGAAATTAATATATAATGCCACATCTCAACTAATTTTATTTGCCCCATCGTGTTGATATAATTTGCACCCTGGAACCACAGAATCCCATTGCTTATCAGCCTTCTACCAGGTCTCCAAATTGTCGATTATGTCTATATTTTAATTTAGTGCCATACATTCTGACTCTGTAATATTATTTTTAGACCTCTTGCATTCACATATAGATAATTCATAGTATGCTTTTTATCTGCTTTCACAACCTATCTAACAGTTGATGATAAAGGCGAACTGGAATCATTTATATCCTGTGTGCTCTTTTTTGCTTCAGTCTTTTCAACAACCTCTCTAGCAGGATATTTTTATTTCTGTATTTTACTAGTATTCTTTAAAGACACCAAAGTCCCAGGCCCGTATTTAGGCATAGGCAACATAGGTGATTGCCTATGGCACCAAATGTTGAAGCCACCAAATACCTGAGCAAAGAGGAGCCTACTCCTGCTTATGTCTGTCTGCTATTGTGTTATGGCTGTGTATGGAGCTGCCTGCCTGGGGTGGGTGGTGTTCCTCAGCAGGACTGGGGTTGATGTTGCCCTCTACTGCCACCTTTGCAGGGAGGTAGAGTGTGGATCCCTTGATGGGGACCATGTTTGCCACAGGGGGGGGGGGTGTGTGCCTGATGGTGGCAGACAGGGATATCCATGGTGTTTGTGCAGAAACTAGCTATCTTACACATTAACACTGCTTTGGAACGCCCGCTTGGCCTCCATCAGCCATGGCAGGTGTTGTTGACCTGGTCCTGGCCACCTCATTGCACACTCAGGGTGAGCACAGTACCCGCACGATGTAACGGTGTGTGGCTACTCTGTGCCAGTAAAACACCCGGTCAGTGCCCCCTACTAGGCCAAGGTGCTGTGTGGGTGCACCCGGTCACTTCCCCCAACAGGGCCGAGGTGCTGTGGGGGTGCATTCCCCATCTTGTGTCCATCTGCGGACAGCTAATTTGCATGTGCAGTGCATCATGGGTACGGGTGGCCTAACCCTATCCTGTTGACACCAGCAGACTGTCTGTGAGGTGACGTGTAGGCTATCTGCAGCCAGCCAGGGGCCTGCTTACAGCTATGGAGCTGTAGCGCAATGGTTATATCACTGCCTGTGCAACCAGAGGTCATGGGTTCAAACCCACAGTGGGGCCCTTTGGTAGGGCTGTCCACAGCTTTATTTTTATTTACTGTACATATGTCTATGCCGGCAAGACCACCCTCAGCTTACTATACCCATTAGGTGCCTCTGAGGGTGCTTCATAGGGCGCCCTGTAGGCCACCTTATGGTTGCCATCCCTATAGGGTGCACTATACATTATCCTGTGTCGCAACATACATGCTGCCCTATAGGGGTCATTCAAGGGTGCCTTGGCGAACAGTGCACTGTAACATGTGCCTTATGGGCCGCCGTATGTTAACATGCTGGGAGAGTGCGTTTGCTAGTAGTGATAACAAAATAAAATTATACAGCCTCCTACAGCACTCCACAACATAATACATACTGCCTCAGCAGGCATTTTTCACTGGGCATTGTGAGGAGTTGAACCCCTGATCCCTGCACCATTGGTCAGTGTTTTAACCATTGTGCTGTGGCTCTGTTCCTGTGCTTGTGCATCAGTGCACCGCCTTGTGCCTATCAGCGCGCCGCCTTCTGCCGCCCAAGGGGACCAGTGCGCCGCCTTCTGCTGCCCAAAAATAACTGTGCGCCGCCTTATGCCGCCCAAAAAGCACTGTGCGCCGCCTTCTGCCGCCCAAAACTAACTGTGCGCCGCCTTATGCCGTTCCAAATTAATTTGCCTCCTAAAACAATTTTAATCATTACAGTTACTGCCTCAGCTGACCTTTGTCGTTGCGCACACAGGGGGATTGAACCCATGGCCCCTGCACCATTGGTCAGTGTCTTCACCGTTGTACCACTGCTCTGTTGTTTTGTATACTCAGCAGCGCGCCACTTTGCCTTTCGACGCGCTAATGTCGCCCCCGCACATTAGCGCGACGCGCACACGTCCGGTTGCTTACTACCGTTTTTTTTCTATTTTCTGCCTGAACCGCCCACTCCTTATATGGCACAGGCACACTAGCGCGGCCCCGCACGTTAGGAATGTTTAGTAAACATGCCCCTAAGTTGCAATCTGGATAAGTGCCAGCTGAAAATTGTGCTAAATGGCTCAGTACCGGCACTTATCTGGTTAGTACCACTCAGTCTGCATGGTCAGCAGCAGCTCCTATCCATGTACTGCCACCATGGTATTTGCATACTGTATAAACAGTTTCGCAAAATGGGCCCTATGTTTATTAAGACAAATTCAGTCAAAGGTCAATGAGAGTCACGTGACACTGTTAGTTCAGGCAATCATTGTATTTCAGCTAGACTACTGCAATCTCCTTTATCTTGGCTTTGTAGTTTCTGTTCAGTTATCTGATTAATTTAGCTAAGATCTCTATCATTTTAACTTAGATTGTTTTTAAGGATTATTGTGATTCATTATTCTTGGTTATAATTTTTATAATCTGCCCTGAGCTATATTGTGAAGGCAGAATAGAAATATTGAAATGAAATGAAATTAATATATAATGCCACATCTCAACTAATTTTATTTGCCCCATCATGTTGATATAATTTGCACCCTGGAACCACAGAATCCCATTGCTTATCAGCCTTCTACCAGGTCTCCAAATTGTCGATTATGTCTATATTTTAATTTAGTGCCATACATTCTGACTCTGTAATATTATTTTTAGACCTCTTGCATTCACATATAGATAATTCATAGTATGCTTTTTATCTGCTTTCACAACCTATCTAACAGTTGATGATAAAGGCGAACTGGAATCATTTATATCCTGTGTGCTCTTTTTTGCTTCAGTCTTTTCAACAACCTCTCTAGCAGGATATTTTTATTTCTGTATTTTACTAGTATTCTTTAAAGACACCAAAGTCCCAGGCCCGTATTTAGGCATAGGCAACATAGGTGATTGCCTATGGCACCAAATGTTGAAGCCACCAAATACCTGAGCAAAGAGGAGCCTACTCCTGCTTACTTTGCCATGTGCATGTGCTACTTTAAAGGGGTATAACTGTGGCACTATGGCCTTCCTCTGCCCCTCACCTAGCTCTCCAGTCTTTGGGATCTCTGAAACCTCCTCCCCTCTGGGATCTGCTGTCTGGTCCTGCAATCTTAAATCTGGCTCTGCTCAGTCTGAACCATAGTCCTAAGTGACTATTGGAATTCCTTGAGAACTAGTTTTTAATTTTAAAGCTGTTCTGTCTCCTTGTTAAATGCTAGCAGCAGCAGATAGGTTCTATTCTAGTTAAGGTGGAGTCCATCCTTTTAGATTAGGCTTCCTTTCTCAAAAATGTTGTCCTCGATTAATCTAAAGCTCACTAGAAGACTGTGGGGGAGATGGAATGGTCTCTCTTGCACTCCCACAAAAGAAACTTCTTACTTCCATTCTCTCAGTTATTTCTTAGCCATGCACACTAGTTTTCGTCCTAATGGAAAAATCAAGAAAATTCACATTATTTGGTTTGTCCTGGCATCAACTAGCTGAATGTGCATTCTCAGAACATTTTCATGAATTGACATTTGTGCCTTTCATTTTTGTTGTACATACATGCACCCAGATATACTGGAGCCAGCCTGGGAAAGGGAGAAGGTCGAAGAGAGATCACCATCAGCTAGCAGGAGGTACTTGAGCCTGATAGGCAGCCAGAGAAACCTTTTCCTGTGTCCAGGACTATTCTAAGCTAGAAATGTGCTCTGTGCAGCTAATGAATCTGGCACCCCCGTTCACCCAGCCACGTCCAGTAACTCATTCTTTTTGAGCTTCCTGGAAACCCAGTGATGATATCATAACTATCTATATGTTCAGAATTTTGTTCTACCATTTTCTCTGGTGCTTACTTTAGGATTACTAGTCTGTAGTTTCCTAGATCACCATTGGAATCCTTTTGAAAAATTGTTGTTATAAAAAAAATAATACATGGAGAATGATACCATAAGTGCCATCAAGTCGATGCTGACCCCTGGTGACCCAGCAGCCCCTGGGTTTTCTTGGCAAGGTACATATAACCAGAAGTAGATTGCCAGGCCTTTTCTTCCAAGGCAATGAAGGGTAAAGTGACTTGCCCAAGGCAACAAGGAGTGCCTGTGGGAATTGAATCCTGATTATGTGGGTTGTGGTCTGCTATTCCTCCTACACTTACAATAGATGATTTTAACGATAGTTTACAAATTTATAATAGGTCTGCAATTTCATTTTTTTAGTTCTTTGAGTACCCTAGTATGTATACCATCTGGGCCAGGTGATTTTCTACTCTTTAGTTTGTTAAATTGCTATATTACATCTTCCCAATTTAACAAAATGTTTTAGTTCCTCTAGTAGATCACCTTTAAATACCATTTTTGGCATTTTTTACTTCCCTACATCATCTTCAGTAAAGACTGAAACAAATAATTAATTCAGTCTCTCTGCTATGTCCTTGTCCTCTCTTAGTGCCCTTTTTACCTCTCTATTTTCTGTCATTTTTCTGAAATCTCTATGACCCTTTCAAGGGTCCTCCCCATAGAAACACAAGTAAAATATAAAACACTGGTTCTAATACACAAAGCTCTTCACCAACAGCCTTCATCTTATCTACAGACATTACTAACCCAGATGAACTCTGGAAGATCAACATGTCAGTCCATGAACAATACACTCATTGTGCCGCATGACAGAACAAAATTTAATCATCAGACATGTAACCGTGCATTCGACCTCTATGCACCCTCACTTTGGAACTCCGTTCCAACTCAAGTCCACTGAAACAATGACTTAGCTGCATTTAGAAAGCAGATAAAAACCCTCCTCTTCCGCGAGCACCTAGGGTCAATACAGAACAGCTCCCAATGAAGTTCTCCAAGGAGGGCTAAGACAAAAGAGAAAGCCAGAACTGTAAATAATCCGACCTAAGAATATGACTGTAGAGAGAACCAGAAATGTAACCATGATTGGAGACATCTTGCGAAAATGTAAATATGTTTTACGCCCCCCTGGTGATGGTATACCCCATTTCCTCAGGCAATTGCAAACAATCCTGTTCAATGTATCCCCCTTGTTTATTGTAAACCGCTTTGACCCAGTGAAAAGCAATATATAAACACAGCTAAATAAATAAATAAATAAGGATGTTTCCCATTAGTATACAGTAGCTGCCATAACTACCACTTTCATAACTATACCTGATGCAATTGAGAGCAGGCTCCTCAACCATAAGCATACCTACCTACTCATAGGGCACCAATGTGAAAGCAGCTTGTGTTGAAACGGTCAGGGAGAGCACAAATGATGAATAGTTCAGTGGCCCTTCTGCTTAAAAACAATCTGAAATGATACAGTACAGCTTTTTTTTTTTAATGATCCATAGTGTTTCTATCAAACACATATACCTAGTGACCAAGAGGGACCCCTGGAGCAATTCAGGAAACACACTCCATCCACAGTCCTTAGGCACATGTTCCCTAATACACAGCCACAGTTGTCTAGTTAACAGCAGATACACACCTACCACATACAGGGCAGCTGTATAACTGACAGTGCCTGAGACTGCTTGTAAAAAAAATAATGTAGAAGCATATGTTGGACACCAAACCACCATCATGGGTTATGGTTTATAAATGGCACTGGATATCTGTTCCTTTATTCTAGTGACATATGGTGCTGTTTCCAAAATGTAGATCCAACCCATGTGATGGTCACAGCATCAACATGCTAAAGAAAAATGTGTAGCTCTCACAATGTCCCTGAGATACACAACTGAATTGCAGCTATGTACCACAGAGTTTCAAGGTCTACACAATTGCCCTGTTATTGCCTCCCACATATGCAGTGATATTTCAGCTATAGGCAATTCAATTGCTGCTATCAATACATTTCCCACAGGCACAGATTGCATAAATGTTACCTTGAGGTCACCAACAGCAAGATATTTGTAGAGCACAACAAAGCAATGCTAACAGGCCCAGATACCCATCATAGACCAGAGCAGCAAATTCCACCCAGTTGAACATTTGTATAGGAGTAGAGGAGTAGCCTAGTAGTTAGAGCACTGGCATGCTAAGCGAAAGGCTACAGTTCAATTCCCACTGGTACTCCTTGTGGCCTTGGACAAGTCACTTAACCCTCCATTGTCTCAGAAGAAAGGCCTGGCAATCTACTTCCAATCACACTGCCAAGAAAACCCAGGAGCTGCTTCAGCATTGACTTGAAAGCATACATTTCATGTGCATATACACAGGAGTTTCAGGCCATAGGCACTATAGTATCAGAATGTTCAGTCAAGGAGGTCATGGGGTCTATTCCAAGGCACAAATAGTGGAGATGTAAGCCTTGCTTGGATGTACATCCCCACTATTCATCCACCTTGCCATCTCCATGCAAGGCTCCCTGTATGAACAGCAGAGTTGTACAGGGAGCCTTAGATGGCGGCAGGAGGGAGTGGGTAGAAGGTGTAGTGAGGGTGTTGTGTGGGCGGGCCTCCACCCTGGACATACAGGGCCGATTCTGAGGTCAGCCCTCTATGTCCAGGGTATGCCAGTTAGATGGGGGACTTATTCCACCTCAGAAGGAATAAGTCCCCCTGGACGCAGGGTAGCAGTGGCATCCAGCAGGGACAAAGTAGGGAGGCGAGGAGGAGGTTCCCTGCAGCTGGACCCTGGCCATGGGAGGCCAGATCGGAGGTCTGGCTGTGGGGAAAGTCAATCTTAGCAGCATGTTGCATTTATGGCTCTGTAATGAAGCTTCAATGCCATGGCACTGCAAATCCATTATGGAGCCTGGCTGAGTTAGCTGGGTATGCAGCTGGGAATGCGGCTGATCAGAATTGGGGCTGCCTGCACATCCCGGCTGATAGACCCGATTCTGACCCTGTGGCGGCCCTGTGGGATCAGAATCGGGTTTATCGCTGTATACCCCGATTCTGCCTGGTCGCACAAGGGGCTGGACGTCCTGTTGTGAATAGGCTTCCATGTCAACAGCTGTTGTATGCTGACAAAGACTCCAAATGAAATGTAGTACACATACTTATGTGACTATTTCTGCAGGCATCTTTCCTACCTTAACATTTCCAGAAATGGCCCATTTTTATCTGACACTCATGGGAACAACCTAATTTTACAGTACCTTCACCTACTATCTGCTCCTGTCCCACAGCCATAGCCCCTAAAGCCAACAATCCTCACACAAAGAAAACTTTTGTACTGGGGAGGTTGATTTTGTGCTTAGGGAGGTTCTATCAAAGCATCACATTCTGTTTGGTCTCACTGGCATACATGTCAATGCTCTACACAAGCTAACATTTGAGGCGTGTCATCTGTGTGAAGGCCAATGCCATCTATCACAACAGGGACATAAAGAACATGAAGCACAAGCGGAAAAACATGCAGAGATGGGAAAAGTGCAAGGCAGTGGCATGAGGTATTAATGGCCATCCTTCAGTACTCTGCAAGTTAGAGCAATGTGTCCTGTCCTGTCCACCATTGATGAGGAGGCAGTGAGAGGGATCAGCAAGCTCGACAACTCAAGGGCTTCCTAGCAGCAAAGTGAGTCCTGCACAACTGCAAGACAAATACCACATAAACATACCACCTACTCCTGTAAAACATGGAGCCCATCTGCTGAGGAGGCACTGTTGAAGCCAGAGGAGGGTAGCTGTGTCATCATAGTCACTGGAGCCAACATTTCTTATGCTGTGGAGAAAGGCTACTGCAACAAAATACTGATTACCTCCAGATACAATGTGATCAGCTGAACATTATGAGGCAGTCCCTGGAGGTACAAAGAGAACTTAGAGATTACACCCGTGATCTCCTAGAGGAGATGTATGCACTCTACTAGGACCTGAAGGGGATCAGTGTGTATCCAAAGAGCAGCCAACATCCATTCACTGCCTCCATCCAGTGGCCCTAGTATCAGTCCATCACCAACAGCACTCCATCCTCTTCCTGTACCCATAACCAGCAATAAAGGTGGCAAACATTTCTCATCCAGCCATGCCCAGCAACACAATACTCCACCATCCAGCATACCAGGAATAACCCCCAAGGAGTGGGGCCCCCCCATCTCACTTCCTTGATTTCCATGGTACCAATCAGAAGGCAGAAGGGAGGGGAGGGAGAGGAGGAGGAGGAGGAGGAAGAGGAGACTGGGTCATCAGGTTAGAGTGACATTCTAATCCCTTCCATCCAGTCAAGGACAGGGTGCAAGGGGTAGGTACACAAGAGGAAGGGAGCAGAGGAGGTGACCTTCATATCTCTGCATGCTTCATGTCATGAGCTGATGTGTGAGGGGGCTGCTTCATACACCATGGAATCTCCTGTGGCTCCTACATGGACATGGGGTCATTGGGCCATCATAGCCATGCATATGCAGGTTAAAGGGGGTGCATTCTGTGATCCCAGGGATGGGGGCGGGTAATGGGGAGTGCCAATGTAGGAGGGATTGCAGTGTTGCCGAATGAGGGTGGAAAGTGTGAGATAGTGGGTGTGAAGGGGAGCAAAGGGGATATAGAGAGGATGTAGGTAGTGAGATCAGGTGTGTGGCGTGTGTGCACTGTGTGGTTGGTGATGGGAATGGATGGGGTACCACAACAGTTATGCATATGTATTACTACTGCTACTTATCATTTGTAAAGTGCTACAAGATGTACTCAGTGATGTACAGAGACATGTAAGAGAGAGTTTCTGTGCATAAGAGCTTGCAGCCTCATCAAGACAGACAACACAATAATTCAGAACTAGAATATATTGAGGGGAATGATAAGGAAACACATAGGAGGTGAACAGGGGACTAAGAGGATCAGGATCCAAAAGTAGTCTCAAAGAAGTGAGTTTTTAGCCTGGATTTGAACAGTGCCACAGATAGAGCCTGAGTTTTGGAAAAACTTAGAGAAGCTAGCAAACTAGTCAGGAAAGCAAATATTCAAAAAGAGGAGGAAATAGCCAATGCAATAAAATTGGGGGATAAGGCATTTTTCAGATATGTTAGTGAGAAGAGGAAGGGCAAAAATGGTATTGTCAGACTCAAGGGTGAAGGGGAGGAATATGTAGAAGCTGAAGAGGATAAAGCGGAATTGCATAACAAATATTTCTGTTCTGTGTTCACAGATGAAGAACCAGGAGCAGGACCTCAGAAAACACCCACAAACAGGAACAGAAGAGAGGGACATCTTGAACAATTTTCAGAAGACTGTGGTCGTGAGAAATGAGCTCAACTTAAAGTAGACAAAGCGATGGGACTGGATGCGATACACCCTAGAATACTGAGGGAACTTGGGGACGTTCTAGCAGCTCCACTGGCTGACCTTTTCAATGCCTCGTTGGAGTCGGGAGTGGTGCCAAAGGACTGGAGAGAGGCTCATATGGTGCCTTTACACAAAAGCGGAAGTAAGGATCTGGTTGAAAACTACAGGCTGGTTAGTTTAACTTCGGTGATGAGTAAATTATTGGAAACGCTGCTGAAAGAAAAAATTAGTGAGGTTTCTGGAGTCCAGCGGATTACCGGATCCGAGGCAGCATGGATTCACCAGAGGCAGGTCCAGGGTGTCCAGGGAGTTCGACCAAGGGAGTTCTACCAAGGGAGAGCCCTAGATGTGGTGTATTTAGATTTCAGTAAAGCCTTTGACACTGTTCCTCACAGGCGACTTATAAACGAACTGAGCACCCTAGGGATGGACCCTGAAGTTACTGCTTGGGTTAGAAATTGGTTGGGTAGGAGGCGACAAAGAGTACAGGTAAATGGAGTTCACTCTGAAGAGAAGGATGTTACCAGTGGTGTGCCCCAGGGATCTGTCCTTGGTCTGATTCTTTTTAACATCTTTGTTAGTGATATAGCGGAAGGGCCATCGGGTAAGCTTTGCCTCTTTGCAGATGATACCAAAATCTGCAAGGTGTAGATAACATGAGGAAGGATCTAGCTAAGCTTTAACAATGGTCTAGAATTTGGCAGCTGGGATTTAATGTTAAAAAATGTAAGGTCATGCATTTGGGCTGCAGCAATCCAAGGGAGCAATATAGTATAGGGGGTGAAGTACTTTTGTCCACTAAAGAAGAGCGGGACCTAGGCGTGGTTATGTCTGCTGATCTTAAAGTAGCTAAACAGGTAGAAAAGGCGACAGCAAAAGCTAGAAGGATGCTTGGGTGCATATGGAGAGGAATGGCTAGCAGAAAAAAGGAGGTGATAATGCCTCTGTATAAGTCTTTGATGCAATCTCATTTGGAGTATAGTGTGCAATTCTGGAGACCGCACCTTCATAAGGATGTGAACAGGATGGAGTCGGTGCAAAGGGTGGCTACTAAAATGGTTAGTGGTCTTCATTATAAAGCATATGAGGACAGACTTAAAGATCTTAATATGTACACCTTAGAGGAAAGGCGGGATAGAGGCGATATGATTGAGATGTTTAAATACCTCCGTGGCATAAATGTTCAGGGGGAGAGCCTCTTTCAATTGAAAGCAAGTTCTGCTACGAGGGGACATGGCATGAGGGTGAAGGGGGATAGATTCAGGAGTGATATGCGGAAATGTTTCTTTACGGAAAGAGTGGTGGATCCATGGAATAGTCTCCCAGTGGAGGTGGTAGAAATGAGGACAGTAACTGCATTCAAAAAAGCATGGGACAAACACAGAGGATCTCTAAAGGAAAAAAGGGGACTGTTGTAGTTGTTGATATGGAAGGACAGACTAGATCGGCCATGTGGTCTTTTTCTGTTGTCATATTTCTAAAGTCAGGTATGTGCACTACAGCTCTTTTAGGGTCTCTGTCAGCATACCACAGCTGTTTCAATTAGCATGGCCTTTTTCAGAGCATTATGACAATAAAGCTTTACCATTATTTGAAGTGTTTCTTGCTTAGTTCTTTTTGCGCTCTGTCCTTGCCTGTATGGCAGCTCTATCTCTTAATAGCCTGTGGCTGGCCCTTTCTCAGTATCTGCCTCCACCAGTAAGTTTCTGGGGGCATAGGTTGTGCAGTATGCAGCATGCCATGAATATTTTGCAGATTCTGTTGAGCTGCATTGTAGCTCACCCCTAGATCTGTCCAGACACCTAAATCTGGTCTTTAGTTGAGAAAACATCCTTTTTATCACAGCTCTAATAATTCCATGGTATCTATTATATCACTTCTCTGCCTTATTCTTGGGTGCCACTCTGGGAATAATGAGCCACCTCCTTAGAGAATATCATCTGTCCCCTACAAGAGATGTTGGTAGAGAGGACCTAGGGGGTGGCTAATCATGGTTCCAGTCATAGCAGTCATTGGACCTGCTACAACTCTACCTCTTTTGGATGCTTGGCCCTGCCACACATTTATTCTGGACCATGCTTGCCCACAGATGCTGTCTGCTAGCTCATGCAATGACATTCTGTCCTTCTTCCCCCTGAACAACATCTGTGACAAGAGTCCACCCTCCCTACAAATACCACATCCCACCCTCCATTTAGCTGCCATGACCCACAGGTAGCCCTATCACTGTGCACTGCAACACAGGACCTAGAATGATGTACGGTGTGAGCGACTGCAGCTGGAAGGGGGAGCAATGATATGGTAGCACATATACATGCCAATTGGGTTTGCACACAGGCTGCATTGGTGCTGGGCTACATGTCCTAGAAATCCCTGAATAGGCATGACAAGTGACTGCCTATACTCAGCATTTGTTGGCACTTGGGTATCTTTGTGGCTGCCCTGCTCACAGGCCTTTGACCCTGTGATCCCCTTCCCATCACTGGCTGGCCAGGGATTGTGGCAGGGGGTCTCTTACCTCATGCATGTATAGACTAGAGGTGGGATTTGTACTTGGCTTACCTGATGCACAGCCCATCTCCTCATCCCACTTGTCCTTTATTCAGGCAATATTTTGCCTTTCTACATATGCAGCTTCTACATAGTGGTGAGAGAGTACAGTAGGATGTCTTCTTTGGTATTCCTATCTCATCTGTGCATGGTTGCAGTGACTGTTTACCGAGGAGCCATCTTCCAGTGATATCTCCACTGCTGAAACACACATATACTATATGCCTGGATGTGTTAGTATGTATGAATGACCCTGTGTGCATGACCCTGAGAAGCGGTGAAAAACATTTGTTATTTCACCATGGACATTGAAGACCACAGGCATATGCATTGAGGCACATTCTGCATTAGCCATCCATCCTCCTGTGTGGCCGACGAGAAGCAGATTGCCCAGAGTTAGATCCAATTCTGATCCTGCAGGATCAGAATCAGGTCTAAGGCCGAAATGTGCAGGCCTAGTCCTGATTGTGGTTGGCCTGCATGCATACCAGTTCCCTAGCTACCTCAGTCAGGCTCCTGAGTGGAGCCACAGTGACATAGCTTCCCATTGCCATGGCACTGTGGCTCTATTCAGGAGCCACAAAAGCTGGCCACTACTGACCCTCTTCTTTCCCCACAGCCGGATCCTCAATCTGACCTCCCATGGCCAGGGTCCAGCTGCATCCCCCCCCCCCAACTTTTTCCCGGCTCAGTGGCATGATCCACCGACATCCAGGGGGACTTATTCCAACCTCAGAATCAGCCCTATATGTCCTGGGTTGTGGCCTGCCCATGCCACACCCTTGCTTTGCCTCAGTACCACCCCCTCCCACCCCATCTAAACCTCCCCGTACAAACGAGCTGTTTGTATGGGGAGGCATTAGCCTGGATGTCAGGGGAGTGAATAGTGGGGATGGACATCCAATCCAGACGTCCATCCCCATTGTTCATGACACTGAATGAACCCCACTGAGTGTAAGGCCTTCCTATTTTGCTGCATGGCTTCCCTTGCCCTTGGGTACCAGAGGACCACATATGTGCAGTCTAGTACACCAAGCACTACAGGGAATTGTACAATCTTGTGAAACTGTAGCATGGTCTTTGCTGCACGTGGTGGGGAAGACTATATACTCTGCTCGCTTGATAAGAAAGGCTGCCAGAAATTGGGATATGCTCTGAGACACTTCACTCGTTGAGTCCTGCTGTGGCTGCCAGCACAGATTGGAAGCTGCAAGTTGCCAGGAATTCTAGGGCTGTGGCTATCTTCAGGCACTGGAATGGACTGACCTTTCTGTGTACCCGAGTAGACAGCTCCAAACATAGTTAGTGTATTGTGGTCTTATCAAGCCTAAAGTGTGTCAGACATTGTTCAGTCCCGACAATAGTTCCAAGCACGGTACACTCTAACTCTATGGTAGGGGTGCCCTCTTCTCTCTCTCTCTCCTGTGCTCCCAGTAGGCCTCCTCCTACAGAATGACCACAGACCATCCTGTCACAGCATCCATGCTTTCTTCATACCATCAATGCCCTTTAAAGAGCACGGTATAGAAAGACATTAAATAAATAAATAATTCCCACCAACACCCTTTTAGACACTCAACCTACATTCTTGTGCCACCTCCACCAACACACAATGCATTGTGTTCAGTGAGACACAGACACGCTGAGAGACAGATGGACTGACTGAAAGAAACACACACAGATACTCAGAACGACACAACCTCCCACTCACATACCTCTGCTCCAGCACACCAACAAACATAGGTACACTCACATCCACACTGTCAGGGCTTGGGAAGACACAAGTAAGGAAAATGATACCATGGGGTGTAGGGGAACATGGTGATGCACAGCTGCTGGCTGGTGGAGGGTGTGGGTCAGAATGGGAACTGGAGTTCATGCAGAATAGCAATGGGAGCTACAGCGGCATATGGAGGGCACTTCTAGGGGGAGTGGGTGACAGAGGAGACACCAGGGGTTTGCACAACACGGTTCTCACTAATGGATGATGAGTAGACTAATCTTTCTTCAGTTCTTGCTCTTCCAGATAGAATTGCAATTGCAGTCTGCATGGACAGCAAAATCCCTTAGATATTCTCGATGTGTAGTGGGTGTAGAGCGAGACATATAGTTACTGCACTCAATATGTCCCGAACGCTATGCGAAATACGTTTTGGATGTGTGGCTACATGTTTCATCCTAGCTGTGCCCCCAACAAGTCCCCAAATATGCCCATTCTGTGACATCCAGACTTAGACATGGTGTCCACAGGAACGTGCAGATTTGCTGAGTTCTGAAATCACATTCTGTGTATCCCCTGCCTTTCCAACATTCAGGTGAGCTTCTTGGAATGTCCATCTCACATTTATCTCTTTTAAAATTACCCCCTTTGTGATAGGCCCTAAAGCTTGCTCTTGAAAAGCGTCATAAGGTTCAGGCTTTACATATAGAAAAAGATTGTAAATAAACATATATCATGGTATTTCCTCTTGTATTATACCAGAAAATTATAATAAATAGCAACCAGACATTAGAACTAATGCACCATCACTATAAATTTCTGAACAGTTAAGAGTTAAAATTTATGCTGGCTGTCTAAAAATATGGGGACTATTTTTTTTTAAGTCAGATGCTTTTTTGTTGTTCAGACTTATCTTGCTGCATATGATGACAATTTTGTGATACAAGTGAAGACTTTCAGTCAATACTAAAGTGCTAAAATAAAAATCACACTGAAAGTGTTTAATCAGAGATTCCATCTTTAGATAAAGGAAAAGAAATATTGATTTCCTTTGCCCTTAGAGAGTGTCATAGCATCCTGAAGGGTTGCACTATCTCCCCATGACTTAAGAAATAATTTTCTTTTGTCTTTTGGAGAATTAGTTTTCTTATCTACTAGGAAGCTGGAAGAAGTAAATAGATTCTTGTACTATAAAGTTATTTAATAGAAAACAACTAAAATAGCAAAGATATATCAGCTAAAAAGAAAGATATCATCCCATTTCTTTCTTTTTCTTATATACATAAGATAATAGCATAATATATTTAAAGTGTTTAAGTATAGACATAGTAGCAGAGTTTGGTAGTGAAAAAAAAAGAATGACAAAGGAGCCTCTCCCAAATTTCTGGAACTACTATTACTACCACTTCTACTACTTCTCGTTTGTATAATGCTACGAGGTATTTGCAGCACTGTACAGAGATATATCAGAGACAGTCCCTGCTCATCGTAAGAGCTTACAATCTAGTCAAGACAGACAGCACAACTGGGAAGCCAGCACATGCCTGATACTGGGATAAGGATACAATCTTAGAGGATCTAGTCCAGTTATGTTCTTCCAGATGACAGGAAGACATTGCAAGGTCAGTTGTTGTCCTAAAACCAATGGAAAAGCCCTCCTACTTTCCTGCTAATCCAATGACTTGCATCCAAAAGTTAAAGGTCATGACATGCAATAGAAAGTAAGATGGGTAGTCCTGTTTCGTGAAAGGATTCATCTGTTCACGTAAAGCCACTGAATGACTTAACAGAAAGAGAAAAACTGCTGTCAATGAAACTACGAGAGCTGAGATACACGTAGAAGGAAATGTTATGAGGGATACAGAAATTTATAGAGACTGATACCGGAGTTGTAGAAAATAAGGTTGTATGACTGATGAATCAAGAGCCAAGGAAATGGAGTAAAGTGAACAAATGCTGTCACTTGCTACGATTCAGTATGTTATATAGAGCATGTTTGATGATCAGATTATTTGTCAATGAAGAAGAAAATAAAATGACAGACAAAAAAGAATCATATACTATAACACTGCAAGTTTTCCAAAAGAATAACGTAGCTTGTGCTAAATTTGCAAGCTGCAGTATTCCAAAAGAGCTAACTATACCTCGAAAGGATACTTTGGCAAGCTATTGTGTGAAATGATGCTCCCAGGGAAAAACTGAATAAGTACCAGCTGGTTACGAAATCTTCCCACTAGCACCATTCTGGAAAGTAGCAACAGTGGGGCAAGAGAATGGGGATCACATCTACTTCTACTAGAGTGAACGTGGTGAGCTCTGCAGTTAGCACTCATTTCATACCGCACACTGTGTCTCACGCAATTAGTGCAGGTTCATCTAACACCCCTTAATAGGTGGAGTTAAGTGCACCTGTGCTAATGCGTCATGCGCTAGGGGACAGGGCTCCATTTTAACACTGGGAAAATGCTTTCCACACTCCCCGACAGTTAACATGGTGGTGCTGCACCTAATTTGCCATAATTTTAGAACTATTGATATGTTAGATGCAACACCTTAGTGTCCTTTAGTAAAAGACCACTCAAGTATAAGGCTGGCATAAGTGATTGTGCCGAGGTTTATCATGAGTATCTTATGACGAATGTCTCTATTTTAGAAAGAAAAGTAGGCATCCACTTTTCTTTAAAACGCAGGCATTATTTTCGCACATCAGAGCATCCATTAAACTAGGAGACCTTTATAAAATGACCCTCTATCTGTTAATTCTATTTCCCTTTGTTATTATTTCCTCCTTATTGCCTGATGTATTATGTGCTGAGATAGTATGTCATCATTTACAAAAGTCCCAAGCTCATTTAATATCATCCATCATGGCCTGGGCTTCAGAAATGTTCAAATAATGCAGAAAATCCTCATAGATTAAGAAAGATGAAGCTATGTCCAATGTCTGCTAAAGACCTCCAAACCTATTTACTAATAGGGTCATTCCAGAAGCTGAATAGACCATTTACATGGGAGACGTGTATGTAGCAAAAACATTTCTAAACATATTCCAATGCATGGCGCCCACAGACATTTATCTTGCTTGCATGGGATGTCCACAAACACCTGTGAGGGGGTGGAATGGGGGTGTGGCCTGCCCTGGAGACATGTACCATATTCCAGAAAGCCCCATGCATGTTTCCAGCCTTTGCCACTGACGTTCCTGTTATTCCTGTCAGATACGTGGAACAAGGCCAGGACTTTGCCAATTTTCTGCTGTCTTCTATGATTCGTCCCTGCAAATCAGAATGTGTGTGTGCACAGTAAGGTTGGAGGAGGAGGAGCTGGTTTTGGGATTTGCAAAGTAGGGCAGAAATGAATGCCTGGTTTGCAATGGTGATGTTGCATGATGCAGATAGAGAAAGGAGGAGGGCAGCAAGGAGGCTCCCTATCAGAGGTTACCTAGGCTGAAAGCTAGTACATGGATCTTACTGATGAACTCAGTGTCAGTCTGCTTTGATAGGGCAGCCATACATCAGCTGTGCCAGGAGTTGGCGCTCCACCTCAGTGCAATAACATACAGGGGACATCAGCCATTTTCAGTCCCATTCTAGTAGTATTCTTAGCAACAGGTACCTTTCAATCTGTGCTGGCAGCCACTGCAGGTCCAAGCCAAGCAGAGTGTCCAAATGCATCACCCAGTTTCTGAGTGCTTTCCTGATGAGTGCCTCAGATTATATTGCATTCCCTCACACAGTGCAGCAGAAGCAACAGACAGTGCTTCAGTTTCATGAGGTGGCAGGGTTCCCTTCTGTGCTGGGGTTGACTGATTATGCACATGTGGTCCTGAGGATCCCTCGACAGAGGGAGGCCACATACCAAAACTGAAAAGCATTCCACTCTCTTGATATGCAAGTAGTGTGCAATGTACATTTCATACCCAGCAGAGAGCTTGTAGTTTAAATTTAATAGTCACTCAGGGCCTAGTAACAGCAAAGTACTTTTAGTTTAAAACACAGAAGAGAGCTTTCTGGTTACATTTGGAACCCAGCAGAGAGCTGTAGTCTAAATTTAATAGTCACTCATGGCTTGGCATCAGCAAAGTACTTTTAGCTTAAATTTAAAACACAGAAGAGAGCTTTCTGGTTAAATTTAGAACCCAGCAGAGAGCTTGTAGTTTAGATTTCATAAGAAGTTAGAGCCTAGCAGCAGCTAAGAGCTATAATTGAAATCAAATCAGAATTTAGCTTACCTCAGCAGCACAAGACAGGGTACTGTGTAGCAGTCCTCTTTTAATAAGTGAGAAAATCATCTCTAATACCTGAAGATTGGAGGATCGCCAATGTAACACCAATTTTTAAAAAGGGTTCCAGGGGTGATCCGGGAAACTACAGACCGGTGAGCCTGACATCAGTAACGGGAAAAATGGTATAAACCATCACAAAGAATAAAATTACTCAGCATGTAGATAGTCATGACCTAATGGGAGACAGCCAACATGGCTTTAGACAAGGAAGATCTTGTCTTACTAATCTGTTATGTTTTTTTGAAGGAGTGAATATTCAGGTGGACAAAGGTGAGTCGGTTGATATTGTGTATCTGGACTTTCAGAAAGCCTTTGACAAGGTCCCTCATCAGAGACTTTTGGCAAAACTAAAGAGTCATGGGATAGGAGACAGTGTACTATTGTGGATCAGGAACTGGTTAGAAGATAGAAAGCAGAGGGTAGGGCTAAATGGCCAATTTTCCCAATGGAGAAAGGTGAATAGTGGTGTACCCCAGGGATCTGTGCTGGGTGCGCTGCTTTTTGACATATTCATAAATGACCTGGAAAGTAGAATAACGAGTGAGGTTATCAAATTTGCAGATGACACAAAACTACTTAAAGTTGTTAAAACCCAAGAGGATTGTGGAAAATTGCAAGAGGATCTTGATAAATTGGAAGAATTGGCATCAAAATGGCAGATGAAATTTAATGTGGACAAGTGCAAGGTTATGCACCTAGGGAAGAACAACCCAAACTATGGTTACACGATGCAAGGTTCCACATTAGGAACCACCACCCAGGAAAAAGATTTAGGCGTCATTGTGGATACTATGTTAAAACCCTCGGCCCAGTGTGCAGCAGCGGCCAAGAGAGCAAATAGAATGCTAGGTATGATAAGGAAAGGAATGGAAAATAAAACAAAAGATATTATAATGCCTCTATATCGTTCCATGGTGAGACCGCACCTTGAATATTGTGTGCAATTCTGGTCGCCGTATCTTAAAAAGGATATAGCGATTTTAGAAAAGGTTCAGAGAAGAGCCACCAAAATGGTAAAGGGGATGGAAGGATACTCCTATGAAGAAAGGCTAAAAAGGTTGGGGCTCTTTAACCTGGAAAAGAGACGGCTGAGGGGAGATATGATAGAAGTCTATAAATTAATGAACGGAGTGGAACAGATAAAAGTAGATTGATTGTTTACCTTATCTGAATATAGAAAGACTAGGGGACATGCAATGAAGCTACAGGGTAAACTATTTAAGACCAATAAAAGAAAATATTTTTTCACTCAATGTGTAATCAAACTCTTGAATTTGTTACCGGAGGATGTAGTAAAGGCTGTTAGTGTAGCTGGGTTTAAAAAAGATTTGGACAAGTTCCTGGAGGAAAGGTCTATAAACCATTATTAAGAAGGGACCCAGGATATCAATGCTTGAACCAATACAAGCATTGTGGAACCTGTGTCCCTTGGGGAAACTGCTAGGTACTTATGACCTAGATTGGCCACTGTTGGAAACAGAATACTGGGCTTGATGGACCTTGGTCTGACCCAGTATGGCATATCTTATGTTCTTATGTTCTTACTGTTGTTGCAAGATTCCCCAGATCATGCCATTTCCCAGCCTGGAATCTATGCAAACTTTGAGAGTAGTAAAATTTCCATCAGCTGGCTACTAGGTAAGCTGACACAGAGATCCCCTCTCCCTTGCCCACACAGGCTGACCAGGGAAGCATTGCCACAAAGCAGACTGTGAGATGGCAGACAGGGTTGCCCCCAGATAGCAAATGTGTACAGGCCAAAATAAGCCAAGACAGAGAGCAAATATTGTATGGGACAGGTGTAGCCACATGTCAGGAGCTTCTGTGGGAAATATCAGTACCTAGTCGCTGGGCTATTGCCTCCACTTGCACTTCAGGTCCTCAATGTCTCTGTTCTGGTGATATATGGCATTGACCTTGTGACAGATGGCGAGTGTGCCCTCATTGCCTATCACAATGTCCAGGCGATTAAGGGTCTCCTGTAACATGAGGTTTAGTTCCCCCTCACTAAAACTGCACTTTCTGGTGGGAACCTTTGGAGCCATTTCCCAGTGAGAACAGAAGCTTAGGAGATGCATGTTTGAACCGGAGAGGCATGACTGTCGGAGACATCCACATTTATATCGTGGAGACGTGGCCGATTGGAGATGTGGACGTTTTTAGAATATGGCGAGTGCATGGGCGTCCCTGCAAATGGACACGTCTATGTCTCCACTTGTACATGCCCGATATGTTAGATGGAATGCAGCAAAAACATCCCCATCTCGATCACAGAAACACGTGTTCGCTTATGCCTGCGGACACGCAATATGATTGGAATCGTGCCCATGCCCGATTTCCACGTGCCCGTAGGACATATGCAGCCTAATGGAATCTGCCTCAATATGGAACAATGTTGAAGGATTCCTCGTAAAATCTTTGGCCTCCCTCACCATATTTTATAGCACTTGTTAAAACAGCTAACCTCTCTTGTCTATTGTTTCCCCATTTTTGAGCCATTTATGCTCTGAGGGGCTTGTTTACTAAAGTGTGCTACCCAGTAGTGTGGATTTTGGTGTGGAGTTTCAGCACTGTGCTAAAAAGTAGAATGGACCCATCTGCTAGAAATCCCATGGTGAATAGCACATGATAGGGCAGGGACTGAGCAGGTCAAGGGTGGAACACAGCTAGTGCAGGCATTGGTCACTTGCACTAACTGTCCTTGCTGCTCTTAGAATGTGTACACATAGAGCCATCTCAGTGGCTGGTGTTAAGTGTACCCACATGCTGGACTGCATAGAGCCAAAGTTAGTGCTATCTCCTCATGCTGGTAATGGGGCCTACACATGGGTGACTGGCATGGTCTTAAATGGCTTATCATAAGGCAAAGCCTCGCATGATACTATTGAAAGTGAGTAATTGCTTTCCTTGATAACATTCAAGATATTGATGCATGCTCCGCCATAGCAATGTAAAATGAGGCTCATATCTAAGCCCTTATTCCGGTGAGAAATTCTGCAATATTAGGGGCGGTGGCTCATATTTGTCCTTCAGGACAATCTAGCATTCGTGATAAATATGAGAATTATTTCTGAAACTGCACCTTGTAATTGATCATTGCATGATCTATATTTCCTTTTAGGTCTATTGAATTTGATTGACTGTCTTTCGATAACACCACAGCAAAGTGGTGTACGTAAAATAAAATTAAAAGGAAAAGAAATAAAAAATATCCAGAGGCTGGCAGAATAAATGAGACAAAACAAACACAGCTATGGCAATTAAAGCCATTAATTTCCAAGAATAGCTTCACTGACCAGATCACACAAGTGATAAGAGAGCAGCTCATGGTGAAAAAAATCTGTGATTCAAAGGACAGGGATGAGTGAAGGTGTACCCTCAGACTAATCACACTTTCCTTGAAAGGGACAACACTAAAATTAACCCAAGGTTAGCTCATCTATCCTGAGAGTATCCAGAAACAATCATCTCTAACGTGTTGCCCTGAATATGGATTGGACCAGTGCACTAACTAAGCGAACTCCATATCATCCACTGAGGCCAAACAACTGGGATGGCCCTGATAAGGGGCATTGATCCTGACATTAAAGTCCCCCAGAACAACCGAGTTCTTGCAATCCATTAAAGGCTTAGTAGTAACATTTTTTCAGGCATGCAAAGATGGCTCCCTCAATCCAAGGGGATGGTAAAGAAATAAAAAGAAAAGTGCTGCCGTGACTCATAGAAATTAATGGGCTGTGGCAGCGATTAACCCACACTAACTTGTTATTAACATGCATTAACCTTTAGTAAACATGGCCCATAGTAAAAGACATTCAACTATCAATCAGGTCCAAGGACGGCATGTTCATGTAAAAAAACTGCCACTCCCTCCCTTTCCTTAATAGCCTGGAAAGTTTAAACCAGGAGAACTCTGCTAGACAAACCATCTCTAAAATGGAAGTGCTGTGTGATTGGGTCTGGGGTCATAACTGCCAGTTGTTAGTTATTAGCTATTGTTTGTTAGTATCTTCTTCCTTCATACCAGTTTAAGAAATAACGAAGAATCGGAGGCTATGATCCCAGATCCGATCACACTGCACTGCCATTTTAGACCCCATCAATCCCAAAGATAAAATGATCAATGACTCTTACCTTGCTATACCGTTATGTATCCCAGGAACAAAGAGCAAATAATATATATCAGCCATACTTCCCAATGTTTGATCCTATATTCCTTTTTATTCAATAAGCTCTAATGAGCTAAGATAGACCGACAATTAATTAAGCATGATTTCTAAGACACTAAAAAAGAAAAAATTGAGAAAATTAGCATCATCCCACTGAAATACTCTAAAACCTCTTGAATATCTACCTATAAACCAATCCATGAGAAACTCTGGGCCACATTAAGAAGCATGGGTATACCAGAACACCTGATCGTACTCTTGCACAATCTGTGCATTGATCAAGAAGCAACAGTTCGAATGGAAGAAGGAGAAACAAATGGTTTAAAATAAGCAAAGGTGTAAGACAAGACTGCATACTTTCCCCCTTCCTGTTTAATTTATATGCAGAACAAATCATCAGAGAAGCAGGATTGTATGAAGACAACAGAGGTGTGAAGATTGGTGGAAGACTCATCAACAACCTTCGCTATGCTGATGATACCACATTACTGGCTGAAAGTGAAGATGATCTGAAACATTTGCTTCTCACAATCAAAGAACATAGTCTCAAAATGGGCCTGCACCTTAATGTAAAGAAGACAAAGATCATGACAACTGGCATAATCAACAGGTTCATTGTTGAAGGAGAAGAAATTGAAATCGTGAACAACTTTACCTACTTGGCTCAACTATCAATAAAGAAGCAACAAGCAGTCAAGAAATCAGACGACGCATTGCTCTTGGCAGAATGGCTATGAAAGACCTAGATAAGATTCTCAAGAGCAGAGATGTCTCTCTCCATACAAAGATTTGACTTGTTCAAGCCATGGTATTTTCAATAACATCATATGGATGTGAAAGCTGGACAGTGAAAAAGATAGACAGGAAGAAAATTGATGCCTTTGAATTATGGTGCTGGCGGCGAATACTGTGTATACCATGGACTGCCCGAAGAACAAACCAGTCGGTACTAGAGGAGATCAAACCTAAGCTTTCTTTAGAAGCTCAGATGACAAGACTTCGACTTTCATACTTTGGACACGTCATGCGAAGAGAGAGATCATTAGAGAAAGACATCATGCTTGGCAAGATAGAAGGTTAACGCAAAAGAGGAAGGCCAGCAATGAGATGGATCGATACAATAACAGTAGCTACAGGTACCAGTCTGTCAACAATGAGCCGCCTGACTCAAGACTGAACACAATTTAGGATAGCTATCCAGAGGGTCGCCTTGAGTCAACTCCGACTCGATGGCACTTAACAACAACAACAACAACAAACCAATCAAACCACCTTCCAGTATGCCAACCCCATCACAATCCCGAATAATTTATCCACACTCTCTAGAAACCACCACAGAAACATTCATATTCCCCCTATGAGCAGTAAAAGAGTATCCACAGAAGGCCATACAAAAGAGTGCACAAGAGAGCATGGTTCAATGTCCTGTTTCTTTGTCAGCTCTAATTGGTGCAGATAGGTGCTTCTAGCATGAACTTGTTAATGTTAAAGCCCCCACAAATTAGCTGATATCAATAGAGTGGGGTAAAGCAGTCATGGGCCTTCCGGGTGAACCATGGAGCAGAAGCAGATGAAAGAGCAATGTTTTAAGGCAGACTTCAGCAAACGTGTAGCCCGATTCATGAAAGGGCACGTCTGGGCTGTCCAGGCAGCCCTGAGGAAGACGGGCCAGTTAGGACCTGATTCTGGACTATGGGAACAAAATGTTTCTGCGGTGCACAGAACTGGGCCTGTGGATGGCCCGGCGTGCCCCTGCCACCTGCAGGGACGTGCTCCCTACAGGCGCCCCAACTCCCATGGCTCGGCTCCCCTCTTCCCCACCACCTGACACAGGGCTGGCCTCCTGGGGCCTGGATTGGGTGGTGAGGACCCTCCCACACCTGGCCCCTGGAAGGGGATCCCCCTGACCCAATCACTGGGTCAGTGCTGCTTATTCCACCTTCGAGGTGGAATACGCAACAGATCCCCTTTGACCCAGCAGAACGTACAGGGCCGTAATCTGAATCCGCCCTGTACGTCCTGCTGGGCTGGCCCATCCCCACTCCACCCAGATCCCGCCTCCTCCCACCCCCCTGCTGCTCAGGACATACAGGGAGAGCCAGAGGGGGAATCGGGCCTGGAGCGCTTGCGGGGCTGCATGTCCTGCCAGGACATGCAGCCCCACAACCCACGACCCAGAATCGAGCCCATAGTCTTTGTAAAATGGTCCCTGGATTCAGCTGAAGAAAAGCAGACAATGCTGGAGTTTCTAGCAGAGTTCCTGACCGGAGACGGCTATTCCCCCCCCCCCCCCCCACCTCCCTTGCTACCCAGGATTTCATTTCTCTGGGGAGGAGAATTTCTGCTCTTACCCCCTTCCTGAGGCTTCTTCTTCTATCTCCTACTCTCAGTTTAGGGGGTCTCTGCTTCATTACTAATATCATCCAAAGGGGGGGATGACTTTGGAAATTAGAAGGTAGAAAATGAAATCCCTCTGATTGGAAAAGTAACTTTAGAGGGGAAGGCAATTAGTCCTTTCATTTGCTACTGTCTCTAGTCTATTTGTTTCTGTTTCAATAAGTCACATAGTACACAGTATCAGGAGTTTAAAACTGCTGGCAAACAGTAGTTGTCCAATGAATTTGTCACAGAAATTTATTTTAGCTCTATTGAAGTCAGCAGAGCTAATTAAGGCTATGATCTGGCAACACGCAGGGCACTACAGTATAAGTGGACACAGATAACCAGAAAGCACAGTATTGAAAGACTAGCTTATTGATGATGCAAAAAAGGTTATATATAGATGACTGAATGTTATATATACAATAGCTTTATATCTGGGTGTGACTGCTCCTGATTTTACCAGCCTAGGCATGTTTTCAATCTGTTCTTTCTAGGAAGCAGCCATTGCTTACTGTGCTAGTGGTAAAAAAATAAACGAGACAGTCTGCCACCACTATTACATCTGAATTTCCTCGGCTTCTCCATTAATTTTTTTTCTTGATGTGTCAAAACTATCATGCTGCTTTTTCCTTAATTTATCTATTGCTCTTTTCAGCAACATCTAAAGCATAGATTTGAAGTAGGAAGGGATTCTAAATCTATTTCTTACACCATGACTTAGTTTTCTGAAGTGCTTCTAAAACTATTTAACCCTCTTTTGGCGCTACCTCAGAAAGGAAAGTTAACTGTTCTTTTGAGGAAAACATATTTTGTCATCCTAATAGCTATTTCATGGGGACCAGTTTGAGGTTTTATGGTACAAATCTGAGATGATATCAAACTTCTCAGGACACATAACAAAACGAAAAGACCAGCAAAATGCAATTTTTAATGTTCAGTCAATCCTGCATACCTCTGTACATATGCCAATAGCAGCCATACAGGTCTAGGCAGGTAATACTAAAATGTACTGTAAATATTCATAAGTTTCAGCTCTCTTCTCTGAATTAAGTCATTCTCGCACATGAACACGTAACGTAAAATGCGCCACAGGAAAACTCGGAATCATCTGGCAAACTGCATTTCATTCCACTGAAGTCAAGGGAGCAGCGGTGGGATAAGATTGTCAGGATGTTTGAACTGCCAGTGCCGAATGCATCGTAGCACCATTTTTACACTGCCTCATTTTCTCCTATTGTTTCTGCCGCAATGTTTCTTATAAAGTACAATTCATTTGCAGCAATAAAAATCGCAGGCTTCTATGAATCAGAGTTAAATTTGAATAAGGAATGAATTATGCACATTGTATAGAACAGCTTGAACTTCTGCTTCCTTAGCCTAATTATTTCCCAGTTTTATGATGTAAAAATTAAACTTAAGAAAAACTGTTGAACCATGAATTTTAAAAAAATATAAGTTAGAGGGATGTTGTCGCGCCCATAGATCATTTCTATTTCCCTTCTTCTCACAGGGACAATAAAATAAGCTGGACAGTAGAGCTGGTGGTTGTACACAGTTTCTTGTCATGCTATTTGAGGATGAATTTTATCATTCTGCTGCTTATATGTAGCTAGTGATGTTTTTCAAAGAAAACACTGCTTATAACCAGGGTAGCATGAACCTGGTGCATCCCCTCATACTTTCCACTACTTGAGCACAGGCCCTGTTCACAGCCCCCCCCCCCCCCTCACCAATTCTTTCCATTTTAACCACATAGACACAACACGCATTTGGAAATAAATTGGCTGCAGTTTTATTGAAAAACAAGAACTTTTATAATACAACCAAATATCCAACAACAACAACCCTCATCGGATCCGGTACCTCATCAGCCATATTACTAGCAAGGTGATACCGTCCCCACCCTCCACTGCAGTCTCACTCGCAAAAAACTCGTATACCCTATCCAATGCCAACCTCGCTATATGACTAGCAAAGGTAGCTAAGCTTCTTGGTGCACCCTTCCTGGGCCACCTTCACTTGGGATTATCCAGGCCGTGATCATCCGACCACGACCCAAAAGTAATGTTCTAAAGGCTCCAGACCCTGGAAACCTTTGGGAACCCTCCACCGGCACAGGGCGAAAGTTAAAGCCACTGTGCCACCCCCTTAAAGCTGCGACCAGCAGCTATCCTATTGAACCATCAATTCCAAGGCCTCTTGCCAATCATTGAGAAGTAGATCCTGACCAGCTGGGACAGGTGGACACCATCATGCCAAAAAAGGTCTAATTCTCAGCCTCTGCTCACAAGTGCATGATCTGATAACCCCCTTGCTTGCAAACCCAATACCCAATCTGGCGATTAATCTTAGCTAACCCTCTTGACCAGTGTTGCGTGTCCATACAGGAAGACCTCGGAATGATACTTAACCATAACAAAACCACCCCACTGAACATCTGCAAAACCTCAGCTAAGTCCCTTTTTTGCCGCACTGATGACAAAGTTCATTGCCTCCTAAATAAAGGAGAATCGCTGCCAGGCAACTTTGCACCCGATCGTGATGTCGCAGCAAGAGCAGGAGCTGGCTCCAATATAGGCCACACTCGCCAAGTCACAATACAGGCATCTCAGCCAAAATGAGGCCCAATGAACAAATGAATGACCAATCAGCCAACAGTGCAGGGACTGCCGCCATGCATCTGTCAAAGAGAAAAAAGTTAGGATCTAAACAAAGGTGGCCACCCCTGCTCCCGGACTCATAAGTGAACATAGCCTGCAAAAACATGGGAACACCATCTGCCAATCCTCTGTTTAATGTGGTTTGACAATCCAACATCAACTGCACTGGTAACTGCACCAATGCAAAAAGAATGAGAGATGGAGAAGGTTCTTCACCCAAGTGCCACATTGCAAGTTGTAAGATAGCTGTGAATTGAAATCGGGTTAAAGGGTGGGAGTCCCGGTGCATAAACAATTCCCCACCTTCCAGCCACAAGGCCAAGTAATATCTCATACTAACTACTGGGCAAGTAGAAATGCCTTCCATCACTTTTAGAACCACTCAAAGCCCTTTTTCCAACTGGTCTGTTTTTGATCTGGCCAATAAAATGTGCAGCTGACTAACCTTTACTCGCACGTGCTTCTGCAACATACCCGCACCAAGAGACATGTGAGAGGAGTTCACTACTAGCTTGCTGACCCTGAAAGCACCAAGGAAGGCCAAGCAAAACACTGTCCAGAATAAGACAGCCGAATAATCAGACTTTGCTACCTCCGACAGCACATTATACAATCGTAAAAGCAGGTCATGAGTAATCGGATGCCTGGAGTCACATGAAGTCAGCAAGGACCGTTTCCAGCCTTGTAATAACCTGCGGACCAAAACTCCCCCCAAAGGGCTACCCCAGCCAGCTGCTCTGGAGAAAAAGGCAAAACTGGCCAAATGAGATGCACAGCCAATTTAGAGACCCCATTGTCCTTGGCAAAAAACATACATACTGGCCAGGTAGCTGTTCCGATACTTTGCCTTGCTGCCAACCTTGCATCAATAAAAAAGAAGACACCTTGTCATAACCCCTGCAATAAGCGGACCATGTCACTGGCACCAATGACCTATTCAGAAGACTCAGCATCCCAGACGGCTAATCTGCCAAACTTTCTCCGGGACTATGCACCCATCCACATCTGCTTCTAGTGCCAAAGTCGGGAACTGGACCCACTTGAAACAGGAAAGAGTCAGCAATTTTGTTAAGTCAGGAATTTGCCAAGCCCTGGCAGACATATTCAGACAAACAAGACAAAACAAAAGCACGTATTAAGTCCACAGTTTGTGCACAGTGTGGTGAATAGTGATTAGTCACTTCAACCACTGTGACATTATCACACCAGAATACCACCTTATGGTTGCGGAACCTGTCCAGCCATAACTCCAATGCAACCACAATCAGAAAAAGCTTCAAAAATGTGATGTTGCAGGTGAAACCTGAATCATGCCATACCTGTGGACAACTATCAGCACCCCAGGAACCTTGAAAATAGATACCAAAGTCCAAACCACCCACAGCTTTGGTGAACAATTGCAAGTCCACATTGGACACCTCAGCATCCTGAAAGACAGACGTCCCATTGAAATCTGCCAAAAATGTATCTCAGACCTGCAAGTCCTCACACATACTCTTAGTCACCTTAATATGGTGGTAAGGTTTAGCAATGCCCACTGTGGCCACTGACAACCGTCGAGAAAATACCTGGCCTATTGGGATGACCCTGCAAGCAAAATTCAAGGCTTCCATTAATGATTGCATCCTCCGCAAGGTTACCTTGCAGGTGGCCCCCATGGCTGCCACCAATGCTGGGAGTTTAGACACCTTTTCAAAAGGAAGACACAACCATCTTCACTGAATCCAGCTCGATACCAAGAAATGTGATCTTCACTGACAGGCCTTCTGTCTTTTCAGCAGCCAAGGAGATATTAAACTCTTGGGACAAATTGAGGAACCCCTGAAGGAGAGCGCTGCATGCATCTGAATGAGCAGGTCCCATGAACAAGAAACCATCCAAATAATGAACCACATTTGGGATACCCATCTGTTGCACCAATATCCAATGCAGAAAAGTACTAAACTTCTCAAAATATGTATAGGAAAGACAACAACCCATTGGCATGCACTTATCGAAATAAAATGTTCCCTGTAAGTATTAGCGTATGTGTCTCATATCCCCTCGTGTTAAATGTATCCCCCAATTGACCGCTTTGACCCGATGAAAAGCAGGATATAAATACAGCTAAATAAAGCTAAATAAAATTCACCCCGGAAACAGAAACCCAGCAGATGGATGGACTGGAAGCAAACAAAAAGCTGACTGAATATTCACTTTGGTTAGAAGAGCCCCCAAATCACATTTTTGGACCAATGAAACTGCACAATCAAAAGATGCGTAGCAAACTGCATAAAACACCTTGGTAATATGATCATTAATGGACATTCCCACAGGAAATCATAGATTGTTAATCAAGCAGAATTTCACTGGTTCCTTTTTGGGAACCACTCCCATGGGAGAGATAACAGAATCTGGGAAAGGCCATTCAGCAAAAAGGCCTACAATCCTGCCCAAGCCCAACTCTACTGCCAATTATCCTGCAGAATTGTCAAAAAACACTGCACCGAAGATGCATTGCACATCAAAGGTGAACAGGTATAACAAAATCCAACTGAAAACCATTCTCTAAGACAATGCAGTCATAGTGGGTAGGGCAGTTTCGCAGCCATGGCCACATGGCTTCGACTCGCACAGCAGTAGGAGCCAGACCAAAAGCATCCAAATCACTTTGAGGTAGTCAAAGAAGCCGCTGAGGCCCCTTTTCGGCTGCACTTAACTGCCAAGTGCCCTCCACCACACAATGAGCACACATGGCAGAATTTACAATCAGGAAAGGGGCAGATGGATTTCTTGAATCACCAACAGAAATCTCCTGTCCCACCTCCCTCTGCCTTCTATTGTGACACAATAGCCATAGGCTGAAAGGAGCAGCTCGCGAATCTACAACAAGCAGTGCCGGCCATGGCTGATGTGTATCTTGAATTCCCCAGACCAAATGTGCATTCTCTTCCATCTTGTCTAAATTTGAGTATGAGAAGCCTCTAATATCGAATCTGCAAATGCCAACTGAAGCCTATACTGATCCAGTGCATGATATCCACACACGCTGGCTAGATGCAAGAAAGCCCTGGTCCAGTTTACCACATTATGCGATACCATTTTAAGACTACTAGATGTCTCATTCTCTTTCATCTTTTTCCTGCTCTCACCAGATCATTTTTGATCCTCCACTAGGTGGAAAATATCAATGTAATGCCGCTTCTGAATCTTACGGCATAGGACATGCTGAATACACTCTCACAGTTCTGCGAATATGGCCAACGTGGGAGTACCATCCCCAACCCCAGCCATACTAGCAATAGCTGTCCCACCCACCCCTGTGGAACCAGAGGAAGATGAAGACAAATCAGAAGAGGAAGTGGAGGAGGAGGAGGAATCGGAATCCCGTCTGTGCCAACGCTGGTGCTTATGCTTCCGAGAAGCCTTACCCACTGCATGCTCCCCCGCTTCATGCCCTTGATCCTCCGAGGAGCCCTCCCTTGACCAAGCTGACATCTCACCTGATGCAGTGGGCACTGCAGCTGACATTGAAACAGGAGCAAGCAATTCTGTTCCATGATATGGAAGGATGCCGCCGCTCAGGCTGCATGCCATATTCATCTGCTGCAGTCCAGGTTGTCCAGTAACTCCACTGCAAGTCAACCTCAGTTGACCTCCTTCCTCATGGTCCGGGCGATGCTGCAATACCAGTGATACCTGTAAAGAGACCAAAGAAGAAAAAGGGGCAAGGGGAACAGCAGGGAACAATGCAGAAGACAAAGCCCCTGGCCATGAAGACCTGGACAGGCCTGGACCCGCCCCCCCCAACCATTAACCCCACACAGCACCTTCCCCCATAGGGAGGTTGCCACTGGGCGTACCCAGCCAGCCAGATGTATAGGCTAGAGGTCCCACCTGACCCCATCCTCCCGAAAAGGCCACCCCACTTTGCAAGAGTAAGTGGGCTACAGCCCCCCAAAACCTTCAGCAGAGCCAAATACTGCTGGGAAGCCATCAGGATGTAGATCCGGCTATCCACTGGTAAAGGCACTGTTCTAACTGCACCAGAGGCTCCCCCCCCCCCCCCCCCGCCGAGCATCCCAAAGTGCTACCCACACCCTTGAGGGAGGGAACTCCAGCAGGCTCTATGCCCCTCCCAAGCCATCTGCCCCTTACCTATTCAGTCCCCAAATCCATTAAACCAGGCCCCAAACCAGATCCAATCGATGCCCCAAGGCAGGGCAAACCTCTAGCCCTGCCTCTGCCCCTTCTCCATGTAGGCTTGCCTACAGATCTCCCCTTACTTCTCCCATGCCCACTTGCTCCAACCTGATTCCAGACCCCCCAGCGGGCACCTCTGTAGCCTGGGGCTGTACATCACTTACCCCTGCACCAACTACATCCATGTACACCAAAGAAGGCCCCTCTGGAGTTTGCCCAGCAGCTGCAGGGAGTCTGTCTGAAGAGGAGCTGGAAGCAGCCTGGGGAAGGGCAGTTGAAGCCCCCCCTTGCCTACGATGTGCTGCCCTGCCATGCTGACATGCCCCAAGTCTCCCAGAAATAGCCTGGGGTCTATTTCCCTTTTTTTTTCTTTTTTTTTTAATTTTACCGAGAGCGAGCGTGAGGGGAGGAAGTCAATGTGGGGAGAAGCAGAAGGATGCCTGGCAACGCGGCTAACCTGGCATACTGTCCTCAACACAATAGACCCTCAACATGGCAGACCCTTCTACTACGTCAGCTGGGACTGGAGAGGGAGGTGGCCATTGCGAAAGGTAAGAAGGCTCGTTCAGCCCTTCCCTGTCCTCTAGACAGCCAACCCAGTGTAATCATTGGTTCCCCCTTGAAACTCAGAAGAGAGCCAATGAATTTAAAGGATGCCGACCGGCTTGCTCAAACAACCCCCCATTCTGCCCCCCCTACCACCCACCAACAATTTGGGACCTAAGCGCCCCCCCCCCCCATACCCGAGACCAAGGAAGGCCCCAACCACGGGGCAAGGGTCCCCATACCGGCCTGTGCACCCAGTTAAGGGCTGCCATCTGGGGACCTTGACCTGCGGCCTGAAAACTACGAGCAGATTCTAAACAGCAGCTATGTTTCCAAACTAGCAAAGTATGCATGATAATCTAAGAACTGCTACATCAGATAAATGAGAGCTGTAGGGACTAGATCCTAATACATACTCACTTTGAAAGATATTACATTTGCTTGCACAGGTGTATAAACCACAATCTAAGTTTTCATGTGCCAGCATTCAAAAAAGTGATAACACGGATCAATGCTCTTTCTGTGAGTAGATTTTCTATGAGTCTTAGAAGAGTTGATGCTGTGAAAGTCATATAGGTTGAGTGCTCAATACATATAAGCAAGACAAGAACTATAATGCTTTAAATGGAAGGTAGGTAATCTCTATCAAAACAACAATAATGCTTATGTATTAATAAAAATAATTTGAAATGTGCACACTTACGGTGAGATAAAATGACACATTTCCCCTTTCCTCCTTTTGCAGACTCAGGTGTGTTAGTGTGGGAGACTTGGCTGAAGCAGCCATGTAAAGTATGTCCCCACAGGGAGCTGAGGACTTCTGCTGGTGTTTTCAGGTCACGGTCACCACTGCTTTGCATTTTCTTCATCAGAAGGATCTAGGGACTTTCGGACACTTTAACTTTTCTCTAACTGCAAAACCTGGTGGTTCCTGGTTCTGTGAACACCCTCATTGCAAGCTTCAGCTAACTTTCTATGCTCTGTTCAGGTATTATCCTGTGTCTGTTCAGTATCTAGCTTATTGTTTATTTATTCTTTTTTATATCTTTGTTTTGTCAGCGTGTCCTACCCAGCTCCTGCCCTCTGCAGTGCTGTAGCTTCCTTCTCACCACTTTATTGCCTCTGTTTTCTGACTAGTTCTAGCAGGCTGCACATTTTAGTGTGCTTTTTTCTCTCCTTCTCCCTATTCCGCTACAAGGTCTCCCTAGTTGGTATTTTAAGTCCTCAGTTGTTTGCCTGAGTTTTTACCAGGGCACCTTCTGTGGACTCTGGCTGCTTTCACTTGCTTGCATTCAGCACTTGCCTCTTGCTCAGCTCTGCCTCCCTGTTTTCAGCTGTGTGTCTCTCTCTCCTCCTCCTTATTATCCCACCCACCCTCCCCACACCCCACTTACCCCGTGGCTTATAGTCTCTTACACCTGCCCTGTGCTCATTATCACAATCACTCACAGGTGCACTTTATCCCCTGCCATCTCTAGCGCCTATCCTTTTACAACCTCTGACTTCTCTGCTCCTCTCCATCTCTCTCTTTGTGGCTCCTCATCACTTTCTCTTCTTATTGCTCATACTCCTTAATTGTCTCCCCTTCTACCAACACCTTCAAGTCTCACCCCCTTATCTTCCCTTTACCATCCTCGTTTCCTCCACCATCTTGTCAGCTACCGCATCATCAGCTCTTAAACGTCACCACTTTCTCCTCTCATTCAGCCATCTCCTCCCTCTCTGAAACAACCTTCCTCTTGTTACCACCGTGCTTTCTCTCTGCCCCACACTCTTCTACTCCTTCTCTCTTCCTGAGAAGTCAACCACAACCCTGCCCCCCCCCCCAGACTTCTGTCATACTCCCAGAGCAGTTCCTCACTCAACAGCTCAAATCCTATTCATATCCCTCTCCTCTCTCCCTTTCTCATGTGCCTTGTGGAACACACGCTCCATCTCAGATAAACTTGTCTTTACCCATGATCTCTAATGCTCTCCATCTTCTTGCTCTAATTGAAACCTGGCTCCTACCTGAGGACTGAGCTTCAGTCTCTGTTCTCTGTCATGGCAGCTATCAATTCACCCACATGCCTCGTCCCACTGGCCACGGTGGAGGTGTTAGGCTTCAACTCTCACCTTCTGTCAGTTTCAACTCCTCCTTCTGCATTCGTCTCAATTCTTTTCCTCCTTTGAAGTCCATTCCACCTGGCTTTTTACCCTACTACCTCTCCAACTGCTGTTATTTATGACCCCCTGACAAGTCCACCTCTACCTTTCTCACAGACTAACTCATGGCTTTCCTTCTTTCTGGACTCATCTTCTCCTCCCTTATTCTCAGGGATTTTAACATTCGTGTTGATAACCCTCCAACCCTTCTGCTTTAAAGCTTCTCTCCCTTACCTCATCATTCAACCTCCAGCTTTGCTCTACTGCCCCTACTCACCAGCAAGGCCATTGCCTTGACCTTGTATTCTTCTCTAATTGCCTACCCTCAAACCTCTGTACCTCACTTCTTCCCTTATCAGACCATTACCTGCTAAGCTTCACTCTTCATCACTTGCCGCCTCAACCTCGCCTTTTCTCCTCCAACCTCTTTAAAATTGTCATGCTATTCACCCTTTAGCTCTCTCCTCCACTGTCTCATCACCTCTTTCCTCCACTATGTCACCTGAGTCTTTTGATGAGGCAGTAGCACTGCCTCATCAAAAGACTGCCACACTGCACTCTTCTGCTCTGGATGCTCTTGTTCCACTCATGCCACATCCTGTGAGGTGTACTGTACCTCAACCCTAGCTGTCTTTCACTACCCACTATCTATGTTCCTGTGCCCACTCAGCTGAGCAAGCTTGGCTCAAATCCCACACCCTTGCAAACTTTCTATGCAAATTCATGCTTGTCTCTTTCCAGTCAGCCATAGGACTCGCCAAGCGAGACTATTATGTCCATCCGATTAATTCTTGCCTCTGACCCTTGTCATCTTTTTACAACTCTCAACTCTCTCCTCAAGGTGCCTCCACCTCCAACCCCACCGTCCCTTTCTTTCCAAAACTTGACTGTCTACTTCCATGACAAAATCCACAAGATCACACTCCAATTCTCCATGAGGTCAGCTACTCCCCTCTTCACTCCCAACTTCCCCCCCCCCCAACCTCTGCTACCCTTTCTTCCTTTTCTATGATCTCAGAGGAGGAAACTACTCACCTTCTTTCCTCATCCAAGCTCACTACCTACTCCTCTGATCTTATTTCCACCCATCTCCTCACTCCATCTCCTCCACTGTAGTCCCTTCCATCTCTCATTCTCAACCTATCACTGCAACTTTCCCTGTAGCCTTCAAGCATGCTGTGGTCACTCCTCAAGAAACCCTCACTAGACCCTACTTGTACTTCTCACTATCGACCCATCTCGTGCCTCCCCTTCATTTCTAAACTACTTGAATGTGTGGTTCACCACCATTGCCTCGACTTTCTCTCCTCAAGCCCTTCTGGTTCTCTACTATCTAGCTTTCATTCTCTACATTTGACTGAAACAACTCTTGCCAAATCTCCAGTTAACTGTTCCTGGCAAAATCCAAGGGCCTTTACTCAATGCTCATCCTTCTTGACCTTTCGGCTGCTTTTGACACTGTTGTCCACAACCTTCTCCTTGATACCTTGTCCTCGCTTGGTCTTATTGGCTCTATGCAATCCTGGTTCTATTCTTCTCTCCCGTTGCTCTTTTAGTATTTGTTCTGATGGATCCTCCTCTACTGCTAACCCACTATCAGTTGGTGCATCCCAAGGATCGGTCTTGAGTCAACTCCTTTTCTCTCTCTATACCCAATCCCTTGGTGCATTCATTTCTTCCAATGACTTTCAGTACCATCTCTATGCTGATGACTCCTAGATCTCTCTCTACACCTGAAATTTCTCCAGCAATCCAGACCAAGATATCTGCCTGCCTTTCTGACATTGCTGCTTGGATGTCTCACTGCCACTTGAAATTGAACATGGCCAAAACTGAGCTTCTTAATTTTCCCTTTAAACCCTCCTTTCCCCTGCCTCCTTTCTCAATCTCTGTGGATAACTCTCTACTCCTCCCTGTCTTCAAAGCTTGCAACCTTGGGGTCGACTTTCACTTCTCTCTACTTCTCCACACACGTCCAACTGCTAACTAAAACCTGTTTCTTTCTCATCAACAAAATTCACCTGTTCCTTTCTGAAAATACTACTAAGACACTTATCCACTCCTTAGTCACCTCTCATCTAGACTATTGTAACTTGCTCCTTGCTGGTCTCCCTCTGAGTCATCTCTCTCCCTTCAATCTGTTCAACACTCTGCTGCATGGCTAATCTTCCACCATGCTCATAATACTCTTCTTCTCAAGTCTCTTCTTTGACTTCCTACCCATTTCCGCATTCAGTTCAAACTTCTTCTGCTGACCTATAAGTGTATTCACTCTGCAGCTCCTCCTTACATTCCTTTCTTATCTGTCCCTACACCCCTCTTGGGAACTCCACTCTTCTGGCAAATCGTTTCTATCTATGCCCTTCTCTTCTATTGCTAACTCCAGACTTCGCTCCTTTCACCTTGCTGCTCCTTATGCCTGGAACAAACTACCTGAGTGTAGTCCATGCTGAAAACTCACCTCTTTGCTGCTGCTTTCGAATCTTGACTCACCTGATCTCCTTTGTGTTTCCATACCATTCCCTCTAGCTGTATCCCATGTCTACAGCTACTGTGTTGTCTGTCTCGACTAGATTGTAAACTCCAATGAGCAGGGACTGTCTTTTACATGTGTCTGTGCAGCACTGCATATGCCTTGCAGTGCTATACAAATGTTCAGTAGTAGTAGTATTAGTAGGACTCTAGTGGTCTGTTGCATATGCACAAACGGATGGATACGGTCAGACAAACAAATAGACACACAGACAGATGGAATCTGCCCAATAGGAGTTATCCTTAAGCAAATCTCATCTAAAAAAAATGAAACTAATAAATTGAATATCCTTGCAGGCTGTGTCTTCCTGAAAATTATGGAAGCTCTTGCAAACAATGTGTGCCTTTGAGTTACTGGTGATGACCCAGCAGGTCCTGGGTTTTCTTGACAGTGTGACAGGAAGTAGATTGTCAATCCTTTCTCTTGAGGCAATTGAAAGTTAAATGATTTGTCCAAGGCATGCCAGAGGAAATAAAACTCTGGTTGCTTGGTTACCAAGTCAGGGCTCTAACCACTAGGCAACTCCTCCTCTTATGGGACTCCACAATGTTATCATGTTTATATGTTACCAGATTATTCACTCTTTTCATAGTCTGCATGTATAATAAACATTAGTGATATTCAGCCCACCAGTTTTTAGATCCTTCCTCAAGAATTTATCAGTGATAACATTTCTATGGACCATTCTAAACTTACTTCTCACTTAACTACCATCCCTCCTCCTCCAAAACCCCTAGCTCTTATTCAGGGTGTTTCCTGGTGGTCTAGCAGGGAGCAGGAGTGATTCCCAGTCACTTCTGATCTATCAGGAACCCAGGTCCAAAATGGCACCTTTGACCCTTAATGATAGTCCCGTTGTATCACTGTTAGGGATCAACCCTCCAAATAAGAGTGCTGGTATTTCTAATGTCATCTGTACAATTAATTGCACACGTCTTTGACATCACCTTGTCAGAGAAAAGAGACAAAGAAATTGTAAGCACTGCTATTATGCCAACCGTGGTGAGTGTTAGGTGTGTGATGTGAACACAACTATAATGAATATGGCATCAGGGTTCCTGCCACAACTTATATATTTATTTATTTATTTAATTTTCTTATATACCGCGCTATTTGTCATCAGTGCGGTTTACATTGAAACAATACAAAAATTGGTCAGATATAACAGACCTATTACAAGTAACAGGAAAATTAACATGGAAGTAAACATCATAGTGTTGTCTTCCATCAGTTTGAGGGGGTGGGGACAGGGGCAGGTACAGTGGCCAGGTGTCTGCCTGGTAGTTACTCTGTCTTGCATCAGTTAATTCTTTCCTTGCCATACATCTACACGGCAGGGAAATGGATGATACTGACTGCTAAATACACATCACTATTCCCTTCCTATTCAGTACAGAGGAATCCAGCCACACTTGATGAAATCTGCAGGCTGATATACTGTGTTGATCTCTCTCCTAGCTTTAATAGGATTTTTTTTTTTAACAGCACTGGGCATGCATGGGTGGTCTTGTGCCTCCTGACACACTGTCTGCCTTTAGTCTATTCAAAGCTTAAAAAAACAAGGAAAATTGAAGAGGGATTGGAGGGTAAGTAAAGTGTGACTGCATTCCCTTGCTGTTTATGGAGAACCTCTGCTACAGGTAAGCAACTATGCTTTCTCTGTTGACAAGCAAGGGAGATACAGGCACAGTTTATGCTAAGTCCATAGTAGAGGGTCTCCAAGAAAGGTATAATTGCTGGTGCATGGGTGACCCAGCATAGATCTTTGGGAGATGGAACCACTGATTAAGGTGCAAAGTGGTTGAGCAGAACAGATTGTCCAAAGGCAGCATCAGCAGAAGATGTTCAGTCAAGGCAGTAATGCTTAGTTAAAATGTGGATCATGGACCACGTGGGGCCATTATATATGTCATATACTGTATAGACACTGAGCAGATGAAGGGTGACCCTCTCTCTGTCTGATATGCAAAGGTGATACGGACGGAGATCTTTTGGAAGCTGAAAGACTGGGTTATTTGGTTTAAAAGAAACAAAAACATGACTGCAGAAAAAGACCATATGGCCTATCTAGTCTGCCCTTCCATACCAACTACCTTAGTCCCTTATTTTCCTTTAGGGATCTTCTCTGTTGGTCCCATATATTCTTGAATTCAGATACTGTCTTGGTTTCTACTATCTCCACTGCGAGACTATTCCACACATCTACCAGTCTTTATGTAAAGAAATATTTCTGCATATTACTCTTGGTCTATTCCCTTTTATCTATAACCTATGATCCCTCCTTGCAGAGCTTTCTTTCAATGAAAAGAGACTCTCCTCCTGTGCATTTATGCCATGGAGGCATTTAAATGTCTATCATATTTCCTCTATCCCACCTTTTCTTCAAATTATACATATTGAGTCTGTCCTCATGTGCCTTATGACATAGCCCACTGACCATTTTGATAGACACCCTCTGCACCAACTCCATCCTGTATATCATTTTGAAGGTGTGGCCATCAGAAATACACATAATACTCCAAATGAGGTCTCAAAGACAAACAGAGGCACTATCACCTTCTTCTTCCTGCTGGCCATTCCTCTACGTATGCACTCAAGCATCCTTCTGGCTTTTGTCATTGCCTTTTCTACCTGTTTAGTAACCTTATGATCATCGGAAACAATCACGCCCAGGTCCCACTCTCCTTTCATGGACAGAAGTACTTCACTTCCTATATTGTACGGCTCCCTTGGATTTTTGCAGTTCAAATGCACGACCCTGCAATTTTAAGCATTAAATCTCAGCTTCCAAATTCTCAACCATTCTTCAAGCTTCGTTAGATCCATCCTCATGTTATCTACATCTCAAAATATGCTATAATGGGTCTAAAATAACCCCTTAAGTGTATTTAATATGCACCTTCCTGCCCACTTAATGTAGGTGTCAAGTTATAAAATTACCCCCAGACAGTGCAGAAGTACTGGGCACGGATTATGGTAGTTTGGCCTGCATTATTTACTGTATGCATTAACATAGCTTGTATTAAGATAATTTACACCCACATCATTGTGAGCATATGTTATTGTCCCATATCCAGTATCTGCCCTCCATGCCCCACCACATGTCAAACCTCTACTCTCCATCCCATGTCCAATATCCGCACTCTATCCGTCTACCCCAACTTGTATCTACCATTTGCCCTCTATCCCCTTATGCTCTAAACCCCACTACTATATGCCCAGCATTTACCCTTCATTCACTACTGATATCCTGCATCTGCCTTCCACACTTCCATTCCCCCACTTTGTGTCCAGCATCTGCTCTGTCCCCCCCCCCTTCGTATCCAGCATCTCTCTTCCAGCCATTATTCCCACTTTGTATCCAGCATCTCCCTTCCAGTCATCAACACCCCCTTGCTGTCCAGCATCTCTCTTCCAGCCACTACCCCCCCCCCATTTCCAGCATCTCCCTTTCAGCTATTTAACCCCCCCCCCCCCAAGCCGCTGCTTCTGCTTTTTACAGAGTGGCGGCTGCAATAAACTTACTTTGAAAAGTAAAGACAACCTGTGAGGATCCCTCCGGTCATCGCAGCACCCGAGGAAGTGATGTCATATGGGGCGGACTCCTCACAAGTTGTCTTTCCTTTTCAAATTAACTTTATTGCAGCCAAGTTAATTTGAAAAGGAAAGACAACCTGTGAGGAGCCCACCCCCTATGAGATCACTTCCTCGGGTGCTGCGATGACCGGAGGGCTCCTCATCGTTTGTCTTTACTTTTCAAAGTAAGTTTATTGCAGCCGCTGCTCTGTGAAAAGCAGAAGCATCGGCTGCACTGCCACGGGAATCATGTTCGCGCCGTGGAGTCAGGAGAAAAGCCGGTTTTTCGCTCTGGCCACTCCCGATCTTGCGGCCAGAGTAAAAAAACGGCTTTTCAACGGACGGTTTTACATCTGTGCTGGCAGCCGGCCTGGCCATGGAAAAACCGGCCAGGCCGGCTGAAAACCGGCCGGTTGGCAACCCTACCTGTAAGTGCAGGCCAGGACCCTGATTCCGTCTGGCCTGCACGTACAGGCCTTCCCTGGCTAACTCAGTCAGGGTAGTTCAATGGAGCCGTGGCACCATGGTGGGCAGTTGACATGGCACTGTGGCTCCATTGAAAAGCCGCAATCTCTGGTTGCTGGCTGCAAAGGTGCTTTCCCTGCAGCCCAAGCCCCAATCTGGATTCCTAAGGCCAGGGTCAGGCTGCATGGAATCTCCTCTGCTCCCTCTCGCTGCTTCCCAGCCCCGGACCTGCCGATCCCTGCTGACTGGGGAAGTTATTCCACCTCCTTACAGGTGGAATAAGTTCCCCATGAAGCCACCAGCCCTGGACATACAGGGCTGTTAGTGTACAGAGACATGAAATCACCTTCCCGACTCTAATAATTCTAATTGAATAAATGTTATCTATTTAATTGTATTTAAAAACACTTATATTCTGTCCATCCATAGATTTGGGCAGATACTAGAATGTGAAATACTAAGTATTAGGTTGGTGGAGTTGTTTGCAGGTCTGTAAATGCTTACCACAGGGAAACCATTAATTGTTTTCACACTAATTTGCTAACTGCCTGAAACAAATATCAGTTCATATATCCCCGGTGAAAAGCATCAATTTAACTTGTAACTCCAGTCTGTGCAGATAAGCTGGGAAGACAGCCAGACCTTTGGTAGAAACCCATGTTGCTGATGGAAGGCCAAAAAGACAGAATGTGGACCTGAAGGTACAATGCTCTTGTAAATCTGAGACACAGGAACATTTCATTCTGCTTGCTGCCATGCACAGCCAAATTTCTCACTTGTGTGATAGGTAAACTGATTATCCTCAAGGAGAGAATATTGATTTTGCCCATTAAGATCAAAAAGGATTTGACTTTACTGAAGGCAGAATGGCATAACACAATGTTAACCTAGTCAAATATTCATAAATTAGTCTGGAAAGAAGACAAATATAAAAAAAAAAAAACAGAAAGAGAAAGAGGAAATGAATAAAGTGGTGACCAACTTTGTTGTTCATTCTGATTTAATTATGTTTCAGTACCTGGACCCCCTGCTCAAATTTCCTTAACAAGTAATATATTGACCAAATGGGGTATACTTAACAGATATAAGAGGCCTCCCATACAACTTACAGTCTAGTCAAGTCTAATCAAGACATACATGACAGAGAGAGAATTTGCGAGTATAATGAATAAAGAGCATGATCAACATGACCTTACAGATTGCAATAGAAATGTTTATGTGGTTGGAAAGAACAAAGTGGCAAAGCTGGGTCCAAATAATTTGTTATTGGTCTCTCTTGTGGTGGTATATTGCCAGTAAAGAAAATGCATCACAAAAAGAACCACCTGGCTGGTATTAAGGAAAGAATATCTAGTTTGGTGATTCAGAACCCGATTCACAAAGGGGCACGTCCAATCCCGTCTAGATGGCCCACAGCAAGATGGGCCCGTTTGGACCCGATTCTGGACTGTGGGAACACAGAATCAGGGATGGCCTGGCGTGCCTCTGCTGCCTGTGGGGATGTCCTCCCTGCAGGTGCCCCTGACTCCTGCAGCCTCGGACCCCCTCGTCCCCACCACCCCAACCTCTGAGGTGAAATTAGCAGCACATCCCCTTTGCCCTGGCAGAACATACAGGGCTGTGACCTGAATCGGCCCTGTATGTCCTGCTGGACTGGCTTGTCCCCACTCCACCCCAATCCTGTCCCCTCTCACCCCTCACCGGCTCTCCCCATCCTGCTGCTCAGGATGTATAGGGAGAGCTGGAGGGGGAAAAGCAGGCCTGGATGGCTTGCAGGGCTGCCCATCCCACTGGGATGTGCACCCCACAACCTGTGTCCCAGAATCAGGCCCATACTGGTTAATATATTGGCAACATCAGTCCAAGGCTCTTATGAATAGTGAGGAGTCTGACAAGGGAATTGGTTACCCAGATCTGGATTTTACTATGAGACGGTCTGAGAAAATTGCTATAACAGGCACAGTAACAGCACAATGTGGCATATATAGAATATTTCAGGGATCTTTGATTAGCAATATCTTAATAAATCCTTGAGTTAATTCTTAAACAAAAAAAAGAACCCTCACACACTATGCTGCACACTCCAAATAAGTAAACACATTTTGCAGAGCCCAATAAGTGATTGAAAAGTGATTTAATATGATGGAATAAGATACAAGTCATTAATTGACTAGCAATGTCCGTGCGCTCATACAGCTTTGGGATTGTTGATTGGCCTCTTAAAGAGCTTGAAATATTGGATGTATGAACAAGGAGGTTCATCCATACCCATGAGATAACACTGGTCAATAAATTTTACAAAAGTCATGTTACTGAAATAAAAATAGTCATTTCTTATCAATTTTTATATGCTGAACACGAAAATGACAATGAAATTGCAAAGTTGGCTCTAGTTTTTTTGTAATGTACAAGAATTAATGTTTACATCATGAAATGCATGTCAATAGTAAATATAATAGGCCTTTGGTTAATACCTGTAAAAAACCAAGTCATAGACTACTTCTTAGATTTTTTCACCTGTCTCTTGTACAACTGTTCAGGAGCTTCTCTGGGGAGTGTCCAGCAGTAGTCAGCCAGCATTGTAGTGGACCATTTTCCCTGGTATCTGCTCCATCGTTGTGATATCCTGGTGAAAACATTTGCCCTGTTCATCACTAACCATACCACAGTTGTCAGGAAAGAAATCAAGAAGGGAATCAAGGAAATGGATCCTTAGAGACATAGGGGTATGTTTACTAAAGTGCGTTAGTGCAATTCGCGTTAGGAGCCGCGTTAGAAACACAAACCCCAAATAAGGACATGGGCGGTACATCGTTACCAACAATGCGCGTTCCCAAAACTAACAAGCGTTACAGGGCGCCGTGGTGCGTTACCGCGCGTTAAGCATAAGAAGGCGCATAGACAGAAATCACATAAACAGAAGTGTAGCATAATGGAACCTGCACTGACTGCTGATACAGGCATCATGGGATCGATTCCCCAGTGTGCCAAATGCAGAAGGCTGTCTGAGGCACCACCCTGTACATTATGTAGTGAATGAGTAGGCATTTTACTTTTTTTTTTCCAGTAGTGTTGCCAGCAAACACACCCTCACAGTGGCGTAACCAAAGGTGCCGCAGAAGGCACCCCACAACGCACACCATAGGCCACATGATAAAGTGCACTGTCCACTGAGGCACACCACAAGTCCCCGATAGAACACCCTAAAAGGCAACCTACAGTGCGCCAGAGAAGGTGCCGCATGGGGCACCTCATGAGGCACTGTAAGGTTACAGTACACTGAGGGGTTGTCGCTGGAAGCACCAATGTACATTAAAACTATACAATGCTACAGACAGCCCTATAATAGAAGGCCACTGTGGGCTCGAACCCATGACCACTGGGAACCCATGACCACTGGCCCCACAGGCATTGAAGGAACCACTGGGCTGCAGCCCCATAGCTGTGAACAACCCCCTGGCTGGCTACTGAAGGGCGTCAGGCCACCTCCCAAACCGCCTGCAGTGTTGGCCAGGATCTGGGTCAACGCAACCATACCCATGGTGCACTGCACATGCAGATCAGCAGTCCAGAGATGAACACGAGAAGGGGTATGTACCCACACAGCCCCCTGGCATGGTAGGGCAAAATGACTGTATGCAGCACTGTCACAGAGTAGCAACAGACAGTAGCCCAACAGGGTGCCCCATAAGGAGCTAGAAAAGGTGTTCCATAAGGCAGCTTAAGCCGTAGCACAATGGTTAATACATTGTCAGATATTGCAAGGGTGTTGAGTTCTACTCCCCCTGTGGGTCTAAGCACAAAAGCTGCCTGCAACATCACCCCCCACAAACTGCAGTCCCTGATTTGTATAACCAGGCACCACCTCCCCTTATTGGGAGGGCCCCTTTATTCTAGAGAGTCCCAGCCCCTCAATGATAAAATAGTGTGAATCCACACCCAGGACCGGGTGAGAAAAATATACAAAGTCAAATATACCCACAAATCATATCCTGAGGGCAATAAAACGACAAATCGTGCTGGAACCAAGGCAGTTAAGAACACAACGGTGGGCCAGTCCCCCCCAGTGACAGTCAAAATAGCCCAACAATGAGTTGGAAAAAAGGCCAGTGTCCAAATTGCAGAGTCCCATCTCCCAGTGGCAACAACATCCAGGGACAGTCTCACAGAGGTGCTGTGTCCAAGCACATATGGATGACGGGATCCCCAGATGCAGTGTAGTAGATGTGTCATCTATGTTGTCTGTGTCCTGTATGAAAAGATGTAGATTCCAGGTAAGGGAATGGCACACCCACCCCCGGCTCCTGTAGGTCACAAAGGAGACAGTGAGATAGAAAGAGTTCCCCCCAGAATGCATAGATAGCACTACATGACATGGCCACAACACTGAGCACAGTGCACATGGACCACTGCAGGAGATGCCTCTGAAGACCAGGACACCATCCCAAAATGGTCATGCAAATGCACATGGCACACAGGCATCTCAGGGGTCCACAGCATGTCCAGCAGTGGTGGCGCACAGAGATAACAACGACAGACATGTTGATAGCAACAGGCCAAATACAGCATCAGCACGTGGTGTATGTCCCAGAGGATGGAAGCTGAGGCCTACATGAAAGGTAGAGCTGTGGCCTGACTGGGAATGTCCGTGTCAGGCAGGAGCACAAAGATCCCCAATAGAGGCTGCAGACATCAATGGACTACGGACATCACCACGTCCGCATGGGTAACTGTGAGCGGAGCATGTCCAAGATGTGTTGTGTTGTGCGGAAACAAAATGTAGACGTACAGCGGTCCACCAGCAAACTTGAGACACGTCTGAAAAGAATATATGACACATGCTCACGATGTACAGTAGCCCAGAAGCAGAAGGTAAAAGAGAGATGAGGGAACATCAATGGACAGGTGGCCATACACATCCCTGAACCAGACATAGGCAGGGTGGCGCAGAATGATCGGCCATGTAGACAAGTCAAACAGACACAGAGACATACATTGTGAGACAAGGTATGCATGCCAGCAGGTGCAGATGGCAGGACCCCCGACAATCAGCGACAAGTGGAGACACCCATCACAGTACATGCATGAGTGCCATGAATCTTGCAAATGCCACAATGGCAGTGAGTGTTCCACATGCGCCCAAACAAGACAATGCCCTGTGCCTGTGTACACACACAGCCTGTCATTATGTGCAGCAGATATACCATTACCCCAAGATGTGCACAGGCAATGGCCACATGTGTGACAAACGGAAGCTAAGGGTGATGGAGTAGTGGGCCAAAGACATGTGCAGCACCATAGGAGCAGTGGAGAGGGAACAACATATATGTGTCAAACGGTGCCGACAGCACTGCCAACTTCACTGTATGCCAACTCACCCGAGTCACCTGCATGTTGCAGTGATGTACACACACTCCCCACACGCAGCACAGCATCGGGCAGTATGGTCAGCCACTCCTTGGGGGCCCGGAACACAGAAGCTCATCCTGGGGAGGCAAAAAATCATCAGAGATATCAATACATGTCATGGTAGTGCTGCAGAATCCATACACCAGCTCACACATGGTGACCCAGAGACACATCCCCAGCATAAGCAGAACTTACAGGAGAAGAGCTCCTCGATCAGATGTTGCCTGGCCGCCATCCCCGCACGTGTGTCACCATGGCCAGGGGCAGGAGGGCACACAGGATCCACCCCGAGATCCTCATTAATATCGACTGGAACATTGTGCCTGAGAGCAATGTTGTGGAGGATGCAACAGGCTAGAATGATCTTTGCCACAGTCATGGGTCCGTACTGTAAGGCCCCGCCAGTCCTATCCAGACACCTGAAGCGACTTTTGAGAATGCCAAAGGTGCGCTCAATGACTGAGCGGCTGGAGGCATGGGCCTCATTGTACCGCATCTCTGCACCTGGCCGAGGGAGATGCAGCCTTGGATCCTTGTCCAACCCATTGGCTCAAAACAACATGCAACACCCTTGGCCACTACATCCTAAACTTAGTTCAAACTTCACTTAAATCAGGCTTTGTTCCACCCCTTCTTAAATGTGCCTCCATCCGCCCAATCATTAAAAACTCAAAACTTGACCCTACCTCCCCTTCATTATACAGACCTATCTCCAGTATCCCCTACCTAGCAAAGATTACTGAAAAAATAGTTCAAACCCAACTCCAGAATCACATTGACGACCATTCCCCCCTTGACCTATATCAACATGGCTTCAAAAGAAACCATGGAGTAGAAACACTACTTACTTCTCTACTAGACTCACTGTACTTACATACTCAAAACCCTACCCAAGGATGTCTCCTCATCTTTCTTGACCTTTCCGCTGCATTCGACTGTCTACCTCATAATCAACTCCTAACCAGACTTCAAGAAATAGGTCTCAATGGCACCACACTTAAATGGTTCCAATCCTATCTTAACTCCAGAACTCAACAGGTACGTCTAGGAAATGACACCTCCCTCCCATTTACGCTAAAACAGGGTGTACCTCAAGGATCTAGCCTATCTGCCTTACTTTTCAACATCTTCCTTCAACCTGCTTGCAAAATATTTCAAGATCATGACATAAAGTACCAAATATATGCTGATGACATGATATGCTTCACCCCTTTTAACCTCTCCAACCCCGACTTCTCTAAAATCAATGAATGTCTAATTTCCCTCAAACACTGGCTTTCTCAACATAACCTTACAATCAACCAAGCAAAAACTGAGGTACTTCAAGTATTCTCTAACCCCACATACTCGCCTCCCCCAACTCTCACCATTGCCAACCTCCCACTTGTTATAAAAAATCAAGTAAAATATCTTGGAATTATCCTTGACCAGAACCTCTCCTTTGCTGAACACATAAAAAGATCCACTAACACAATATATGCAAAACTACGCACACTCCGTAATCTTAAACCTCTCTTAAACCCAGATTCCTTTCGCAATGTTTGCCAGTCCCTCACAACTCCTTCTCTTGACTATTGCAATCTAATTTACCATGGTCTCCCTAAAAATACAATCCAACCACTCCAAATAGCCCAGAATACGGTAGCAAGGCTCATATCCAACAAACCCAGACGAGCTCATATCACACCTGTCCTACACGACCTTCACTGGCTACCTATACATCACAGAGTTAAATTTAAGGTCCTCACCCTAATCCACAAAATAATCTTAAACGAATCAGCACCATGCCTCACCTCACTCCTCGCTTTCCCCAGTAACACAAGAACACACCGTACCTCCACCAAAAACTTGCTATCCATTCCTACAATCAATAGGCACTGCAAACAAGCTACAAGTAATAGAACCTTCTCTCTTTACGCCCCATCTTTATGGAACACCCTCCCCCCCAAACTACGCAACTGTGAGAGCCACACTGAATTTCGCAAAAAACTAAAAACATACCTCTTTATAGAACATTTTTCCTCCCCACCCTAACTCTTCTTTTCGTAATCCACCTCTACCCTACTCCTTTATTTCTACCCAAAACTATATGCAACCAAGTTCTCAAATTTAGCCAATGTAAATAGTTATCCTAACCAGTTAGCTCTCCTTTACCTCTCTCCATTACATTGTTAACTTGTTCTTGTTACTTTTAATTTATTATACAGTTCACTTGTAACCCTATTAGCCTATATTGTTAATTGTTCCTTGTAAACAGTTGTAATACACTGTACCAATGTTTCATGTAAACCGTCTTGACTAGTAGAAAGACGGTATATAAAAACTGTTAAATAAATAAATAAAAATAAATAAATGCACCGGGGTAAGCAGCCAGGCACGACACCCATATCCTGCATCACCTGCCGAAAAACATGGTGCAAAGTTACATATCTGAAGATGCACCAATGGAACCACTGACGTAGCAACGTACAACTGGAAAGCCGAGAGGCCGTGCACACAGATATGATGCCAAAGCAGTGCACACAGTGGCAGTGCACCAGAGGCTGATGTTGCCACAGGCAAAGCACCATGGAATGCCAATAGGGGCAGTGCACATCCATGTTACCGTGCCCCAGGACATGTCCCAAACCTGTGCCCAGAGAGCAGTGGTGGCAGCTGTGAGCTCATATGTCCGACAGTGGCAAAGCACACCCGGGGGTGCAGGGATGCACAGGTGTGCAAGTAGGTGACCGGCATGTTCTGGCGCACACAGAGCAGAGGCCAATGGAACACATCCCGGGGGGGGCCCACCAGGTGGGGGTGGCAGTGGACACCGAAGAAGGTGCCCAGACATGCAGCAGACATGTGTCATAGCAGAAGCACCAACAACACATGTCACGTGTAGCCCCCAGCATGGCCAGAGAGAGGAGGTCGCACATACAGAATGACCACCACGTGGATGTGTCTGTGTCCCCATCCCCCCAAACAAGATGGCACACACACAAACATGCAACATATGGGGTGGGCGAGTGACTGACACCGCAGGCAGACATATGTACAACTGCCAGTGCAGTATGCCTGTGGCCAGGTGTGGAAGCCATGGGAAAGCCACAGGTGTTGCCCACAGGCATGGAGGGGACACATCATATGCAGCACGAGTGCCCCTGGACACCGTAACCATGAAAATGAATGGCACGGGCAGGGAACAGGCCACACCACATGCCCGCTGTGACACACAGGTGAGAAGAACCTCACACACATGGTAGACAGAGAGATGTGTGGCAGTGCACAGATGTCTGTGATCCCATCCCCAGTGACAGGGCATGATGTAGTGTGATGGCCCCAATAGGCTGCACCCGGAAATAACACTGCAAGGTCAGGCATGCAGTGGACAATGGTGACAATGGTGTCCCACCAACCACCTACAGTAGGTGCATGTTATACACGTTGAATACCCACCCAGCAGGACGTAGTCCTCATATTGCCTGGCCTCAAACTGGCCGAACAGTGCCGAGTTCTGCAGGATATAAAAGTCATGGGCAGACCCTGGGAACCGCGGGACCACATTCAGGATACGCATACTTGCATCACAAACAACCTGCACATTGAGGGAATGGAAGTGTTTGCGGTTGCGGTACACAACCTCCTTGTCGCGTGGCGGGACGAGGGCAACATGTGTGCAATCTATTGCGCCAATCATGTGTGGTATCCCTGCAATCCTATGGAATGCCTGTGCCAGGGTCGCCCAACGTTGCCTACCGTTGGGAATTGCAATATAATTCCCAACCCGGCTGACCATGGCCCGTAGCACCTGGTGGAGACAGTGAGAGAATTTGGCCTACTCATCCCACCTACTGCTGCCACCGAGGATTGGAAACAGCCAGAGGCAAAGAAATGTAGGGCAGCCAGGAGCTTGACCATACCCGGTATAGCATGTGACTGGGCAGTCAGGGGCTCTAGGTCAGGTCTGAGTTCCTCATAAAGCTCCCTAATGGCCCCTGTGTCCAGCCGGTAGAGGGAGATTACCTGGCCCTCTCTCAGGTAATGGAGCAAGGCCCTGGGCCTGTAGAGGCGTTGCAGGTGGGGTCATGCCTCAGCACGCCTACGGCACTGTTGGTCAGCCACACCTGCCTGTGGAGCCCCCACAGCTGCAGGCCTGAGTTCCAGTGGCATTGCTCCCCTGCCCAGGGCTGTAGCCCCAGGAACAGCATCCCCCTCCTGCGGAAAACGCAGCCCAGCCAGCTTGAGCAATGCAACCACTGCACCACCTGCATGCGCAGTCTGAGCCATGATAGACACACGATGGAGGATAGCTGGGTTGGAAATAGGAATCGTGGTGGGGATGGACATCACATGAATGATACACACCTGGTGAGACAGCAAATTGCAGAATACAGCAAACAGAAAACATACCTGTGTGCAAGGGCACCGCGCGCGTGAGCGTGCGTTCCCATAAAGCACCCGAGGACAGTCATCTACGTGAGTCCCTGAGATGAAGCAGGGTGTAAAGAAACTGCGTATCACACTCAAAACCACACCCAGACGCCAAAGTAGGACAGACGTACAACAAACGTGTCCATGAGCAGAGAATGCAAGAGGCGTTGCAACGCGTGTAACGAAGCGTGCAACGTCTGTATGACGTAGTGTGCATGTCACATTTTGCCACAGCTTCCAGCGCGACTGGTAACGCGCAGACAAACAATATAATATATCGAATCTTGGAGCATATGGGCCAGCAGTACAGACCACAATAGTGTTAGGAAAGCACGTGTAAGGTGGATTACTGAGATGCCGTCTGCTGCCAATACGAGTGCAGTTAGATGACGTCACCTCCTGCGGATAGCTGCGTGCGCGTGTGCAAAGCGAGTCGCAACACACGTCGCTTTGCGCGTAGACAACGCCCCACGACCCACACCCAAGCTATACCTTTATGTATGATAAGCTCAGTATGGCAAACCCCCCAGCACAACCACATGCGATGGCATGGAGTGCAGCAATGGAGGTGACCAGGACAGTGCAGTGGACCACACAGCACACCCACCAGCGCAAAACACATCTGTAGATGATGAGGTGCCAGGGCCATCTGGTGCAAATCAGAACACCAGTGCACAGTCAAGTGGTGCAGGGAGACAAAGGCAGCACAGGGCCCCAGTACCCACAGAGGTCCGGAGGAGGGCGGTGCGCTTCAGCCAGGAAGAAAATGATCTCCTCCTGGCAAGCATCCTTGACAGGTACGACCTACTTTTTGGATGCCAAAGCTCTACCATCACGATAGCCACACGCACCAGGGCATGGGCCGAGGTCCAGGCAGCAGTGGCAGCAGCAGAGGGCCCACATCGCGATATCGAGAGCCTGAGGAAGCGATACTGCGACATCAAGAGAGGCATTAGAAACGAGCTTGCCAGGGAGCGACGTGGGGCCCAAGGCACTGGAGGGGGCCCAGCACAACTAGCAAACCTCTCTGCCTTGGAGCATCGCCTTGCTGAGAAACTCGGACCTATGTATATCCATGGCCTTCCACCTGCTTTGGACACAGCACATCCACAAGCAGGTAGGTGTGAGTGTGGTCCAACAGTGGGAGATAGCACAGGCACATGGGTTGGGGCACACCAAAGGGGGGGGCAGTACGTGGCTGGTCGGTAATCGGGGGCAACTGAGGCACAGAGGCAGCATCCATTCATGAGCCATGGTGGGGGGACATGTCAATGGTGGGCAGTGGGCAGCACAGGTAAGTGAATGGGTGCCTGTGCAGGGGGGGCAGGCCCACAGTGGCAGCAGAGGGTGACTACATGTAGCATGGATCACAGTGCAGGACTGGCAGGGGCAGCAGGGCCACACGGGTAGGGAGGCGGGCAACCGTGAGGCACACTGCACCTGCATTGACCATGCTGAGTGGTGGCACGGATGAGGGTGGTGATGGGCATGCATGGGGTGTGTGGCAGCATCCAGGGGTGGGGGGCCCGGGGAAGCAGGGCACAGGGGCTACTGGCAAACGTTGTGGGTTGGCACAGGGGCCCTGGACCAGACCCATGCGGCTCACCAACACACATATGCCTGTGGGGGGATGTGATGGGGTGGACAGGCAATCACACCCCATCTGACCTATACAACATTGTGACACACAGGTGACATCTGCGCCATTGAGGCACAAGAGGAGGTGCAAGAGGAGACAGCCCCAGGCCCGTGCAGCCTGGTGGACCCTGTGGTGGAGGTGGCCCAGGTGGGAGCGGGGGGGGGGGCTAGCTGCACCCCTGGGGGACGAGAACATGCAGGGCCCACAGCCTGCAGACAGCATTACACCACCCACCACTGCAGGCATGGGGGAGGTGCCTGCGGATGAGGCAGTGCAAGCCAGAAATGAGGCACTGGCTGCAGTTGAAAACGTGATTGGGGAAATGCAGGTGCACTCTGCGGCAGCCCAGAGAGATGCAGAGGGTGAGTGTCCAAATGTGCTATGGTGGCTATGCCTCTGTACAGGTGTTGGATGACCCCTTGTCTCACATTGCACTATGGGCTCTCCCCACAGGTATACGGCATGTACTGCGGTCGGTGGTCTGGGCACAGAGGCGCCAGCTATGGTTGTCACGTCGCCTCCAGCGGACCATGTCTGGGGTCCTTGCGGGGGTGGACCGCATGGCCACAGCAGCAGAGAGGATGGATGACAGCCTTGAGCGGCTGGTGTCAGGCGGAGGTGCACTCCCCGTGCAGCTGCATCCAGCACCACCACCACCATCGGCAGCAGCACCAGCGGCAGCAGGGGTGCGACTAGCACCAAGGGTTGGGCGGGGCCGTGCAATGCGTGGCAGGGGGAGGGGCAAATAAAGGGCTACACAGGCGGCCTTTGATGGAGACATGTGTTCTGGGTCTCATTTGAGGGTCCGACACTCACCCAACCCCCCCCCGGCCCGTGACCAGGGGACGACACTGTGGCACTGATGCAACCAGCCCTTGCCCCCCCTCCCCAGCCATGTCCACCATGGGTAGGCAGCCGATCACTTAACTTGCAACGCTGGAGCACCACTCCCATGCCTGGGTGGTGCGCTTTGTGCCTTGGGAGTGCACACACCCAGTGGACCAATACCCTGTGGCGCCCTGACCCACCTTTTGTCTCTGTGCCGAGGTAGGTGCACTGTATGTGCCGCATGGGGAGCCACATGGGCCGCTTCCATCACGCTCGACCCAGTCTGTGCACTGGGCATGTCACATACTCAGGGTCACAAGGCACCCCTATCCCCCTACCATGGCATCTCCCATGACACATGTCCACTGTGTGGCCCTAAACACACCCTTACAGCTTCCCACACCATAGGGTGCCCCCCGTTATGGCCAACCCACCAACCTGTGCACCCATGGCCCCACCATACACCTACCCTCCCATGCCCCCCATCAGGCACCTCCCGATACCATAGTGGGCTCCGGGGGCTATATCCATGAACTCACCTGTCACCTGTCGCACCATCCACACTGCGCTCCACCCCATCCATGGCTATGGCACACTGTGGCACTCCACAGACCATCATCCCACCAATAGCCCCCTCCCCACCCTCTGCTGTGCCTACCCCCGGACCCCCACCCCAATGTGGGTGCCACCACAGATGGGCCAATGCACTCCACAGACAGTATGGTCTAGCACCCCCTAGGGGCAGCCATTACACCCATCACTCCATGGACCGAGGTGGGCCCACGCCCTTCAGCAAACCATTGCGGGACCCCAGTCTCATCCCCCTTTCTCACCCTGCATGCTGGTATACGTGATTGCCATCTAGCCAACCATTACCGGAGCCTACACGACCTCAGCTGCCGTCACCGCTCCCTCCACCCCCTACTCAGGCACCAGCTTCACCACTCCCTGAGGTGCACCCTCTGTGTCCTTACCCTAACCACACCCCTGCGCAGACCCTTCGGCCGTCCTACCTTTCCCACCGCAACGTAACACTATGGGGTTAGGTCGGATACGCTACACAGGCCTTCCACCGTCCCCCACCGTATGCACCATTGTCCCCCTGTGTTGCCACCCCGTACCTTTGTGGACATCTGCTGTCATAAGTCCCTCCTGCAGGCCACTCTCCCCCCTGCTCGTTTCCCCAACCTCATGGCAACGTAGCTGTGATATGTCTGTGGAGGTGCTGTCACTGCAGCCCTTAGCTAGTCCACGTCCTCCCTCACCTCTTTGAGTGCACACTGACACACCCACCACTCGCACAGCACTGTCACATAGCAATGAGGAACATCTGACCACCAGGGTTAAATTCTGAACGTAGAACTTTTATTAAAGGTGCCCTCTTTTAACTGGGCCGCACATGTCACATAGCGACATAGTAACATAGTAAATAACGGCAGATAAAGACCAGCATGGTCCAACTAGTATACCCAGCAACACTGCGTTGGGCACACCCATCCCTGTCAACGTGGTGTTGGGCGGGCAATGGCACGGTCCGTCACAGGGCGGGTGTGCCATGTATGTCCCCACACTACACACCCCGGGGACCCCTGTCAAATGGTGGCAGTCAGGGTGCGGCACCGGCAATGAGCTCGTCTAGCTCACGCAGCCGGTCAGCCACCATGGACAGGGTCGCCAGCACCTGCCCCTGGATGAGGGCGAACTGCCTCTGGGCGTGTGCCTGGGCACGCACAGCCACAGCCATGTGCAGCCCGCACATACAGCCGCACAGACATACATCTCTCTGTGTCTGTGTGGCTGCATGCACGGTGCACCTGTCTGCGGCTATGTGTGGCAGACACACGTCCAGAAGGCATGCTTCGCCAACATCAGGGGGCAGGTGGCTGGTGCCCCCATTGCCCTGTCACGGAGCGTGCCATTGGGGACCTCCCCCCCCATCCCCAGACCCAATACATCCCCTCCCCCCCTGCCCCACCACCCTCTCCACATTCCCTTTCCCCTCCTCCTCCTCCATTTCCCTGCCACCCACATCCTCCCCCTCCCTCCCCCCGTCCCCAATTCCACCCCCTCAATTTCCCTGTCCTCCACCTCCTCCCCATCCCCTTCCATATGCCCCTCATCCTCCACGTCCCCCTCCTCTCCCTCGGTGAGGGCTGGGGATCCCCCCTCGTGTCCTCCATCGCCATCTTCATCCACACAGTGCCCCTGGCCTTCGCTGCCCTCCAGGCCCACATCAGCGATGGCCTCCTCCCGGCCCGCAGCACCATCCGGCTCCTCCGGCCCCACGGCAGCACGTGCATCAGCTGTGGGAGAGGGGAACACATATCATTTCCATGGTCACACATCAGATACCGCAGTCACAGTGGTCCTGTGGTTCTGCCACTCAGTGCCCCACAGGGTCATGTCACATTACTCACCATTCCTCTGCGCCATCCATTCGCACTGTACTCTTGCCACAAAGCGCGAGTAAAGTCCCCTCAGCTCCCTGGCCTTCTTACGCAGGTCCTCCACCTGTGGGGTTGACAACGAACATTAACATTAGCTACCGCAAGGACACTTTGGAGTCCTCTGCCACAACACCTATCTATCTCTTCATACAACAGGTGCCTGCCCCTATTGAGTGACACATTCATGCCCCATGCTTTCCCAAGGGACAACCCCATGTGTGCCCCACGCACACGCCTGTCCAGCCAGGGCCCTATGTGCCCTGTGTGTGCACCCCAGTGGACATGACACAGCACATCTCTGTGTGCCACCTCCACACATCTGCCAGTGCCCATCAGCCACTGCTGGGGTGGGTGGTTGTCACCTGCAGTGCTCCCTGCGGAATCCTTTGGCTATGGTGTGTCTTTTGGAATCTGAAACAGGGCCTGTTTCCATAGCACCAGGATGGGGGACGGGGCCCTCTCTTGGGGCCTGCACCATCCTGGGGCTATGGTTTGTCTTTTGTGATCACAATAAGAGCCTGTTTCCATAGGACCAGGTGGGGGTAGGAGCCCTCTTTTGGGGCCTGCACCATCCTGGGGCTATGCTTTGTCTTTTGTGATCACAATAAGGGCCTGTTTCCATAGGACCAGGTGGGGGTAGGAGCCCTCTTTTGGGGCCTGCACCATCCTGGGGCTATGGTTTGTCTTTTGGGATCCCAAACAGGGCCAGATAACAGTGGACATGGATGGGGGATGGAGCCATCTCTTGGGGCCTGCAGCATCCTGGGGCTATGGTTTGTCTTTTGGAATCCCAAACAGGGCCTATTTCCATAGCACCAGGATGGGGGATGGGGCTCTCCTTTGGGCCCTGCACCATCCTGGGGCTATGGTTTGTCTTTTGTGATCACAATAAGGGCCTGTTTCCATAGCACCAGGTGGGGGTAGGAGCCCTCTTTTGGGGCCTGCACCATCCTGGGGCTATGGTTTGTATTTTGGGATCCTAAACAGGGCCAGATAACAGTGGACATGGATGGGGGATGGAGCCCTCTCTTGGGGCCTGCAGCATCCTGGGGCTATGGTTTGTCTTTTGGAATCCAAAACAGGGCCTGTTTCTATAGCACCAGGATAGGGGATGGGGCTCTCCTTTGGGGCCTGCACCATCCTGGGGCTATGGTTTGTCTTTTGGGATCCCAAACAGGGCCAGATAACAGTGGACATGGATGGGGGATGGAGCCCTCTCTTGGGGCCTGCAGCATCCTGGGGCTATGGTTTGTCTTTTGTGATCACAATAAGGGCCTGTTTCCATAGGACCAGGTGGGGGTAAGAGCCCTCTTTTGGGGCCTGCACCATCCTGGGGCTATGGTTTGTCTTTTGTGATCACAATAAGGGCCTATTTCCATAGGACCAGGTGGGGGTAGGAGCCCTCTTTTGGGGCCTGCACCATCCTGGGCCTATGGTTTGTCTTTTGGGATCCCAAACAGGGCCAGATAACAGTGGACATGGATGGGGGATGGAGCCCTCTCTTGGGGCCTGCAGCATCCTGGGGCTATGGTTTGTCTTTTGGAATCCCAAAGAGGGCTTGTTTCCATAGCACCAGGATGGGGGATGGGGCTCTCCTTTGGGGCCTGCAGCATCCTGGGGCTATGGTTTGTCTTTTGGAATCCCAAACAGGGCCTGTTTCCATAGCACCAGGATGGGGGTTGGGGCTCTCCTTTGGGGCCTGCACCATCCTGTGGCTATGGTTTGTCTTTTGTTATCACAATAAGGGCCTATTTCCATAGGACCAGGTGGGGGTAGGAGCCCTCTTTTGGGGCCTGCACCATCCTGGGCCTATGGTTTGTCTTTTGGGATCCCAAACAGGGCCAGATAACAGTGGACATGGATGGGGGATGGAGCCCTCTCTTGGGGCCTGCAGCATCCTGGGGCTATGGTTTGTCTTTTGGAATCCCAAAGAGGGCTTGTTTCCATAGCACCAGGATGGGGGATGGGGCTCTCCTTTGGGGCCTGCAGCATCCTGGGGCTATGGTTTGTCTTTTGGAATCCCAAACAGGGCCTGTTTCCATAGCACCAGGATGGGGGTTGGGGCTCTCCTTTGGGGCCTGCACCATCCTGTGGCTATGGTTTGTCTTTTGTTATCACAATAAGGGCCTGTTTCCATAGGACCAGGATGTGGGACGGGGCTCTCCTTTGGGGCCTGCAGCATCCTGGGGCTATGGTTTGTCTTTTGGAATCCCAAACAGGGCCTGTTTCCATAGCACCAGGATGGGGGATGGGGCTCTCCTTTGGGGCAAGCTGTAAGCAAGAACCAATCCACTCCTGGCATTAAAATCGGCCCCTGACTCAACAGATTGATCCGCCAAGGAAGCCTCCACGGTCGATCCGCTAGCAGCTGCACCAGATCCGCATACCAAGGCCTCCTGGGCCAATCTGGAGCTATGAGAATCACCACTCCCTTGTGTCCTGCAATTCTCCGAATGACCCGACCAACCATCGGCCATGGAGGGAATACATAGCAACTTGTCCTGCAGCCAGGGCTGCACCAGGCCATTGAGGCCCTCCGATATGTGCTCCCTTCCCCTGCTGTACAACCATGCCGCCTTGGTATTGCTGAGCGTAGCCATCAAGTCCATGACTGGCTGCCCCAACTGCACTGTAATGTTGTGGAAGACAGCCGTGTTGAGCTCCCATTCTCCAGGATCTAGAACATGCCGACTTAAGTAATCTGCCTGGACATTGTCTCTTCCTGCCACGTGCGCCGCCAACAGGGCCACCAGATGGGTCTCTGCCCACTGCAGTAACAGCTGACTCTCTTCTAACAAATCCACACTGCCTGTGCCCCCTTGTCTGTTGATATAGGATACTGTCACCACATTGTCGGAGAAAACGCGCACTGCTTTCCCCTCTACCAGAAATTGGAATTATCGAAGTGCTAAGCGCACTGCTCTCATCTCCAAGTCGTTCATCAACCAACTGCTCTGCTCCATGCCCCAAGCACCCTGAGCCATACGAGACAGACAATGAGCTCCCCAATCGGACAAGCTGGCATCCATGGTAACCAACACCCATTCAGATTGATCCAGTGGTACCCCTGACTGAAGATGTCTCGGGTCCAGCCACCACTGGAGGCTGTCAGTCACGATGTCTGGGCATACCAGTCTCCGAGAGAGCGCATGATCCTGTGGCGAACATCTGGAGAGCAAGGCACATTGCAGGGGACGCATATGAGCTCTGGCCCACGGTACTAGATCGAAGGCCATTGACATGGACCCCAGCAACTGCAAATACCGCCAAGCCGTTGGCGCCTTCAGACATAATAATGCCCGCACCTACGCCATTATCTTGTACACCCTGTCCTCGGGCAGGCACACTAACCCCTGCTCTGTATCGAACCAGGCGCCCAGGTATTTTAACTGTTGCACTGGACGCAACTGATTCTTGCCCTGGTTTATCACCCAGCCGAGCTGCTCCAGGAACTGCACTACTCGCCTTGTCGCTGCCAACGACTCCTCTGGGGACTCTGCCCAAATCAGCCAATCGTCCAAATAAGGATGTACCTGAATTCCTTCTTTTCTCAATGCTGCCGCAACTACCACCATTACCTTTGTGAATGTATGCGGCGCTGTCGCCAGACCAAAGGGCAACATGCGGAACTGGAAATGACCCATGGGAACAGCAAAGCGCAAGAACTTCAGATGCCCCTTTCGGATCAGAATGTGCAGATACGCCTCTGTCAGATCTATGGATGAAAGTACTTTGCCTGGTCTTACCACCCGGATCATGGATCTTAGAGTTTCCATGCGGAAATGTGGAACCCGCAAACAGTGGTTCACCTGTTTGAAATCTAGAATGAGTCGGAAAGACCCCTCTTTTTAGGGAACCACAAAATAAATTGAGTAATCGACCTAATCCGCACTGGTCTGGGGGAACTGTAATTACTACCTGCAGGCGCAGTAAGTGCTGAAGTGTGTCGCTTACTGCTTTTATCTTCATGGGAGCTCCACACAGAGACATTACGAATGCCTGCGCCAGTGGATGAGCAAATTCCAGTGCATAACCATCGTGAATGATGTCCAGCGCCCACTGGTCCATAGTTATGGCAGCCCAGACTGAGTGAAACTCCTGCAAACGTCCCCCTATCGGTCTCTCCGCTTGGGCCAGCTGCACTTCATTGCGGCTTCTTAGCGGGGTTATGCTGGGCGTTAAAATATCTTCTGCCGAAACCTCTAGCTCCCCGAAAGGACTGTCCCCTGGACACAAACTGGCCTCTCTGATAAGGTGCAAAGCGAAAACCACGAAACATGCGAAAGTCCCTACCTTGCCCTCACTGAAGGCCGCAAGGCTTCAACCATTTTGGATGGTCCTCCAGAAGTCTCCCTCCTTTGGAATCTCCCAAATCCTTTACAATCTTTTCAAAAGCCTCCCCAAAGAGCAGCTTGCCTTTATAGGGGAGCTTACTGAGGTGAGCTTTCGAGGACGCGTCCGCCGCCCAATTTCGCAGCCAAAGAAATCTTCTCACGGCAATAAGGGATGCCATGGACTTCACCGATATTCTCACCAAATCATAAAAGGCATCCACCAAATATGCCGCTGCCAATTCCAGCTTAGAACCCTCCACGGCAATGTCCTCGTCCTTCTCCGGACCAGACTTCCCTTGGATCCAATGAATAGCAGCCCATGAAACATGAGCCCCACAAATCGAAGCTTGTAAGGAAAGCGCACTGGAGTCAAAGGCCTGCTTGAGAAGTGCTTCCAACTTGCGAGCCTGCAGATCCTTAAGGGCTGCCCCTCCTTCCACCATTGTCTTCTTAGTCACCGCTGACACCAAAGCATCGACTCTAGGCATCTTAACCCTGGAATTACCGAGATTTTTTGCACACACTGAATACTGTTGGGGTCATAAATGACCCCACAATGAATTTTAATTGTTAACCATGAAAAATTTAAACTAAACAGATAAAATATTATTCCGAATTAATTATTGATTATATTATATATTATTATATTATTTATTATCCCTGGAAAGGGATGAACCAGAGCTCAAGTACCCCAAAGTTGCAGAATCAGTGACCACAAGGAAACAAAGGGTAGTGGTGGTTGGAGACTCTCTTCTGAGGGGTACTGAGGCGTCCATCTGCCGACCAGACTTGATGTCCAGAGAGGTATGCTGTCTGTCTGGTGCCAAAATCCAAGATGTTATGGAGAGTTTGCCGAGACTCATCAAGCCCACTATTACCCAATGTTGCTAATCCATGTTGGAATAAATGATACTGCCAGGTATACCTCGGAACGTATCAAAAGTGACTTCATGCCTCTGGGACAGAGGGTGAAGCAGTTAGGTGCACAGGGGTTGTTCTCTTCAATCCTCCCTGTTGAGGGTAAAGGACAAGGCAGAGAGGCTCGCATCCTGGAGATGAATGCATGGCTGTGTGGATGGTGTCAGAGAGCGTTTTGGTTTCCTAGATCATGGGATGCTGTTCCAAGGGTTGCAGAGCAGATATGGCATCCATCTGTCCAAGAAAGGTTGATGCATCTTCGGTAATAGACTGGCTAATATACTGAAGAGGGCTTTAAACTAGATTTGTTCGGGATGGGAGAAGAAAGCCCCCAGGTAGGTGAAAGCCCTCAAGTAGGTGATAACCATTTCCATAAAGGTATTTAATGTAACAGGGGTAACATATGGAAAGCAGTGTGTATAAATGCCCATAGCATGGGAAATAAGATCCCTGATTTTGAAGCTTTGGTGGGAGTGGCTGACTTGGATTTAGTGGCAGTTACAGAAACATGGTTCACAGAAAACCATGATTGGGATGTAACTATTCCTGACTATGCTTTATTCAGAAAGGACAGGGTAGGAAGAAGGGGAGGAGGAAAACTACTATTAAATCTTTGGAATTACAGAGCTTAAAAGGGAGAGAGGAGGCATTGTGGGTTAAACTAGAAAGAGGGAAAGAGAAATCTATTTGCATTGGTATGATATACAGACCTCCCTCACAAGAGGAAGAGGTGGACAGAGAGTTAATTGAAGACATACGCAGCATTGCTAGGAAAGGGGAAGTGTTACTGATTGGAGATTTCAATATGCCAGATGTTGATTTGCACATTCCTGCTGCAGTATCATCTAGAAGTAAGGAGATCCTGGATTCTCTACAGGGATAACTATTCAGGCAATTGGTAACAGACCCCACATGTGAAGGGGCCATACTGGACTTGGTGCTTACCAATGGTGAAAGTGTTTCTGATGTTGTAGTGGGAGATCATTTTGCATCCAGTGATCACCAGATGGTGTAGTTCAGTATTAGGACTAGGGCTGTTAGAATCGATTCAAAGATGAGGATCTTAGACTTTAGGAAGACTAACTTTGCCAAGATGGGACAATACCTCAGGGAGTCGTTAGTGGGATGGGAACAGCTGGGGGATGTAGAAAAACAGTGGGCATAACTGAAAGGGGATATTTTAAGGGCAACCAACCTTTTTGTTAAAATGGTAAATAAAGGTAAAAGGAAAAGGAGACCGCTATGGTTTTCAAAAGAAGTAGCTGAAAAAGTGAAGAAAAAGAGGGAGGCCTTCATTAAATACAAGAGATCACAGACAGAGGAAGACAGGCATCTGTATTTGGAAACACTTAAAGAAGCTAGCAAAGTAGTCAGGAAGGCAAAGATTCAAAAGGAGGAGGAAATAGCCAATGCAATAAAATGTGGGGGATAAGACATTTTTCAGATGTCTTTGTGAAGGGCAAAAGTGGTATTGTCAGGCTCAAGGGTGAAGGGGAGGGATATGTAGAAGCTGATGAGGATAAAGCGGAATTGCTTAACAAATATTTCCGTTCTGTGTTCACAGATGAAAAACCTGGAACAGGACCTCAGAAAACACCCACAAACAGGAACAGAAGCGAGGGGCATCTTGAACAATTTTCAGAAGACTGTTTGTGAGAAACGAGCTCAACTTAAAGTAGACAAAGTGATGGGACATTTTTCAGATATATTAGTGAGAAGAGGAAGGGCAAAAGTGGTATTGTCAGACTCAAAGGTGCAGGGGAGGAATATGTAGAAGCTGATAAGGATAAAGCAGAATTGCTTAACAAATATTTCTGTTCTGTGTTCATAGATGAAGAACCAGGAGCAGGACCTCAGAAAACACCCACAAGCAAGAACAGAAGTGAGGGACATCTTGAACAATTTTCAGAAGACTGTGTTCGTAAGAAACTAGCTCAACTTAAAGTAGACAAAGTGATGGGACCGGATGGGATACACCCTAGAATACTGAGGGAACTTGGGAACGTTCTAGCAGCTCCACTGACTGACCTTTTCAATGCCTCGTTTGTGTCCGGAGTTGTGCCAAAGGACTGGAGAGAGGCTCATGTGGTGTCTTTACACAAAAGTGGAAGTAAGGATGTGGTTGAAAACTACAGGCCGGTTAGTTTAACTTCAGTGGTGAGTAAATTATTGGAAATGCTGCTGAAAGAGAAAATAGTGAGGTTTCTGGAGTCCAGCGGATTATAGGATCCAAGGCAGCATGGATTCACCAGAGGCAGGTCTTGTCAGACAAATCTGATTGATTTCTTTGACTGGGTGACCAGGGAGTTTGACCGAGGGAGAGCCCTAGATGTGGTGTATTTAGATTTCAGTAAAGCCTTTGACACTGTTCCTCACAGGCGACTTATAAACAAACTGAGCATCCTAGGGATGGACCTTAAAGTTACTGCTTGGGTTAGAAATTGGTTAGGTGGGAGGCGACAAAGAGTACAAGTAAATGGTGCTCACTCTGAGGAGAAGGATGTTACCAGTGGTGTGCCCCAGGGATCTGTCCTTGGTCCGATTCTTTTTAACATCTTTGTTAGTGATATTGCGGAAGGGCTGTCGGATAAGGTTTGCCTCTTTGCAGATGATACCAAAATCTGCAATAGAGTAGACACTCAGGAAGGTGTAGATAACATGAGGAGGGATCTAGCTAAGCTTGAAGAATGGTCTAGAATCTGGCAGCTGGGATTTAATGTTAAAAAATGTAAGGTCATGCATTTGGGCTGCAGCAATCCAAGGGAGCAATATAGTATAGGGGTGAAGTACTTTTGTCCACTAAAGAAGAGCAGGACCTAGGCGTGGTTGTGTCTGACAATCTTAAAGTAGCTAAACAGGTGGAAAAGGCGACGGCAAAAGCTAGAAGGATGCTTGGGTGCATACAGAGAGGAATGGCTAGCAGAAAAAAGGAGGTGATAATGCCTCTGTATAAGTCTTTGGTGCGACCTCATTTGGAGTATAGTGTGCATTTCTGGAGACCGCACCTTCAAAAGGATGTGAACAGGATGGAGTCGGTGCAGAGGGTGGCTACTAAAATGATTAGTGGTCTTCATTATAAAGCATATGAGAACAGACTGAAGGATCTTAATATACCTTACCTTAGAGGAAAGGCGGGATAGAGGTGATATGATTGAGATGTTTAAATACCTCCGTGGCATAAATGTTCAGGGAGAGAGCCTCTTTCAATTGAAAGCAAGTTCTGCTATGAGGGGACATGGGATGAGGGTGAAGGGAGATAGATTCAGGAGTGATGTGCGGAAATATTTCTTTATGGAAAGAGTAGTGGATCCGTGGAATAGTCTCCCAGTGGAGGTGGTAGAGATGAGGACAGTAACTGAATTCAAAAAAGCATGGGACAAACACAAAGGATCTCTAAAGGAAAAAAGGGGACTGTTGTAGTTGTTGATATGGAAGGACAGACTAGATAGGCCATGTGGTCTTTTTCTGTCATCATATTTCTATGTTTCTATATGAAGGTTAAATGTTTTGAAATGTAATGCTTTATCATAAAATTACATGAAGAGTTTCCATGAAAGCAGTTTTTGCATGCACTTGATGAACACAGTATACAGTCATTTGCATGAGACAAAACAATTTCTGAATGTTCTTTGAAAACATTGCACTTGCAGGAGGTTCAAACTATGTTGCTTTTCTTGTCTTTTTCTCTCGAACAGCAGTGACACCTTGCCCTTTTCTTTGGGATCCCGACATTGCAAATAGCATCAGTGGCTTCTTCAATGCTGGAAGAAATCTCGCTGCAATTAATCTGAAGCAGCTGCTTTCCTAATTTCAAGAGGAATAGACGACATCTGTGCTTTGACTTGGACTGCCATTCTGGCTTTAGTGACATCCAAACAATGAAGGCGTTCAAAGTACTGATGTCCAGCATGTTGTAGAAGATTGTCACTGGCCAGCGTCTTGTCATTCGTTTTGTGGTATACGTGTGCAACATTTGATCTGCCGTTTCTACTCCACTTTTACTAGAATTATAGTCCATGATCATGCATGTTTTTTTTGTCTGGACGTGTGTCATCTACTTCTTCTTGATCATGCAAACTGCTCAGAGGAACAGCCACTTTTACTTTCTTTGGGCAATAGGAAACCAGAGTAGCGTCATCACGAAAGGCAAACAGTGAAGTGAATACCTCTCGGCCCTTTGCTGTTACAAATTCTGGAGGTAATTCTTTTCTGTTCTTTCAAATTGACCCCAAAAGTGTCATTTGTTTTTCTAGAAATTTCCGTGACAGGGATAAACTGCAGAAGAAATTGTCAACAGTAACATTTCTGCCAGATCGCGTCAATCCTTCAGTGAGTTGCAGCACAACCCTTTCACCCTGATTCTGTTCCCTGTTTTGTCTGAGTTCCCTTCCTGTATATACTTGAAGACGCAGAACATTGACGTTGCACTGTCACACAACATCCATAGCTTTATGCCATATTTCCCAGGTTTGCTGGGAATATATTGTCTGAACGGGACACGGCCACAAAATGTAAACAGTTGCTCATCCACGGTAACATTTTCACCAGGAACAAAGGTGTCACTTAGAGTTGCTTCCTAGGTATCAAAAACGTTTCTGAGCTTATCAACACCTCGTTGTTCACGTCTGTTGGTTGCATCATCAAATCAGAGAGCACAAGAAATTTGCTGAAAATGGTTACAGGCCATATTTTTGCCAAAAACAGAATGACCATCTTCAAGGTTCCACAACTGAACTATGGATTCATTTCGTGACTTGTACACGCCTGAGAGGATCAGAAGTCCAAGAAAACGTTGAAGTTCTCCATCTGTCAAATCTTTCCAGGTGTCCTCATAAATGTGTCTTCCTTGTTTGCTCGTCTACATCATGATTTCATTCTATAAGTTCTTCCTCATGAACAAGTGGAATGCTGAGAGAGGGCCATCAACATTTCGTACAGCATACCTTGTAGGACCTTGTTGTACGGGCATGACATTAGCTCTGACATATCTTCCAGCAGCTTGCTTTATAGGTTTCCTGTTCCATGATGTGGCATCCTTAGATACATAGGCTTCAATGGCAACATTTGTGCTTATAGTTGATGACCTCTTAGCTCCTCTAGGACCACAACTAAGATTTCTCACAGATACTGACACTGAGGTCTCCTGCCTTCTTCCCTGTCCAGTACAGCCTCGACCTTTGCCTCGACCTGTAACTTGACTCTTTGCTGCAGGTGATGTTACCAGCTGAACAGTCTCACATTCACTTAGCGACCAACTGCTGTCGCCATCTGAATCATGACTGTCATCATCAGATTTATTGCCCAAACTTGGCTGATATGCTTCTTCGCTTGCTGAATATGCTGCATCAGACAACTCAGAGCCGTCACTGTCAGCATCTCTTTGCAATATTTCTCTTACTTGGGCAGCTGAATACTTTCATTTTGACATCATAAACAATAACCTAAAATAAATAAACAAAGACAAAGTTGAATAAAACGCAAAGCAGTTTTAATATAGGTGTACAATAATCGTGATGAACGAGCTGAAAGCCTTTAGATTTCATCGGAAATAATGAGAGAACGTATGATATCAATTACAGAAAATATGTAATTTTCATAAAATAAGAGTACAAAAAATAAATGATACATAAATTAATGATAAATACCTTTCTCAGATCAAAAAATTCACAAAACTGCAAATTGTATCATGATCCAAACCGGACGCAAGCAACTGGGGTCAAAAAAGATCCCACTGGTACTCTGTGCTGCAATTCATCACTAGCGTCACCTAGTGGATGAAAATTATTCCTCTCATGATGCAATATAAAGAGAATATTGACGTGTGAAAAGTCATGAAAAGATTGCATTCTTGAACAACTAGTTTCCAAGATACGCGTTGTGAAACTTGCAATGGGGTCACTTTTGACCCCATCAGTACTCCCAGGGTTAAGCAACTCTTTCTCCTCCTGTGGAACCAGGTAAAGATGCCCCATGGCGAGGCTACCCCTAAGGGTAGCCTCAGAAAATTCCCATTCCGACTCTATCATCTGCCTGATCACTCTGTGAACCGGGAAACAGCGCTGTTCTGTCTTGAACACTTGAAGCAAGGGATCCTCCAGCGGTTCTGACTGAGATGTAGGCCGGGCAATATTTAAGGCAGCCAAAGACTGGTTGATAAGCGCACTGAGTTCTTCCTTGCAAAAAACCTTTAAGATATTAGGGTCTTCGCCCAGCCCAATTTCTCCTTCTTCTAACTCTCCTGCCCACGGGTCTAATCTCATTTCAGACAGAATCTTTCCCTCTTCTGCTGCCTGAGGCGTAGAAGGCTGCGTCCCAAAGCTATCAAGGCCTGCTTACAGACCCCTATTGGCCTGAGAGGATCCCTCACCAGGATCCGTTACCATGACAGCTCCCTTGTGAGCACTAGGCAGACTGGGAGAACAAGGCATGCTCAGATTCTGTTCCAACTTCAAACAGTACGCCTTATGCAGTGATAAGATAAAGTCTGCAGAAAACAAACCTTGCACAACCCCCTCTGCAACCCCTGCAGCTGATCTGGTGCCTGCACATCACCCGGGGGGTGGGGGGGGTCGCTTTTGCCTTCCTTACCGTTTTACCTGAAATCGCGGGAGAAACAGCTGCCTTAGGCAAAATGGCCACTGTTCCCACCTTCTCTGCCACGCTTCCAGTTCTGTCAGCCACGCTTTCCACCGGCGATCTAGCTTCCATCGTGCCCTCCAAGATCCTCTCCAAACTGCAGCTACTCCTAACGCATGTGCGGCAGAAACCTGGCCCTGCTAACCCATGGCGACTGCCGCACTGCGCGCACACTGCTGAACCCAGCAGCGTGTGCCTAACCTCAAACAACTGCTCCGGGGGATCCCTGCCGGCCTACAACACGTGGCAATCACTGCCTGACCTACCTGAACAATGCTCCGAGAAATGCTGGATGCCTCCGAACTTCTGCTCGCGGGAGACGGCGTGTGGTCTTACAAAAAGTCAGCGGTTTGGATTCTGGGGCTGCCAGATCCTCCCCTGCCCCCCCAGGAGACAGACCAAGCTATCGAGGCAGGCTATGCCCCTACTGCTGCGAGTTTCGCAATCCAAGGCCAGGCAGTCAAAGTCTCTTTTTTTTTTCTAAGGCAAGAAAGGTACACCTGACTAACTGCCCTGCTAGGGCCAGCCAGCTCCCCTTTTTCTTTTTTTGATTGCTCTTAAACTCCTAATTCCCCTTTGTCTCTCCAGGAGCCTGTCAGCACATGTCCTGTTCAGCTGCTGAGGACTGAAAGACTGAGTCTCGGACACCAGGGGGAGTTACTTGGTCTGTCAGCAAAGACTCTGAATTCAGTCCTCAGCTGCTGAAGGGGATTGACTACCCTACGGTTCCTGAACTGGCCCAGAGAGACGAAGAGGAAGCTGGTTTTTATCTGCCATCATCTACTATATTACTACGCTGCTGCTCCCATCATTCTTCAAAAGGATGCTACCTCTTCTAGGATACAAACTGAACAAAGTCCACCACCGCTCCCACAAAGAATCATAACACCCCAGGAACAAATGGATCACAGTGGGTTCCGGAAGACTGTGACCTGTAACGCAGAGACATCCTACACATCAAGAGATATCCCTGCAAAATGCCTTCTCTGCCTTGGATAATGAGGATGCCCAATCCAAAGAAACTGAAGGGCCCTTAAATGAGTCAGACAATGCCCAATCTCCTGCTAAAGCACCAAATATGAAGAAAACCTCACCAAACAGAAAACTATTGCTACTTGGAGATTCCATCATCAGAGGCACCAACTTGGGAACACAGTTCAAAGGAGAGAAGATAGTCATTTGCCTACCAGGCTCTTCAGCCAGCAGGAATACAAACCAAGTTGTTGAAATACTTAGCACAAAAAGTGAGCACTCCAAACCTGATGTTATTATCCACTTGGGCACAAATGACCTGGCTAGAAACAGTGCCTCTACAGCCCAAAAGGACATCCAATCTCTGGGAGAGAAACTCAAGCCCATTGTTAACACTGTTGCATTCTCAGAAGTTGTACCTGTTCTTGGTAAGGGGACAAAAAGGCTGCATCACATTAACAGCTTTAATACATGGCTCCAGACCTGGTGCAAACAAGAAGGATTCAGATTTATTGGCAACTGGGGCAACAGATGGACCAACAAGAGACTATACTGTGCTGATGGACTACATCTCTCTGTTGCATGGAAAAGAAACCTAAGTGAAAAATTCAGGCAGTATGTGGATATGCATTTAAACTAGGAAAAGGGGGTGACGGATGTGGAAGGTCAACATCTGCATGCCACCCCCTGCAAAAGCAGAACAACATCAGAAACAGCCACACTCTTAAACCACACATCAAAAACAAGTGGGAAGAAGTGGGCAGAATAAAATCAATGCAAAATACACACAAGCCAGATAAATGCTGGAAAGCAATGAGCACAAATGCTCGAAGCTTAGCCAAAAAAATTCCAGACCTGGAAGCCCTAATGGTGGAAACGGATTTGGACATCGTGGCCATTACAGAAACATGGTTTAATGAATCGCATGATTGGGATATAGCCATATCTGGCTATAATCTATTCAGAAGAGACAGAGAAAATGGAAAAGGAGGAGGAGTAGCCTTGTATGTCAAAAGCAGTATTAAAGCTACTGAAATGCAGGGAACATGGGGAAAAGAAGAAGCGCTCTGGATTGCATTGGAAAGAGGAGATGGCACTGTCATCCATATTGCCGTAGTCTACAGACCTCTGACTCAAATTGAAGAGAGAGATAACAAATTGATTATAGATATTGCCAAGATAGCAACAAAGGGGGAAGCAATCATATTGGGTGACTTTAATCTACCTGATGTGGATTGGATTACTCCTTCTGCACATCTGGAAAGAAGCAAAAAAATTGTGGATGCTCTCCAAGATGCATTACTTAGACAAATGGTGATGGAACCAACTAGGGAAAGCTCAACGCTGGATGTAGTGCTCACCAACAGTAATAACGTGTCGAATGTCTGCGTGAGTGCCCCTGTGAGCAACAGCGACCATCACACGGTGTGGTTTGAGATAAAAGCCATGGTACAGGCCAATCATAGCAAGCTCAAAGTCCTAAACTTCAAAAACACTGACTTCAATAAAATGGCCGAGAACTTAAAGGAGGAGATGACGGGGTGGAAGGAGATAAGGGAAGTGGAATTGCAATGGACTAAACTAAAGGCGGCAATAAAAGGGGCAACAGATAAATATGTAAGAAAAATAAATGAAAACAAGAGGAGAAGGAAACCTATTTGGTTTTCCAAAGAGGTAGCTGCTCAAATAAAGGCAAAAAATACAGCTTTCACAAAATTCAAGAGCTTGCAAACAGAAGAACACAGAAATGAATACAGGATCAAGCTCAAAGAGTCAAAAAGAGAAATAAGGATAGCAAAATCAAAGGCAGAGGAAAAGATGGCTAAAGATGTTAAAGGTGGCGACAAAACTTTCTTCAGGTATAACTTGGACAAGTTCTCTAAATCTGAGTGTACTTTGTTTAATGTAAACCGCACTGATGTCAAATAGCGCAGTATATAAGAGCTGTTAAATAAATAAAATAAATAAATAAATTCAGGAAACGAAGAAGATCAGAGTTGGAATTGCAGGACTCAGAAGTGCTGGGAAAGGACTCGTGGAAAGTGACAGTGAAAAAGCAAAATTGCTAAACAAATACTTCTGCTCTGTTTTTACTAAAGAAGATCCTGGAGATTGACCAGCTGTGACTCCCAAATATAAAAATAGGAATGAAGTAGATACCACACCATTCACAGAAGATGAGGTGTTAGAACAACTTGCTAAACTGAAAGTGGACAAGGCCATGGGACCAGATGGGATACATCCCAGGATACTGAAAGAGCTCAGAGAGGTTCTTGCAGGACCATTAAAGGATGTCTTCAACAGATCCTTGGAAACAGGAATCGTTCCTCAGGACTGGAGAATGGCTAATGTTGTACCTCTACACAAAAGTGGTGACAGGGAAGAAGTGTCAAATTACAGGCCCGTGAGCCTTACCTCGGTGGCAGGAAAAGTAATGGAGGCGCTCCTGAAAGAGCGAATAGTGAACTTTCTCAAAACCAACAGGTTGCAAGATCCAAGGCAACATGGTTTTACTGAAGGACAGTCTTGCCAAACAAATCTGATTGAGTTCTTTGATTGGGTGACCAAGGAACTAGATCTGGGGCATGCAATGGATGTCGTCTATCTGGATTTCAGCAAAGTCTTTGATACTGTTCCTCATAGGAGGCTTGTCAATAAACTCAGTAGCTTGGGGATGGGTCCCAAGATAGTAAACTGGATTTGAAATTGGTTGACTGACAGACAACAGAAGGTGATGGTACATGGAGCTCACTCGGATGAGAGGAAGGTGATTAGCGGGGTGCCTCAGGGTTCGGTCCTGGGTCCGGCACTGTTCAATATATTTGTGAGTGATATTGCTGAAGGACTGAATGGAAAAGTCTGTCTTTTTGCAGATGACACAAACATTTGCAACAGAGTGGACTCCCCCGAGGGAGTGGTTAACATGAGGAAAGATCTACAAAGCTGGAAGACTGGTCTAATGCTTGGCAACTACGATTTAATGTAAAAAAGTGCAGTGTCATGCACATGTGTAGCAGAAATCCAAGGGAAAAGTACACGATAGGGGGTGAGAGGTTGGTATGCACAGTTCAGGAGAAAGACCTTGGTGTGATTATCTCTGATGATCTCAAGGTGGCAAAACAGTGCGACAAGGCGGTGGCAAAAGCCAGGAGGATGTTGGGCTGCATACAAAGAGGGATTACCAGCAGAAAGGAAGAAGTACTTATGCCACTGTACAAGTCACTGGTGAGGCCTCACTTGGAATACTGTGTTCAGTTTTGGAGACCATATCTTGCAAAAGATGTAAAAAGACTGGAAACTGTTCAGAGAAAGGCGACCAAAATGATTTGGAGCCTGCGTCAGAAGCCTTATGAGAAGAGACTTGGATACCTAAATATGTACACTTTGGAGGAGAGGAGGGACAGGGGAGATATGATGCAGACCTTTAAATACTTAAAGAGAAATGATGAAGAAACAAACCTCTTCCAAAGACGGGGACGCTGTAAAACTAGAGGGCATAACATGAAGCTGCAAGGTGGTAAATTGAAAGGCAATGTCAGGAAATATTTCTTCACTGAAAGGGTGGTGGATGCTTGGAATGCCCTCCCGATGGAAGTGGTGGGGGCAAACACGGTGATGGAATTCAAAACGGCATGGGACAAACACAGTGGATCCCTTTACAGCAACAAGATAAAAGCAAAATAAATGGTACCATCTAACTTCTGAATTATCTAGCATCTCAACAGATAAGGGTGTCCTACATGGAGTGGTGGGTTCACCCCTAAACAAAAACAAAAACATGGGGAGGGGTGGCCTGCACAGAGCGACAGGTGCACCTACTCTTGCCATCTTGCTGGGCAGACTAGATGGACCATGCTGGTCTTTATCTGCCGTCACTTACTATGTTACTATGTTACTATGTTCACTGGGTATGCTGCCTAGAACTGAAGCTTCAATGCATTGTCTGCCAGAAGGCACAGTACCTTCGTCCAGAACTGAGACCTCCTTTGCTGCAGTAGTGAAAGGAACATTATGGACTGCTCAGGGTGCGAGTTGTAGGAGAAATGCTGGCAATACAGATTCGGGGTGACAGAGGGAAGGACAGGGAGGGGGAGGGAGTGCTGGCATTTCAAAATGGAGAAATGTAGCTCAATTGCAGTGGATGGGGGGAGGGCTCTCCCTGTCATATATGCTTTTGAAATTAGTGCTGCAATTGGGCTATCTCCAGGAAGATCTCTTTGCTGGTAAACACCCCAGTGCTTTTGTGGAGTATGATGTGAATTTTCTCACCAGGAGAGGCTTGGCGATTTCGGAGAAATACCAACACTGTAAAGGGTAGGGACAATGGGCTAGATTTTTGGCTATTCTTTTGTTAAGCCCAATATTGTTCCAATTACTATATTTCTTCAGAACTGAATCTGTCATGGACCTGACATGTTGGCTTTTACATTGGCACTAGAGTATGGGCAGTGGGGTGGAGAGCATGTCAGGCTGTGCATGCTGGGAACATTGTATGCCACATTCCTTCCGCTGCTTACATAGGCAGTGCCTCATACAGTGCTTCTGTCTTGGCCAATATATTTTCACTCAACGCGTAATCAAACTCTGGAATTCATTACTAGAGGATGTAGTAAAAGCTGTTAGTGTAGCTGGGTTTAAACACATTTTGACAAGTTCCTAGAGGAAAGGTCCATAAACCATTATTAAAGAGGACCCGGGAAAACCACTGCTTGCCCCAATACAAGCATTGTGGAACCTGTGTGTCTTTTTGGGAATCTACTTAAAACCTGGATTGGCCACTGTTGGAAATAGGACCCTGGGCTTGATGGACCTTGGTCTGACCCGTTATGGCATATCTTATTTTCTTATGTTCTTAAACAATGCCTCTGATGTGGCTTGTTCAGATATTTCAGTATGCACTGAAAAGAAATGTACAGACTGTGGGAAAACCAATCATAATACTGGTTAGTGCAAAGATATTAGATGCATTCTATATGGCCTTCAGGGACACAATCAGCATTCCATAATATATCCTCCGCTACCCTTTCTCCCTCCAGTTATAACCCCTCCTCCCTTCACTGCAGCCACTCCTTCAGCACCTCCTTCTAGAGCTATGGATTCAGATTCCACCCCTCTTCCACTCCATCATTGCAGAAACCTGATTTTTAGCAGATAATGGAGGAACCCATTGTAGCTACTGTAGTGCACATGGACACACCTATGGTTTATCAAGAAGCCAGGTGCCCAGCACCCCCTCCCCCATGGGAACTGGTAAAATGACAATGATCCAAGAAGGGAAAGAAACAGCCTCATATTCCTGCAGTTTCAATGCAGGATGTTCCTTTAGTGCAGAACGGGCCTCAGATTTTAGGGGAGGAAGATGATGGGGGAACTTTGGGAAAGGGTGTTCTCTCTTCCACATTTAATAAGTAGCAAGAGGATGCTCCCTAAAGAAGAAAAGTAAAACTAAGCATAATGTTACACCTGATCGCAGTTTATTGAGTAGTAGGATTATTGTATAGCTTAAGCATCTATCAGATCATGAGGTGGGTTCTGCTGTTCTCCCTCCCTCTTCTTTATCTGACCCACTTGCTTCCAACTCTCCTTCCATTATGCTGGCATTGGAGGTGATTCAGGCATCTTCCTTGGGCAGATCCTTCCTTTTGGCAGATCCTTCCTTCCCACAAAATTTGGCAATTGAAAGGTATAATGGAGGAAGACACTGGATAGAGGATTTCATAGTCCTGGAGTGATCAGGTAGAAGATAAAATTGTTTTGGTTAGTCCAAATGGCACCGTCCCTGCAGGAGTATGAGCTAAGTGGGAGGGTAGAGACAGGACTTTTGTCTGAAGAAGAGTCAAACCTCGTAATCCATTTAACTATGGCTTGACCTTCTTCCTTTTCCTTTGTTATGGTACTGGAAGAGATCAAACTGAATCTTTCCTTGGAGGCTCAAATGACAAGACTTTGACTTTCATAATTGAAAGTGAAAAGAAAGATTATTAGATAAAGAAATTGGCCCCAATATTGATTTGGGCAGGCTATGCACATAGCTTTGTCCTCTGTCTCTTAACCCCAGATATTCAATGCCGGGGTTTTCCTCACCTATCTTTAAGGTGCAGATCGCTAACTGGGCAGCAGGCAATATTGCACCCCGGAACACACCAGACATGCCCCAGATGCTAACCGGATAGCACTGGGACATGTAGGGGAGTTAAGAGGGGATATTCAATGGCACTAACCATGTAAGTGCTGTTGAATATCCCCATTTAAGGCATTTACACAAGTTTACTGGGCTGTAAACCATGTAAATGCCTTTCAAATATTTGGCCCATCATGCTTAGCAAGGTTGAAGTTTGATGCAAAAGAGAAAGACTGTCAGAATGATGTATTGATACAACAGCAGCAATGGATGCTGCTCTATCTACAATTAGCCTTTCATCTGAAGATCAAAGAGTTTAGGATAATTATCCTATATGGTGGCCATGAGTCGACTGACTTGATGGCACTTAACTACAACATATATGCCTGCTGTCAAGCTAGCATAATGTTCATCCTTCAATCTAGGCATGATTTCTGCAGGGTTTGTGCTTGTGTTTTATAGACAGAGGTCCTACGTTCCTTTATCAAATAGCCAAAAAATAGGTGTAACCTAATAGCTAGAGCAGTGGGCTAAGAGGAAAGCCCGATTCAAATCTCATTACTGTTTCCTGTGGTCTTTGGCAAGTCACGTAACCTCTATTGCCTCAGGTATAAACTTAAACATTATGCCCTCCAAGGATAAGAAAATACTATACCTACGTGTAACTTGTCTTCAGATACTTCTGAAAAGACATGAGCTAAATCCAAAATCCCTTATCTTCCTTATTAACCTAGGTGCCTCCCTAAATGATAGCCCCCTATATTAAAGTCTTTTTTAGTGACTCGTTCACAAAGGACATCAAATGTTGTAACGATTCAATTTTTCTATCCATCTGTACATCTATCAATCAAGAAGCATTATTTCTGCAAAACTGCAATTTACTTGAAAGGTGGGATAGTCCATCACTGACTTGTTTTTAATGATACTGTAAACCATTCTGAATGAATAATCAAGACGCTTATATATACAAATAGCATAATTAAATAAATCATGGTCCCTCCAGTTATGCTATTAAAAGTGAGCTGAACATGATCACCTTTAGGTTATTTTCAATAAGGTGACCTTGAAAAGCTCTGGAAAATCATTACATTTGTATTGTTTTCATGTCCATCCTTTTAAGTACCAAAAAGCACTAGTGGCAGTTAGGTCAATTATCTGTTGAGCGATATGATAACTTACTTGCCAATGGACTTATCCAGACCTGTATTTAGGCATAAGTAACATTAGTAACACCAAATAGCCACAACGAAGAACCTGTTCTCACTTACCAATGGACTATATGCATGTGTTGCTTCAAAGGAGCACCACTGTTGCACTACAGCCTCTTTGTTCTGGCTTTTCAGTCTTTTTTGGGATCTCTGACAGCCCCCTCCCCACTCTTTGGGATTTGTTGTCTGATCTTACATATAGGCACCAAAATCTTAAATCTGGTCCAGGACCCTCAAGATAAATTTTGAGGGGGTAAAGGTCAGTTGGGGGACAGGTATATTATCCTACTGAAAAAAGATTTCATCTGGATATGTACGAGGTTATGCACAATAAGTCAAAATGTGAAAAGTGTTCCAAATCTATACATATTCATGGCTTGCTCACCTTGTTGATATAAGCTACAATGGGCTGTGAGAGTGGGAAAAAAAACCCAAAATGATGAATTGTGCCTTCAATCTTTTCTTGTTTTCCTTGGTAATAGAGTCTGTTTCTAAGTGCAGTACCATCTGGTAGCCCTTCTTCCTAAAGATACCACTATTACCATGTAGCTTTAGATATTTAATACAGAAGTTTAATTATAAATACAATAGCTGTATCAAATGAGGCAGAAATTTCATTAAACACTATTTACTATGTAGAAATCAATGTGTTTGGGTCTTTTTGTTACAAGAAAGAGTAAAAGAAATGTTATTAGGAGCAGTATATGCATTGTCCACCCCAGGTGGGCAGTTAATGATGCATGCAGGAAGCTAGCACTTCCATTTGTTACCTTAATGCACCTACAATGTTCATGTTTCTTCACATTCTTTTTTGTCAGAGTAATAAAACATTTAACTATGGGTCAAATTAGAAGCATTTTTTATACATGTCACTTTCAACTTTTATCTCTTTTCTGTTTTTATATTCATTCCTTATAGCCCCACATTTCATGAATAAATTAGGTGTTCCCCTGCCGTTCTGGTTGACATTATAGAAATGTGAACTATTTGAGAACTGCTTGATCAGAAAGTAGATCGCACGTGGAAAGGTCAATATCACATTGTGAGAAAAACTAGTGGCTACATTCTTTATTATTCACTGATCGCAAGAATATTGTGCTTAAAGCACTATCCATAGAAATATAGAAAAGGTTTATGTTTATGTTTATTAAATTTGATAAAACCGCCTTTCTATTGGAATCAAGGCGGTGTACAATTTTCAAAAAACAAAGGAAAATCAAGGCCAAGGCCAAGAGAAATCGGAAAAGAAATTACAGCTCTTCAACAGGAGAGAAAGGAGAAAAGGAAAGATAAGACGAGACAGTAGAGCATGCAATCCGGGGTAGAGACAATAGGAAGAGCGAGAGAGGTCAAACGAAAGGGGAGGGAAGGTCAAACGCCAGGGAAAACAGGTGGGTCTTCAGGTTTTGCTTGAAAGTGGTGTGGTTGGTTTCTAAATGCAGGGAGGAGGGGAGAGCATTCCAAAAAGCAGGGCCAGCGAAGAAAAAGGCAGAGGAGCGAGTGGATTGTAAGTGGGCAGATGAAGGGGAAGGAAGGGTGAGGTGGTTGAGGTGGAAGGAACGTGGGGTGCACCTGGGAGAGTGCAAGTGGATGAGGTCTGCTAAATACTGAGGGGTGCTGGTGTAGAGAACTTTGTGGTCCAGGATAAGTAGTTTGTATTGGGAGCGGACGGAGATAGGTAACCAGTGGAGACGGAAAAGTAGTGGAGTTACATGGTCGCGGAGGGTGGCGTGTGTGATGAGACGGGCTGCAGTGTTTTGGATTCTTTGAAGTCGAGATGATTGAGTTTTAGGGAGACCGAGAAGGACAGAGTTTGAGAAATTGACGCGTGACATGACTAGGGACAGAGATAGGGTAGTGAGAGCTGCAGAGGAGAGGAAAGGACGGATGGCCCGGATGTGCCGAAGAAAAAAAAAGGATGTTTTGGAAATGTGTGAGATGTGATCCTGAAACGAGAGTTCAGGATTGAAATGAACCCCAAGATAACGGAAAGAGGTGACTAAGGGAACGGAGGTACCAGAGAAGGAAGGGGCGAGTGAGGGAGGGGGAGCACCATGAGAAAACCAGATTGCAACAGTCTTAGTGAGGTTGAGGTGGAGGCAGTTTTGGGTTAGCCAGTTGGCCACGGAAGATAGACAAGAATTTAGTACGGAAAGGTCAGGACAGGAAGATGAAGTATGGTGCAGTAGGACAATATCGTCTGCATAGTTGAATGCAGAGATGCCAGATTGCTGGATTAAGAGGGCAAGGGGGGCCAGGAAGAGATTAAAGAGGAGAGGGGCCAGCACCGAACCCTGAGGGACCCCACAAGGAAGAGGAAATGGGTCTGAAGGAGGGACAGCTGGAGAGGAGGAGAGAACTGCACAGGAGCGGGAAGAGAGAAAGGAATGGAACCAGCGGTGGACAACTCTACAGAGCCCTGCATCCCATAGACGGTGGAGAAGAAGAGAGTGGTCTACCAAGTCAAATGCTGCCGAGAGGTCGAGTGCAACCGCCACCGAGATGTCACCACAATCACGTGCAACGTGCAGTGCATTAGTGAAAGCAAGTAGTACTGTCTCCACACTATGGCCCTGGCAAAATCCGGACTGACGAGGGTGAAGGTAGTTAGTGGAGTCGAGGTGGTGTGAGAGCTGAGCAAAGACTATTTTTTCTAGAAGTTTGGAGAGAAAGGTGAGATTAGAAACAGAGCGATAGTGAGCGGGAGACAGAGAATCAAGCGTGGGGTTTTTAAGGATAGGGCGAATCAGTGCGTGTTTCCAGGGGCGGGGAAAGGTACCGGAGGAGAGGCTTGAGTTAAACATAGAGAGGATTGGGGGTAGGAGTACCAGATGAGGGGTAAGTAACCAAGAGGAAGGAATGGGATCCAAGGCGCAAGAGGTTTTCTTGGAAGAAGAAATGAGCTGAAGAAGCTCAGGGGCGGTGATTAGGGAAAAAGAAGCCCAAGTATGGGAGTGTTGAGAGACCAGGGGAGGGGACGCAAAGGGGGGAGGGGAGTGAATGGGTGCAGGACAGGAGGGTAAGGATGCTCGTAGGGAGGCAACCTTATTGCTGAAGAAAGATGCAAGCAGAGGAGGAGCAGGGGAGGGAAGGTCCGGAGGAGCAGAGGGAGAAGAATGAAGAGAGGTAAGAGTCTGAAGAGTAGAGTAAAGATGTCGGGTTTGGTTAGGTGCATTAGAAATGGCATTGGAGAAATAGGAACATTTGGCTAAGTGAACTTGAGCACAGTAGTGAGAGTGAGTCGATTTGAAAAGAGCGAGTTTCGTAGGAGAGGGGTCCTTTCGCCATAGCCTCTCAGCCCTGCGGAGGTGAGAGCGCAATAGCTGAAGGCCCTTGTGATACCATGGATGGGTAGGTTTACGTGGTGGGGGCCGGGGAAGAAGAGGGGCAACTTGATCGAGAGCGGTGGAGAGGGAGGATGACCACAGAGTGGCCTGGGAAGTTGGTGAAAGAGAGGAGAAATCGGGGGGGGGGGGGGAGGACCTCAGATGCTGGGGGGAAGCACTGAAGTGTAAGGGGAGTTATAGAGCGGGAAAGTCGTAGAGGAGGGGGTGAGGAGGGGGAGGGGAGAGAAGAGTGAGGAGGTCCGGAGTGTGAACACAAGATAGAGATGCAGGCAGTGGCGTAGCGTGAGTTGTCAGCACCCGGGGCAAGGCAAGTAATTTGCGCACCCTAACCCGTGGATTTTAGCCGCTGGGGAGCTTCTTTGCGTGGGGGAGCCGACCGTGATCCTACCCCGGGAGGGAGCGATCGTCAGCACTGACCTCGCTGAGCCGGAGTCCAGGGAAACGAACAGCACAGCAGCAAGAGCCCGACAAGCATGGTTAAACGCCCAACAGCAGGGAAGAGGAGGAGATCCGGAACCAGAAACTCGCGATGCCGCCCTGCAGCTCCGCCTTCTCGAGTGCACAGGGCGATCCGACCCCAACCCCAGCTTTACATTGAGATCGAGGGGCGACGACGCGATAAACGGTCCCCCTCCCACCCCGCCCCGGCAGCTTGTGTGAAATAGCTACCTAGAGGGGGTCAATCGCATCGCCTGCGCTTTGTTGCCGAGGGTTTGCCAAGAACAATGCGACTCCCAGGACTGCGGGCTCGAGGGCTATAGCGCAAACCTCTTTGCAGTGCCACCACCAGATGGCGTACGCGCCAACATGTATCATAGGGACCTGCCTTTCCCCCTCATCGGCAACAGAGAGCTGCGAGTGCGAGCGCCCCCCCCCCATGTTGCGCCCGGTGCGGCCGGCCCCCCCCTGCACCCCCCACGCTACGCCTCTGGATGCAGGCATGGTCAGTCCATGGTAAGTATGTGGCACGAAGATCTTGGAGTGAAAGTGAGGAAGAGGAGGGAGTCAGGAGGAGATCAAGAGTATGGCCAGCCTGATGGGTGGGAAAGGTAACGTGTTGTAACAAGGAGAGATCATGAAGGAGGGAAGTAAAAGACAATTCTCTAGGGGAAACAGGAAGGTCCATGTGGAGGTTAAAGTCACCTGCAATAAGGAGATGGGGGAAAGCTAGAGAAAGATCGGTGATAGTCTGAAGAAGCGCATCCCAGAGATCAGAGCGGAGAGCAGGTGGTGAGTAAATAAGAAGGATATGTGTAGGAGGAGAAGTGTGGAGGAGGAGCAGTAAGGATTCAGGATAGTGCAGAGAGGGAGAAAAAAGCTGGGTAAACGTGAGGGAAGGAGAGATTATAGCAGCCACACCGCCACCTGAGCGGCCTAGGCGGGGAACAGAGATGGCGGAGAAACCGGGAGGGAGACAGCGTGCTAGTAGAGCCTCCTCCCCCTCTCTGAGCCATGTTTCAGTGAGGAGGGTGAGACTGAAAGAGGACTGGAGGATAAGATCCTGAATAAGCAGGGTTTTGTTTCGCAGGGACCGACAGTTAACAAGGCCAAGGTGGAAAGGGCGAAAAGCAGAAGAGGAGGTTTCGGAAGGCAAGGGAAGAGTAGGGGGGGAGGACGAGCAAGGTTGCAGATTGGAAGGACAGCGAGGACGAACGCAGAGTGGTCTGGGCGGGCGTCTACCCCATACCACTGGGATAGTGGCCATATTAAATGGCTGGGGAGGAAGGAACAGAGAGACGGTACAACTACAGGTGCTTACCTGAGGATGGAAGGACGTGTCCGCCGGGGAGAACCAAAGAGATCGAGAGGAGCTGGCCGGGCTGGAAAGCGTGAGGGGGCAAAGAAGTAAAACAAACAGTGCCTGCATCAAGGTTACAGCGGGACAGCCTCCGCAGCCGGAGCGGCCCCAAGGAGCGCACCTAAAGAGCACGTGCTCCTTAGGTGCGCTCATTCGGTGCGCGCCCACGTCGCGCGCTGCGGCAACAAGCGCTGCAGGCGCTGTGCTTTTTTGGGTGCAGGACAGTGTACCTGGGAGCACGCGGCCGCGTTCACGCGGCTGCGGGAGATCCGGAAGGGGAGGACCCAAGCAGTAAGCAGGAGGTGGTTTCTGGCCCGGTTGGGATGGGCGCACTCTGGGAAGACAGGACACACAAATAAAACAAGTAAGCAGCAGGCAAAGCATACAGGACAGTATACGGAGCAGGACTTTCTTCTTGCAGGCGCTGTGCTTTTATGGGTGCAGGACAGTGTACCTGGGAGCATGCGGCTGCGTTGACGCGGCCGCGGGAGATCCGGAAGGGGAGGACCCAAGCAGTAAGCAGGAGGTGGTTTCTGGCCCGGTTGGGATGGGCGCACTCTGGGAGCACGCGGCCGTGGGAGATCCGGAAGGGGAGGACCCAAGCAGTAAGTAGGAGGTGGTTTCTGGCCCGGTTGGGATAGGCGCACTCTGGTAGAATTTAGACTATATGACCAAGTCTAGTCTGCCCAAATTATGCCCTCTTGTATGTCCTAGACCAAAAGACTTTCCTTCGTTCTGTTGGGAATATGGACTTCTGTGATCATCCCATCCTTTCTTAAACTGTGCTACTTTTTCCACCACCTTTTCCTTCAGAAGGCTCTTCCAGGCATCCACCATTCTCTCCATTTCTCAAATGTTCAGCTTTTACTTGTGACCCTATTTCTTTGAAATCTTATATTATGACCTTTTGTTCTAAACATCCCTCTTTTTGCTTATTTATTGTTTTGAGGTATTTCAATTTCAATATCATAACTGAATTTTTTACTTTTCATTTGGCAGTAGCAGCATGTGAAACACAACATGACAACTAAGGGATCAGTTTCAATAAGTGCAATGCATGTTCATATTTTTCTGTCCTCTTAAACCAACTTGATTTTCAGACACACAATATCTGAATATTTGCATAGTTTGTCATCAGAGAGAGAATTGACTGACCAAAACATGAAAGGGGTCATTACAAGCCGTGTTTAGTGGGGATGGACATCCAGGTCAGATATCCATCCTCACTAAATGCCGGACAGTATCCCCTGCCCAAAGCTCCCCACATGTACATAGGAGATGTACGGGGAGCTCTGGATGAGAGGATTGAGGGCACACAGTGAACAGGGATGTGACCCTGGACATACAGGGCTGATCTTGAGGTTGGCCCTGTTCATCCGGGGTTGCCAATATGGATGGGGGACTTATTCCACCTCGGAGATAGAATAAGACCCCCTGGGCATTGGGGGATGGTGGCATATGGTCAGGTCAGTGGAGTGAGGGGTGCAGGAGCTTCCCCGCAGCCCGATCCTGCCTTTGGAAGGCCGCATCAGGGGTCTGGTTGTGGGGAATGAACTTTGTGGAGGCAGCTGTGGGGAATGAACTTTGTGGAGGTAGCTGGGGATCATGGCTCCTTAATGGAGCTGTGGTGCCATGGCAACAGGATGCCATGGCACCACAGCTCCATGCAGGAGCCAGGGCTGGCCTGTGAGTGAAACAATGGAACATCCGGCGGCACAGAATCAGGGGATGGTCTGCCCATCCAGGCATGGGCTGGCCATCTAGACCCCATTCTGATCCCGCAGGAACATCTAGTTTCCGCAGGCTCAGAATCGGGGACTAGACCGGCCCGTCCAGATCCTGGACATCTGGGCGGGCAAGATGTTCCCCCTTCAGAATCAGGCCCTAAGTTTGCTACTATGGAAAGGAAAGTGTTCTATTACATTTATATACCACCTTCTGTAGACACAGTCCATCCCAAAGACATTACAAAAACATAACAGCAATTTATCATAAAAAGAATACATCGGAAATGAAAATACATTCGAAATATGATACAATATATTCTATTTGAAAATAAGGTAGTTGTGCAGACAAAAAGTGCTCATATACTTTAGTCATGTCAAATAAAGGCCTCAGGTATGCTTGTTACCTGTGCACATACATTTATTAAACGGAAACCACACCTCTAAGAACATAAGAACATAAGACATGCCATAATGGGTCAGACCGAGGTCCATCAAGCCCAGTATCCTGTTTCCAACAGTGGCCAATCTAGGTCATACGTACCTAGCAGTTTCCCCAAAAGACACAAGTTCCACAATGCTTGTACTGGGTCAAGCATTGATATCCTGGGTCCCTTTTTAATAGTGGTTTATGGACCTTTCCTCCAGGAACTTGTCCAAACCTTTTTTAAACCCAGCTATACTATCAGCCCTTACCACATCCTCCGGTAACAGATTCCAGAGTTTGATTACACGTTGAGTGAAAAAATATTTTCTCTTATTTGTCTTAAATAGTTTACCCTGTAGCTTCATTACATGTCCCCTAGTCTTTCTATATTCTGATAGCGTAAACAATTGATCCACGTTTATCTGTTCCACTCCATTCATTAATTTATAGACCTCTATCATATCTCCCCTCAGCCGTCTCTTTTCCAGGCTAAAGAGCCCTAACCTTTTTAGCCTCTCTTCATAGGAGTAGCCTTCCATCCCCTTCACCAATTTGGTGGCTCTTCTCTGTACTTTTTCTAATAACGCTATGTCCTTTTTAAGATACGGTGACCAGAATTGCACACAATATTCAAGGTGCGGTCGTACCATGGAGCGATACAGAGGCATTATAATATCCTTTGTTTTATTCTCCATCCCTTTCCTTATGATACCTAGCATTCTGTTTGCTTTCTTGGCCGCCGCTGCACACTGGGTGGAGGGTTTTAACATGTTATCCACGATGACTCCTAAATCTTTTTCCTGGGTGGTGGCTTCTAATGTGGAGCCTTGCATCGAGTAACTATAGTGTGGGTTGTTCTTTCCTAGGTGCATGACTTTGCACTTGTCCACATTAAATTTCATTTGCCATTTGGATGCCCAGTCTTCCAATTTATCCAGGTCCTCCTGCAGTTTTCCACTTTCCTCTTGGGTTTTAACAGCTTTAAACAGTTTTGTGTCATCTGCAAATTTGATAACCTCACTCGTTATTCCCTTTTCCAGGTCATTTATGAATATGTCAAAAAGCAGCGGACCCAGTACAGATCCCTGGGGTACTCCACTATTCACCTTTTTCCATTGGGAATATTGGCCATTTAGCCCTACTCTCTGCTTTCTATCTTTTAACCAGTTCCCGATCCACAATAGTACACTGCCTCCTATCCCATGACTTTTTAGCTTTGCCAAAAGTCTCTGATGGGGGACCTTGTCAAAAGCTTTCTGAAAATCCAGATACACTATATCAACCGACTCACCTTTGTCTACCTGTTTATGCACACCTTCAAAAAAACATATCAGATTAGTAAGACAAGATCTTCCTTGTCTAAAGCCATGTTGGCTGTCTCCCATTAGGCCATGACTATCTACAAGCTGCGTAATTTTGTTCTTTATGATGGTTTCTACCATTTTCCCTGGTACTGACGTCAGGCTCACCGGTCTGTAATTTCCCGGGTCACCCCTGGAACCCTTTTTAAAAATTGGTGTTACGTTGGCGACCCTCCAATCTTCAGGTATTACAGATGATTTTAATGAAAGTTCACAGATTACCAATAGCAGGTCTGCAATCTCATATTTCAGTTCTTTCAACACTCTGGGATGTATACCATCCGGTCCAGGTGATTTGCTACTATTCAGTTTATCAAATAGTTGTAATATATCTTCCCGGTGTAGCGATATTTCTCTCAATTCCTCTGCAGTATCACCTTTAAATACCACTTCAGTCTTGGGTAACATCCCTACATCTTCCTCAGTAAAGACCGAAGCAAAGAATTCATTCAGTCTCTCTCCGCTATAGCCTTGTCTCCTCTTACTGCCCCTTTTACCCCTCTATCATCTAACGGTCCAATTGACTCTCTCACAGGCCTTTTGCTACGAATGTACTTGAAAAAGTCTTTATTTCGTGTTTTTGCTTCCGCAGCAAGTTTCTTTTCAAATTCCCGCTTTGCCTGCCTTATCAATGCTTTGCATTTAACTTGCCAGTGCTTGTGCTGTTTCCAGTTTTCATCATTTGGCTCTTTTTTCCATTTCCTGAAGGTTGCTTTTTTGGCAGCAACAGCCTCTCTGACCTCACCTTTAAACCATGCTGGCAGTTTTTTGGACTTTCTCCCACTCTTAATGCGTGGAATACAGCTGGTCTGGGCTTCGAGGATAGTAGTTTTAAATAACGCCCAAGCTTGCTGTAAGTCTTTAACCTTTGGAACCGCTCCTTTTAGTTTTTTCCTAACTATATTCCTCATTCTATCATAGTCTCCTCCCTTTTGAAAGTTAAAAGGTAGTACTGTGGATTTCTTTACTATTTGTTCTCCAATAATTAAATCAAACATGATCATATTATGGTCACTATTGCCAAGTGGTCCCAACACCCTTATTTCTTGCACCAGATCTGGCGTTCCACTAAGGACTAGGTCCAGTATGGCTTCCTTCCCCCTCTGGTCGGTTCATGAACCAGCTGCTCCAAGAAGCAGTCATTTATTCCATCTAGAAACTTTATCTCTTTAGTTTGTCCTGCCGTGACACTGACCCAGTCGATACCGGGGTAATTGAAATCACCCATTATTACTACTCTGTTGTGACTTTTTGTTAGCTTCTGTGATTTCTTTGAGCATTTCATCATCCATTTGTTCATTCTGGCCAGGCGGTCGATAGTACACCCCCACTGCCATCACCTTCCCCTTCATAAGTGGAATTTCAATCCATAGAGATTCTACAGCAAATTTTGTTCCCTGCAAAACTTTAATCCTTTCTGACTCAATGCCCTCTCTAACATAGAGCGCAACCCCTCCACCAATTTGATCAGCTCTATCATTACGATATAGTTTGTATCCAGGTATCACAGTGTCCCACTGGTTATCCTCCTTCCACCATGTCTCTGAGAGTGCAATCATATCTAACCTCTCATTTAGTGCCATATATTCTAACTCTCCCATCTTATTGTTTAGACTTCTAGCATTGGCATACAAGCATTTTAGAGACTGTATTTTATTCATATTAATCTGGCTATTGGTAGGCATGGGTAATTTGGAATCTTTATTCTCTGTCTGCTCCTTACTCAAGGGCATTTCGGCTACTATACTCCCTTTTGGAACCTCATTGCTTTTGGTAGTATCCTTCAAGGATACCTTCGTCCGAACCATGCGCTCCTGGGTGACTGTCGGCTTTCCCCTAATTTCTAGTTTAAAAGCTTCTCTATCTCCTTTTTAAAGGTTAATGCCAGCAGTCTGGTCCCATCCTGATTAAGGTGAAGCCCATCCCTTCGGAAGAGCCCCCCCTTTCCCCAGAATGTTCCCCAGTTCCTAACAAATCCAAAACCCTCATCCTTGCACCATTGTCTCATCCACGCATTGAGACTCCGGAGCTCTGCCTGTCTTTTGGGTCCTGCACGTGGAACAGGAAGCATTTCGGAGAATGCTATCCTGGAAGTTCTGGATTTCAACTTCCTACCTAAAAGCTTAAATTTAGCCTCCAGCCAGAACTTCCCTACCACATTTTCCTATGTCATTGGTACCAACATGTACCAAGACAGCAGACTCCTCCCCAGCACTATCTACGATCCTATCTAGGCGGTGCGTGAGGTCCGCTACCTTCGCACCAGGCAGGCATGTTACCAGGCGATCCTCACGTCCACCAGCCACCCAGCTATCTACATTCCTAATGATTGAATCACCAACTATAACAGCTGTCCTGACCCTCCCCTCATGGGCACGTGGCCCTGGAGAAACGTCCTCGGTGCAAGAGGGTTTTACATCACCTGGAGGACAGGTCCTAGTTACAGGATCACTTCCTGCCACACCAGGGTGATGCTCTCCTGTCATGTGACCTCTCTCCTCCATGGCAGCAGGGATGCTGCCAGACTGGAGGTGGGACTTCAGGACTATATCCCTGTAGGTCACGTCCATGTACATCTCTGTCTTTCTTATGTCTTCCAGGTCTGCTACTCTAGCTTCTAGAGAACGGACTCGCTCCCTGAGAGCAAAGAGTTCTTTGCACTTAGTGCATACGTAAGACCTCTCACCAACTGGGAGAAAATCATACATGCGACACTCAATGCAAAAGACTGGAGAACCCCCATCTCGTTGCTGGACTTCTGTCTGCATCTTAGTTTAAAGCTTGTGTTTAGGTCTTTTAAATTCTGTATATACTAAGGATTGGTGTAGATGCTTATACCAATAAAAGTGTATCTAATACCCCTAATACACCTTGTATACCTGAAGCTTAATTAATTAAGCTCAGATCCTCCGTGTATGACTGATTTGGATAACGAGCTGCACCTGAGAGCAGCCCCTTTCTTCTAAGATGTGCAAGTACCTATAAAGGTACAATTAGCCAAGGGGTGGGTGGGTGCTGGGGAGGGAGGGAGGGAGAAAAGTCCTACTAAAGAGGGCAGTTACAAGGTACCCTGTCCTGAACCCTCAGCAGGAAGGAGGGGGGTACCACATAAAGCCCAGTTAGTTGAGAGAGGCAAGGTAAGTTACAGCTGAGAAGGGTAAGAGAAAGTTTAAAAGGTAAACCTCTACAGCAATGGAGTGGGTAAGGAACCCAAACTATGGACAGATAGAGAGCTATGTGGAGACAAACAGATGCACAGTTATTTGGAAACAAGACTCACAGTTATGCAGCAACTCAGTAAAAAATCACCTTTGGGAGAGCACTGGAAGCACCCCTCTTCTTAGAGAGCACCAAGGCAATCTGAACTAAACCCACGTGTGCAGCACAGAAAATGGAAGACCACAACACTAATTCAGCAGGAGGGGGAGGGGAGGAGTCCTTCAGGGAAGGGTAAGAGAAAGTTTAAAAGGTAAACCTCTACAGCAATGGAGTGGGTAAGGAACCCAACTATGGACAGATAGAGAGCTATGTGGAGACAAACAGATGCACAGTTATTTGGAAACAAGACTCACAGTTATGCAGCAACTCAGTAAAAAATCACCTTTGGGAGAGCACTGGAAGCACCCCTCTTCTTAGAGAGCACCAAGGCAATCTGAACTAAACCCACGTGTGCAGCACAGAAAATGGAAGACCACAACACTAATTCAGCAGGAGGGGGAGGGGAGGAGTCCTTCAGGGAAGGGTAAGAGAAAGTTTAAAAGGTAAAGTTTAAAAGGTAAAACACCATAATGTCTCTTTAATGCAGCTAAAAGGTATGGGGGTTATTGTAGAAGCCCAAGTCATTCTTTGGATGTTTGAAAATGGGCATAGAGCCATCTAGAGCATGGAGACATCTCCAGAGGCATTTTAAAAGCCAAGTCTGTGGCTGCCCCCAGTGTGAGAAAGCCCCATACTGAACAAAGGGTGTGGAAAAGGCATGGCTAGAGCGTTCCCAAGAACCTGGATATCACGGCCTGATGTGAAAAACATTCTGGATGTCTGGAGTCATGCCTAAGGTTATAACTGCTCCAGGCAGAAATAGGCATCAAAAAAGTGCTTGCTTGTTTTGACCATACAATATCCAGAGGGTATAGAGAAGATGGCACACCATCATCCCCAGTACTCTGCATAATCACAATAATAATAGAAGTGGGATTTGAACCATGACCCTAAGCCACTACTCTAGCCATTAGACTATTCCTAGATATTCAGGTTCTGGAATACAGTTCTGGGGACATCTTTGTAGATACCAGAGACATCTACATTGGGAATGTCCACATTTGTGAAATCATGCCTGAGCTTGGTATGCCTGCTTATGTTTCAGACATTCTGGCTTGGATGTCCCAGACTGCACTTGGACACCATCTGTAAAATGCAACTTTGTCTCTTGACAAGGATATATTTACTTTCGGGCATCTCAAATTGCACTTACAGTATACAGATTTAAATACTCCCTTTTTGCTAAGTATATCCCAAATAATCTTTTGAAAATTTACCCATATATTGTTGTTAAGTGATACAAGGGTGATAGACTAGAGGTACTACATCAGAGGTGTCAGGATGCCCATAAGAAATATTCATAAGCTATAGAAATATAGAAACATGGAAACATGACAGAAGAAAAATACCATATGACCTATCCAGTCTGTCCTTCCATATCACCTACAATAGTCCCTTTTATTCCTTTACAGATGTTCTGTGTTTGTCCCATGCTTTCTTGAATTCAGATACTCTCCTGGTCTCTAATACCTCCATTGGGAAAATGCTCCATGCATCTACCACTCTTACCGTAAAAAGTTAAATGGAGGGGGAAGGGGGTGTAGAGAGATGATGCAAAACACAGCGAGGAGGGGCTTACCTTCCCACTGCTTTCTGCTGTCCTCCTCTCCCTTTGTTAGGAGCCATGGCACCAGGGCTTCAGCAGAAGAATAGGGAGGGCTAGCCAGGGAAATGATTATATGTCCCTTGCTGCGGAATCGGGGCACATCCGGCCCGTCTATATGCCCGATTCTGCACCCTTGGGAATGTCTAGCTCCTGTGGGTGAAGAATCGGATACACATTGAGACTGTCCATAATTTGGACGTCTGTATGGCCCAGATGTGATTCAATTGGAATTGGCTTCATTATTATGAAGTCCATTGATCACCCTCTGCACCGACTCCATCCTCTTTATTGAATTGCATGCAATACTCCGAATGATGTCTCACTGAAGACTTATAGAGAGGCAGTATCTCCTTGCTGGTGATAAATCTCCCTATGCACTTAAGTATCTTTCTAACTTTTGCTGTCACCATTTCTACCTGCTTAGCCACGTTAAGATTATCAGAAACAATCCTGTCCAGGTCCTACTCTACTTTCATGGATGGAAGTACTTCATCTGCTATACTGTTGTGATTTTTACAGCCCAAATATATGGCGCTACACTTTTTAGCACTATATCTCAGCTGTCAAATTCTTGAACATTCTCCAAGCTTAGCTAGATCATGTTATCTACTCCCTCCTGGGTATCTACTGTAGTGCAGAGTTTGGTATAATTTGCAAAGAGGCAAACCTTATCTGACAGCTCTTCTGCAACTTTACTAACAAAAATGTTAAAAAGAATTGGAACAAGGACAGATCCCCTGCAGCACACCACTGAGAACATCTCATTCTTCAGAGTGAGCTACATTTACATATATCCTTTGTCACTACCCACTCAACCAATTTCTAACCCAGTTAGTCAATTTAGGGTACATTATTAAGGTGCTCAATTTATTTATAAGTTGTCGGTGCGGGACAATTTCAAAGGTTTTACTGAAATCTAAGTACACCACATCTAGGGCTCTCCTTCGGTCCAACTCTCTGGTTGTCCAGTCAAAGAAATTAATTGGATTTGTCTGACAAGACCTCCCTCTAGTAAAACCATGCTGCCTGGTATACTACAATCCATTGGACTCCAGAAACCTGACTGTCCTCTGTTTCAGCAGCATTTCCATTACTCTACTCACCATAGAGCTCAGACAAACTGGCCTGTAGTTCTCAACCACATTCTTATTTCCTTTTTTGTGTAAAGGGACCACATGTACCTTTCTCCAGTCCACTGGGACCATTCCTGACTCTAAAGAAGCATTAAAAAGGTCAGACAGTGGAGCCACTAGAACTTCCCTAACTTCCTTCAATACTCTTGGATGTTTCCAATCTGGCCACATTTCTTTGTTTATTTTTAGTTTAGCTAATTCCTTGTGAACACAGTCTTCTGAAAAATTTTCAAGATCCTCTTCACTTCTGTTCCTATTTGTGGGTGTTTTATGAGGTCCTGCTTTTTCATTTGTGAAAACGGAACAAAAATATATTTGTTAAACAATTCTTCTTTATCCTCATCAGTTTCTACATATTTCTCCCCTTCACCTTTGGGTCTGAAGATACCACTTTTGTACTCTCTCCTCTCACTAACATATGAAAAATGTCTGGTCCACCATTTTACTGCATTGGCTATTTTTTCTTCTATTTGTATCTTTGCTTTCCTATTTTCCTAACTTCTCTAAATCTTTCCAAATGCTGATAGTTGTCTCTCTTTATGTGGGTATTTTGTGAAGGCCACCCTTTTTTTCTTCATCTTTTCAGATATGTCTTTTGAGAAACATAATGGTCTCCTTTTCCTTTTACATTTATTTACTTTCCTAAAAAAAAAAAAACATTTGTTGCCCTTAAAATATCCCCCAGCCATTCACTTCCCGCTAACGACTACTTGAGGTATTATCCCATTTTGGCAAAGTTAGTTTTCCTAAAGTCTAGGGCCCTTGCTTTTGAATGGACTTTATCAGCCCTAGTCCTAATACTGAACCACACCATCTGGAAATCACTGGATGTGAGATGATCTCCCACTATAACATCAGAAACACTTTCTCCATTGGTAAGCACCAAGCCCAGTAAGGCCCCTTCACGAATGGGTTTGGTTACCAGTTGCCGGAATAGTTCTCCCTATAGAGAATCCAGGATCTCCTTACTTCTAGGTGACACCACAACAGGGATGAGCCATTCAACATCGGGTATATTGAAACCACCTATCAGTAGCACTTTTCCTTTCATGGCAATACTGCAAATGTCTTCAATTAAATTTCTGTCCACTTCATCTGCCTCTGAAGGAGATCTGTATATCAGACCAATGCAAATTGATTTCTCATTCCCTCTTTCTAGTTTAAACCTATTTTGCTTTAACAGATACCTAAGCTCCACAAACAGAACAATGGCTGGGAAAAATCATATCGCTAAAGCTGTTGCCCCCTTTACAGCTTCTGCCTCTGTTCAGACAGAGGTCCCAATGCCAGTTGAAGGACCAGTTCCATGTGCAGGGTGCCTGCATACCGAAGCTCTCAGGAAACAAGTGGAGGAACTCAGAGAGGAAGTGGCGAGGCTGAGGAACATTCAAGACAATGAGAAATACATTGATGAGATGCTTCTTGCAGCAGCCAAGCTCTCCAGCAGAGAAGATGGGTGCCTACAGAATGACAAAGGTTGGACACAAGTCACCAGGGCCTGAAGAATCACCAATCCAACTTCTCCAGCCCTTGAATTGAAGAACCATTATGCAGCCCTGGAAGTGGAGGAGGTGAAAGCATCCCTGGAAAGGGAAGAACCAGAGCTAAAGTACCCCAAATTTGCAGAATCAGTAAACACAAGGAAGCAAAGGGTAGTGGTGGTTGGTGACTCTCTTCTGAGGGGTACTGAGGCATCCATCTGCTGACGAGACTTGATGTCCAGAGAGGTATGCTGTCGGCCTGGTGCCAAAATCCAAGATGTTACGGAGAGCTTGTGGAAACTCATCAAGCCCACTAACTATTACCCAATGTTGCTAATCCATGTTGGAACAAATTATACTGCCAGGTATCCCTCTGAGCATATCAAAAGTGAAGCAGATAGGTGCACAGGTGGTGTTCTCTTCAATCCTCCCTGTTGAGGGTAAAGGCCAAGGCAGAGAAGCTCACATCCTGGAGATGAATGCATGGATGGTGTCAGAGCATTTTGGTTTCCTGGACCATGGGATGCTGTTCCAAGGGTTGCAGAGCAGAGATGGTGTCCATCTGTCCAAGAAAGGTTGACATGTCTTCAGTAGTAGACTGGCTAATCTACTGAAGAGAGCTTTAAACTAGATTCATTGTGGATGGATGAAGAAAGTCCCCAGGTAAGTGAAAGCCCCCAGGTAAGTGATACATTAAATACCTTTATGTAAATGGGTAAACGGGGTAACATATGGAAAGCAGTGTGTATAAATGCCTATAGCATGGGAAATAAGATCCCTGATGTTGAAGCTTTGGTGGGAGTGGCCTTATAGTGGCAGTTACAGAAACATGGTTCACAGAAAACCATGACTGGGATTTAACTATACCAGGCTATACTTTATTCAGAAAGGACAGGGTAGGAAGAAGGGGAGGAGTGACACTATATGTAAAACATAATATTAAAGCTTGCCACCCACCCACTCCCTGGACCTTGAGGGTTAAGGGAGGGGCTGGCCTTGAATGCCCTTGAGGGTTAATGTTGTAGTTGTGTTGGTGCTCAAGTGATAAGGCAAGGCAAAGAATATTTCTTTTTTTGTGAGGTTTATTTCCCGCTTATGCAGTTTAAATGCAGCAGGCGTAAAATGAAATAATATGGCATAAAACAAGATTAAGAAACTGAACTTAAACAAGGGCTTTTTTCACTGCTTGACTGAATGTCCATTACTGATCACATTCCCCTGTCATGTGATCTCCTTTTCATTAAGGTAACAGAAAACTCTGATCACAGCACTGCTCCTGAATTGCATAGAATATGCTTCCGCTTATTCACTTCAAATAAGCTCTTTTATCACAGAAAACAGTGAGGTAACCTTGCTATTTTTTTACATACAACACTGGCAAGCGAATCCCTTAAATGTCCTTTGGAATCATACAAGTAGAGCAATCCATCAGGACTTCCTGTTCAGTAGATGGCAAATCCTCCTTCAGGTAAATGCTTATTTATATTTCTTATCTCTAGGCAATTATCAGTGCTTTTACTTGGACAACATTTCAGCGTGCAAGCATTTCCCTTCCACCACCTATCTCCACATGGCAGTGCAGGGTAAAACGCTTCAGGTGTGTTTAGAGAGTCTCTCAGAGTGTTAAAAGGAAAACAGTCAGGCTTTTCTTGACTTAACCAGTTAGTATCAAACTTTCTGCCTTTATCCTGTCTTTCACAATTACAATTCACTCTTTCTGGCTTTCCACTGTTAAGTTTGCTAGCCGTGCCACACCCACCAGATACCTTGTGCTTGGGCTTCTTCCAGGGTAATTCCTTATCCCTTTGCCTCCTATTCCAAGGTTCTTCTGGGTCCTTTAAACTCCTGAGCTGCAGCCTTGGGTCTCTCAGTGCCTTAGAATTCTTCTGCTTCCAGAAATCTTTCTCTGCCCCTGAGTCTCCCAGCTCCTGTCTGTTCCTTCTTGGATCACAGCTGCTTAGTGGTTCTCTCTCTCTCGGTTCCTGTTCCTGGTCATCTGACCTGTCCTCATCCAGGTGCTTGTATCCTTCTTCCCAAACTCCTTGCTTGTCACGATGCTTGCCTAACTGTTTCTGGGTTTTTAACAAGCTGGCTGAGTGCTGCACTGCCCACCTCCTGCTTGGGCGTGCCCAATCAAGGACTTGGCTTTTCACCTGCCTTGAAGTGAGGAGTGGTTCCTGATTAGCCCTGCATTTTTTCTTTCATCAGAGAAAATCCTGCATTCCCCTGCAGTACCGGCTCTCTCCACCGGATCACTATCAGTTTCCATTGCCTCATAAGAGTCTGCTACATCACAAGCTTTGGAATTACAGAGCTTAAAATGGAGAGAGGAGGCATTGTGGGTTAAACTAGAAAGAGGGAAAAAGAAATCTATTTGCATTGGCGTGATATACAGACCTCCCTCACAAGAGGAAAAGGTGGACAGAGTTAATTGAAGTCATAAGCAGCATTGCTAGGAAAGGGGAAGTGCTGCTGATAGGGGATTTCGATATGCAAGATGTTGATTCGCACATTCCTGATGCAGTATCATCTAGAAGTAAGGAGATTCTGGATTCTCTACAAGGAGAACTATTCAGGCAATTGGTAACAGACCCCACACGTGAAGGGACCATACTGGACTCGGTGCTTACCAATGATGAAAGTGTTTGATGTTACAGTGGGAAATCATTTTGCAACCAGTGATCACCAGATGGTGTGGTTCAGTATTAGAATCCATTCAAAATTAAGGTTCTTGGACTTTAGGAAAACAAATTTTGCCAAGATGGGCCAATACCTCAGGGAGTCGTTAGCGGGATGGGAACTGTTGGGGGATGTAGAAAAACAGTGGGCAAAACCAAAAGGGGATATTTTAAGGACAACCAAACTTTTTGTTAAAATGGTAAATAAAGGTATAGGGAAAAGGAGACCGCTATGGCTTTCAAAAGAAGTAGCTGAAAAGGTGAAGAAAAAGAGGGAGGCCTTCATGAAATTCAAGAGATCACAGAGAGCGGAAGACAGGCATCTATATTTGGAAAAACTTAGAGAAGCTATCAAAGTAGTCAGGAAAGCAAAGATTCAAAAAGAGGAGGAAATAGCCAGTGCAATAAAATGGGGGATAAGACATTTTTCAGATATCTTAGTGAAGGGCAAAAGTGGTATTGTCAGGCTCAAGGGTGAAGGGGAGGGATATGTAGAAGCTGATGAGGATAAAGCGGAATTGCTTAACAAATATTTGTTCTGTGTTCACAGATAAAAAACCAGGAACAGGACCTCAGAAAACACCCACAAACAGGAACAGAAGCGAGGGCACCTTGAACAATTTTCAGAAGACTGTTTGTGAGAAACAAGCTCAACTTAAAGTAGACAAAGTGATGGGACCGGATGAGATACACCCTAGAATACTGAGGGAACTTGGGGATGTTCTAGCAGCTCCACTGACTGAACTTTTCAATGCCTTGTTGGAGTCAAGAGTGGTGCCAAAGGACTGCAGAGAGGCTCATGTGGTGCCTTTACACAAAAGCGGAAGTAAGGATATGGATGCGGAACTACAGGCTGGTTAGTTTAACTTCGGTGGTGAGTAAATTATTGGAAACATTGCTGAAAGAGAAAATAATGAGGTTTCTGAAGTCCAGTGGATTCCAAGATCCAAGACAGCATGGATTCACCAGAGGCAGGTCTTGTCAGACAAATCTGATTGATTTCCTTGACTGGGTGACCAGGGAGTTGGACCGAGGGAGAGCACTAGATGTGGTGTATTTAGATTTCAGTAAAGCCTTTGATACTGTTCCTCACAGGCAACTTATAAACAAACTGAGCAACCTAGGGATGGACCCTAAAGTTACTGCTTGGGATAGAAATTGGTTGAGTGGGAGGCGACAGAGTACAGGTAAATGGAGCTCACTCTGAGGAGAAGGACGTTACCAGTGGTATGCTCAAAGGATCTGTCCTTGGTCCGATTCTTTTTAACATCTTTGTTAGTGATAAAGCGGAAGGACTGTCGGGTAAGGTTTGCCTCTTTGCAGATGATACCAAAATCTGCAATAGAGTAGACACCCAGGAAGGTGAAAATAACATGAGGAGGGATCTAGCTAAGCTTGAAGAATGATCTAGAATTTGGCAGCTGGGATTTAATGTTAAAAAATGGAAGTCATGCATTTGGGCTGCAGCAATCCAAGGGAGAAATATAGTATAGGGGGTGAAGTACTTTTGTCCACTAAAGAAGAGCAGGACTTAGGCGTGGTTGTGTCTGATGATCTTAAAGTGGCTAAACAGGTAGAAAAGGTGACAGCAAAAGCTAGGATGATTTGTTGCATATGGAGAGGAATGGCTAGCAGAAAAAAAGGAGGTGATATTGCCTCTGTATAAGTCTTTGGTGCGACCTCATTTGGAATATAGTGTGCAATTCTGGAGATTCTGGATATAAACAGGATGGAGTCAGTACAGAGGGTGGCTACTAAAATGGTTAGTGGTCTTCATTATAAAGCATGAGGACAGACTTAAGGATCTTAATATGTACACCTTAGAGGAAAGGCGGGATAGAGGTGATATGATTGAGATGTTTAAATACCTCCATGACATAATTGTGCAGGGGGAAAGCCTCTTTTGATTGAAAGTAAATTCTGCTACGAAGGGACATGGGATGAGGGTGAAAGCCAGGGGATAGGATTCAGGAGTGATATGCAGAAATATTTCTTTATGGAAAGAGTGGTGGATCCGTGGAATAGTCTCCCAATGGAGGTGGTAGAGGACAGTATCTGAATTCAAAACAGCATGGGACAAACACAGAGGATCTCTAAATGAAAAAATGGGGCTGTTGTAGTTGATGATATGGAAGGACAGACTAGATAAGCCATGTGGTCTTTTTCTGTCATTTTTCTATGTTTCTAACCCACAGTGCTTCCTTATTCCATCATAAGCCATGTAATTCTGTAACTTTAATATGATTTACATACAGTGCCACTCCTCCTCCCTTTCTTCCTACCCTGTCCTTCCTGAATAAACTATAGCCCAGTATAATTACATCCCAGTCGTGGTTGTCCATGAACCTTGTCTCCGTAACCGCTACTACATCCAAGTCATCCTCTTCCATTAAAGTTTCAACATCTGGGATCTTATTTCCCAAACTATGCTTTCCAGACGTTGTCCTTTTACCCATATCTACAGAGGTATTTAATGTTTACTTACATGAGGGCTTTTACTTACCTGGGGGATTTCTTCACTCATCCCAAACTAATGTATTTTAAAGCCCTCTTTAGTAGGTTAGCCAGTCTGCTACGAAAGACACTTTGACCCATCATGGATGCTATCCTTGCTTTGCAGACCTTGGAAAATCATCCCATGGTCCAGGAAACCAAAACACTCTCAATGACACCACCTTTACTCTCTAAAGGGAGAATTGAAGAAAACACCAGCTGTGCACCTATCTGCTTCACTCTCTCTCCCAGAGCCATGAGGTCATACTTGATATGCTCAGAGGGATACCTAGCAGTATCATTTGTGCCGTCATGGATCACCAACATTGGATAATAGTCAGTAGGTTTGATAAGTCTCTGCAAACTCTCCACAATGTCTTGGATTTTGGCACCTGACAGATAGTATACCTCCCTGGATATCATATCTGGTTAGCAGATGGATGCCTCAGAAGAGAGTCAACCACAACTACCCTTCACATCCTTGTAGTCACTGATTCTGCAACTTTGGGGTGCTTGAGCTCTGTTTTTTCTCTTTCCTGGGATGTTTTCATCTCTTTCACTTCCAGGACTGCATACTGGTTCTTTAATTTGAGGCTGGAGGCATTGGATTGTTAGTTCGGCAGGTTCTGGTGATGCGTCTCCAATTTTCTTCATTCTGTGACATACCATCTTCACCTCTATCAGAGAGACTAGATGCATCAAGAAGCACTGCATCAATGCTCCTTAGCCTTGCCACCTCTCTGAACTCCACATGTTTCATGAGGGCTTTAGTTTTCAGGCATCTTGCACATGGAACCAGTCCCTTGACTGGGATCTAGCTGTCTGGACAGAGGCAGAAACTGTAAAGGGGCAGCAGCTTTGGCAGCACAATTTTTCCCAGTCATCATTGAGATGTTGGAGCTCTGATACCTGTTGAAGTAAATAAGACATAATAACATAAGAAATGCAATACTGGGTCAGACCAAGGTCCATCAAACCCAGTATCCTGTTTCCAACAGTGGCCAATCCAGGTCACAAGTAACAAGCAGTTTCCCAAAAAGACACACAGGTTGCATAATGCTTGTATTGGGGCAAGCCGTGGATTTCCTGGGTCCTCTTTAATGGTTTATGGAACTTCCATCCAAGAACTTGTCCAAACCTTTTGTAAACCCAGCTACACTAACAGCTTTTACTACATCGTCTGGTAATGAATTCCAGACTTTAATAACTCATTGAGTGAAAAGCTATTTTCTCTTATTAGTCTTAAATGGGTGACACTGCAGCTTCATTGTATGTCCCCTAGTCTTTCTACTTTTTGATGGTATAAATAATCGATCTATGTTTACTCGTTCCACTCCATTCATTAATTTACAGACCTCTATCATATCTCCTTCAGCCGTCTCTTTTCCAGGTTGAAAAGCCCTAACCTTTTAAGCCTCTCTTCATAGGGGTATCCTTCCATCCCCTTTACCATTTTGGTGGCTCTTCTCTGTACCTTTTCTAATTATGCTATATTCTTTGAGATACGGTGACCAGAATTGCACTCAGTATTCAAGGTGCATCGCACTATGGAACAATACAGAGGCATTAAAATATCATTGGTTTTATTCTCCATTCCTTTCCTTATGATTTTTAGCATTCTATTTGCTTTCTTAGCTGCCGCTGCATACTGGGCGAAGGGTTTCAATGTATTATCCACAATGATGCCTTATTTTTTTTCGAGGGTGGCGGTTTCTAAGTTGGTACCTTGCATCATGTAACCATAGTTTGGGTTGTTCTTTCCTAGGTACATAACTTTGCACTTGTCCAAATTAAATTTCATCTGCCATTTGAATGTCCAGTCTTCCAATTTATCAAGGTCCTCTTGCAATTTTTCACAATCCTCTTGTGTTTTAACAACTTTGAATCATTTTGTGTCATCTGGAAATCGGATTACTTCACTCATTATTCCCTTTTCCAGGTCATTTATGAAAATGTTAAAAAGCAGTGGACCCAGCACAGATCCCTGGGATACTCCACTACTCACCTTTCTCCAATGGGAAAATTGTGCATTTAGCCGTATCCTCTGATTTCTCTCTTTTAACCAGTTCCTGATCCACAATAGTACACTGCCTCCTATCCCATGATCTTTTAATTTCACCAAGAGACTCTCATGACCAGCTCACCTCTTTGAATTTGCAGATTATAGGAAAAAAAAGGAACTCTAGCAGCAAAAATAAAGAAGCTTTCCCTTAAAAAAATCCTCTTTTGCAATACAGCTACAAATCACTAGGCAATGTAGCAAAAAAGTTAGTTATGAAAAATTAAAATAGCTCCCTTTAGGTGCTCTTAGGCAGAGAGTTTGTATTCAAAAGCCACAGCATTATCTTGCTTGCAATGGAAACCCTCTAAGTACTTGGGGAGCATCCTTTCTGCAGTCGGGTTCCCGTGGAGGGTGAGAGTGCCAGTTGTGAGATCCTCGGACCTGTGTGGGGCAGCCCAGCTGACGTCATCTTCCAGCCCTGATAAAACATCTGCTGCATCACTATGGTGTTCTGCCGTCGGCGCTCTGCATGGGCATTTCCTAAGGAGTGTGTCCAAAGGGGCATTACACGCCCCTTGTGAGCCCCTTAGGAGCACGACAAGAGCGGGCCTGGCTAGAGGGTGATAATGCCAGGCGGGAAAAGGAAAAAAAAAAAAACTTTCGGTGGACATATCTCAAGTGGGATCTATCGACAAACATGTCCACCCTTGACTGAGGGAGCGAATTTGACCTCAGTGGAGCGAACTCCTCCACTTCCCCCAGGGTTTTTGGAGCTATCCAATTAGCCTCAGACCAGTGCGAGTCTCCAACGGGACAGTGAGTTCCCCAAGGTGGTATCGTGGAAGGAGCCCACTGTCCCCATTAAGGACTCTCAGGCATCCACGATTTCTCTTCTGGATGTATGGCAAGTTGTATCTCATACAGAACATATTTTTACTGAGACTATTCCCTCGCTTTGTCAATTTACTAAGGATGTGGTTGTAAAGTTTCAAACTTTAGATTCTCAGGTCAGAGCTTTGAGCTCCATGATGTCGAATATAGATACTCAAGTTAAATCTTTTACTGAGTTTCAATCAGTTCATGCAAAGGATAGTTTTATGTCACATCAGAAACTTGAGAACCTTGAGAATTTGTCGCGGTGCAAGAACTTAAGGATACTTAATTTTCCTGTTTGCTCTATGTTGTCCCCCTTGATTTTGTTTCGGAAGTACCTTAAGGATACTCTTCTTCCACAGGCTGACTCTATTTCTGTCATAAAATGCTATTATCTTTCTTCTAAAATTGTGTCTGCCGTGTAGGATGAGGAAGGGAATTTCCTTTCTGCTCCTTAAAATTTCAATTTTTACTACTTTCTTAGAAGATACGCAAGATGATATTTCCAATAGGGCTACTTTACTAGTAACCTTGACCGCTGAGGACAAGATTGCTATTCTTAAAGCATATTTCAAGAAAAAAGAAATAAAATATTTGTGTGGACAGGGTGTCAATTTTTTCTGACGTATCACAGTCTACACATATCACAGGAGTGGAGAAGTGGCTTAGTGGTTGGGGCAAGGTACTTCAGGCCAGAAGGTCAGGGGTTCAAATCCCACTAGACGACAGCAACCTTGGGCCGGAAGGACTGGGGTTTCTAGTCCCACAGGTGCTCCTTGTGGTCTTGGGCAAGCCACTTAACCCTCCATAGCCCATGTTCCCTGTAAAAATAGTTATCTCCAAGTTATAATGCCCTGTTCAATGTAATTTCAGTTTGTTCAATGTAAACCACACTGATGCAGAATAGTGTGGTATATAAGAGAATGTAAATAAATAAATAAAAATACACAGTTGCATAGAAATGTTCTTCTTTCATTTAAAGCTAGAACTCTTGCTCTTGGGGCAACTTTCTTTTTAAGATATCCTTGTAAATGCTATGTTACTTTAGGGTATGATAAATTTATATTTTTGTCTTCTTCAGAATTGGAAAAATAGATTCTTGAAAAGGAAAAGGCTCATTGATTTCCTAGGTCTTATTGATTTCCTTTACGTGTTTTCAGTTGGGGTAAGGGAGTAGTCTCAGATTGTTTAGTTGGCTAGGGATTTTCTCTTTATGGGTATAATTTCCCTTGCTTTGTTTTCCTTATTTAGGTATGTTTCTCATATATAAGTGTACGTTTCCCTGAGACGTGGACTGATGTACTTTAATATTTTGTTTTATAATGTTTTTCCTGTTACTTTTGTATTTCTTTATACTGTAAATTTACTGTATAAATTTAAAACTCGTATAAATAAATAATTGAAAAAAAAAAGAATGGCAGTTCTTGCAATGCAATATAGACCTTTATACAGAACTTAGCTGCCTAGCTCCTAAACAAGCTAATTAAGAACACTAATATCTGAGGAGTGACTTCAAAGAACTTGCCCACCTCTGAATATGAAGGTTAGAAGAGGAGAAAAAGAACTCTAGCAGCAGAAAAAAAAGCTTTGCCTAAGAATACAAAAACATTCCCCTTTTACAATAGAGCTACAAATCAAAAATGAAAAAAAGCTCCCTTTAATAGCTCAGGCAGTTGGTTTGTATTCAAGAGCCACAGTATTATCTTGCCTGCAATGGAGACCCTCCACTTATATCAAGATATCATATTCTGCTAAGGTCTAATAGAAATTACCTTTTTAATAACCTATAAGATATTAGATTAGCTTTTCTTTCCAATCTGTCTTGCAACATCTAAGGTCTTGTCAATTAATCCTGAAAAATAAATATGCACTATTTGTCCCATTATCATCACGTCCAATATGAATAAGCTCTACGTTTTCATTGTAAATGATGTTCATTTTTTCTTAGTATATCAGACCTTCAAAATGTTTGCCTTCATTGAAATATTTACCATCATTATTGCAAATAACTATCTTGGAAATCTTACTAAGCGTAGACAGATGTTAGATTTGCAATCTAGGCTTCTAGTAAACATCTTCCAGCTTCTGTTAACTTTACTATTATGACGTCAGATGTCTACTGGCCTTCTGGGACAAGATGCATTGCATACAACTGTCTAGATATTAAATACCTTATTACTTGGGGATGAATGCCTTCTGGGTCCAGAGTTTTGCATAAACTGATATTTCTCTGGTGATACTACCATCTGTTCTGTGATGCTAATTAAATCCATAATGTTTAATGGAGGCCAGTAGAAGAAGCAATTTTGCTTTTGGCATTTACCCAATTTAACAATTCACATTGTTAAAATATTATCTTTCAAATACTGATTGTTGAAATATCTTTCCAATTTTATTTTATTTTTGTTGCATAAAGTGCATCTCTGCATCTCAATCTACGAAGACTTCACTAAATGCAATTAGTTTGCAGGGTTAGTCACAGCCCTCTGAACTAGTCTAAGTTATTCTAGAAGCCCTATTTTCTGCAATATAATGTCTACATTCATAAATTGAAAATTAAGATCCTAATGTGCTAAGCTACATTCACGTTTTAATACGTGTTTTTAGGCGCATTAGCAGATGTTATTTCATGCACATAGTTAGTAAATAGGCCTCATAAAAAAACAATAGGTCTTGCATTATTTATTTATTTATTTGGTTTTATATACTGTGCTATTTTAAATCAGTGTGGTTTACAGTATAACAACTTGATACATAAAACAAGTATACATAGAACAGTTGAACAGAGCTTAAAAATTAGAAAAAAATATTAACTTGAGATAAACCACATTAACACATCTGAATGTGCAATATGTTAACACATTAACCACAGCTTAGTAAATGAGGGCTTGAGGTTGTTAACATTTCCAAATGGAACAATAAGTCCAGTTGTCCAAACCTTGAGCTGAATCAATTGTATAGAATTGGAAGCATGAGTAGGAAAAGATGCCTCATGCATCGCTATTCATTTAATTTAATTCAATTCAATGGATTTGATTTATAACCTACCTTTTCCAAAGCTCACAGTAGAGTTTAGAAAATTTGGCCAGATCTTACAACAAGACAACAAAATCTAACCTTTTTAAATAAAACAGTAAAACTAAAGGGATCCATTACCAATGCAAGTTACATATAAAGTCCTTGCGTAGCTGTTGGAGCATGACTAGTATGTTTCTGGCAGCTAACGTGTGACTGAGTACAATAACGAGTGGCAAAGTAATGTGGATGCACCTAATGGCACCCATAGAGGTGCCATTAGTTAAACCCATGCTAAATGCCATGTTACCTTCACTCATGTTCTCCACATCTTGCTCCACTTCTAACCCACACACAATGTCCACAATAGCATGTAAATACCAGTTAAGTGCATTTTAGTGGTCAGTAGCTGGCATGCAGACGCATGCCAGCTAATCAGGGCTGAGATCTGCACCCGGCCAGCCTGCCCCCCCGAGCAGCAACTCCGGCCCATTCGGGGCTGTGGGAGGAGGGGAGGAGCAGCAGGCCGGCTTAAAAGAGAGCCGCTGCCGGCGGGAAAATCGAAGCAGCCACCATCTTCCCCTAATCGGGGCTGAGATCTGCACCCGGCCAGCCTGCCCCCCCGAGCAGCAACTCCGGCCCATTCGGGGCTGTGGGAGGAGGGGAGGAGCAGCAGGCCGGCTTAAAAGAGAGCCGCTGCCGGCGGGAAAATCGAAGCAGCCACCATCTTCCCCTAATCGGGGCTGAGATCTGCACCCGGCCAGCCTGCCCCCCCGAGCAGCAACTCCGGCCCATTCGGGGCTGTGGGAGGAGGGGAGGAGCAGCAGGCCGGCTTAAAAGAGAGCCGCTGCCGGCGGGAAAATCGAAGCAGCCACCATCTTCCCCTAATTGGGGCTGAGATCTGCACCCGGCCAGCCTGCCCCCCCGAGCAGCAACTCCGGCCCATTCGGGGCTGTGGGAGGAGGGGAGGAGCAGCAGGCCGGCTTAAAAGAGAGCCGCTGCCGGCGGGAAAATCGAAGCAGCCACCATCTTCCCCTAATCGGGGCTGAGATCTGCACCCGGCCAGCCTGCCCCCCCGAGCAGCAACTCCGACCCATTCGGGGCTGTGGGAGGAGGGGAGGAGCAGCAGGCCGGCTTAAAAGAGAGCCGCTGCCGGCGGGAAAATCGAAGCAGCCACCATCTTCCCCTAATCGGGGCTGAGATCTGCACCCGGCCAGCCTGCCCCCCCGAGCAGCAACTCCGGCCCATTCGGGGCTGTGGGAGGAGGGGAGGAGCAGCAGGCCGGCTTAAAAGAGAGCCGCTGCCGGCGGGAAAATCGAAGCAGCCACCATCTTCCCCTAATCGGGGCTGAGATCTGCACCCGGCCAGCCTGCCCCCCCGAGCAGCAACTCCGGCCCATTCGGGGCTGTGGGAGGAGGGGAGGAGCAGCAGGCCGGCTTAAAAGAGAGCCGCTGCCGGCGGGAAAATCGAAGCAGCCACCATCTTCCCCTAATCGGGGCTGAGATCTGCACCCGGCCAGCCTGCCCCCCCGAGCAGCAACTCCGGCCCATTCGGGGCTGTGGGAGGAGGGGAGGAGCAGCAGGCCGGCTTAAAAGAGAGCCGCTGCCAGGCGGGCCCGCGCCTGGTCGGGCCCGCGCCTGAGGGCCTCGCCAGAGGACCCTTTGGCGTGGCCCTTAGGCGGGGCACGTATCAGTGCTGAGCAAAGTGCAAGAAGCCATTGTGTTTGAGGTCACAGAGGCCTATAGAAAAAGAAACGCCGCCGCTCCGAGACAGCCCTTTGTCCACAACTACAGTCATCGTTACTGTCTCCATTGTTTATGCTGATCACAGTCCATAAAGAAATCTGCAACATAACGAAAACCAGCAGCCACTCTCAAGTCCAGCTATTCACTAAATAGACTGTCATTTATGATAACCCGTATAAGCACAGCAGTGTCTCGACTGCCCGGCGGGTTTGAAACTAACCTCATCAACATCATCTGAAAAAGATCTCCGTCTTCTTCAAACCTCCAGCTGGAGCGCACCTATGGCAGACCTCGCTCTCACACTGAACCAAGCCACCTACCGATCACAGCAAGTATACCACTTCTAAAACACTGGCTATAAATGAGTCTTCCAGCACACCCATCTAAGCCAATATCAATATTCTCCTATGGTCACACATATCCTATGATCTGTAGCCTCATATACTGTTGTCAGTAGCCTATATAACTTTGTTGATAGTACCTATACCGTTGTCAATAGCCTATATAACACTGTCAATAGCTTCTTATACTGTATAACATTGTTGATAGTACTTATACTGTTGTCAGTAGACTATATAACACGGTCAATAGCTTCTTATACTGTTGTCAGTAGCATCATATACCGTTGTCCATTGCCATACTGTTTTGTGTCTCACTACCGTACTCTCTGTCCTGCTATTGCACTATACGGCAGCATATCTACAGTACTTCGCACACAACAGGAACTCGCAAAATGGCCCTCCAGCTCTTCGCCCTTATCAGCTTTTTCCTACTGACTCACTGGCTCGGAACCTCCCAAGCCCTTTACATATCTCATGGAATTATCCCCATCTTAAATAGCCATGAAAAAAGGTGGTCTGGACCCCATACTCCCACCCAGGAAGTGACACCTACACACGCCGCTCCCATTTGATACACATAGCACTCCAGCTGCCCAATACACCCACCCAGGAAGAACCTCCGAACTACCGACCCCTAAGATGTGCCATCATAAATGCGCGTTCTATTCGCAAAAAATGGCCTGTGGTTCTTGAAACAATTTCCCGCTATGACCTAGAGATACTCATGATCACAGAAACCTGGCTATCAGCTGAAGATAACGTTCTCATCAACCAACTTCTACCACCCAATTTCGCCATACACACAAGACATAGAGAAAACAAAAAAGGAGGAGGGGTGCTCATAGTCTCCAAATCGGACCTTAACTTCCACATAACAGATTCCTCTAGCTCAAACAATCTAGACATACTCTCCATTACAAACCAGCAAATCTCCCTCAACCTCTTATACAGGACACCGTCCACGTCTCCAGATGACCTCCCAACCATTATTGACCTTACTGCCAGCACCCTCAATCCCAATAAACCAAATTGGATAATGGGTGACTTCAATCTCCCATCGTTATCCCAAAACCACGCAATTGCCTTCCTTGGTGCTATGGAAGACCTGAGACTCAAGCAAATTATCAATAAACCCACTCATATAAAGGGAAACATTCTGGATTTGGTATTTGCTCCTCAGACAGTCTTTGAACAAAACCACAACCTACCAATATCAATCGTTGATGTACCCTGGTCAGACCACAAACTGATCATTTTCCAGATCCCCATCATCAATGAGAAGCTGCACAGAAGCCAAAACATGCACAGCACATCACGGACGCCCACAAGAAGATTTAGACCATTTAACAGAGAACACATCTTGGCTGAGACCCAATCACTCCTCAACAAAACCATACCAGACCTCGACGAACTAATCACCTCCTGGAACTCCAATCTGCATGCCATATCACAACCTCCAATTTCAAATAACACAAAGAGGAGAAAAAGAAGCACCGCCCCATGGTTCTCTCCTGAATTGCGATCCTCTCTGACTCAACTCCGCAGACTGGAACGCCGCTGGCGCAGATCACTTTCCACTGAAGATCAGACCGCCTACCGTACTCACCTCTCCACACACCGTGAAGCAATCACAACCACAATGAAACAATATCACACAGACACCCTAAAGAGATCACTGAATAAACCACGTGACCTCTTCAACCTGGTCAAATCCCTCTCAAAGGAACCTTCTCCCGAACAACACAGTGAGATCCATCCACAGAAATTCGCTGACTACATGCAATCCAAGATAGTGCAAACTAACAAGGTGTCAACAGTCCCGTTCCAAGAACCAACGAATGCAACCCCACTAAATAACTTCTCTACACCATCCACTAAATGCATCGAGGACACCATAGCATCTCTCAATACCTCCACTGCACAAACGGACCCATGCCCAGCTTTTTGGATTAAGGAGCTACGTTGTGCGTTCAGCCCCTTCATTGCAAATCTAATGAACCTCTCATTCACAACAGGGTACTTCCCTGCAGCACTCAAGCAGACTTCCATCAGGCCACTTCTGAAAAACCCCAAGCTAGACCCGCAAAAGGTCGAATCTTATAGGCCTATAGCTAGCATTCCCCTCTTAGCCAAGATAATTGAGAAGGAGGCACAACGGCAAATCCAAGATCATATAGACACCACAGCTCCCCTAGATCACTGCCAACATGGGTTCAGAGAATATCATGGGGTCGAGACCCTTCTCACGAACCTATTCAACGACATTATCACAGGCATTAACAACATCCGACAAGGATTTGTACTCGTCTTCTTAGACATCACTGCGGCGTTCGACTCGGTAAGCCACGAAATTCTCCTCGGACGACTGAAAGAGAAAGGTATCTGCAACAGTGCATTAGAATGGTGTAACTCTTATCTGGATGGTAGATGGCAATATGTGAAGTCCGGTACAGAAGAGTCAAAACGCTTCCATCAAAAGCAAGGTGTGCCTCAAGGTTCCTCATTGTCTTCCCTACTATTTAACATATACATGCAGCCCATCTGCGACATCATAAGATCTTTCAAAGTCAACTGCTTGATATACGCAGATGACATTCTCTTATATATGCCTTTCTCTACAACTCAATTAGACCTGGCACCGTTGGTAGACTGCCTCAATTCGGTCTCAGAGTGGCTCCAATCACAAAACCTTCGCATTCAACATAAAAAAACAGAGGTGCTCTTCATCTCCAAAGACCCCAACTTCACCCCTCCAGCCCACGTCAGTGTCAAGGAAGCTGACCTACAAGCTAAAGAAACAATAAGATACCTTGGAGTTACATTGGACCAACGTCTGGATATGAAACATCACATAAATAACATAGTCAAAGCTGTATACTTCAAAATACGCTCGCTTAGGCATATGCGCTCCATGTTGGACCCGGATGACTTCCGAACCATATACCAAGCACTAATCCTGCCACACTTCAACTTTGCAAATGCCATATTACAAGGTCTCCCTCAATCCACTCTTAGCCCATTACAGATGGCCATGAATGCCGCAGCAAGAGTCCTCTACGGAGCCTCCAGAAGCGATCACGTAACTCCCATTCTTAAACAGCTTCACTGGCTCCCCATCCATGGGAGGATCATCTTTAAAACCCTAGTCCTATCATTCAAGGCAATCAAGGGTATCTCATCCTCCTCACTCACAGATCTGATTCACACTGTACCCCCCAACAGATCCAGAAGAACATCAGCCGTAAACCTACTGACAACCTCGAAGGCGTTGACAAAGTGCAACATGACAACCTCAAACAGAGCCTTCAGTTTCTATGTACCCAAATGCTGGAACGCTCTACCCTCCGACATAAGGGCCATTACTGACCTACTCCAGTTCAGGAAGGCACTCAAATACCACCTCTTCCTTCAATACTACCCTACCAGCAAGTGAACCAGAGGAAGTGACCCACTCATGAACACACCATGCCGTTCTTGATATTATTAAGACTCTATTCTGTTCTATGTAATTATCTCTTGTATATAGTTTACCCTGGTTCTCCAAGTTTGTACTCCTGTTCGATGTAAACCAAACAGCTTGTTGTTATGGTCTTTATGTTATAATGTAAACCGCGCTGATGCCGAATAGTGCGGTATATAAGAACTTGTAATAAATAAATAAAAAAAAAATAAATTAGGATTTATCACAGCCAGTTACTGCTTGCTAAAATGCAAGTTAACAAGTTAGCAGCATTTAGTAGAAGGGCCCCTAAAGCTGTTTTACCATTCTATGTGTATAGTTATTGATGAAAGTTCTAATATTTTCCACTCATATTTATATGGAGAAGGTGAACCTATACGGGGTCATCCTGAACACCATTTAGCAGGTCTGGATGTCCGATCTGGACATCCAGACCAGCTAAACCTTCAGGCAGCCTGCTGGAGACAGGGCTTCCCATATGAGCAAGCAATTTGTACTGGGAGCTCTGTTTGTGGGAGGGAGGAGGTGGAACAGAGTCGGAGCGAGGGTGGGTGGTGGGTAGAGAATGACCCTGGACATACAGGGCCGATTCTGAGGTCAGTCCTGTACATCTGCAATCAGCCACAAAGGTGGAATAAGTCTCCCTGGATGGAGCCAAATGAGGCCAGGCCCAGTAAGGAGGGCAAGGGGGTGCAGGGGGTTCCCCGCAGCCCAACCCTGTTCATGGGAGGCCAGATTGGAGGTTGGGCTGCAGGGAAAGAAGATTACACTGCAACTCAATTCAGAAGCCTGGCTGAGTTAGCCGGGTATGTGGGCTGAACGTGTGGCCAATCAGAATCGGGGTACGGCCAGCACGTCCAGGCCATAGAGCTGATTCTGATCCGATGGGTACGTCAAGCCCTCATGTGGTCAGAATCAGGTCTACCTTTGTTTGGCCCGATTCTGATTGACCATACAGGGGAGGGACGGCCAGCACAGGATGTCCCTCATAGGGGGTGATTTTATAAGAGGGCACCTATTTAAAGAACATTGTAAGGCCCCCTATGTTAAGCCTATTTGAAGGCACCTAATTGTCTTATAAAATGCTAATCTAAGTGGCATAACATGTGCCTAGATTGCCAGTGCAAACATTTATACGAGCCCTAGAGCAGATATAAAACTCATAAATAATTGAAAAAAAAAAAAGAATGGCAGTACTTGCAAGGCAATATAGACCTTTATATCTTTTATAATAGTTGTATGCTTGTGTGATCCATCCTTGCTCCACCCAGTCTCTGCCTTTATTCATGTTCATTGGCAAAGTACATGCCTTGATGCCAAAGTGCATCTTTTCACTAGTTATAAGGGGTCATTAAATGTCTGTGGCCACATACACACAGGAATGATTTTTTAAAATTACCTCCATGAAGTCAGGGCTGAATCTTCTGCTAGGTGAACTAGGCATTTGCTTAAGATGCTGAACATTTGGTGGAGCATGCAGCCCCTTCCCTCTCCTCTTACCCCATGCTAGCAGAACTACTACCATTCAAGGGCGGCCCAAAGGGGGTGCGGAGCCATGTGCGGAGGCTCATTGTTGGGCCTCATTTGCATAAGAAGCCTCATTTGCATAAATATCTGCATAATGTAAACATGCCTCTTAATGCGTGTCTGGATAAAGAAAGACTACCAGATTTCTACCTTACTATAATCCAGTGCCAACCGCCAGGCACATTAGGAAGTATTATAAACACTGCCCATTTAGAACCCATAGCAAACCCACCGTATCATAACAGCACTACCAGGACTCACAAAGCACCAAATCCTACCTATTGAAAAGGCAACACTGCAATTATTAAACCAATACATCTCAAAGAATACCAATACATCTCACTGGGGGAAAGAGAACAAGTGGCACTGTCAAACAAATCGGGGCAGCGTGCAGCCTTTAAAAGCCGGCGCCGATCGGGCGTGCGGCCATTTGAAATACTCTGGCCCTCCTCCACTGCTCTCTCTGAGGGGATAGAGTGGGCCGGAGCAACGCGGAAGGACACCATCCCCCTCCTGAAGTGCTGCCCAATCGGGGCAGCGTGCAGCCTTTAAAAGCCGGCGCCGATCGGGCGCGCGGACATTTGAAATACTCCGGCCCTCCTCCACTGCTCTCCCTGAGGGGATAGAGCGGGCGGAGCAACGCGGAAGGACACCATCCCCCTCCTGAAGTGCTGCCCAATCGGGGCAGCGTGCAGCCTTTAAAAGCCGGCGCCAATCGGGCGCGCGGCCATTTGAAATACTCCGGCCTTCCTCCACTGCTCTCCCTGAGGGGATAGAGCGGGCCGGAGCAATGCAGAAGGACACCATCCCCCTCCTGAAGTGCTTCCCAATCGGGGCAGCGTGCAGCTTTTAAAAGCCGGCGTCGATCGGGCGCGCGGCCATTTGAAATACTCCGGCCCTCCTCCACTGCTCTCCCTGAGGGGATAGAGCGGGCGGAGCAACGCGGAAGGACACCATCCCCCTCCTGAAGTGCTGCCCAATCGGGGCAGCGTGCAGCCTTTAAAAGCCGGCGCCAATCGGGCGCGCGGCCATTTGAAATACTCCGGCCTTCCTCCACTGCTCTCCCTGAGGGGATAGAGCGGGCCGGAGCAATGCAGAAGGACACCATCCCCCTCCTGAAGTGCTTCCCAATCGGGGCAGCGTGCAGCTTTTAAAAGCCGGCGTCGATCGGGCGCGCGGCCATTTGAAATACTCCGGCCCTCCTCCACTGCTCTCCCTGAGGGGATAGAGTGGGCCGGAGCAACACAGAAGGACACCATCCCCCTCCTGAAGTGCTGCCCAATTGGGGCAGCGTGCAGTCTTTAAAAGCCAGCGCCGATCGGGCGCGCAGCCATTTGAAATACTCCGGCCCTCCTCCACTGCTCTCCCTGAGGGGATAGAGAGGGCGGAGCAACGTGTAAGGACACCATCCCCCTCCTGAAGTGCTGCCCAATCGGGGCAGCGTGCAGCCTTTAAAAGCCGGCACCGATCGGGCGCGCGGCCATTTGAAATACTCTGGCCCTCCAACACTGCGCCCCCTGAGGGGATAGAGCGGGCCAGAGCAACGCGGAAGGACACCATCCCCCTCCTGAAGTGCTGCCCAATCGGGGCAGCATGCAGCCTTTAAAAGCTAGCGCCGATCGGGCGCGCGGCCATTTGAAATACTCCGGCCCTCCTCCACTGCTCTCCCTGAGGGGATAGAGCGGGCCGGAGCAACGCGGAAGGACACCATCCCCCTCCTGAAGTGCTGCCCAATCGGGGCAGCGTGCAGCCTTTAAAAGCCGGCGCCAATCGGGCGTGCCCGCGCCTGGCGGACCCGTGCCTGAGGGCCTCGCCAGAGGGCCCTTTGGTGTGGCCCTTAGGCGTGGACCGTTAAAACAAGACTGCAGCTCTAACTCTAAATGCATTGATGATAGCTCAATCACCCATTTTAGCCCAACCGTGAGTAAACATATGCGCAGAGCAGATTTGCAAGGCTTACCCAAGTAGCATAATATAAATTGTAATTCTACCTCAACCATATCAATCAATTAAATGTCTCACCAGTTATAAATATAGATAGCTACTCTATCTCTGTATTACCAGACTACCTATCCCCTTTACTTGTTGGATGTGACAAAACAATATGCCTTTCTGAGATTATTGTATAAAGTACCTCCCTTAGAACTACTACCCTGTAACTTGACTCTGTTACAAAGTATCTTTTATGACCTCTATACTGTAACTACGATTGCTGTACAAAGTAGCTTCCTTGCAACTACCATCTTTAACTCGATTGTTGTACAAAGCATCTCCTCAGCAATCCCTTCCTCTAGCTGGGACTCTTGTACAAAGTATTCTGTAACCTGATCGTCGTACAAATTATCTTCCCCTGCAACCCCTACCTTGTATCTGGGCCTCTTGTACAAAGTATTCTTTCTTCAACTTCTACCTTATTACAGATAGCATCTGTTACAACTACTAGACAAAGAACAACTCCACTCCCTGATACTAAACCCTAGCCTTGCCTTCTCACTGCTCTCCCCCATCCATTGTCATATAGCTACATACCAACCTACCCTACCATGGCCACTATCACGCTTGTCCTCCTGCTCCTCTCTACCCTCTCTGTTATCTTACATTCCTCTTATGCTCTAACAACTGACTCTAACCCTATTCCTATACACCAATACAGGAATAGGAAACCCCACCAAAATCAACACCATCACACACAGAGCACATGCCACAATAGACACACCCACCTACTCTATGTACCTCTTGAAACAACAAATACCAAGAGAAATAATCCTGGAACTACCTTACATGACCTCAAGTGCGCTCTCATTAACGCATGCTCAGCCCGCAACAAATGGCCTGCCATCATCGATCTTATAATGAACCTTAAACTAGACATCCTTCTCGTCACAGAAACTTGGCTTTCTGGTACTGATAATGTCCTTATGAACCAACTTACCCCACCCAACTACTCTATTTACACTTGCAACAGAGAGAACAGAAAAGGAGGTGGAGTCTGCATAATAGCAAGATCTGATTTGAAATACCATATCACCTACACCAAGACCACAAACCACATAAATACATTTTCTATTGCCAATAAAGCCAATACTATAAATCGTATCTACAGAGCCCCAAATGATCCAGCTGATGATTTCTCGAACATAATTGATCTTGCTATCAACCCTAAATATCCTGACAAACCTAACTGGCTCCTTGGAGACTTCAATCTGGCATCCATGCTGCCATCAATATCAAACTCCTTCCTTGACGCGATGGTCAACCTACATTATAAACAAATTGTAAAAAGCCCCACCCATAATCAAGGTAATCGCCTGGATCTCATCTTTGCCCCATCCTCATCCATTTACTCGCTTGATCAACTTGAGCCCTCATCAATTCCCGTCCCCTGGTCCGACCACAACCTTATAACATTTATCATACCATCGGAGGATCCTACAAGCAAACCATCAGATACCTACTCACAATCAAGACTCCTTCGATTTAAACCATTTGACAGAGACGCAATCACTGCCCAAATCATCCCAAAACTCTCTCAAATACCCAACAACATCAATGAGACTGTATTGAATTGGAACAGTACTCTTGGACTATCCGCCCTGATTCCCACCACAAACACTCGAACTTCAATCAACTCACACCTAAGAAACAGAACGCACCATGGTTCTCCATTGAACTACGAGCCTCATTACATCGACTAAGGAAATTAGAGATGAAATGGAGACATTCTCTAGATCCCAATGACCAAGCCACCTATTTATCTCACTTGGAATCTCACCGTCAGCAAACCTGGGATAAGAGAAAAGAATTTCATGCAAGACTTCTTAACCGGTCTCTTAACAAACCAAAAGATCTCTTCCAATTAGTAAAATCCCTGACCAGCGAACCTACTCCACCACAACAGGAGCATATACAACCACAACTATATGCTGACTATATTCAGTCCAAGGTGATCAAAATCACAAAGGCAACCTCAAGTCAAACCACACAACCTTCCAATGTTCAGTTCATACTTAATAAATTCTCATCTCCAACGCCAAAGACAATCGAAGAACTTATAGCCTCCATCAATACCACTACTGCCCCTAACGACCCATGCCCAGCCCACTAGATCAAAGCTCTGAGAACAGAGCTTAGCCCGTACATTTCAGCCATTGCCAACCAGTCACTCAGCACAGGGATATTTCCAACAGCCCTCAAACAGACCTCCATTCGGCCCTTGCTGAAAAACAACAAACTGGACCCAAAGAAGGAGGATTCTTACCGTCTAATCTCCAGCATTCCACTATTAGCCAAGATCCTTGAAAAGATCACACTAAGGCAGATTCAACAACATATAGATTCTGAAGCACCACTAGATCCAAACCAGCATGGGTTCAGAGAAGCACACGGAGTCGAAACTCTTCTTGTTTCCCTAATGAACACGCTCATTAAAACAACAGACAATATCAGAAACGGAGTTGCAATGATATTCCTAGACATATCTGCAGCTTTTGACTCAGTAGACCATGACCAACTTCTAGCCCGGCTCCATGATAAAGGGATACAAGGAACTGCATGGAACTGGTGCAAATCCTACTTGGAAGATCGCTGGCAACAGGTCCGAATCGGTAATATAACGTCCCAGCCTTTCCGACAGAAGCAAGGAGTACCACAGGGTTCCTCCCTCTCGGCCTTGCTATTCAATATCTACATGCAGCTAATCTGTGATATCTCTCGGTCATTCGGAATTTCATGCCTCATCTATGCCGACGTTCTCCTATTCACACCAATCAATGTTATAAAACCCGACTACACATCTTTAACCACCTGCTTCAATGCAATCTCTGATTGGCTGCTCACACAAAACCTCTGAATAAATTTAAAAAAAAACAGAAGCCTTGATCGTCACAAGGAATAAAGACTTCTCTCCCCCACCATCGCTAAGAACAAGAGATGCCGATTTACCTTTCAAAACCATGATACGTTACCTAGGTGTCATACTGGACCAACGCCTGGAATTCAAAAAGCACATAAAAAGTACAGTAAAATCCATCTATCACAAGATCAGGACGCTACGCCATCTCAGACCCATGCTGGAACCAAATGACTTCCTCACAACCTTCCAATCACTAGTCACCCCACACTTCGACTATGAAAATATTGTACTACATGGCCTACCCAAGAGCACGCTGAACCCACTACAAATGGCCATGAATACAGCAGCCAGGGTTCTTTATGGAGCCTCAAGAATTCAACATATTACTCCCATCCTGATCGATCTTCATTGGCTCCCGATAACATGCAAAATTCTATACAAAGCCCTCCTCTTGACCTTTAAAGCGTTCCATCAAATATCAGCATCCTCGCTAACTGACCTCCTTTACCACGTACAGGACACCAGATCTAGACGATCTGTAACTGAAAACACATTAATGGCCCCAAAAGACCTACCAAAACTTACTCAGACCACTACCAAGACAGCATTTTCATCCTTCGCCCCCAGATGCTGGAACATGTTGCCAACCAACATCAGATCACAAAAAGACCTGTCTCAATTCAGAAAAGCTCTAAAAACACACCTCTTCCAGCAACACTTCTTCCAAGGCAATATCTCCCCATCCACTCCCCTTCCAACTCAAACCAATGACTATGGTTAATCAATGATTCCCTAAACTGTATTGCTCGCTCTAAATTATAATCTCGTTCATCCTTAGCCTATAGAGTCCAAAACACATTCAAATTTACTGTACATAGTTGTTAATATTTGTTACCCCAGTTATCCCTGTTTTATTCCCTGTTATCTGTAAACTTGACATATGTTATATGTTTTAAGTATAATGTTGTTAAATTGTAAACCGCGCTGATGATGAATAGCGTGGTATATAAAAGCTGTTTAATAAATAAATAAATAAGAATAAAATACCTCAGCTCGGTTACACACGCAAAATATAGACCGTCACCAAACAAAGAACAAGGAATCACAATTTAGAAATTGGAAGACAATAATTCAATTGGGAACCCCTAAAGCCAAACTTGGGATGTACAACACTATAATGGCGTGGAGGAGTGGTTGGGGCAAGGTACTTCAGGCCAAAAGGGCAGGGGTTCAAATCCCACTAGAGGACAGCAACCTTGTGCTGGAAGGACTACAGTTTTCTAGTCCCACAGGTGCTCCTTGTGGTCTTGGGCAAGCCACTTACCCCTCCATAGCCCATGTTCCCTGTAAATAGTTATCTCCAAGTTATAATGCCCTGTTCAATGTAATTTCAGTTTGTTCAATGTAAACTGCACTGATGCAGAATAGCGCGGTATATAAGAGAATGTAAATAAATAAAATAAATTAATTCCTTTTGTACTAAATAAAAATGCAAAGACGTTAGTGATACACATTTCCCAGAGCTGACATATTCCAGTTAATAAATTCAAAATAAAAAAATATTTGTCTACCTTTTGTTTGGGCATTTTATTTTTCAATTGCAATTGTTCGTCACTTTCTTCTGTCTTCTGCTAATTCTCCATTGTCTGCTGTCCATTTGTCTTTTCTTCTCTCTTCTAGATTTTTTCCATTCTATCTTCTATATCTGCTTTAACATATTGATCTTTCCCCTTTTGCTGTTTCCACAATTTCTTTTTTATTCCTTTATCATTCACTCAAATTTCACCCTTCCATCCTCAATCCCCACTTACTCTGCCAATACCCAGCAACTCATAGATTTTCCTTCCCTCCCACACACAATATCTTTTCCCCTCCATCCTCATTCCCCCAGCCCCATCCCCCTTGTCCTCTCCCAAAATCAGCTCCCTTCTAATTCCAGCCCCACTCAGCATCCACTCCCTTCTAATTGCATTCTCCCCCCACATCAGCCCATTTCTAGTCCTAGCCCCCCCCCCAATCAGCTCATTTCCAGTCCTATTCCACCCCCATAAGCCCATTTCCAGTCCAAGCTCCCCCCACCAGCCCATTTGCATTCCTAGTTCCCCCCCATAAACCAATTCCAATCCTATTCCTTTGAGATGATGGGGGGGGGGGGAGGCTTGGACTGGAAATTGGGCTGAGTGTGGGGGAGCTTCAGCACATTTCCAGTCCAAGCTCCCCCACACTCGGTCCACTTCCAGTCTGAGCCCCCCCATCAGCTAATTTTGGGTCCTCTTCCAACCCCCATCAGCTCATTTCCAGCCCTAGCCCTCCCCCAATCAACTCATTTCCAGTCCAAGTTGCCCCTATCAGCCCATTTGCAATCCTAGCCCCCATCAGCCATTTCTAAAACTACCCCCCATCAGCCATTTACAATCCTATTCCAGAACCTCATCAGTCCATTTCCAATCCTACCCCCCCCCCCCCACCCAAAAGCCCATTTCCAGTCCTGGTCCTCCCCATCAGCTCTTTTGCAGTCATAGCCACCCCACCCCCCAGGCCATTTCCATTCCTAGCCCCTCCCCACAGCCCATTTCCAATTTTAGGCCCCTCCGCTGAGCCCATTTAGAATCTTAGCTCCCTGCCCCGCCTCAGCCCATTTCAAGCCCAAGCCCCTCCCCTCCCCAAAGAGCCCCATGTCAGGATTTAGAGGCCCCGGCTCACCTCCTTTAGCAGCTTGTGGCTCCAGACAGGCTCAGCAACAGCTCCTTACAGCCGCCGAAGTGAAGAGCATTGTTTCCTTCACTTTGGCAGCTGTATTGTAATGAAGATCGCTGGCGCACTGGAGGTCAAAGGACATTTCCTGTGCCCCGGCTCTCAGCGCACCTGTGATCTTCATTACAATACAGCTACCGAAGTCAAGGAAACAACGCTCTTCATTTTGGCGGCTGTAAAGAGCTATTTGAGCCTGCCGGGAGCCACAAGCTGCTAAAGGAAGTGAGGTGACAGCGTGCAGGATGCTGTTGGCGTGGGGCCCTCTGAAGCGCGGGGTCCTGTGCCAACAACATTCTTGCTCAATGGACGGGCCGGCCCTGCTACTACTACTTATTTGCATAGCACTACAAAGCATTTGCAGCATTGTAGATGAACAAGTAAAAGACAGCCTTCTCAGAGCTTACAGTCTAATCAAGACAGACCACACAACTGGGGACTAGGGTAATTCAAGGAGAATGGCAAGATACAGATAGGTGATAAGCAGGAGAATAAGGGCGTCAGGCCTGGATTTGAATAGAGCCAGAGAAATAGCCTGGCATAGTAACTCAGGTAGTTTGTTCCAAACACATGGAGCAGCAAGATGGAATGAGCAAAGTCTGGAGTTGGCAGGGAGAGAAAAACAGATAAAAGGCAATTTGTCAGAAGAACAGAGTTCCCAAGGAGGGGTGTAGGGAGTGATAAGAGGAAAGGTGGTGAGGAGCAGAAGAAAAACTTGACTTAAGGTCTATTGTTGCTACCTCTCACCCCTTTCTCTTCTTTTCACAGTCAACCTACCCATTGGCAGTGCCTGATGATTACAGACTTTCCAATAACACTGAGCTGAGGAGTTTTCCCGAGTGGTAACTCCAAATATAAACCTCTTTATCATGTACTTATAGTTAGGATTACTTTTCTCTAGGATATGATTATTTTTCTCTTTATGCATCTTTTACAAATATGTTTAGAAATTACTGCTCCCAGTACAGATCCCTGGGTTAAAAAAAAAACATCCTTGGGGTTGGCTGTAGCTGTCTTCCAAGCCTAATACTGTTCATGTAGACCAATGGGAACAAAGCTCTCCAATACTGCCTTTTTTTTTCTTCCCAGCCACTGGGAGTCAGTGGTGCTATACATTCCCCTAACTGTTGCCAGCAAGGGAATTGGTCCAGTACTTCTAAAAATTATTCCTCCTAATACCAGTGCCATTATTTTCCCTTCTGCACTGATTTGAGCTACATGGGAAGGACAGGAGAGGCTGGTGGCAGGAGAAGCAAGCGGTTAGATACAACAGTGGTTGCTGAGCTGGGGAAGGGTCCAAAGAAATGAAGGAAAGATAGGCCCAAGATATGTGCAGGAAGGATCAGATATGAAGTTAGATGGGTAACATTGTTTCTTGATGGGGGAATATAAGAACCCCGGTGTTTGGGTGGAGAGGAATAGAATAGTAGCTTGGGTTGGGGACAGGGATAAATTTGGGTCTGGGAGATTGTGTGGGTAAGACAAGGGACTGAGAATTTGTATGCTGAAAATGTAGATATTGAGATAGGGAAGACAACAGGAACTGTAGGTTTAGGCCAGGGAAGCAGAGACTAGGGGACTAAATAGGGACTTTGGGAAACTGGAAAATAAATTATTGGGGTAATAGATTCATGACAGGATGGATGTAGGGCAATATACGAGAGCACTAATTGGAAGAAGTGAGAGGCAGAACAAAAACATGTGAGATGTGCCAAAGACATGGGGGTAAGAATGGGTTGGTGATGGACTGAAAAACTGGGCCATGTGTAATGGAGAAGAGATATTCTGTATATTCTATGTAGTGGTCTGCAGCAGTCAGGCTTGTTCTTTTTCCCAGTAGGAGGCATATTGGTGTTCTAGGGCCTGTAATATTATTTGCAGTTTTGCCTTTCATAGACAGGGTTGTTGCTCTTTGAGTTCTGGTTTCTACTACTATTTTGCATGGCAGATTTGCTAAATAAGATCAGAGTGTTTTGGTTAGCACCACAGCGGTACATGAAAATATAACAGACATGGCAAATAAGTTGTACCTCAGAAAATAGAACTTTGAATGTCTGTTTATTCGGGAAGAGAAAGGATTTTGGATTCAGCTCATTCTTCTTTAGTAGTAGCTCAAGGTGAGTTACACTCCGGTACAGCAGATACTATCCCTGTCCCCTTAGGGCTTGTAATCAAAGTTCCTACCCTGAGGCAATGGAGAGTTAAGTGAGTTGCTCAAGATAAAGTGGCAGTGGGATTTGCACTGTGGTTTCCCTGGTTCTTAGGCTCTATTAGGTTACTCTTCTTTTTATATGCTGCTTTATTATCTAAAATAAATCTGTGCATATACATGCTGAATTCCTAGCACTTAGAGGAAGTGCTGCTAATGCTGGGTAGTGGTCTACCACACATTAGCAAAGTGGCTGTTGATGGAGAAGGCAGCTAACTATATCTCTGAATAAATATATCTGCAGCCAGGCATGGCATTGATGATACAGGGTAAGAAATGTAGTGACCATGTGAGCCCCATGTTCTCAACTACCTGCAGGGCTGGTCATCCAGAGCAATGAATTTCCTGATGCTGCATGTCACCGTTTCAATGCTGCTGTCATTTATCCTGAGATAATGACAGAACACCACCCCATCTCCCTGATAGTGATATGCTTAAATAGGCATTAGGACAGTTTGCCACCTCATTGTGGGAAGGACCTAGGAACTCAGCTTGGGAAATAGAATTCCTCCTTTCTGTAGCTTTCCTGTCACTGCTACTTGCATTGCAGGATGGAATCCTCCACCTATTATCAATGCCCTCTCTTGAACCCAGCTTGAAAGGATGTTCTTTGTGCAAATAAAGTGGCATGCTGCTGTTGGAAAGATGGCCTATTAGTTTTCCTCTAATAATGGAATTCTCACGGCACATGTATTTTGTATTGCATGGATGCTTAAGTACTTAATGCTTCCATATCTCCAATTTTTTTGAAGACCTCCTCTGTCTTTCGTTAGGCTATGATAGTGCTCTTGCTGTAACTGTGTTAAGGACAGAAGGGTAGATGAAAGGCCAGGGGCATCCTTCACATTTTCCAATACCTGCTGCATTTATGGGATGCTCTTGGCCCCTAGACGTCTCACTTCCTACTTCTTCACCATTTATCATTCTGGCAACTACATTTTCCAACCCTTGACAGCTATGACAACTTCAGTATCTGATGATTCTACTGGAAATCCTTGACACAAGAATTCACCAGAATCTATTTCTTCCAAAAGCTGTTCAATGCACATTCCAGCAGGGAACAGGGCATGTCTCCTGTCTCCCTTTGTCCCTATGTGGAGATGGAAGAAGGACAAATCGTATGATGACAAATAGATCAATAATTATCAATGTAACTGTAGAATATATGCATTGGTTTATGTCAATTTTTCTTTGCCTATTGTTTTACTTAGGGAAAACAACAAGAATATTGCAAAATATGTCTGATAGATTATAAAAGTTGATTATCTAAACATTATCCAGAAGCTTCAGCTATTGCACTTTGCTTGGAAATAGTTTGTTGGGGGGGTTTCTCATCTAGAATTTGCCTTTGTCCGAATTGAACCCTCAAAGGGAAGAGATATTGCTAACAATTTGCTATAGCATGAACAGCATTTGCTTATGGGTATGAATTTTGATGTTAAATATGCTTCATTATATTGATGTGTTTATCATAAGATTTAATTCCCTATTTGTGAAGTGAGCAAGTTATTGGGTTAACCAATGATTGGCTCTTTGGTAAAGCTTCCAGGGCTAACACATGCTTGGCTGGAGAAAAGGAGGAGTTTTAATATCCTTTAAATGGAGAGAGACACACTTGACTAAAGACACTGATAGACATTTGCATTGTTCCTAAGATTTGGTTATATGCTCCTTTTACAATTGGTCTGTTGACCCCCTGAAAGTTGATGCTGAAACATTGATGCTAAAAGAGATCATAGCTGCAATTGAAATTATGTTTGAAATGGTCGGAGCTCTTTGGACATAATATTGCACAAAACATAGTTACACCTAAGGTGGTTTCTTGATCAGTCAGATCATATCTGGACATGACACTGGAGTAGAGATAAGTCACACTATAAGAAAAGTTTGAGATTGGTAATGGAGAGAGAATTCACATGGCTAGGTCAAAATGTGGAGAATTCCCATAGTATTTTATAAGAGGCTCTGTCAAACATAGAACATCTTGTAAAATTGGTACAGGACTGCCTGGGTATGACTGTCCATGTCCAACAGGCACATTGACTTTTAGAAGCTTAATACTGGGAAAAAAAATTGAAATGCCACCAAAAATGCATGAAAGCAGCTTCTTAAAAACACTGTTCCCACTGTGCATGTGCAGCTCTTTCAGCATCACTCATTTACCTTGATCTTCCTGACCTCAAACTCTCCCTCTGGTGCCCTCTAGACCTTGTTCTCCCCCCAACCCCACACCACATCCGATACTTTCTTCAGCTCCATGCACCACATCTTGCCCCCCCCCCCTAATTCTCCCTAATGCACCTGATCCACCCCTACTCCTTACAAAGCATCTGAACTTCCCCCAAAGAAGAGACTTACTCTAGCAGCAGCAACCCCCATCCAACTTCTTCCCAGTAATACTGATCCCTCCCCCCCCCCCCCGGTCCTCGGGAACCAAAAGAGCAGGGTGATGAACAGCACTTTAGAAAGATCAAAAGACTCCTTTATTGATTGTCTAAAAGTCCCACCCTACATGGGCTGTGTTTCAGCTAGTGGGGATCTTTGTCAGGGGCTATGGGACCTTATAAAAAACAAAAAACAAACAATATAAACAAAAGGTATATACATATGGATAAAAAATTTGTATAAAAGCAAAGCATGCTGATGAAGGTGGTAAACAAAAAAACCCATAAATAGAAAGCATAACAATCAATAAACTATATCAAAGTTGAATTAAGTATCAATTATATTTATAATACATAAGGATAAGGAGGTAGGATATGGATCTAAATAAACCATTATGAATTCAACGATAAACATACAAAGTCGGTACTTACTAAGTAAAAGTACCACTCTTGCGTGGAAAAGAAGAGTGCTTATTAGGATAAACAATACACGGACTTTAAAAAAAGCAGCTACAAATGTAATTAATAAAAATGAGACATAAAAAACATAAGAACCTTAAAATAAATACTAAAAATGATGTATGAAGAATGAAATCTCACATAGAAGTAACCATAGAACGTGGGTTTAACGGTGGGGAGCAGAATGGATAAAAGAGGTAATTTGTGTCCAGAGAGCGATATGGCTATATTACAAAGTTAAAACAATCCGTAACACAAACTTAAAAGAAAATACTAAAAGAAAGTAAAAAACATGCATAAGGAAGGAGATAGAGACCAAATTAGATGTGCTTAATGAAAAAGAGTCAATTTGACATGGTTAAGAGACTAGAATAGAAATGTAGATAAACACAAGGAGGAGATTAAGAAGAAAAAAAACTAGAAAACTTTAGGAGAGACAGGGAAGATTACAAAAAGAGTACAGTTTATCCATGGACTAAAAAAAGGGCATGTACCCTAGATATAGCCAGGAGGAGACATGGAAGTTGATTCTGATCAGAGCATGTCCGGGCCGTCCAGCTGTCCAAAAAATGGATGAGCCCGAATTTTACCCAATTCTGCAACCACGGGAGCTAGACGTTCCCGCAGCGGCAGAATTGGACATTTGGACGGCCCGGTCTGGCCCCGATTCTGCAGCATGAGATGTCCATTGCCCTACCTGGCCAGCCTGCCCTATGCTCCTGCTGGTATGCTGGTACCATGGCGTCCTGTCACCATGGCACAGGGATGCTAATTGTATTGGGCGGTATATAAAGTTTTAATAAACATAAACATAAACATGCCCAGCAGGAGCACAGAAAGGCCAACAGCTGCAAAAGCTCTTTCTCCTTTTGACCGAGCTTTGGCAGGAGCAGCTGGGGCCAGGATTAGGTGGTGGGGATTCACCAGCATGTGCCCTGCCTGTTTGGTGGCACTGCTTGGCTTGTCCCCCGCCATTGATGGGACTTATTCCACCACTGAGGGGAATAAGTCCCACGTCTAACCAGCCTCTGGTGGACGTACAGGGTTTATTTATTTATTTATTTATTTAACATTTCTTATATACCGCCTTTCATGATATCAAGGCGGTTTACATTGAATAAACTGAAATTACATTGAACAGGGCATTATAACTTTGAGATAAATATGAGTATTTACAAGGAACATGGGCAATGGAGGGTTAAGTGGTTTGCCCAAGACCACAAGGAGTACCTGTGGGACTAGAAACCCCAGTCCTTCCGGCCCAAGGTTGCTGTCCTGTAGTGGGATTTGAACCCATGACCTTCCAGCCTGAAGTTGGGGGCTGAACAGGCTCTGTACGTCCAGGTTATGTAGCCCACCCCCACTCTGCCCACTCTCCGCCTCTGACCCTTCTCACCCCCATCCAGCACTCCCAGCACAATGCCACAGAAAACCAGATATATTTCCCCGCTATTCATTGGTCAGAATAGGGTCCCCGCTATTCATAGGGTCTGATTCTGTGTGGGGAAATTAGACAGGGGCAGCTCGGGGGTGGAGTCTGGGCAGGCGGTTGGCGATTGCCAGCCCTGGATGTAAGGGCCAATTCTAATGTCGGCCCTGTACATCCAGTGCCGGCGACATGTGCGGGGAAGTTATTCCACCTCCGAAATGGAATAACTTTCCTGGACATGTCTTTTATTTGATGCCGGAGTGTGGTTGGGGCAAGAGGGGGGCCGGAGGACATTCTCTGCAGCTCGTCTCTGGCCTTAGGAGGCCAGATCAGCGGTCGGGCTGTGGGGAATAAGCTTTTTTTTCTCGTGGCTGGCATCGCAAATTTTCAATGGAGCTGCTGTGCCATGGCAAGATGCCATGATGCCGTAGCTCCTTAGAAGAGCCTTGACTGAGTTAGCCGGGGACAGTCCTGTATGTGCAGGCTGGACTGAATCTCAGTCTCAGCCTGCATGTACAGGATTATTTGTGATTCTGATCCCGTGGGGCTAGACGTGCCCCGTGGGATCAGAATTGCGATACCCTTTGTACATCTGACTCAGACCAGATGTACAGAGGGTATCTACGTCCAGGACAGAATAAGCCTGACAGTGTCTCCAGCAAACACTTCAGAGAAATGACAATTTAGATAATAATGACACTAATGTAGAAGTGGCAAAAAAGTGGAGTAGAAGTCAGTCTGGAGACCCTGTTGATCCATCTTTCCTCCCTCCGTTCTCTTCTAGGAGTGGAGATGAGGGGTCGGCTTTCCAGATGGACAGTTTCTAGAAGGGTGGAGGGAAGGAATATCCATGCCCTTGCCAGAAGGAGTTTTGGAGATCAGATTTCCCCCCCCCCCCCCCAGAGATCAGGGGACTTGAGCACCCCTAACCACCAGGAGTATCCTATAGGTATTAGATAATGGTATCATTTATCTATTGACTGATTTTGTCACTATCTGAAATGAATGTGCTTAACAAGGATGTGTCTTTTGTCTCCTCTTGAGAACGTGACCCCTTTAAGGTCTGGGTTGACCTCTATAAATTGTTTTGGAAAATGAAGATCATGGATTTCTTTGAAAATGATGATACTATATGGTGACCTTTCGATCAAAAATCTAAATAGACACCTTCAACTCTGGTTAATTCGGTTATTGAAACTTTTGAAAATGTGGTTTTGAAATGTATAACAAACATGGAGTCTAATAAAAAGCAAATGTTATCACAATACCAATAAAGATGAAAAGTGGGCCTTACAATCACTTCGATCGAAACATAATGTAGTCAAACTTGCTGACAAAGGCAGGGCTATTGTAATGGATTTGAAAGATTATATCCAAGAAATCCTCAGACAATTGAACAACCATTTATTCTATGAAAGGCTAAATGGAAATCCCACTGAACCATTAAAACAGAGTTTGGGCTTTTTGATACACATGGGATTGGAAGCAGGTTATCTAACCAGAAAGGAATTTAATTTCCTTAAAGTCCATTACCCCATTATACCCACGATTTATGTCCTGCCTAAAATACATAAATCTTTGGTTAACCTCCCGGTAGGCCTATTATTTTGGCTATCGGGTCTCTATTTGAGCATGTTTCACAATTTCTTCATGTGTTAAGACCATTTGTTACAACCATTACGTCCTACACTAGAGATTTGTCCCACATTATACAAATTTTGGAAAAATTTGTGGTATACCACAGCCAGCTTGTTTTTGTTGCCCTTGACATCAACTCATTATATACCAATATTTGACAAAACTAGGCTATGCAGATTGAGGATGTTCTCCTTGACCATTCTGTACACAAGAGAATTCCAACCTGTTTTATAATGCAACTAGCAGAACTCACTTTGACAAAGAATTATTTTTTTTTCGAGGCCTGTTTTATAAGCAGATAAAGGGAGTGGCAATGGGCTCAGCTATGGCCCCTATTATTGCTAATTTATATATAGTCCACTTTGAGTTTGTGTTTTTAAAGGACCACCCTTTTATAAGCCATACCGAGTTATGGAAATGTTACATCGATGATGTACTTTTTATTTGGGAAGGTAACCACAATACTTTGAAGTTATTTTTGGAATGGATCAATTCTTTAAACAGCAGTTTACAATTCCAAGTGCAGTACAGTGACACCAAAATTCCTTATTTGGATATTATGAGTAAGAAAGATGAGGCGGCATTTGTCAGACCTCTTCAAGAAACCGACCGACTGTAATCAACTTCTTCATTATACCAGTTTCCACAATCGCTCCTTAAAGGATAATTTAGCCATTAGTCAATTTCTACATATGTTTAAAGCTCATTTGCTCCTGGACAAATGATTTTGATAGAAATGAACAGGTTATGACCCATAGAGTCAAATGCAGGGGTTTTAATGATCGATGTATTGAACAAGCCTTCAACAGGGCACTGGTTGCTGACCATGCATCCCTACTTACTAAGTCCAGCAGAAAAGCCAAGATAAGGTGGTTTGTCCATTTCTTTTCTCTAATTTATCAAAAGACATCTCAGATTATGTGAGAGGAGTGTCACATTTTTTAGAACCTCCCTGTTTTTTCTATTAGAACGGTTATCATTGCTCATAGGAGGAATGCTAATTTGAAAAATCTTCTGGTTCCCTTCGCTCTTCCAATAACACAACCAGTTCCAAGGTTCAAAGGACATTAAGGGGCTTGTTTACAAAGCCGCGGTAGTGGTTCGCGATCGCGATAGCAGCCGCGGCCCCATTGAAATCAATGGGGCCGCGGCTCCGATTACGATCGCAAACCGCTACCGCGGCTTTGTAAACAAGCCCCTAAGTGTGGATGGCGTTCCATTTGTAGTCATGCTCTTGTTACTAAAAGCTTTTTTTGCCATCCTCAGACACAAAAGTATTTATTTATTTATTTATTTTATTTTTTATTTAAAGGGTATTTCTATCCCGCCTTATCCTTCAATCAAGGCGGTGTACACAGCAAACAATCAAAGTCAGTGGAGTTTATGTTGGATCAGTCTATGTACAGTGAGGGTGCGTGGGTGCAGGTGTGTTAATTAGTGTGAGCTATTTACAATGAGGGCTCTTTACAGCTATATACAAGATTTGCTGAATCCACAGCATGCTGTGATTTTTCTTCATGGAGTCTGAGGTTGGCACACATTTGTGGAGTCTGACTAAAGGCAAAAAGTGGACTGTTGTAGTTGTTATGGAAGGACAGACTAGATAGGCCATGTGGTCTTTTTCTGTCGTCATATTTCTATGTTTCTATGTTTCTATGTGCTTGTGCCGTAGTGCTCAGTGAAGAGTACTGTCTTTAGGAGTTTCCGGAAGTCCTTCTGATCTTCAGTTGATCACAGGTCGTCTGGGAGTTTGTTCCAAATTGTCGGAGCTGCCAGTGAAAGGGCTCTTTGAGTGGTGGAATTGCATGCTTTTGTGTAGTTGCTTGGTGTGCTGAGTGCGTCTGCTGTGGTTCTTCTTCTAGGTCTAGTGCTGGGGTCAGGGAGTATGAGAGCTTGGAGGCTGAGTGCAGAGCTCTTGCGTTTGATTCTGAATATGTTTAGTATCATTTTATACTTGATGCGGTGGCTGATCGGGAGCCAGTGGAGGTCTTTTAGGATGGGAGTGATGTGTGCCTGTGTTGGAGAATCGGTGATTATTCTGGCTGCTGTGTTTTGAGCCATTTGCAGCGGCCTGAGAGATTGTTTTGGGATGCCGTTGTAAATCGGGTTGCAGAAGTCAAGTATGGGAGTGATAAGAACTTGGCAGACTGTGCGGAAGTGGTTTTGTGTGAGTAGAGGTTTGAGGCGTCTGATTACTCTCATTTTGTAGTATGCGTTTTTGACGGTTTTTCTGATGTGGGACTGTAGGTTCAGCTCCCTGTCGAGTGTTATTCGAGGTATTTCACTTCGTTCTTCAGTGGTATTGCTGTGTTGTTAGCTGTGATGAAGGGTGGGGGGCTGAAGCTGGTGTTCCGTGTGATGATGAGAGCCTCCGTCTTGCTGTAGTTTATGGATAGGTTGTTGTGCGTGAGCCAGGTGGACATGTTGTTGAGACAGTTAGTTATTTTGGTGTAGTCTGGACTGTCGAGGTTGATTAGCGTGTATATCATAATGTCATCTGCGTAGACTGTGTAGTCAATTTTATGCGTTTTCATGATGTTGCAGATTGGTTGAATGTATAGGTTGAAGAGTAATGAGGATAGTGCGGATCCTTGTGGTACTCCTTGCTTGATCTCTGTGGGTTGTGAGGTGTTGGATCCAATTTTGACTTGGAACTGTCTGTTTGTTAGGTATGATTTGAACCAATTCAGTGTGGTGCCGGTTATTCCAATGTTCTGTAGTCTGGTTAGAAGAATGTTGTGGTCTACTGTGTCGAATGCAGCTGAGATGTCTAGGAATATCATTAGTGTTCCTTATTTGTAGTTGTCCATGGTCTGGATTATGTCATTGAATAGGTATAGGAGAAGAGTTTCGACTCCGTGGTTTGGGCGGAAGCCATGTTGATGTATATCCAGTGGGGCATGTGCGTCGATGTGGTCTTGGAGCTGCTGTTGCAATGTCTTTTCTATGATTTTTTCAGGATTCATGAATTGTGATTCTAGCTATACTGTAGTATATGTCATCATCTGTCCTTGTGATCTTTTATACATTGGGAAGACCACCAGGAACATCAGGGCCAGGATCATTGATCACAAAAGTTGCATATATAGAGTCCTGGAACCAGTCCCTTGATACAACATTGGCAAGAAAGAGGACACAATATCACAGATTTAAAGTTTAAAGTTCCTGGTTTTGAAGTATGTGTATCATAACTGGAGAGGAGGTGATCATGACAACGGTCTGTTACGCATGGAACAGAAGTACATTTTTTGGATGCAGTGCTTATAGCTGTCTGGCCTCAATCAAGAAGTGGATCTCTGACTATTCCTTTGATATAACCTCCCCGTCTCCTTTTTTCTTCTTCTTTGCTTCCCCTTTCTTCTTTCCCTCTTCTTCCCTTCCTCCTTCTCCTCTCCTCCCTCCCCCTTCCACCACCTCCCTTTTCTCTCTCCCCTCTTTCCCCTCCCCGTCCTGCCCTTTTCCCCCTTTTCCCTTTCCCCATCCGTCCCCTATATACATATATTTTTATATATTATTTCTTAGCGGTCTTATTTTTTATCCTTTTTTTTATTTAAAAAAAGGTTAAATTAGACTTACCTGCTAATTGTAGTTCCTGGAGGAATTGCAGTCTAGTCCTGGAAACTCTGGGTCGTGCTCCTCTTCCAGCAGCTTGGAGATTGAGAAACGTCATTCTTTGATGACACTGGTATAAGGACATAGGCACCACCTCCTCACTCCAGTAACCTATTGACAAAGTAGACTCACCAGAGCAACAATTAAGTATTAAAACAGTTACTAACCAATGGTAAACTAGAATTAACTAAAAACCTTAAACTTTCCTCTTAGGCCTTAGTATAACTGCAGAGGCCCTCGCTCCCCCCTCTGGAAGAGACCCGACCTTCGTATAATCCCCTTCTTTAAATCTCCCCGTCTGGACCCAAAGCCCCACAGTTTACTCTTACCTGTGAGATTCACTGCTTCAGGCTCCAATCCTACCAAAGGACCAGGACGGGGTCCAGGACTAGACTGCAGTTCCTCCAGGAACTACAATTAGCAGGTAACCTTCCTTATCGTCCCTCCAGTCTAGTCCCGGAAACTCTGGGGATATAACAGAGCAGTGAAAGAATTCAACGGGCAGGACCTGCTAGACCAGCCTGAAGCACAGCTGCCCCAAAACAGGTATCCCTACTCGCCTGTACATCGAGATGGTAATGCTTGACAAAAGAATTTAAAGACGACCACGTCGCTGCTTTACAAATTTCCACTGCAGGAACCAATTTGTACTCAGCCCAAGAAGCCGCTTGCGCTCTCGTCGAATGTGCTCTCAATCCTTCTGGTACCAGCTTACCTTTTAAGAGATACGCTGATGCTATCGCCCCTTTAACCCATCTGGCAATAGTTGCCTTTGACACTGCTTCACCTTTCCGAGGACCTCCAAACAAAACAAATCATCTATCCAATTTTTGGAACTGTGCAGTCCGGATATAGTTCAAGGCCCTACGAACATCCAATAGATGCAACTGTTCCATGGAAGAGCTCTCTGAAACCCTATGGAACACCGGTAACGATACTACCTGATTCACATGGAAAGGAGATAGCACCTTTGGCAAAAAGGACGGCACCGGCCTTAATACTACCTTTGAATCATAAAAGGACAGGAAAGGCTCCTTACAAGATAAAGCTTGTAATTCCGAAATTCTCCTTGCCGATGCAATCGCAACCAGGAAAACCACTTTCAGGGTAAAATCTTTCAATGACGACTTAGCCAAAGGCTCAAACGGCCGACTTCCTAATGCTCCCAAAACCAATTGCAGATCCCATTGAGGAAATACTTGTCTGCACGGTGGTTGAAAAATCACCACCGCTCTTAAGAATCTCTTAACATCTGGATGAGCGCCCAGCGCTTGGCCCTTGATTTTCCCTTTATAACAGGAGAGTGCTGCCAACTGAACTCTTAAGAAAGAGGCTAACCCTTTCTGAAAACCAGCCTGCAAGAACGCCAAGACCTGTAGCACTGACGCTCATAAGGCCTCACAATTCCTGTCCACACAGCAAGCCTCAAAGATGCGCCACACCCAAACATATGCTAATGAAGTAGATCTCCTACGAGCTCCTAACAAGATAGCAATCACCGCCTCCGAGTACCCTTTACCTCTTAACCTTGCCCTTTCAAGAGCCATGCTGTAAGCCAAAATCGATCCACCTGAGGCATAAACAGTGGACCTTGTGACAACAGATCCTTCCTGACTGGTAGACGCCAAGGTTTCCCCACTACCAGTCTCCTGAGGTCCACATACCAAGGCCTTCTTGGCCAATCCGGAGCGATCAGTATTACTAATCCTCTGTGAAGCTTGATGCATCGCACTACGCGGCCTATCAACACCCACGGAGGGAACACATACAGTAGCTGCTTTACTGGCCACTCCTGTATGAGAGCATCTAGACCCTCCGACATTCTCTCTCTCCTCCTGATGAAGAATGGACTGACCGTTGCTGAATTGAAAGTTGCCATGAGATCCATTATTGGAGAGCCCCAGCACCTCACCACCATCTCGTACACTTCTGGATGAAGCTTCCACTCTCCTGGATCTACCTTTACTCGACTCAAATAATCGGCCATCACATTGTCCAACCCTGCCACATGCGCTGCCGACAGAGCCTGAAGATTTTGTTCGACCCATACGAACAACTGTTCTGCCTCAGCCTCCAAGGGTGCACTGCTGGTGCCCCCCTGTCTGTTGATGTAGGCCACTGCGGTCGCGTTGTCGGAAAACACTCTGATCTCTCTTCCCTGTAGATACGCCTGAAACTTCAGCAATGACTGCGCTACTGCTCGCAGTTCCAACCTGTTTATTGACCATGCTTTTTCCTGTTCCATCCACTGTCCTTGTGCGAACCTTCCTTGAAAGTGTGCCCCCCAGCCTAGCAGACTCGGATCTGTAGTCAGCGGTAGCCGGCCTGGCATTTCCAAGGGCATGTCCTTTCCCAGAGACTCCGGAAGCAACCACTGCAATGCTCTCCGTGCCACTTCTGGACAGAGTAGCCTCCGAGACAGCAGTTTGTTCTGGTGAGACCACCTTCTGAGTAACACTCTCTGCAATGGTCTCATATGAGCCCTTGCCCAGGGCACCAACTCTAGCATCGCCGCCATTGTACCAAGGAGCTGTAAATAATGCCACGCCATCGGACATGGCCTGCTGAGAAATCGGACCAACGTTCTCAACCCGAGCGCTCTATGTGGAGGCAGGAAAATCTTGCCCGCCGCCGTATCAAAACGCGCCCCTAGGTACTCCAGATTCTGAGATAGCACCATATTGACAACCCAAGATAAACTTTGCAGGCACTTGACTATCTTGGACGTCACCTCCTCGCTTTGTCCTTGACTTTGCTCGAATTAACCAGTCGTCCAAATATGGATGAACTAGAACTCCCTTTCTCAGCACCGCTGCTACTACTAATACTACCATAACCTTGGTAAACATCTGTGGAGCCGTAGCCAGCCCGAATGGTAATGCTCGAAATTGAAAATGACCCATTGGCACCGCAAACCTGAGGAACCTCTGGTGCTCCTGACATATCGGAATTTGTAGGTAGGCTTCTGACAAATCCAGAGATGTAAGAAACTTGCCTTTTCTGACTGCTACGATGACCGACCTTAGCGTCTCCATATGAAAATGAGACACTGAGACACCGGTTCACTCTTTTTAGATCCAGAATCGGCCGAAAAGTCCCCTCTTTTTTCGGAACCACGTAATAAATGGAGTATCGACCGAAACCGCATTGGTCTCGAGAAACTGGCACTATGGCTTTGAGAGCTAGCAATCTTTCCAAGGTCTGCTTGATCGCCCCCCACTTGCGATGCGCCCTGCAAGGGGACTGCACGAATGAGTCGGTCACTGGCCATTGAATTTCGAAAGCATATCCTTCTTGAATCACTTCTAACACCCACTGATCTGATGTAATCTGGACCCAGGCAGTGTAAAATTCCTGTAAACGACCTCCCACCGGTAGCTCCACCTGGGTCTCCCTGACTTCATTGCGGCCTTCTGAGACTTGAAGAGGCGGCAGCAAAACCTCTGCTCGCCTCTCGAAACCCCAAAAACCTTGGTTTCTATAGGGAAAACATCCCCTCTGATTCTGCGTGAACCTTGAGGAATGAAAACAACGAAAATCCTTCTGAGGCATTCTAGCCATCGGCGGAAATCTACCCTGCTTCTGCTTATCCTCTGGAAGCCTTCCGCCCTTGGAGTCTCCTAGATCCTTAACAATCTTGTCCAAATCCTCTCCGAAAAGCAGCTTTCCCTTAAAGGGAAGCTTACTCAACTGGGCTTTAGAAGACGCATCCGCTGCCCAATTGCGCAGCCAAAGGTACCTCCGAGCTGCTACCACTGAAGTCATACTGTTAGATAGTCCCCTAATGAGGCCATAATGAATATCAGTGAGATACACCACTCCTGACTCCAGTCTAGCTGCCTCACCTGCCGACTCTTTGATCTGCTCTCCCTGGACTCACTGAGACCAGCGCAGACAGGCTCTTGCTACCCACGCCCCACAAATGGACGCTTGAATAGAAAGCATTCACCTCAAACACCTGTTTTAACAAAGCCTCCAGCTTCCTGTCCTGAGTATCTTTGAGAGCCGCACTCCCTTCAACCAGAATGGTCGTCTTCTTAGTCACCGCAGATACCGCTGCATCCACTCTTGGTGACCTAAAGAGCTCCTTATCTTGGTCCACCAGTGGATAAAGACAAGACATAACCCTAGACCCCTTGAGTGCTGCCTCAGGCATGTCCCACTCACCTTGAATCATTTCCTTTACCACTCTGTACATGGGAAAGGCTCTGAGTCTTCCAAAATGCTTGTAACAACAGATCTTCCAATGTAGCTTCCTCTGCCGGCCCTGCTGTCGGCATATTAAATGCTTTAAGGGTCTCAGAAATAAGTGTGGGCAACTCCTCTCTCTGAAAAATTCGCACTACTCTGGCCTTGTCCTCCTGCTCCGTGATTTCTCCTTCTTCCAACTCCTCGTCCATGTCCAGATCTTGCTCCCCAACTTCCGTGTGCAGATCTTCCAAAATCACAGACTGCTCCTGCTTCTCTTTCTCTATTCTTGATTTCTTCAGCAATACCCCCAAAGTTCCCACAGACAGAGGAGTCCCTGGTCTTTTCTGTCCCAAATCCACACCGATGGAACCCGAAGAAGAAGCCTCTCTTTGAGTGCTCCTGAACACCCTTTGAATCAGCGCCACAAAGTCCGGAGAAAAAGTTGAAGACAAACTACCTGACAACGATGCCTGAGCAAGTGGTACATCCGGAGCAGTAGAAGGCCCCGGTATGGGCTCCGTAGGATCTACCGCAGAGGGCAGAGGCCACTGCAAGCCCTCCTCCTGATCCTTCTTCTCTGCATCTACCTGTTGCTTCTCTGCGGCAGAAGCTTGGCTACAGTTCTTACAGACCCCAGTGTCCAAGACTGTAGACCTCTTTACCCCACAGAGTAAACAACATTTTAGAAGGCATCCTGACCACTCATCAAATGGCCCAAGTGCCCCTTAAACACCTCCCTGAAGCTGCCGGCCCGAGAACCCTGAGGCGTTTTTTATTTTTTTTTCAAAACTATCCTCGATAAATGCAGGAGTCCTCCAGAGTTCACTTCGGAAGAAAGCAAACTAAAACAAAGCTCTGCTGCCAAAGGAAGAGTGTTTGTATCCCCGCAGCAGCTCTTGGCTTTTCCCGCACAAATCGCACACGGCGCGGGCCTGCTGCCGGTTCAGGCAGTGAAACAATCAATCCATTTCAAATGATGACCTGGTGCCTTACCTCATCCTCCGGAGCAGCATTGTCTGCGCCGCTCCGTTGATTCAGCAGAGAATTTCTGGCTGCTTCCCCAGGGCCTGCTCCTCCCTGGTCTGACCCCAAGGGCCCTGAATCACCGAGCTGCACTGCGGCTGCCACTCCCCTCTGCTTTGGCACCCGAGCGCTGACAGGCAAACCCTCTGTGATGTGCTCAGGATGCCTCCTCTCCTGGTTGCCTGCCCTTCTAGTTAAACGGGCTGCAACTGGAGCCTGTTCCCCTCGTTTCCACAAGGCCACGGAGGAGGGAGGGGAAAGGGGAGAGAGGTCTCAATGAGTCACCAAATTTAAAGGCACAGTAAAACTGCAGTTTCAAAAACTAAAACTTACCCGAACTAGTAGAAATGAAAGAAAACTACATTAAATTAAAAGTAACTAAATGTCCTTAATTGTTCCTCTAGTGAGCCGGGACTTCCAGGCTCACATCCTCCAACTGCTTGGAGACTGAGATAACTGGAGTGAGGAGATGGTGCATATGTCCTTATACCAGTGTCAAAGAATGACATTTCTCAGTCTCCAAGCTGCTGGAAGAGGAGCCCAACCCAGAGTTTCCGGGACTAGACTGGAGGGACAATAAGGAACGTATAAGCTGCCATATGTGCAAGCAACCAAGGCAGTGTACAGAAGAATAAAACACATATCAGCCCCTCAGGCCACACCCAGCAGGACCCTGTTAGCCCCCACCCCTCCAATCCAACCCCTTCCCAACCACCACTGCACTACTGCACATACCAGCTAAACAAAAGCCTACCTGTCTGCTGCTCAGAATATCGCTCAAGGGAAAATGAAAGTTTTCAATGCCTTCCGAAAAGTTAATAGATCAGACTCCATACGCAGTGCTGCAGGCAGGGCATTCCAAAGAGTTGGAGCTGCTACTTAGAGCGCCCGTGATTGCCAGCATTGCAGTCAAACTTGCATAGGCCTTGGCAGCACCAACAGATGCATCTCAGCAGAGCGCAACCTCCCCTCCCCCCATCTGATACCACTGTACCATCTCTCACAAATACCAGGGCCCCAGGCTCCTCAGTGCTTTAAAATCCAGGAGCAATACCTTAAAATCACACTGTTCTCTAATAGGGAGCCAATGTAACTGTTGTAGAACTCATGTGACTGGATCATGCAGACACAGCCCCCTGAAAAGCCGAGCTGCTGCATTCTAGGCCACTTGTAGTTGCCTCAGATAGCCTGACAGCCCCACATACAAGGCATTATAGTAGCCCAGGTGTGATAACACCACTGCCTGGACCACCAAACACAGTGCCTCCTGATTTAAGTAAAGCTGAAGTTGCTGAACAATCCGCAAATACCCATAGGCTGTACGAACCACTTGGGACACCTATTGGTACAAGCATAGATCCTCATCCAACAGGACTACCATGTCCCAGATCTCTCACTTCCACCCCAAGCAGGTTCCCCTTATCAAAAGCCCAGTCCACCAGCTAGCATTGGTCAGCATCTCACACAGTAGAACTTCTGATTAGGCACATTGAGAACCAAATGATGAGCCTGCAGCCAGGCAATGATATCCTCCAAACAGCAGTTGGCATGCTGAAGTACCACTGCCTCATCATCCAATACAACTAACAGCTGAATATTGTCAGCATACACATGATCTATGAACCCATGCTTCCAACAAATGGACCCCACCAGACTCATGTGGATGTTAAAGAGAACCGGTAACAAAGCAGACCTCTGTGGTTCTCCACAGACCAGTCCCTGCACTGTGGAGGTCAATGCCCCCCCCCCCCAGCACATACAAATCTTCTGGTCAGACAAGAAGGTCAACCATTGAAGCATGGTGCCCCCTATCCCCAAAACCCCTATTCCAGTCCACAAGATTGAAAGCTATGGACAAATCCGAAAATCCATTACAGACATCAATAGGGATTCAGTGCCCGATCCCTTCCTGAAACCCACCTGATCCCAATCCAACACCCCATCTTGGTCCAAAAATAGTAAATTGGCACAAAACTGGCTTTTCCACACCCTTTGCCAGCCCCATCAGAGATGAAATGGGTTTCAAATTTGAACACCGCAAGTATGAACCCTTCTTGGGGATAGGGGTAACCATGGCCTCCTCCAGCTCAACAGGGTAACACTCCTCTCTTAGGGAGGCATTAACAAAGTTGGCCTTCCACTCAAAGACCAGTTCTGGGGCCCTTTGCAGGAGCAACCCAGGGACAGGTTTTATGTGCAACCAAGTGAGATGCAGCCCCTGAAGCAGCTCCCGCACCTCGAACAACGATACCTCCAAATAGGATGTCTATTTGACTCCTACATTATCTGCCCCTCCACACACTGGGCCCCTTCCCCCTTAATATGCAAGCTCTCTACCTTACCCACAAAGTAATCTGCAACCTGGTTCACTTTTAAAGACCTATCCTGTCCCCTGCCCCGTGACCCCAGACCTAAAAGCCTGCAGGCAACTGAAAAGACCACTTGTGGTTTACTACCTGCAGCCAGAATCTGGATGGAACATACCCTCTTAGTTGCCTGAAGATGATAAGCATTAGCATAATTATGTCATCGCTGCTGATCCTCCCAATCCCTGGTAATACACCAGCACTGTTCTAATCGGCACACTTTTTACTTAATTTCCTGCAGTTCTTCAGAGAACCAGATCCTATTTTGAACACAATCCTCCCTAACCCAACCCTGTCGAACAGGTGCTACCTCCTCCAAAGTTGAATCCACTGCCCCCAGGCACCCCCTCACTTGATACCCATAAAATCACCCACAACCCCCAGGACTCTTACACAGTGCCACAGACTACAACGTAGCCTCATCTACTGTCCCCTCTCTCCTACAAAGTACCTTCTTTGGACACTGACCCCCCCCCCCACCTCATTACAACCCCCCCCCCCCCCAAAATAAAGCAAAAACTGATCCCACCATGACACTGGAACCTTCACCTGAGCCTCTAGACCCAGATGGTCCATAAATCCCACCGACCCGAATATCCAATCCAGGGTGTTCCCTTTACAATCAGTAAGCCCACAAACCACCTGCTGTAACCTCATAGTCAGCATCGAGGATAGAAAAAACTGCTCCCAGGACCCACCAGGTCTAAATCCCCCAACCCTAACATATCCTGATACGCCGAGTCAACACAATCTTATCCCCAAGCACCACCCAGTGGTCATGAGACAAACCTGGTGGGAAATACAGCAGCAGAAAGCTGGTTTTATAGGGCCAAACAACCCTACCAATAAGCCCTCACAAGGCTGAGAGGCTTCCCAACCCCGCTGCTGCACTTCCCATTTCATGTGGTAAACTAAGGCTACCCCCACCCCTTCTCCCCGCCTATGTCACCTGAACACATGTGTACATTTCTAGGCAAAGGAATGCACATCCCACTCCCCCAGCTGAAAACCACGTTTCCATGATAAACAGAAAATCCAACCCCTCATTTCCAATTATGTCTGTCAAAAGATGCCATTTCTTTCTAAACGCACACACATTAATTAATTCACACTTCCTGTCCCTCCCTATAGGGCTTCCACTCACTCCTAGCAAAACCTTGCAACACTCTACCCTCTCTCCTCCTCTTGCAACCCCTCTAATCCCTCCCTCCCCGGGCATAAACCTCCTCCCCATCACCACCTCAATTCCCCCTCCCAAGTCCCAAATCAGAGCATAAAAGGTCCTTCCAAAACACTAAAAAACACAACATACACTAACCACCAATTTAAACAAACACCTCTAATCCCCAATTACCCACCCTCTACCCATGCAGCAAGGCCTCTGACATTTCTCACAGAGTTCCAAGTAGCATACTAAGTGGCATCATTCAGAGGTTTTCACATGTAAGTACCAGTAGCTGAATGTATAAACGCTGATCTAGCAACATACATATGTATTTGTTGGTAATCACACTTATAAATGCAAGATTTCCAAGCACTGCACATACAAGAAAAGTCAATTGAGTGAAATAGCTCTTTTTTTCATTTAAAATTTTCATGTAGTGATAGGCACCATTAAGATAAGCATCATTGCCCCCTCAATCACTGGTGGAAAACCTGAAGTCCAAGGGAGTAGATAGCTGACACTTGCTCTTGTAATATCGGAAAAGCACATAGTTTTTTGAACTACTCAAACCATTCACAGAACATGCTCCTTTAAAATCTACGCATTTTGTGTCTATAGCTGTAAATAGCAGAATCATAAAATTGTTATTGTATGTCATTTACACTTCTATAAACAATTATTTGCACATGTAGTGCCATACAACTGTTCTAAAATGACCTCCTTAGTCAATATCAGAATTTGTTTCAAAAATAATAAAAATATAAAACTCAATATTTCAATAATAGACACTATAATAAATGGAGTAGATATTCAGTATGATTGCAAATTGATTGCTCAGTAGTTATAAGCAAGCTTATTTGAGAGGCAAGTAACAACTTCAATCAAGTAATTCATTGTCCAATTTAAAAAATCTCAGAAGCACTGGTGGCAGCACTTAATTTAACCTGTATATTCAGCACCACTTTCAGCATGGGGACACTCAATATAGGAACTGATCAGGTAGCCAACACATTTCTCCTGTTGAGAATTGGCCAGTCAGTTGTATTTTAACCTCTTAACTGGGGAAGCCGAGTTAACTCATCTTCCCATTGCTATTTAGCAAATGGGAAAGCCGCGTTAACTCACCTTCTCATTCCACTCGGGGAAGCCAAATGCTGAAAATTCCTGCAAGTGAAGACTAATCCCTGCACCGATCGATGAAGAATCTACTCCCTGATCATCTGATACCCACAGAAGTCTCAGACATGGTCACCAGTCGCCGATGAAGAAGCTGCTTCCTAATCATATATGATGCTCACTGAAGTCTCAGACACGTGGTCACAGAAAACAGAGGCAAATCCTCTCACTAAAACCAGAGCAGCTCAGCTGTGTCTATATGCGGCTGAGCTGCTACTATTCTGACGGGAAGGTACTCCAGATTTTGCATCCAGGGCTGGTAAACGGAGTGTGATGAACTATCATTCGCTAAAAATTATTCGAAAATCTGCATCTCTTTCTCCAGATTCAGAAACAGATGATTCTGATTTTGAAGTGGATAGTTTGGATGCTGACTACACAGGTGGTGACAGTAGCATTGGACGAGTCTGAATCCAAAAGTGATATCACTGACACAATCACTGATCCAGCTGTTTGGTCAAAAAAACCCTTCTTCCAACAGAGACCCTTTTGTGTTTTCTGGTGTTCCGGGCAAAAATTTTCAGATGGATGATGATTCAGCTGAGGTTGACTATTTAAAATGGTTACTTACTGATGAAATAGTAAATATGATTGTCAATGAAACAAACCAGTGTGCAGAGCAGTACATTGCCAGCCATAACTTGAAACCAGTCAAGAGCACAAAACTGGAAATCAATTGACTCTGCTGAAATTCATGTTTTTCTGACTCTGCTATATCTTCAATGTCTTGTACATAAACCTGAAACAGGAAAATATTTCAACCGTCATTCTCTATTTGATACCCGAATATTTTATGATACAATGCCTGATTTGCGATTTTCATTGCTTCTGAAATTTATGCCCTTTGCAGACAACAGTGTATATATAGTGGAAATGAAATGCCTGCTAAACCTTACAAACTGAAACCCATTTATTGATTTATTTCATAAAAAATTCATGAAACTGTAGATACCCGAAAGAGATATCAGCATCGATGAAAGTCTAATGCTTTGGAAAGGGCAGCTTTCATTCGAGCCGTATGCTCTAAACAAAAGAGCTCAATTTGGGATAAAGTCCTATGAACTATGTGAAGCAAAAAGTGGTTACATCTGGGACTTTACTGTATATACTGAAAGTGACACTGATTTTGACCCTTTACTTTCTTCGCTACCTCACTCTGACCGTCTTGTGATGTCATTGCTGCAGTCATTGCTGGGGAAAGGGTATCGTGTTCACATGGATAACTTTTATTCCAGTCCTATTCTGACAGATTGATAAATGCCAACACTGATGCAGTCAGAACCTTTAGGTAGAATAGAAAGCTTATGCCACCAGCACTGAAAAATGCTTAGCTGAAAACAGGGGGGGAGAAAGAAGACCTACTATCATGGAAAAATAATGGCACAGAAATAGAAAGACGTTTGCATGCTGGGAACTGTCCACAGTGATGAATTTGTGGAAACAGAAACTAAGAGAGACAAGAAACAGAAACCCTCCATAGTTGAGTACAGCAGCATGGGAGGGGTTGATCTTAGCGACCGTTTCTTATGCTGTCCACGTGCTCGCAAATGCCTCAAGAAATACTACATCAAACAATTTCAACACCAGTTGGACATGGTGGCACTCAATGCTTACATACTGTATGCAAAATTAGGAGGCAAGAAAAGCAGGCTTAGTTCCCAGCTTGCAATGATCAAGTAAATGTTAGAACACAATCAAAAGGAGAAGCCACTTGTATGCTGTGGACGACATGCAGCTGAACCACTGCCACAGCGGTTGACTGAACGTCATTTCCCTGAACTCATACCACTATCTAAGAACAAAGAATGTCCTACCTATCACTGTAAACTGTGCTACAGTAAATCTGATCAGTCTGGAAAGAAAATGAGAAAGGAATCACATTATTACTGTCCAACCTGTAATGTCAGGCTCTGTGTGGTACCACAGATCAAAATCCTCAATTCCAGAGTGAAATAGTCCAACAAAACAAAATGTCACTCTACTCAAATAAGTATAGGCCAGGTATTAAAGTAATATACTGTGGGCACTTAACACACGTTTATTTATTTATTTAACTTTTCTTATATACCACCTTTCATGATATCAAGGTGGTTTACATTGAACAAACTGAAATTACATTGAACAGGGTATTATAACTTGGAGATAACTATTTTACAGGGAACATGGGCAATGGAGGGTTAAGTGGCTTGCCCAAGACCACAAGGAGCACCTGTGGGACTAGAAACCCCAGTCCTTCCGGCCCAAGGTTGATGTCCTCTAGTGGGATATGTATACATAAACTATCTTATCACAGGTTTAAAAAGAGAAAAAAGGCTTCAGATTACATGGGTCAGGCAGACAGCACAAAACATGTCTTTGCCCTCTCCGTCACATCAGTAGCCAACATCATTTATATTAATATTTATAAATATTTTTCAACCATTTTAAACCTTGTTTATATCTATATTTATAAGTATTTTTTTTATTGAAATTTTAAACATACTTACAAGAAAGTACGCAAGCAATCAAGATGCCAATGTCGTTCCAGAAACATAAAAAATATACACTGGAGGAGAAGGTGGAGATCTATCCGGAGAACTTAGAGATGCCACTGATGAGCGAAAGGCCAGAAAATCCAGATCCAGGGACGCGTCAACTCCTACCTTTGCCTGGAGATGTTTGTCCATAGGGCCCACCACCGGATCAGCTTTCGCCTCTGGTATCACTTTCTTCTTCCTTTTCCCCATCACAGTCTCTGTGGCAGGCAGAACTTACTACATACTGCTCCTGCAAAGCTCCTGCGAGGCTCCAAGGGGTTCCCAAGGAGCCTAACACACCCCTTGTATCGTGCCCCTTTGATCGCTGCCCCCAACAGTGCCTCCAGCTGCGCCTAACTGCAGAGTTTTTATATGGAAGGCCCCCGATGACGTCGGGGCCGCGGGACCAAGAGCCTGCCGCCTCCGGGCACAACGCTGCCTCTCCGGCTCTCCCACTGATGTTCTCTGCTGCACGCTTTTTACAGGGAAGGCCCCCGATGACGTCGGGGCCGCAGGACCAAGAGCCTGCCGCCTCCGGGCACAACGCTGCCTCTCCGGCTCTCCCCTTATAAGTATTTTTTAATGTAAATACATATCGCAAACAGCATAAATAATCCACCCTTCTTATTCTATAGTGGGAAACAGCACAAATAATCCACCCTTCTTATTCTATAGTGTCATTAATACAACTTAACTGAATAGTCTCCATAGCATGGTTCAAAATCTTGATTCGGATCATACAGATTTCCATTCATACCCCAACACCAAACATTTTGTAGACTCAGCATTTTGCACTACTTTTCTCAAGGGGTTGCAATAAAGATGCCAAGGGGGAAAATACAAATAGTATAAATAAATAAACCTGTGTAAGAAACTTCCAGACAAATGATTCAGAAGGAAACAGCAGCCACACAACCAAAACAGCACAAGCACCAGGCATCCACAGTAGCTAATACAGAAATGCATACGTTTCTAAACCATGCTGTGGAGACCATTCAGTTAAGTTGTATTAATGACACTATAGAATAAGAAGGATGGATTGTTTATGCTGTTTGCCATTATAGAATAAGAAGGGTAGATTATTTATGCTGTTTGCAATATGGATTTACATTGAAAAATACTTATAAATATAGATATAAGCAAGGTTTAAAATGGTTGAAAAATATTTATAAATATTAGTATAAATGATGTTAAAGGAGTTTTTTTGACTGCTGATGTGATGGAGTGGGCAAAGACATGTTATGTGCTGTCTGCCTGACCTGTGTAATCTGAAGCCTTTTTTCTCCTTTTAAACTTGTGATAAGATAGTTATGTATATCACTTTAATACCTGGCCTATACTTAGTTGAGTAGAGGCTCTGTGTGGTGCCATGTTTCAAGGACTTTCATACTAAATTGTAGACATTCAAGACCCTATATTATAAATGTTATTTTACTTTTGCTGGCTTTGACTAAATGCCAGTAGTGGTGACAGCCCACTATGTGTGCCGCAGCCCCATTGAATAACACAAGATTGTGGCACACATAGTGGGCACTCATCACTACCAGTGTTTAATAAAAGACCCCCTTAATCTATTATACCTGTCTCAAAAATTTTTAATGAAGATATTTGTTTCAATGCCATAGTGGGAAAACTAATTCCCCAGGGAGCAGTTGGCTGGGTGCTATTATTTTCCCCAGTTAAGGGGCTAATATTGATTGTCTAGAGTACAGTAGAGTAGCAGCCTAGTGGTTAAAGCAACTGCCTACAAACCAAGAGATCTGGATTTGATTCCCACTGACACTCCTTGTGGCCTTGGGCAAGTCACTTCACTATCAAGTGCCTTGGAAGAAAAGGCCTGGTAATCTACTTCCAGTCATACCTTGCCAAGAAAACCCAGGGGCTGCTGGGTTGCCAGGAGTCAGCATTGACTTGAGAGTGCTTAAAAAAAAAAAGATTGTCTTAATGTGTTTTATAACTAACAAAATAGCATATAAATGATACCGGATGACCAAAATGACTCATCTGGTTTTCCCACATGCAATTCTCTTCTTTTCTCATATATGCATACAAATTTATTCTCTATTGTGAAAGCATTAATGGCACGCATTGATGAGCACATGGGGTAATTTTATAACAGTGCACCTAGGTTTAGAGATGGAGAACGTGCCTATTTTAAGCCTGTTAAATAAAGACACATGGAATCAGATTCTATAACATGCATGTCTGGCCCGCAGACATATTTAAATTAAAACTGGTCTCATTTGAACGTAATTCCTCATCCGTGGGTCTAGACTTGCTTGCAGGTACAGAATCGGGAAGGTATATTTGGATGGCACAGCACTAGCAAAGTGCTATTCAGCCGGCTCATGCACGCATCCGTCATGTAGCATGTGCATGGGTGCAGGCAGAAACCATGCAATACGAGGTATGACAAAAAATAAATGAGACTGTGGCAGCCACGCCCATGACTCAATGCCAATTGGCTAACTACTTATGTCACTGTGTTGCGCAACATTTTGCTACTATTCTGCTATAATATTTTTCATTTCTCTCACTCTGGTTTTTCTTTTTCAGGTTTTTTTGTAGCACACTGCTCCATCGCTTTGTCATGCAACTGGAGGTGGCAGAAATATGGAGCAAAGAATCAACTTGAAATGTCTGGATAAGTTGGAGAAGGGCCCAACTGAGTGTCTCCAACTTCTCCAAAAGAATTATGGAGAAGATGCAATGTCAAGGCTGCGAGTCTTTGAGTGGCACAAACACTTCAAGACTGGCCGCGAGGAGGTGGAGGATGATCCCAAGTCAGGATGGCCTTCCACGACAAAGACGGCTGAGAACACTGACAGAGTGAACCAGCTGGTGCAGAGTGATTGCAGATTGATGGTGCGGATGATAGCTGAGGAGCTCAGCCTGAACAGGGAGTCAGTGCGGACCATCTTGGTGCAGGAGCTGGGGATGCAGAAGGTGTGTGCCAAGATGGTGCCCAAGCTTTTATCGGACGACCAGTCTTGAGACTTGCTAGAAAAGATCGGAGAAGATCCATAGTTTGTTGGCCGAGTCATCACAAAAGACGAGACTTGGGTCTTCCAGTATGACCCTGAAAGCAAGAGACAGAGCCTGCAGTGGAAGACTCGACTGTCACCCAGACCCAAGAAGGCGCGCATGTCCAAATCAAGAATCAAAGTCATGCTGATTGCATTCTTCAACCAGAAGGGAATGGTCCATCATGAGTTTGTGCCTGAGGGTCAGACAGTCAACCAGCACTTATACCAGCAGTTCCTCAATTGCCTCCATGACTGGGTTCAGCACAGCAGGCGGGCTCTGTGGAGAGACAAGTTGTGGCTCCTCCACCATGACAACGCGCCCACACACCACACTCAGTGTGAGGCAGTTCTTGGCCAACAAACAGATCACAGCTCTCGACCACCCTCCTTATTCCCCATATCTCACACCGTGTGCCTTCTGGCTCTTTCCCAGCAGAAGACTGTGCTCAAAGGAAATCATTTTGCCTCTGTAGAAGAGATCAAGGCCACTGTGAGGATGGAGCTGATGAACCTCAAGGAGGAGGACTTTACCAAGTGCTTCCGAACGTGGCAGAATCGAATGGAGAAGTGCATTAACTCTGGGGGGGATTATTTTGAAGGGGACAATGCATAATTTCTCTGTAGATTTTGTAATAAAACATTAAAGGGACAGTCTCGTTTCTTTTTTGTCACACCTCATATAATGGAGAAACACATCCCCCATCAATATTATTGGACACGGGTAATGTTTGGATGTCTCTACACCCACTATATTCTGAAAAGTTACACATTTCAGATCCTGTCTTTCTCTATGATGTACCTGTGGACGCCATGCCACTCGGGAAAAACATGCATCTCCTAAGCTGCTCTTCACACTGACAGTAGTTTGCTGATGCAAATTAGACATACTGTAAATACCAATGAGAAATGACTGCTGCTGTAACCTAGAGCACATACCAGTTCTCTACAGGCCCTGAAAAATGCTAGGTAATCCCATTGCACCCTAATATGGTTTAAGAGAATGCAAATATGAACATGTATGTCAGGACATCCCTTTCATCAAATGGTACTTGGCATTAGGAAATGGACCCAGTGATTCCTGCCTTGGTCATCTCTACAAACATGCTTTAAACTGCTAAGGATGGACCCTTACCAAGTGCACTATACCCATGCAGTTCCCCAAAGGATGCATAATATTGCATCCTTTGCCTATGGCCTATAAGTAAACTCATTCTGCTGCTCCACACTACCTTTCTTCTTAACTCTCCCTACACCCCTTCTCGGGAACTCCGCTCTTCTGTCAAATAGCTTCTTTTCTACTGACAAATCCAGACTGCACTCCTTTCACCTAGCTGCTCCCTATGCCTGGAACAAACTACCTAACTCTGTACATCAGGCTTCTTCTCTGGCCCTTCTCAAATCCAGGCTGAGCACTCAACTCTTCATTGCCGCTTTTAGATCTGATCCGCCTAAGCTCCCTTGTGTTCCCTTACCATTCCCCCTAAATGTATCCTGTCCACAGCTGCTGTGTAGTCTGTCTTGACTAAATTGTAAGCTATGCTGAGCAGGGACCATCTTTTATGTGCATCTGTGCAGTGCTGTGTACGCCTTGTACGTCTATAGAAATTGGTCGTAGCAGTAGTGGTAGTAGTATGGCCTTCTGGCTATGGCCTCATATTCCCACATATCTGGATACTGGCATTTCTCACAGCAGCTACACCTGTCCCATCGTGCTGTATGTCAGTCTGTATACATCTGATCTCCAGGAACAAGCAGGAATAAGTCATCACATATGGGTACGTCGGTACCGACGGAGCCCGCGCGGGAAAGCTCCCCAGCTTTTCAGATTAAAAGCTTTTGGGGCCTCCCACTGCACATGCGCGCTGCCTTCCCGCCTTCCTTCCTGACCAGCTCTCGTCAGTTTCTTTTTTTCCGCAGAGCCAGCAGGTCGTGTTCCTGTCACCGCTGAAGAAATTGTTAATTTTATTGTTTTCTTTAGACCGCGTACCTGCCTTCCCCATTCTGAAACCGGTACTGCCGGTCTCTCTTTCTTTCTTTTAAAAAAAAAAAATATATATATTTTTCTTTTCTTCAGCACAGCTTGGTACTTTGTTAGGCCTTCAGGCCTACACAAATTCTCCTCATGGAGAAGCCAGTTCCTGGTTTTAAAAAGTGTACCAAGTGCAGTGCTGTCATTCCTCTTACAGACACCCATGAATGGTGTCTTAAATGTTTAGGACCTGACCATTCCATACCGGACTGCCCATCCTGCTCCCAGATGTCGAAACGTGGATTGCAGAACCGGGCCAACAAGTTCCATGTGCTGTTTCCTTCAGAACCATCACATTCATCCAGGTCTTCCTCTCCGGATGGATCTCAGGTAACCAAAACTCCAGTGGGCAAATCCTCTAAAAGCAAATCTCTTTCTAAAGATCGAGAGGCTCTCAATTCTGAGTTCGAGGATTCTGCCCAGGCCAAAAAACACCGGCGGGAGGCTCCGGCCTCCAAAGCAATCATGGGGTCACAGGTTGACATCGATGGCGCGGCCTCGACAGATCACCTGTTGTACTGCTCTGGGGTACCGGCCCATACCGGTACCGACATCCAGGCAGCAGTGGCGTCTATGGGCAATACTGTCCAAGTCATGCAGCAGGCCATTCTGGCTTTTATTAATGCTGCTACGCCCTCGTACCGCAGCCAGCGGTACCGGGTCCGGTTCCGGTAATGGCTTCCATACCGGAACCGAGGCCATCGTCTTCCAAACGCAGATCGGTTCCGCATGCCGGATCCGGGCTTTTGCCCGGTACTGATCCCATACCCAGTACGCCCGATGTCGATACCGAACGGTATGCGTATCGTGCGTTGGAAGCACATAGAGGATACTCTGCTTCTTCAGAGGATTTTAACTCCTCTGATGATTCTGATGAGTTCTCCCTTGATCTTCCTGAGGAGCCTTCTTCTCCTAAAAGGAGAATGTCTCCACCAGAGGATTTGTCCTTTCAGGACTTCATCATAGAAATGACTAAAGGTCTTTCTATTGCTTCATCCTCTGAAAGGAACCCAGATCAAAGAAACTGGATATTTTAGGATACTCTAAGTCTCCTAAAGAGGCAGTTACCCTGCCTATCCATGAAATCCTTCAAGAACACTTGATGGACTTATGGGAGGCTCCTCTAACATTGTCTCCTTCTTCTCGCAGGTTGGACACCATGTACCGTGTCCCCCCTTCTCCTGGTTTCCAAAAAACTCAGTTGCCTCACCATTCTATTGTGGTGAAGTCTGCAATGAAGAAGATAAAGAGTACCAAAAGGCACTCTTCTACTCCTCCAGGGCGAGAATGTAAGACTCTAGACTCTTTTGGCAGGAAAATTTTCCAGGCTACTATGCTTATAGCCAGGATTAATTCCTATAGTCTTTACATGGGCATGTTTCTCAGTGAAATCGCTCTAAAAGTTCGGCATTTTGCCCCCTTTATCCCTGAGGATAAGAGGGAGCAGTTCATTTCCTTAGTGAAACACCTTTTGGATATTTCAAAGTTCTCCAACAGGGCAGCTTTTGATTCCTTTGAGGGTGCTGGTAGGGCTTCGGGCATTGCTATAGCAGCCCGACGTCTTGCTTGGCTCCAGGCTTCTGATCTAGAACCTTGGGTCCTAGATGGCTTACGAAATCTGCCCTGTACAGGTGAGAACTTATTTGGTGAGGAGTGGCAAACTAAGGCCACTCAAATGGACGCAGAAAATGCCACCTTAGATAGACTTTCTAAGTCTACCTCCACTCCTGCCAAGAAGAAGTCTTTTAAGAGGCCTTATTACAAGAAGTCCAGATTTTCCGCAAATACTGGCCAACAATCCTCTCAGCCTCGTTTTGCTGCTAAACGTCAGCAACCTAAACAGGCAAGGTCAAAGCCTGCGGCGTCTGCTATGCCTCAGCAGGCTCCACCCCCTCAGGGGTTTTGACTTGCCCCTAGAGAACTTAACTTTTCTGGCTCTAGAACAACCAGAGCCCCTCACCATACCTGGAAGGTTAGCTCACTTTGCTCCCAGATGGGAGCAAATTACATCAGAGCAATGGACCCTCTCTATCATCAGAGAGGGTTACAAACTCCATTTTTCCGACCTTCCTCCTTATACTATGGTGAGGCAGTTCAATTCTCCCCCATCTCTCCTGGCCCTCTTGGGTCAGGAAGTCTCCTCCCTCCTTGCCCAGGGGGCAATAGAGGAGGTCCCTCTTCTTCAACAGGGGACGGGATTCTACTCCCCTTATTTTCTAATACCAAAGAAGACAGAGGGCTTCAGACCAATTCTGGATCTGAGAGAATTGAACAAATTTCTTTTCAAGGAGAAATTCAAAATGCTTTCTCTGGGCATTCTCCTTCCATACCTTCAGAGTCAGGATTGGCTTTGTTCTCTAGACCTAAAGGATGCGTATACACACATACTCATCCACCCATCCCACAGAAAATACCTTCGATTTCTGTTTCAGGGAAAACATTTCCAGTACAGAGTACTCCCCTTCGGTCTAGCCTCTGCTCCAAGAGTGTTCACCAAATGCATGGCAGTCGTAGCTGCCTTTCTAAGAGGCCTGGGAATTTTCATATTCCCATACCTGGACGACTGGCTCATCCGAGCTCCCTCTCAGTCCCAGGCCCAAATTTCCCTGGACCGCACAAGGCGTCTTCTGCAGTATCTAGGACTGGTAGTAAACCTTCCCAAGTCTCAACTAATCCCTACTCAGTCTCTCGAGTTCATAGGGGCCCAGTTAGACACCATCACTGCAAGGGCCTACCTGCCTCAGGTCAGGGCCCAACGCCTGCTGAGTTTGGCCTCCCAAGCTCAGTCCAGCAGTCATTTGACAGCCCGGGAAATTCTGCGACTTCTGGGCCACATGGCCTCCACGGTACATGTGGTGCCCTACGCTCGTCTGCATATGAGAGCAGCTCAATGGACCTTGGCCACCCAGTGGACTCAAGCATCTGGAGCGCTCTCCGACCAAATACTCACCTCAAGCCGTCTATTTTGGTCCCTCCAATGGTGGACATCCACCAAGAATCTGTTGTTGGGGGCCCCCTTCCAACCTTTGTTGCCCCAAGCAACCCTCACAACAGATGCCTCCCAGACAGGGTGGGGAGCTCATCTTCAGAACCTCTCCACTCAGGGCACTTGGTCTCCACAGGAGGCCACCCTTCATATCAACCTCCTGGAACTGCGAGCAATTTACCTTGCCCTCAAGGTCTTCTATACCCTCCTTGTCAACCTGACTGTCCTAGTTCAGACAGACAATCAGGTAGCCATGTTCTATATAAACAAACAAGGAGGGACAGGCTCTCTGTCGCTTTGCAACGAAGCTCTCAGAATATGGGCCTTCGCCAGAGAGCATCAAATTCACCTTCTTGCAGTGTATCTTCCAGGAGTTCAAAACTCTCGTGCAGACAGACTCAGTCGAGTTCTGCTTCCACACGAATGGTCCCTACATATGGACCAGATACGCAGAATCTTTCAGGAATGGGGGACCCCGGACATAGACCTCTTTGCAAGTCCGTGGAATGCCAAACTTCCCCCCCCCGGTTCTGTTCCAGAACTCAGTGTCAGGGAGCTCAGGCCCACGATGCCTTCCTCCTGCATTGGGGTCAGGAATTCCTCTATGCCTTTCCACCCATTCCTCTAATATCCAAGACTCTGTTCAAGCTCCAGAGGGATCACGGGACTATGATCCTCATAGCTCCACGCTGGCCACGCCAGGTGTGGTTCCCTCTGCTTCTGCATCTCTCCCATTTGAGTGCTATTGCAGCATCCTTAAAACCTATAAATGGACAACCTGTCTCCTCTCATCCTCTTGTTGCACGTTTCATGAGAGGCCTGACTCTAACTAAACCTCCCATCCGACCTCCTCCGGTAGCATGGGATTTGAACCTAGCTCTAGGTCAGCTTATGAAGCCACCTTTTGAGCCTTTGGACTCTACCTCCTTCAAATTTCTTTCCTGGAAGGTTGTTTTCCTTATTGCAGTTACTTCGGCTCGCCGCATCAGTGAACTGCAGGCTTTAGTGGCTCATCCACCTTATACTAGGTTTCATCATGATAAGGTGGTCCTTAGGACGAATCCCCACTTTATGCCCAAAGTGGTCTCGCCTTTTCATCTTAATCAAGAGGTATATCTACCTGTCTTTTTCCCGGCTCCTCATGCATCCAGTGCAGAGAGGAACCTTCATACTCTGGATTGTAAAAGAGCTCTTGCCTTTTACCTCAACAGGACTCAACCACATCGAAAGTCTTCCCAACTTTTCGTGGCTTTTGATCCTTCTCATTTGGGACTTCCAGTCACCAAGCGTACACTTTCCAATTGGATCGCTCAGTGTATTTCTTTTGCTTACCAGAGTAAGAACATTTCTCTGGAGGGCCATGTCACAGCTCACAATGTGAGAGCCATGGCCACTTCTATGGCTCATCTTCACTCTGTGTCCATAGATCAGATCTGTCGAGCAGCCACTTGGGCCTCGGTTCATACCTTCACAGCCCATTACTGCTTGGACAAGGACTCCCGCCGGGATGCCTTGTTTGGTCAGGCTGTCCTCAAACACCTGTTCCATACTTAAACAACTCCTGCCCACCTTCCCTGGATGGATGCCTGAGATCCATGCGAAGATGGTTTACCCTTGGAGGGGGATCTCCCAGGCATCTTAGCTAGGGAGTCCCCATATGTGATGACTTATTCCTGCTTGTTCCTGGAGATAGCACAGTTACTTACCTGTAACAGGTGATCTCTGGGAACAGCAGGAATTAGTCATCACAACCCACCCACCTCCCCTAGGAGTTGTATCTCTATCTATCTTCCTGTCCTCTCTTTATTGTCTCAGCTTTAAACTCGAACTGACGAGAGCTGGTCAGGAAGGCGGGAAGGCAGCGCGCATGTGCAGTGGGAGGCCCCAAAAGCTTTTAATCTGAAAAGCTGGGGAGCTTTCCCGCGCGGGCTCCGTCGGTACCGACGTACCCATATGTGATGACTAATTCCTGCTGTTCCCAGAGATCACCTGTTACAGGTAAGTAACTGTGCTTTATCTGTGGGGCCACCCTGTCTGCCTTCCCATAGTCTGCCTTGAGGCACTGCTCCCCTGGTTAGGCCTCTGTGAGCATGGGAGGGAGGATCCTTATGCCATCGTACTCAGCCTCCAGATATATCACCACTCTCACAGCTTGCATAGATCTTGGACTGGCGAAGGATGTAGGCCTCATGGAACAATCTGGGGGATGTCGGCACAACATTAGTCATGTCTCTCAGATCCTGCAGAAATCACACATATATTGAAGCCACAATTCATGAGCAACTGGTTCATGAACCGACCAGAGAGGAAGCCATTTTGGACTTAGTCCTTAGTGGAATACCAGATCTGGTACAAGAGATAAGGGTGTTGGGGCCACTTGGCAATAGTGATCATAGCATGATCGCGTTTGATTTAATTAATGGAGGAGGGATGGTAAGGAAATCCATAGTACTACCTTTTAACTTTCAAAAGTGAGACTATGATAAATTGAGGAAAATAGTTAAGAAAAAACTAAAAGGAGCAGTTGCAAAGGTTAAAGATTTACATCAAGCTTGGGTATTGTTTAAAAATACTATCTTGGAAGCCCAGACCAGCTGTATTCCATACTTTAAGAAAAGTAGAAGGAAGTCCAAAAAACTGCTAGCATGGTTTAAAGGTGAGGTCAGAGAGGCTGTTGTTGCCAAAAAAGCATCTTTCAGGAAATGGAAAAAAGAGCCAAATGACGAAAACTGGAAACAGCACAAGCACTGGCAAGTTAAATGCAAGGCATTGGTAAGTCAGGAAAATAGAATTTGTGAAAAAACTTGCTGTGGAAGCAAAAACACGTACTAAAGACATTTTCAAGTACATTCGTAGCAAAAAACCTGTGAGAGAGTAAGTTGGACCATTAGATGATAGAGGGGTAAAAGGGGTAGTAATAGGGGACAAGGCTATAGCGGAGAAACTGAATTAATTCTTTGCTTCGGTCTTTTCTGAGGAAGATGTAGGGATGTTAACCATGACTGAAGTGTTTTTTAAAGGTGATACTGTGGAAGAATTGAAAGAAATATCAATATACCGGGAAGATGTATTACAACTATTTGATAAACTGAAGAGTAGCAAATTATCCAGACTGAATGGTATACATCCAAGGGTGTTGAAAGAACTGAAATATGAGATTGCAAACCTGCTATTAGTAATCTGTGAACTATCATTAAAATCATGTGTAATACCTGAAGATTGGAGGATTGCCAATGTAATGCCAATTTTTAAAAAGGGTTCCAGTGGTGATCTGGGAAACTACAGACTGGTGAGCCTGCCGTCAGTACCAGGAAAAATGGTAGAAATCATCATAAAGAACAAAATTACTCAACATGTAGATAGTCATGGCTTAATGGGAGATAGTCAACATGGCTTTAGACAAGGAAGATCTTGTCTTACTAATCTGTTATGTTTTTTTGAAGGTGTGAATAAACAGGTAGACAAAGGTGAGTCGGTTGATATAGTGTATCTGGACTTTCAGAAAGCCTTTGACAAGGTCCCTCATCAGAGACCTTTGGCAAAACTAAAAAGTCATGGGATAGGAGGCAGTGTAATATTGTCGATCAGGAAGTGGTTAAAAGATAGAAAGCAGAGGGTAGGGCTAAATGGCCATTTTTCCCAATGGAAAAAGGTGAATAGTGGAGTACCGCAGGGATCTGTGCTGGGTCCCCTGCTTTTTGACATGTTCATAAATGAGCCGGAATAGGGAATAATGAGTGAGATTATCAAATTTACAGATGACACAAAACAATTTAAAGTTGTTAAAACCCAAGAGGATTGTGGAAAATTGCAAGAGGATCTTGATAAATTGGAAAACTGGGCATCCAAATGGCAGATGAAATTGAATGTGGACAAGTGCAAGGTTATGCACCTAGGAAAGAACAACTCAAACTATGGTTACACAATGCAAGGTTTCACATTGGGATCACCGCCCAGGAAAAAGATTTAGGTGTCATCGTGGATAACATGTTAAAACCCTCCGCCCAGTGTGCAGCGGCGGGCAAGAGAGCAAATAGAATGCTAGGTATCATAAGGAAAGGAATGAAAAATAAAATAAAGGATATTATAATGCCTCTGTATCGTTCCATGGTGGAACCGCACCTTGAATATTGTGTTCAATTCTGGTCGCAATATCTTAAAAAGGATATAGCATTATTAAAAAAGGTACAGTAAATGGGATGGAATGGTAAATGGGATGGAAAGATATTCCTATGAAGAGAGGCTAAAAAGGTTAGGGCTCTTCAACCTGGAAAAGAAACGGCTGAGGGGAGATATAATAGAGGTCTATAAATTAATGATTGGAGTGGAACAGGTAAACGTAGATCGATTGTTTACATCATCAGAATATAAAAAGACTAGGGGACATGCAATGAAGCTACAGGGTAACCTATTTAAGACTAATAAGAGAAAATATTTTTTCACTCAACGTGTAATCGAACTCTGGAATAGTAAAAGCTGTTAGTGTAGCTGGGTTTAAAAAAGGTTTGGACAAGTTCCTGGCGGAAAGGTCCATAAGCCATTATTAAAAGGGACCTAGGATATCACTTCTTGACCCAATACAAGCATTGAGGATCCTGTGTCTTTTGGGGAGACTGCTAGGCACTTGTGATCTAGATTGGCCACTGTTGGAAATAGGATACTGGGCTTGATGGACATTAGCTGGGCTTGATGGACATTAGCTGGGAAACAGGATACTGGGCTTGATGGACCAAATATGGCCTATCTTATGTATTTATGTACTGCTACCTATCATTTGTATGAAGCTATTAGACATACACCTTGTTTGTACACATAAATATAAGGGACAGTTCCTGTTCTCCAGAGCTTACAATCTATTCAGGACAAACAGGGGACTAGGATAAATCATTAAGTGAATAATCAAAGCCAGCATTGATGGGAACTGGAGAATAAGGGTCAGGATCCAAAAGTAGCCTCAAAAAGGTAAGATTTTAGCCTAAACTTTAACAGGAACAGAGATGGACCCTGATATATGGACTCAGGTGGTCTGTTCCAGGTGTACGATGCAGCAAGGTGAAACAAATGGAATTGGCAGTGGAAGAAGAAGGCACAGATCAAAGGGATTTGCCTGATAAATGGAGCTCCCAAGGAAGGGTGTAGGGAGATATAAGAGAGAAGAGATAATGTGGAACCACAGGATAAATGTACCTGTAGGTCAGTAGAAGTTTGAACTGGATATGGAAATTGATAGGGAGCCAATGGAATGACTCGAGAGCTGGCATAAATGTTAGAATATACTTTAGATGCATACATGTGCATTTTATAAAGTATGCATGCAAATCTCCACTTCACCCATGATCTGCTCTTACTGCTCCTTTACAAATATATGCCTGTTTGCACCTAGCTTACCTGTAGTCATGATCTAATTTTATAAGAAGCCTTATAAAATTATGTAAAAGATCGCTGCACAGGAAAGATGTTAAAAACTACCCCCATAGAGAGCCATTTTTAAATGGATCTAGTCAGTTACAGTAACTAAGGAGTTAGTTGGTTAGATACCCCCTCTTTCCTCTGGGGTTAAAATTGCCCATGCAGTAAAGCTAAATACCATGTCTCATTGCTCTATGCATCTTACTAACCAAAGTGTGTTAATGATAACACAGGGATTTAAGAAGTGATAATCAAACTTACCACAGCCAGGCAAACTCCACCGTTAATAAAATTGCCCACCCAATGTGTGAATATGCCTGTGTTATCACATAAAGAACAGTAGAAAGGCCTTTATTCTTTTTAATTTTTTGTGTTAATTCTAATGCATAGATTTTCCTATTGAATGTGCTTCCATGTATGAATTATTAAGCATCTGATTTATTAAGTACATACTAACTTATTGCTTCATATACCTGAGCATACATGTATCAAGGGCTAATTTTATTAAAGGTCTTTCTGCATGTAAAGCAGCCTGGAAAAAAATCTCTATGAAATACCCCCCAAAGCAAGCTGCAAAGCAGTTTGTTTAAATATTTCACAGCTTGCATTAACACACATATCTGTATTAGTGCAGTCCTTAAGCTAAAACCTTTACCACACCTCTACAGATGTATTAAACCTTTTTGCAATAAAAACACAATTTTAGGGTATGTAAGTGCAGTTCTTTAAAGCACCATTTACTTAAGGTTTGAAAGCCTTTAGCAAATGGCATGTTAAATCTGCTGTAATTATGTACATTAAAATATGCTTTCAGTGTAATTTAGTAAACAGGCTTCTAAAGGTAGTTATTCCTGGCATTATAACTTAGCTGGGGGACAAAAATATAAGCCTATATTGACATTTCAAACATATGCATGTAGTTTACCCCTACTTAGCCAAGCCGCAGATAGAGCATTGGGAAAAGATATAGGCACTCAGTTTGTATCTATGTATTTTGCTGCAAGGCAGTTCAGTGAAAATTGCCCAACAGACAGCAAATTTTCTCTGAAGTTCAGGATAACTAATACATATTTATTTATTTAATAGTTTTTTTTATACCACCTTTGTCCAAGGCGGTTTACATCGAACAATATAACATAATCTCAATGGACTTGTTTTACAATAAACAGAGACAGTAACTGTGAACAGCATCTTCAAGCAGTTTAGATACAAAAGGAGGTAGTAGATGGGCCAATAATTGGAAGGGGAAGGCCCAGTAATTGTTTTTCGAGAAGCAGTGTAACCATAGTATATTTTAAGGCAGCAGGAACAATTGCATAGAAAGCAATAGGTTAAAGATATAAAGATATGACAGATGAAAGGGGTGACAGCAGAGGAGACATAGCTTAGCAGGGGGGGTCGGGGAGCAGGTAGTGTGTTTGGAGGAGGAGGAGAGGAGATATGCAGTTTCCTCCTCAGTGGTATCAGAAAAGGAAGAAAGGGTGACAGGAGCTGAAGGAAGGATTTGAGATTGAAGGGGCTGGGGGGGTGGGGGGTGGGAGGAGATGGCCCAGTGGAGAACTCCAGATTAATTTTGAAAACCTTGTCATCAGGGCTAGTGCTAGGGTTTCTAGTGCCCCCCTGCAACCTATAAATCGGCGCCCCACCCTCATTATTAATGTTGGCTGCACCCTACCCTCCTTTTTCCCAAAACCGCTTTATGAACTCTTTTCAAATGATATTAGTATTTCTCGTTAAAATCCAGTATTGTAAGAAAATTGCAGCAAAAGAGCAAATGCATAACCAAAATAAAAATACTTAGCTGTAAATACTTAGCATCATACAAACAGGCTGTGATAGTCCAAAAAAAGTAAAAACAAAAAAATAAAATCTGATTCTGGTCATCTCACTAACATGAACATTCTCCACTGCCAGACATATTGTGAACTAATATAAAACACTGCAAAAGTCACTGAAAATCTACAAAGTCAAATCTATCATATCATATCAGCATACACGTCCAAAACTCATACAATAAGGGGCCTACCCAGAAAAAAGCAGCACTACAAATACTGCAATGGGCCCCAAAACCTCCATACACCTGTTTGAAACGCTGTACAAGTCAAATTACCATAGTACAGATCCCTACGTACAAACAGTGTACTATTGTGGATCAGGAACTGGTTAAAAGATAGAAAGCAGAGGGTAGGGCTAAATGGCCAATTTTCCCAATGGAGAAAGGTGAATAGTGGTGTACCACAGGGATCTGTGCTGGGTCCGCTGCTTTTTTTTTTTTTTTTAACTTTTATTTTCATTTTACAACAAGCAAAAAGAAACAACACACCAAAGGAAACAAATACAAACATACAATAAGGAAAAGCAACCCCTACTACCCCCCACCCCTATGCTTCTTCTCTAAGCTGTTAAGTATCATCATATGAGCGCTTACAAACAACAGTAATTGTACATCAAAACAAACAGAAATAGTATCTGCGATACAGAATGATCATGTGACAGAGATTTACACAGATTTAAACAGTCAAATGAGAGCATTTAGCAGTTTGAACATAGTCGTTGAGCATCTTCCATTTAGACAGGTGGTGGGGGGTCTGAGCGGAAGAAGCTAACATACGAGGTATTTGCTCATATTTACTGTAGAGACAGACATGATTCCACCATTCATTGGGGCTCAGAAGGGAGCTATTTTTCCAGTATTTCGTGATTAGGGAAATAGCTATGCCCAGCATAAAGTCTAAAAGGAAGTAAGCCGATTTGGGAAGAGAGGGGATCCCCGCAGCTGAGCGGAGTCCCACTATCTTCCAAGAGAGGGGCTCTTGAAAGTGCAAAATAGATTGAATACGACCCCAGACCCGACTCCAGTAATACTGTAATGCGGGGCATTCATACATAACATGAATTAGTGAACCAATGGCCGCATGGCATGTCCAGCATCTATTGCTCTGGGTGGCGTTCCATTTGGCTAACCTGTCAGGAGTATAAAAACATCGGTGGGCTAGAAAGAAAAGTGTCTGAGTGAGTGAGGCGGATCGAGAGACCCGTGTCACCTTGCTCCAGACTAGGCTCCATTGCTCCGGGGTCAAAGTTACATGCATTTCCCGCTCCCAGGATTTCTGTGCTGTAGGAGTGCCTCTATTTACAGTATTACATAAAGTTTTGTAAAAGTTAGATGCCACACCCGATAAGCTCCCGATAGATCGGATAATCTCCGACAATCCTTGGGTATGGGTTTCCGATGGCGGGAGCACCTTAGCACTCCGAAGACAATGCTGAAGTTGCACCAACTGAAAGTAGTGTTTCGCTGGGAGACCAAATTCAATTTGTAATTCGCTAAAAGTTTTCCAGCGTCCATCATAGAACAGCTGGTTAGGGGTCCAAATGCCCCTAGTGTACCAGGGGCTCCACGCCATCGGTTTATTTTGTATTTGAAATCGAGCATTGTGCCAAAGCGGGAGTCTATCTAGTGGACAAAGTCGGGAGTCTAGAGATTGCTCAAGGGCATTAAAGGCACCTAAAGTGTCTAAGAGCATTGGTGGATAGTGGGAGTCTAATGAGAGAGTCATACCAGGGAGATAAGTAAGAGGAATTGGTTTGCAAAGGTCCTCCTCTATATCTAGCCACACTGGTTTACTCGGTGTTAGGTCTTCCAGCCAACGAGCGCCTTGTTTGAGAAGAAAAGAGTGGTGGTATTTCAGGAAATCAGGGAATCTGACACCACCATTTTCTTTATCTGCTTGTAACTTATGTTTCGCTATCCTAGGTGTCTTATTTTGCCATAAGTATCTAGTCAGAAGACCCTCTAAATCTTTATATGTACGTCGAGGTAGGAGACATGGCAGCATTTCTAAAATGTAGTTCACTTTGGGAACAATCATCATTTTAATGGTTTCTAGGCGGCCCCACCAAGTAAGTGTTAAAGGAGTCCAGCGTTGAGTAAGCGCCCGGACCTTAGAGGTTAAGTCTTTAGCATTAAAGGTGATGGTGTCTTCCAAAGGAGAGCAGTAGTGCACCCCAAGGTATTTGACCATGCGAGGTTGCCATAAAAAGGGAAAGGATTGCATATCTGCCTGATGGATCAGAGGATTTAATGGAAAGGCTACCGATTTGGTCCAATTTATCTTATAGCCCGATAGTTGTGAATATTTACCAATTTGCTCTAGGATAGCCGGCACCGAGTCTAGGGAGACAAATAGCATAAGGTCATCAGCATATGCTGAAATTTTGATTTCCCTATGAGAGAAGGGGACTCCATGAATATCCTTGGATTGCCGGATTAGTAAGGCTAAGGGTTCGAGTGCGAGATCGAAAAGAAGTGGAGACAGTGGGCATCCCTGGCGAGTACCGCGTTGCAGGGGAAATGGCTGAGACTTTAAAGCATTAGCACAGATACTAGCTGTAGGCTGTGCATACATGGTTTGGAGACAACGGAGAAAGCCTTCTCCGAATCCGTACCAGCGGAGAGTTGCAAACAAGAAGGGCCATTCTAAGCGGTCGAAGGCCTTCTCAGCATCAAGTGAGAGGCCAACAAATGGTCGATCAAGATTAACTGCGGCAGTCAGTACATGACATAGGGTCCTAGCATTATCAGCAGTTGATCTACCGGGAATGAAACCGCATTGATCTGGGTGTATTAAAGTAGACATCTTGTCAGAGAGCCGGGTGGAGAGAATGGTGGCAAATATTTTATAGTCTGCGTTTAGTAGGGAAATTGGACGATAATTAGCTGTTAGTTGCGGATCTCTCCCCTCTTTCTCAAAAACTACTACATTTGCCATTGAGAAGGATCCAGAAGGAGATCCCTCCTCGGCCAGCGCAGAAAAATAAAGTTTCAAAAACGGAGCTAAGTCAGCGTTAAAAGTTTTGTAGAATTCAGCTGGGAGACCGTCCGGGCCTGCGGCTCGACCTGTGGCACATCTCTTGAGTGCAGATTGAATTTCTGATAAAGTGAATGGTTTGTCCATGGCCTCTCTATCTTCGTCAGATAGGGTCGGCCGTTGTACCCCTGATAGTAATCGTTCAAATGCTTCTGGCTCGAAGTCACATTCAGATTGATAAAGCCGAGTATAAAAATCACGAAAGAGTTCTAATATTTCTGTATCTTTAGTGACCAAGCTCCCCCCCGACGGATTGCGGAGAGCGGTAACACGCTTGGCTTCTTTTTGACCTTTCAGGGCATTGGCTAACAATTTGCCAGCACGGTTATTTTCCCGATAATACATCCCTTGTTGTGATTCAATATTTTTAGCAGCAGTGGTATATAAAAGCTGATTGTATTGAAAACGAAGGCGTTGTAAGCGAAGTAAAATACATGGGTCAGTACGGGACGTGAGGAGACGCTCTCCAGCTTGTATCTGTTGTTCTAGGATCAGTAAATGTTGCTTTCTTTGTTTCCCCTGTCGAATTTGATAGCTAGTTATAGTTGCACGGATAGACGCCTTGAAACCCTCCCACCAAGCCCAGCTCGCAGTGTCATGGGGTGAATTAAAATGAAAGTAGTCTTGGATAGCGGCCTTTATGTCAACCTGAAAATCTTTTTGGTCTAGTAGGGATCTATCAAAAAACCAAGCACGGGGATGTTCACCTTGCGTAGTGACATGTAATGAGAAAGATATGGCAGCATGATCTGAAATATGGAGAGGATGAATCCTAGCCGTGTCCACTTGGGAGATCAGTGCTTTAGAGATAAGAAAAAAATCTATTCTAGATTGTGAGTGATGGGGGGCTGAGAAAAAGGTGAACTCTAAGTCGGAGGGGTGAAGCAGCCTCCATATATCTACTAACGCAAGATCTTTCATCAGAGCTGTAAGGGTATCAAGACTCTTGGGTGGACCACTCGTTCTAGGCGGCAGTCTATCTATCAGAGGATCAAGTACTTGGTTAAAATCGCCGCCAAATATTAATGGAGTATTGGCAGAGGCCTGTGCCAACTGCGCAATACTGGCATAGTAAGCAGGGTTATCCACATTCGGAGCATAAATACAAATACACGTGAATTCACTATCTCCAACCTTAAGGTGTGCACGGGCCCATCTACCCTCCTTATCAGAACTAGTATCCAGTACAGTAGCTTGCAAAGACTTCTTAACCAAGATGGCTACCCCACACCGTTTAGAAACGGCGGGAGAGTAGGCAGCCACCGTGTAAGGCTTAGCATTAAGTTTCAGTGTTTCAGCGGAATTTAAATGCGTTTCCTGAAGAAACACTAAATCAGCATGCTCATGATTAAGATAGCTAAGGATTTTCTTTCTTTTGATTGGACTATTGATGCCTTTTACATTCAGTGATAAGATCTTACATAAGGCCATTCAGAAGGGTTAAAAATTCTGAAAAAGAACATGATAACGCACATAATTTCACAATGTCCCTCATATTAACTGTATATGGCTGTACACATGACATAATAGAAAATAAGCTAATGAAAAACAATGAAGCGCCCCATATAAAAAAATAAGCACCGAAGTGCGTTAGAGAAGAAGCAGAACCCCAGAAATTACTGGCGACCATGTGTCTGCGGGGAGAAACCCCAGAGAAGGCCTAAATTGAAACAGATAACCTGTATAGCTGTGCGTGTTCCGAATCCAACCGAGGTGCACATCATGGAGGGATAGGAGACCAAGAAAGTTATATATAGAAAGAAAGAAAAGTCCAGGCAGTCTCTGTTCCAGGCTGTGATCACCGCGTCGGGCCATTCAAAATGGCGGGCAGGTCCGGCGGATTACAGATCCAAGTTGTTGGATTAGCGCATCTGGTCTGCTTCTTTGGAATCTAAAAATGTTGCTAGTAGATCAGGATCTTCGAATGTTCTAGTTTGGTTATGGAGAGTTACTCTGAGCTTCGCTGGATACAATAGGCCAAAGCGAGCCTGTAGCTGTTGAAGTCTAGGGCGAAAAGCAAGGAGTCTCTTCCGACGGTCAACTGTGGGCTTTGCCAAGTCAGGGAAGAAGGAGACTTTATGACTTTCAAACTCCAGATGATGATTCGCCCGGGCAGCATTTAGAATTTGCTCAACTTGCTGGTATCTCAGTAATCGAAAAATGATAGGCCGGGGGGTCGTCCGATTGAGCGCCATGTTGGTAGGAACACGATGTGCTCGGTCAATTTCCAGATCTCTGTGAAAAGTGATCTTCAGCAAGGAGGGAAGAGTTTTGACCAGGAATTCTCTTATATCTCCTGCTTCCGCCCCCTCCGGTACTCCAATGAGCCTTACATTGTTGCGACGGGCTCGATTATTGCTATCCTCTAGCTCCTTTTGAAGATTCTGTATCTGACGCTCAGCCTTGTCCAGTTTCACCAAGCGCACCGCGTGCGAGTCGAGGACCCCCGCCATGTCGTCCTGCCGTAGTGAAAGACCTTCAAGCCGGTCCTGAAGCATACCGAAGTCTTCTCGCATGGCTCGGAGCGCCTCTCCGTTGGACTGTACCAGTTCCTTCACACCGCGTATTTCCTCCAAGATCTCCTGTTGCATTTCGGGGTTTTCCCGAAGTGGAACCATCTTTTGTGGGGAAGACAACTCTGTTTTGGAGCGTTTTCCGTGTGAAGAAGAGGGAGACCCGAAGTCTAAGCGCGCTGGTTTGTGGGCCGCCATCCCCCCCGAGGTACCCCGGTAAGTTCGGAGCAAAATATTAAGTTTATGTAGGTATTAAGTCAGGATTCTGAGTAGGCCTCTCGGGAGCTTCAGCGCGAAGCGTCTAACCCGCTGGACATCAGGCTCCGCCCCCCGGGTCCGCTGCTTTTTGACATATTCATAAATGACCTGGAAAGTGGAATAACGAGTGAAGTTATCAAATTTGCAGATGACACAAAACTATTTAAAGTTGTTAAAACCCAAGAGGATTGTGGAAAATTGCAAGAGGATCTTGATAAATTGGAAGACTGGGCATCAAAATGGCAGATGAAATTTAATGTGGGCAAGTGCAAGGTTATGCACCTAGGGAAGAACAACCCAAACTATGGTTACACGATGCAAGGTTCCACATTAGGAACCACCACCCAGGAAAAAAATTTAGGCGTCATTGTGGATACCATGTTAAAACCCTCGCCCCAGTGTGCAGCGGCGGCCAAGAGAGCAGATAGAATGCTAGGTATGATAAGGAAAGGAATGGAAACTAAAACAAAAGATATTATAATGCCTCTATATCGTTCCATGGTGAGACCGCACCTTGAATATTGTGTGCAATTCTGGTCGCCGTAACTTAAAAAGGATATAGCGATTTTAGAAAAGGTTCAGAGAAGAGCCACCAAAATGGTAAAGGGGATGGAAGGATACTCCTATGAAGAAAGGCTAAAAAGGTTAGGGCTCTTTAACCTGGAAAAGAGACAGCTGAGGGGAGATATGATAGAAGTCTATAAATTAATGAACAGAGTGGAACGGGTAAACGTAGATCGATTGTTTACCTTATCAGAATATAGAAAGACTAGGGGACATGCAATGAAGCTACAGGGTAAACTATTTAAGACTAATAAAAGAAAATATTTTTTCACTCAACGTGTAATCAAACTCTGGAATTTGTTACCAGAGGATGTAGTAAAGGCTGTTAATGTAGCTGGGTTTAAAAAAGGTTTGGACAAGTTCCTGGAGGAAAGGTCCATAAGCCATTATTAAGAAGGGACCCAGGATATCAATGCTTGAATCAATACAAGCATTGTGGAACCTGTGTCCCTTGGGGAAACTGCTAGGTACATATGGCCTAGATTGGCCACTGTTGGAAACGGAATACTGGGCTTGATGGACCTTGGTCTGACCCAGTATGGCATATCTTATGTTCTTATGTTCTTAACTCCATGTTAACAGAACACTTGGCCTTGGTCACACACTCAGAACAAAGACCCTCACCAAGTAAAGAATAAGTGACCACAACCTAAAGTAAAATAAAAATATGTAGATAAAAATTAAAATGAAACCCCAAGAAGCCAGACTCCACATACGGTACCACACCAAATAAGAAAGGCATTTCCCCATATTGTTTGAAATATAAAGATAGGACAAAGTCCAATCACTAAATTGAAAATATGATTATTTTTTCTACCTTTGTTGTCTGATGATTTTTGATCATGCTGGTCCCGATCTGAGGTTTCTGCTTTCCTCGGTCTTCTCTTAGATGTTTTTCCATGGTCTATAGTCCATCTACCATTTCTTGTCTCTCCTTTTGCTTTTTTCATTTTCTTTCATCAGCCTTTTTCCAGTCCCAGTAACGCTCCCCAGTATCAGCCCCCTTTACAGCCTCCCCTCCCAATACCTTCCAATGTCAACCCCCTTGCATTCCCAGCACAACGACTGGTGTCTATTCCCCTTTAATCTCCCTCCTTCTCCATCATCCAGCCCCTTCTAGTCCAAATACCAACCCAGGTATCAGTGAAGTCCAGTCCCAGTGCCCTATCCCGTGTCAGTTCCCTTCCAGTTACCCTCTCCTCTGTCCATCTGCCTTCCATTGCCATCCCTGGGTGTCAGCTCCCTTCAAGCCCCCACTTTCCCTACAGCCCCCTCCTTCCCCTCTTTTACGCTCCTTTCCAACCCCCCCCCCCCATGTGAGCTCCCTTCTAGCCTCCACCTTCCCCCCTGTCAGTTCTCTTCTAACCCCCCTCCTATTACCCAGGCACCTTCAAGCCCCATCTGCAAGTGTCTGCTCCCTTCCATCTCCCCCCTGTGTAGCTCCCCCATGTCTGCTCCCTTGTAGCCCCCCCCCCCCGTGTCTGCTCCCTTCCAGCTCCCCCCTGTGTCTGCTCCTTTCCACCTCCCCCTCCCGTGTCTGCTCCCTTCCAGCCCCCCCATGTCTGTTCCCTTCCAGTTTCCCAGTATGTGCTGCTTTTCAGTTCCCCTCCTGTGTCTGCTCTCTTCCAGCTCCCCCACCCCCGTGTCTGCTCCCTTTCAGCTCTCCCCACATGTCTGCTCCCTTTAAACCCCCCTCCCCCTCCCGTGTCTGCTCCGATTTATCCTTTGAAAAAGAAAGCAGCCGTGGGAACATTTCTCTGTTCCCACGGTTCTGCTCTCTTTTAAACTGCTGGGTCGCAGGGTTTCTAAAGGCAGTAATAAGCATTTCCTTATTTCCTTAGGGAGTTGGGGCAAGTTAACTAGTGGTTGGGGCAAGTTACCTCAGGCCAGAAGGTCAGGGGTTCAAATCCCACTAGAGGACAGCAACCTTGGGCCAGAAGGACTGGGGTTTCTAGTCCCACAGAGGCTCCTTGTGGTCTTGGGCAAGCTACTTAACCCTCCATTGCCCATGTTCCCTGTAAGCATTAGTGTATGTGTCTCATATCCCCTCATGTTAAATGTATCTTCCAATTGTTTTGTGACCACTTTGATTGAAGGATAAGGTGGTATACAAAACTATCTAAATAAATAAATTTCTTGGTTACATGATTGTGTGCTGTCTTTGAAAATACAATAAAATTGGAACATAAAAATAAAAAATCAACAAAATAATTTGACCTGTGAGCTCCAAGAAATAAATGTATTTGGATCAAAGGGTTCTGGAAGGTGAACAAAAACTACATGAAGCATTTAAGTAAATAATCCTTTAAAAGCAAGCTCATGGGCACAACAAAGATCTTTAATGGGGTGTTTATAGTGTTCCATGATATCTACCTTTTGAAGATAAAAACAAAACAAACCAAAAACAAAAAAACACAGGAGAAACTAAGTACTTTTTGAGTAGGAAGCATGCAGTTTAAAGGGCACATGAGGCAATCCTTTAAATGATATACAACATATAGATTCAAGATTGCTTACTTTTATTGCAACTGGAAGGCGTAACTGTTATGATAGGGAAAAGCAATACTGTATCATATCCCACTATTTATCAGTCTTGCTTGTCTTTTCTTCTATTTGGCCCTTAATTTTTGTTTTAAAAAACATTTCTCATTTCCTAATCGGTTAAGACACCGTTAATGTTTTTCTGCCAGTGGTGTCAGATGCTGCTGAACATGGAAGGTTTTCTATTCGCAAGTCTGTGACCAGAATTGAAATGACGGCCAGGCCACTCTTATATAATTGTTAAAAGTCATGGACATGACTTGCTGTCACATTTTTTTTATAATCGTGTTTTGAAAATGGATGGCCATATTTAATAAGAACCTTGTCAATATATCAGCAGCCCAGCTGTCATTGCTGGAGGGCAGAGTTCTGCAGGGTAGAAGTCTTATGAAGGGTCAGTGCTAAGGGGAAGATTCGATTAACAAGAGATCAATAGAACAATCCTCTTGCACAGTTTTGATTATTATGCTCTCAAACTGCTGAACTGAAAGGTTGTTTTGATTGATTCATTAGACAGCAATGTGACTAAACACGTCTCTATATGCACTGAGAGTCCTAACCTTAACAAACTAACTACATTGCAGAGCTACTGACTTGAGTCAGTGATTTGCTTTAGGATTTGGCTGCTGTGATTGAAGAATTTGTTTCAGCATTTTGGCTGTAACTCATGAGCTGTAGGCTGGATCTGGCTGTAAATGTTTATTTATACCCCACATTTTTGAAGATTTGGCTATACTTTTACCTATAGACAGGAACTCAAAATGTAATTTCTAATTTTCACATCCAGAAGCATAAGTAACCTTCTGTAAAATGTGAATTTGAGACCAGAACAGGATATATAAAAGTGCATAATAGTTTAAAGGCATGAATAACAAAGAAGAAGTAAACCCTTGTTTAGTGTATAAAATATTTTTAGATCAATAGGTTGTGATCAATAGGTTGTGAAAAGAGGAAGGTAAGAATAACATCAGAAAATATTACACCATGGAGAAAATAATTTTCTAGAGCACAGAATTTAGGAGAGATGAAGTAAATACAGTAAAGAGATTAGCTGTGGTCAAAGCGTGACAACAGGTTGTAATTTAGATAGGCCAGATGGACCCTACTGTCCTTACTTGCCACTGTTTTCTATGAATTAATAAAAGCAGCATTTATAAGAAAACAAAAACTGAACAATTCTGTAAGGAGAAGAGATATTTATTTCATGTTCCTTTTGCATATTTTATCTATTTTCACTTTTCTATAGAGAATAAGAACATGATGTTTCAGAAAACCTCTCCTTCAATCTGTTCCCACCATCTTAGATTAAAGTGACTAGCCATGCTACTGTGTTGAATTTTGGCAGAAACCAAATGTAGCTAGTACTGCTGCTCTAAAAGAACATTGCAATGCAGGAGCCTAGAGGAAACAATGGGGTCTGATCCTTCAGGATGGAAAGAGAAGTAATCTGGCTCTTTAGTCTGGCTTAGCTCTTTTGTATTTGCAATGTTAACACAAAGGAGTTCTTTAATTAGGCCCTTATCATACAGTCTTATTTGGCTACTCCATGAAATGACATCTGTTCGTTATTTCTCACTTCCTTCTTACATAGAAATATAGAAACATGACGACTGAAAAAGACCCCATGGCCTATCTAGTCTGTCCTTCCACATCAACCACTACAACAGTCCTCTTTTTTCCTTTAGAGATCCTGTGTGTTTGTCCCATGCTTATTTGAATTCAGATACTGTCCTCCTGTCTACCACTTCCACTGGGAGACTATTCCATGGATCTACCATTCTTTTCATAAAGAAATATTTCTGCATATCACTCCTGAATCTATCCCCTTTCACTCTCATCCCATGTCCCCTCGTAGCAGAGCTTGCTTTCAATTGAAAGAGGCTCTCCTTTACATTTATGCCCCAGAGGTATTTAAACGTCTCAGTCATATCACCTCTATCCTGCCTTTCCTCTAAGGTGTACATATTAAGTCTGTCCTCATATGCTTTATAATGAAGGCCACTAACCATTTTAGTAGCCACCCTCTGCACCAATTCCATCCTGTTTATACCCCTTTGAGGTGCGGTCTCTAGAATTGCACACAATACTCCAAATGAGGTCGCACCAAAGACTTATACAAAGGCACTATCACCTCCTTTCTTCTGCTGGCCATTCCTCTCCCTGTCATTGGTTTAGAGTTCCATTCATATATTCTGTATTGATTTGTATTATAAACCACTCTGCATACTTCGAAAAACAGGTACAGTATATCAAATATAATAAACTATAAATCATAAGGTCTGTAAAAAATGGTCAAGCTTGCCTTTTGTGTGTCTGAGTCTTAGTGATGGTGGTCCTATGTGTGACATGTTCAGTATCAATGGGTTTGGACCCTGTCCTGAAGCTTTACCCAGTGAGAGATCTGCTGCCTAGTTCCCCGCACAGCTGGTCTTGCATCTGACTGTTACCTCTGTTTGATCTACAGCCTGCATTCTTTCTGTCCTGCTTGCTTCTCTGCTGGCTTGACCTCCTTGCATGCGGTATTGATATTTCTGAATTCTCTCTGCCATTGTCTTACTAAGTGAAGACTATTTCAATAACCCTGGACTGGGGTCAAACAGAGACTAGAGCAGCAGCTCTGACATATGGCCTGACAAGTGACAAGACAAGTCTGCTGACACTGTTTTCACTATAGCATTTGGTCCCCTGGGACTGTACTCACAGGCCAAAGGTGTTTGCCCTTCACATCACTTGCATAGTTACTGGGCAGAGATGAATGGGAAGGTTGTTTCCTGGCTTGTCACCATGCTATTATGCAACACTTCAACAATGTCTGGCGTTATTCTGTTGTCTGTAGAATCATGTAAGGACTTCTGGAGGAAGGAATGTTTCAAAGTTGCTTAAACTGATTGCCTCTTGTACCATAGTTGTAATGACAGAGTGCATTAGAGTTTCAGAAACATGTGGTATACATTATGTTACACTTATGTATGCAATCCTAAATAAAAACACCATTTGTGAATCTGTAAGCATCTTGTGTATCCTTTGATTCTAAAGGAACAGAGCTCTGTGGTTTGTAAAGTGGCAGGGCTCCAGAGTATAAAGAGGATAATAGTCGATGGATGCCTGCTCTTGCCAAGGTAGGAAATATTTACTTATTTATAACATTTATAGACTGCTTAGTCACAAACTATAAACAATATAAGAAGAAGCAATGGCCCCGGTATTCACTGGAAGCAGCTAATGCTGCTAAATATTAGATATTCAATGCTGGGAGCATATTGGAGTCCTGGCATCAAATACCTGAAATGCCCAGATAGTGATGAAGCCTCGTTAGCTTCTGGGGCAAAAGTTAGGTCAACCTTTGCTGCGCCTGACTTTCACCATATTGCAATTACTCAATATCACTGCTGCCTGGTTATCACTGGGTGCTGCCTCTGGAACGCCCTCAGAATTTCTGAATTCTAACCATTTAGCATCAGGACATAAAGTGGAGGCACCCACAGATATTTCAGATGAATATCCCAGACAAGAGGATTAACACAGCTAGCAGGTCTGCTTACTGTGTTAATCCTTTTGAGTATCAGGCCCAGTGGTTATGGTTATGGTTAGAGTTTATTTAATATACCACAACAATGCATAGCAATCTGTTTGGTGTACAATCACTTAAAATTAAGAAAAAAATGAAAAGAACGCAAGATTATGGACAGGACAGGATAGTACAATAAGCAAGAGAGATAGGTACAGCTTAAGTAGGATAAACAAAAAAACATACATGCAGGCTTAAACTTCACAGAACTACATAGACACAAAATTTCTTAGACAGTAATGCTGACCTCCTCAGGCCGAAGAAAGCATCCACCAGAATAGCTAGTCTGGCAGATTAAAAGCAGTTCTAAAAAGAAAGACTTTTTGATACATTTGAAATTGAATTCCATATGAAGATGGCTCAGCAAACCATTCCAATGCCGGAGCAATGGCAGAAAAAGATCATTTTCTTGTGGATGCATACTTAATTACCCTTGACAAGAGAAGATATAAATGAAAATCATGAAGTGAGCGAAGAGATCTAGTTAGCGTATATAGGGAGATAATAGAGGACAAGTAATCTGGAACTGTATCATGAATAATCTTGTGGGTAAGAGTAAGAAGTTTGAATGTGATACGAGAATTTATGGGTAACCAATGATATTTGATAAATAGTGGCGTAATATGATCAAACGTTTGTGCATGAGCTAGTAAGTGAACATCAGTATTTTGGATGGTTTGGAGGTGATGGAGATGGACCTATGGAAGGCCTAGATAAACAATACTGCAGTAATCAAGTCTTTAGATCATGGTATACAGAACAGCAATTGTCTGGGCAGGATTATCAAGAAGCAAGCATATGCTATGAAGATGTCATAAAGCCAGAAATGCTGATTACCTGGGCCAACTGAGGAGAGAAAGTAAGAGCAGAATCCAAGGAACTCCTAGATAATGGAGTAAAGTATGTAATGCTAAAGGTTGACCATCCAACATAGATACTAGTGTTGGACAGGAATCTGAACTCGTAAGCCAGATGGCTGTAGACTTATTAGGATTCAATTTAAGAGAGTGTTCATGTAACCAAGAAGAAATACTGGTTAGGCAGTTGTTTAGAGGGACCAAATCTAATACAGAATCATCAGCTGAATACAGCAGTAAAATGCCATCCGTGTAAACATAACAGGAAATGCCTAGTCCCTGTATTTGGGTAAGTAATGGGCTGAGAAAAATGTTAAATAATAAAGGTGATAAAATAGAACTCTGGTCTCGAGGAACAGATGTATCTCCTTGAATACAAACCTGAAAAGATCTGTGATTTAAGAAGGAACAAAACCAGGCAAATACTGTATCCTGGACCCCTGCCTCATACAGGCGGGCCAAAAGTAAATTGTCTACTACGTCAAAAGCCACAGATAGATCATGAGAGTATAATTCCCACAATCGAATGACCTGCAAATTTCATTAAGGACTGTTGTCAGCACTGTTTCCATGCTGTGGCAGGGATGAAAGTCTTATTGTCTGGGATATAGGAAATGAATTTGGTCCTCGTGATCTGCGAGCTGATGAAAGACAATTTTCTCGGTTATCTTAGAGATTACAGATAAGTTGGAGATTTGGTAGTAGTTTTGAGGATTGGAAAAGTCCCCATGCTGATCCTTTATTAGAGGACAGAGTAGAAACTTTTTCCAGACCACTGGTACCACGGCTGAAGATCGGCTTTGGTTAATAAGTGGAAGCAAGAATGGGAGGAGTCCAAGACTGGGCTCATTCAGCCACATTGACGGAATTGATCTAAGGAGGAAGTATTTTCATGAATAGACTGCGATACTTGCTCCAGCTGGGAGAGGAACACAGAGGTGAAATGTGACCATGAATGCAGTGGTATTGAAGTAGCACCCTCAGTTTCTGCTGGTGGCGAAAAAGGCGGACAGGAGGGAAATGTAACTTTGAGTGACTGGACTTTATTCAAAAAATAGTCTGCTAGTTTTTTTGGGGATGGTCCCAACCAGGGCAAGTGCCTGTGTTGGCTCGCTTGGATATTAAATTCAAGAGCAAAAATCCAAACGTGCATGGTATTTAATAAGTTATTTAAGATGACAATTAGCTAGGTAATATAACAATAAGTTAGTGACATTATAATGACAACCCAACAGTTGATATGACAATAGAACAATGTATCACCAACTCTGCCATCATCACAGCCCCTTTATCATCAGCTGGGAGAGCCACAGCAAAGGCTGAAGAAAAGTCTGGGACCCCTCATGCGCTGGCCAGCTGGACATCAGCTCTCTGCCTGTCCTGGATTTTCTAGCTCTTTTTGTAGGCTGTAACAAAAGTGTCACAGCTGGGCAGCATGACTCCTCACATGAGGTTTTCCCTACAAATATTCTCCATGCCATGCATCTTTGATAAACAATAATTTCTGACCAGTCCTTCTCCAGCCTTTGTTTGTTCTCTGAGTTAACAAACAATTCTAGTCAGTCATTCCCTACACCTTTGGTCTCTGGGCTGGTAAACAGTTCTGGTTCAGCTGGCTCAGCATGAGTCCTCACATACAGGATGGTTCAAAAGTTCAATATTCCTTGGTGATTCAAAGAAATCTTTCATTCTTAATACAGTGCCGTTGGAGTCTACATTGTGTAGAAAGTTGAGATACTACTGAGAAAATAGATTTCATTGTAGATTAAGAATTATTAATAAGCCTGGAAAAGTAATCTCTTTGCTTCAAATATTTTGTGATAATAGGAGATCTGGCAGATCTTAAAGCCCTGTAGATTTAGCCTTCCTCCATGATCTTTCAGCAGCTCGGGTTGGTCGCATGAGAAGCTGAACACCGGCATTAAACATTTTGTGAGACACCTGTGCTACACAGGTTTTAGTCTACAGAGGGGCAAGCTTGTTTAACTCAGTAGAAAGTGTAGCATGCCACATATAAGCCTGTTCATTTATAGGTAATGAAGAATAAATTGTAGAAAATAAGGTATCAGCAGGTGGAAAAGCTTCAGGAGTTGCCGGGGTGATAGGTCTATATCAGAAAGTAACAGAAGAAGTGGTCGAACCAGTATCTGTTAAGAACGGTTTTGGAAGAACCAATAAGTATAATCTAACATACAATTAAAAGCAATCTGATAAAACACAATAAAAAATATCAGCATACATCAGTGCCAAATAAATAAGCCTGAATAAATAAGTCTCTAAAATTCTATGGAAATACAATAGATCGCAATGTGTTCATAAATGATTTGACAAGCAATTGCAAATATGAGGCATACGGGGTCTGATATTCCAAGGCATTTACAAGGTTAACAGAGCCGTAAACCATGTAAATGCCCCTAAGCAGGATATTCAGCAGCACTAACATGTTTAGCGCCGCTGAACTTCCCATACTAATGCTACGATACACCCCGATGCTAACCACAGCATCAGGGCATGTTGGGGGCATTCTTGGGTGGAGCAGAGGTGGAGCTAAATGCAAACTGGGCAAAAGCTGGCCTATCTTTACCGATGGGAACTAATCGGAAGCAGCTCAATATCGCTGCTGCCCGATTAGCTTCAGTGGCATCATAAGAACATAAGAACATAGCGGCCAGAAGTGAACACATTACACCTATCCTCAAAGAGCTCCATTGGCTCCCTATACACGGAAGACTTACATTCAAAACCCTCCTTCTCACATTCAAGGCCTTAAATGGTTTATCGCCCACATCACTTACCAAACTCATCCAATCCGTCCCATCAAATAGAAATAGGAGACATGCAGCATTAAACTCACTAACAACCCCAAAGGCTATAACAACGTGCAGCCTATCAACATCAAACAGAGCTTTCATGTTTAGCGCACCAAAATACTGGAATGCTCTCCCACCTGATCTCCGCGCCATAACCGACCTAACCCAGTTCAGAAAGGCCCTTAAACTGCACCTTTTCATCAAATACTACCCTACATGAACCGTAACATAACAGCCTCACCCTAGTATAATCTACAATATCCCTCTTGTTCCAAGCATCACTGCTAATTTTATGTAAATAGTTCGAGCATGCTATCTAGCTAATAGATTATATACTCCATGTAAATAGTTCTCCCATGTTATCCAAGTTGATACTCCTGTTATATGTAATACCAAACAGCCTGTTGTTCTGGTTCCTTTCTGTTATTTGTAAACCGCGCTGATGTCAAAGAGTGCGGTATATAAGAAGTTAAAATAAATAAGTAAAAATAAAATATGCCATACTGGGTCAGACCAAGGTCCATCAAGCCCAGTATCCTGTTTCCAACAGTGGCCAATCTAGGTCATACGTACCTAGCAGTTTCCCCAAAAGACACAGGTTCCACAATGCTTGTACTGGGTCAAGCATTGATATCCTGGGTCCCTTCTTAATATTGGTTTATGGACCTTTCCTCCAGGAACTTGTCCAAACCTTTTTTAAAACCAGCTACACTAACAGCCTTTACTACATCCTCCGGTAACAAATTCCAGAGTTTGATTACACGTTGAGTGAAAAAAATATTTTCTTTTATTAGCCTTAAATAGTTTACCCTGTAGCTTCATTGCATGTCCCCTAGTCTTTCTATATTCTGATAATGTAAACAATTGATCTACGTTTACCCGTTCCACTCCTTTCATTAATTTATAGACTTCTATCATATCTCCCCTCAGCCATCTCTTTTCCAGGTTAAAGAGCCCTAACCTTTTTAGCCTTTCTTCATAGGAGTATCCTTCCATCCCCTTTACCATTTTGGTGGCTCTTCTCTGAACCTTTTCTAATAACGCTATATCCTTTTAAAGATACGGTGACCAGAATTGCACACAATATTCAAGGTGCGGTCTCACCATGGAATGATATAGAGGCATTATAATATATTTTGTTTTATTTTCTATTCCTTTCCTTATGATACCTAGTATTCTATTTGCTCTCTTGGCTGCCGCTGCACACTGGGCCAATGGTTTTAACATGTTATCCACAATGACGCCTAAATCTTTTTCCTGGGTGGTGGTTCCTAATGTGGAACCTTGCATCATGTAACCATAGTTTGGGTTGTTCTTTCCTAAGTGCATAACTTTGCACTTGTCCAAAGTGCGGCAACCCTGGATATTCAATACAGGGGCCAGATATGACCCCAACATTGAATATCCGGGTTTAATGTTTAGCACCAGTGGCTAGCTGCTGCAATCACGCTAGCCACCAGCACTGAATACAGGGACCACAGTGCATAGAAGTGCGAGTATGGTTATCTGCAGACTACTCATAAGCAAAAGAGGATGTAAATAAAGGGGGAAGGGAGCTATTCCAAAGCATTTATATGGTTTGCAGACCTTCTAGAGTCTTCTACTAGCAGGGCTGGTGATTCCTGCTGGCATGATACAGCTAGTCTCCAGTGTCTTCAGCCAGCAGGCCTGCAATCGCCACAGGCCTGGCATTGGATCCTCAGAGTCTTCAGCTGGTGGGCCTGGCTATCCCTGATAGCATAGCAGAGCTGTTCTCCAGGGTCTTAAGCTGACATGGCCTGGTGAATCCCACTGCATGTCAAAGTCAATTCCCAGGGTTGACACGCCTTCCACCCCTCCCCCCCCCCCCCGAAAAATACAAAGTATCTAGAAGGTCTGCAAACCATGTAAATGCCTTTGAGTATCCTTTGAATATCCTTTGAGTATCCTTTCCCATCCTTCCTTTCTTCTGTAGAGAGGCCCAGCAACTTTTCCATTCTTTCTTGCCTCTTACCTTGCTGTCTCCCAACCCTTCGCTCTACATGTCTATCTTTTTACTCCTACCCCCACTCCTGCTCTGTTTTCCTTGGTATACCACTATAGAAGTTGAGAGTAGATGGAGGAAATGCAGGATGAAGGGGTGGAGGCAGAGAGCAAGGGGCAGAGCAGGAGAGGCAAAAGAGAGCACTAAAGCTATTGGGCAAGGTCTCATAGGAAAAGAAGAATGCAAGATGAAGAGGTCTATTGCCCCTCACTCCTGTCCTGCTCTCCACCTTCTAACTCTTTACCCTGAATCCCCCCTCTGTGCCCCTTCCCATTCCCACTATAGAAGGCAGATCAGGTGCCAGAGGCTGAGGCAGAGAGGGAGGAATAGTAGGTGAGCAAGAAAACGAACTTCCGTAACTCAGTTCTTCCCTTATCTGACCATCACCTTTTAAGCATTAATCTTCATCTCCTGCCTCAGCCTCACCCTGTCTCCTCCAACCTATTCAGAAACCTTCATGCTATTTATCCCTTGACTCTCTCCTCCACCATTTCTCTATCTCTTTCTTCCACTATGACATCCAAGTCTGTTGACGAGGCAGTAACCTCTTATAATGTTGCACTCTCCTCGGATCTGGATGCTCTCTCCCCACCCACCCTCCCTCAGGGTGAGGGAGGAGTGGTCTAGTGGTTAGGACAAGGTACTTCAGGCCGGAGGGTCGGGGGTTCAAGTCCCACCTGGGGACAGCAATCTCAGGCTGGAGGGACTGGGATTTCTAGTCCTATAGGCACTCCTTGTGGTCTTGGGCAAGCCACTTAACCCTCCATTGCCCATGTTCCCTGTATGTATTAGTGTGTGTGTCTCATATCCCCTCGTGTTAAATGTATCCCCCAATTGACCACTTTGACCCGGTGAAAAGCAGGATATAAATACAGCTAAAATAAAAATAAAATAAATGTCCTGTGAGACGTTCTGCACCCCAGCCCTGGCTTTCATCCACTACCCGCTGTCTTCACTCCTGTGCCCATTCTGAATGTGCTTGGCTCAAATACCGCTCCCCGAAAGACTTGCTACACATCAAATTCATGCTTGACTCCTTCCAATCAACCATAGCTCTTGCCAAACAAGACTACTATGTCCATCTGACTAACTCTCTTGCCTCTGATCCTTGCCGTCTCTTTACTACTCTCAGCTCTCTCCTCAAAGTGCCTCCACCTCTGATCCCTCCCTCCCTTTCTGCACAAATCCTGGCTGACTACTTCCATGACAAAATCCACAAGATCACCCTCCAATTCCCCACAAACTCAGCTATTTCCCCTCCTCCCCCTCTCCACCCCCAGGTCTCCCCCGTCCCTTGCTACCCTCTCTTCTTTTCCTGTCATCTCTGATGATGAAACTGCACACCTTCTTTCTTCCTCCAAACTCACCACCTGCTCCTCTGAACCTATCCCCACCTATCTCCTAAGCACCATCTCCTCTACCGTTGCCCCTTCCATCTCTCATATTCTCAACCTTTTGCTCTCCACTGCAATGGTCCCTTCATACTTCAAGCGTGCTGTGGTCACACCTCTCCTCAAGAAACCCTCACTTGATCCCACCTGTCCTTCAAATTATCGTCCCATCTCTCTCCTCCCCTTCATTTCTAAACTACTTGAACGTGCGGTTCACCGCTGCTGCCTTTACTTCCTCTCCTCTCATGCCTTCCTGGATGCCTTACAGTCTGGATTTCGACCTTTGTACTCTACTGAAAAGGCTCTTGTCAAAGTCTCCAGTGACCTGTTTCTGGCAAACTCCAAGGGCCTGTACTCTATCCTCATCCTCCTTGACCTCTCTGCTGCTTTCGACACCGTTGACCACAACCTTCTCCTCGATACCCTGTCCTCACTCAGCTTTAAGGGCTCTGTACTATCCTGGTTCTCTTCCTATCTCTCCCATCGCTCCTTCAGTATGTGTTCTGGTGGCTCTTCCTCTTCCGCCACCCTGCTCCCAATCGGTGTACCCCAAGAATCTGTCTTGGATCATCTCCTTTTCTCTATACCCAGTCCCTTGGTGCACTTATCTCTTTCCATGGCTTTCATTACCATCTGTATGCTGATGACTCCCAGATCTACCTCTCTACGCCTGACCTCTCTCCGGCAATCCAGACCCGTATCTCTGCCTGCCTTTCTGACACTGCCGCTTGGATGTCCCACCGCTGCTTGAAATTGAACATGGCCAAGACTGAATTTCTTATCTTTCCCCCTAAAACCTCCTCTCCCCTTCCTCCTTTCTCAGTCTCTGTGGACAGCTCTGTACTCCTTCCCGTTTCCTTGGCCCACAATCTGGAGGTTGTCTTTGATTCCTCCCTCTCTTTCTCCACACATATCGATCTCGTAGCTAAGACCTGAACCTTCTTTCTGTATAACATTAGCAAAGTCCGCCCTTTCCTTTCTGAACACACTACTAAAACCCTTATCCACTCCTTAATCACCTCCCGTCTTGACTACTGTAACTACTCCTTGCTGGTCTCCCTTTGAGTCATCTCTCTCCCCTTCAATCTGTTCAACACTCCACTGCATGGCTAATCTTCCGCCATACCCATCATACCCATCATAGCCTCATCACACCCATATTAGTCCTCTCCTCAAATCACTTCACTGGCTCCCTATCCATCTCTGCATCCAATTCAAACTTCTCCTGCTGACCTATAAATGTATTCACTCTGCGGCTCCTCAGTACCTTTCTTCTCTTATCTCTCCTTACAACTCCTCCCGGGAACTCTGCTCCTCTAACCAACTGCTTCTATCTACGCCCCACATTCCTACTGCTAACTCCAGACTTTGCTCCTTCCACCTTGCTGCACCTTACGCCTGGAACAAACTACCCGTGTCTGTACGCCAGGCACCTTCACTAACCCTCTTCAAATTCAGTTTGAAGGCTCACCTCTTCGCTGCTGCCTTTGGATCTTGATTGACCTGATCTCCTTCTCCTTCCCCCTGTTTTTACCCCTGTTTATGCCTTCTGTGTTTGTCTTGATTAGATTGTAAGCTCTGATGAGCAGGGACTGTCTCTTACATGTTTTTGTTGTACAGCGCTGCGTATGACTGGTAGCACTATATAAATGCTCAGTAGTAGTAGTAGTAGTAGCAGTAGTAGTAGTAGTAGGAATAAGGAGACAACCTAAGCATTTGCTCTTTTGGGTAGTAAGGAAAACCTCTGCAGTTTTTACCACAGACAACTACAGGGGTAAGGTAATGTTAGTGACTGCTACAAAATGGCAAGCCTCCTTGTAACCTTCTCCTTGTAACACATTCCTCCTTATCCTTGAATGTTGCCTCTCCCCATCCATACAATTAGTGATCACTGACTTCTAGGCAGTATAGGTTTCAGCTGTGTCTGTGGGCAGAACTGAGTAAATATGACACAAGCCACAGTTGGAACTATATACATGAGTGACTCCACAACACACTCCATAGCACCCCTCTTGATTGCATCCTTGCTATTGCACTGTTTATTTTTATTTATTTATTTGAATTCATTTTTAAACCGCTCCTTCCAGTGATCAGCAGCGGTTTACATTTTAACATTTAATTCTGCAATGACAGCAGTTACATATAACAATATAGAAACTATGTACATAGCAAAGGAAGTGTAGTAATTCAAAACAAAATTATTTACATAGAGAACCGTGTATGTTCAGTTAACTATATACATAATATTTACATTGACATACAATGGGAATGTCACATGGCTAATGGGTTTACATTTTAATATACTCTGTTGGGTTTGGTGTGCCATATGACAATGGAGTTGTTGGGATCCATCATAATATGATTTATACTTGAATACAATTTGATTTATGTTATTTCTGACAGATTATAATATTCTTGGAATAGGTGAGTTTTGAGTTTTTTTCAGAATGATTGGAGGTCCTTGTTGGCTCTTAGGGGCTTGTTTACAAAGCTGCGGTAGTGGTTCGCAATCATTATCGGAGCCGCGACCCCATTGATTTCAATGGGGCCGCTGCTCCGATAACGACCGCGAACCGCTACCGCGGCTTTGTAAACAAGCCCCTTAGTGTGTCAGGGAGTTTGTTCCATTGTGTGGGGGCTAGGTAAGTGAATGTTCTATTGCTGGTATTCATTTTCAGTTTGCGTATAGAGAGTGAAATTTGTAGAGTGTTTAGATTGTGTGTACATCTTTTTCTGTTAGGGGGTTGTATTTTAATGAGTGTGGCGAGGAAAGATGGGACGATATTGTGTATTAACTTGAATGTTGTAATTATTATTTTGTATCTTATGCGTGCTTGGATAGGTAGCCAGTGAAGTTCCATTAGAATGGGTGTGATGTGATCTGAAAACTGTATGTTCATTAATATTCAAGCTGTGACGTTCTGGGCCATTTGGAGTATGTTCTCATCCTTTGGCTTCCAGTATGGAAATCTGTGTCACATGTCAAAATCCAGCTATACTCACAGCCCCAAAGCCTTTCCACTCATGACAGATGGGCATAGTGAACAGAAACCTCTTCCAAAAAGAGTTTCTTTATTGAAAACTACAGACAAAAAAACAATGTATATGGTAATGTTGATAGACTGAGATGTTTAAATACCTCTGTAGCATACATAAATGCACAGGAGATCCTCTTTCGATTGAAAGCAAGCTCTGCTACGATGAGACATAGTATGAGGGTGAAAGGGGATAGACTCAGGAGTAATAAGTGGAAATATTTCTTTACGGAAAGAGTGGTAGATGCATGGAATAGTCTCCCAGTGGAGGTGGTAGAGATGAGGATAGTATCTGAATTCAAAAAAGCATAACAAACACAGAGGATTTCTAAAGGGAAAAAGGGGACTGTTGTATGGTTGATATGGAAGGGCAGACTAGATGGGCCATGTGGTCTTTTTCTGTCATCATGTTTCTATGTTTCTATATTTCCCCTCTCCTCACCTGCCTTCAATAGTTGCCAGTTTGGTTTAGAATTCAGTACAAAATACTCACCTTTGTTCACAGGACCATCCACACTGAAACTCCCCAATATCTTGCTGATCTCCTCCACTTCCATATTCCACGCCGTCTGTTACACTTGATTCACACTCATTGTCTGGCCCTTCCATCTGTTTTGCAGGCCCACCTCAAATGCACATTGGGTTCAGCATCTTTTTTCCTGAGTCCTGTCCTACAGAACTCACTCCCCCACACTCTTCATTCAGAACCTTCCTTCACCAAGTTTAAGACCTTTCTAAAAATCCATCTTTTCCAAACCACCTTTAGCCCCTCTAACCTACTCCCCTAGCTTTCTCATCCTATTATTCCTATCTGTATTGCCTTGCCCCCTCCACAATTGCCCTTCCCACGTCTTTCCTTTTCTCCTGGACTTTGTCCTCATTATTTTTTCTCTGTCCTGTATAATAATGGCGTTCCTTTTCCTACATCCCTCTGTATGCAGTCCTTTGTATTGTTAACTGCTCTGATGCTCCGGCCTGAGCGGTCTATCAAAAAGATGAATAGAGATAAAGATGTATATGGTAATGTTGATAGATCAATAGAAAACATAAGTCTGGCATAGATAACAACTAAAGTCATCAACAACATGGCCTCTAAATTAGCTCTCCCTCTATACAAATCACTAGACATCTGTGTGCCAAAGATTTTTGGCTCATTATTGTTTGCCAGAATACATCTATTCAGGTAGTCTTCAAGAACCAAACCATTTGTATATTCATCCCATTCATCCACATTAAATTCTACATGGGAAGTAATATTGTAAAGAAATAGGTTTGCCATCTATTTTTTTGAAACCTGCTTGCTTGAAACTTGATGGCAGCCATTAGTAACAGCACTGCAAGCCATCAAGAGTGTCCCAAAACGTACAGAGGCCTCCTAAGAGGAGTAAAGAGTATGGGCAATGGCAAGATGAATACCAGAAAACACCATCAGAAGGGCAAAGCAGTATAAAGAGCACAGTGAACATCTCAGATAGGGGAAGAGGGAAAAACTGCAGCACAATTGGTGCAAGCACAACAAGGCATTCTGAGAGGAATAAAATGGCAAGATTAACACAGCACTCAGATCTGCTGAAACATCCTGAATTATACCAGGAAGGCCACCAGATCACAGCACGATGATTACCTGGAAGGCCCTAAAACAAAAGAGAACCAAAGCAAGAGCAGAAAATGTGGCACAAGTCCAGACCGCAGCAGTGGGGTAAGTTCAGCTAAGCTGTGTGCCTGCAAGTTAGAGTCCTGGCATTGTTGAATTCGGTCCCAACATTGAAACCACAGAGTTCTTTCTCTGTACTTAATAACTCTGTGGTGGACGAAGCATTCATGGAGTGCACTATAGTCATTCAGAACAATCTAAGGATTTATTAGTTGATTACTCAAAGTACAGTTTCTTAATCGACAAGTACAGTAAATTGTGGGTATGAAGGTAATCTGTCAACACATAATAGCTAGGCTGGCTAGGCATGTGCCCCATTCCTCTGTCAGCACTCTATGCTCATCCCTCTTGATAGATATATCATTCATTGATTGCATGTTATACGCAGACGATGTCCTGCTTTACATTCCCTTCTCTACCGAGCATCTGGACCTCTCCCCACTGACGAATTGCTTCAATGCAATATCTGACTGGCTCCTGTCTCAAAACCTCAGAATACAACATAGGAAAACGGAAGTACTCTTCATTACAAGGAAGCCCAATTTTACCCCTCCACAATATCTTAAAGTAAAAGAAGCTGAGTTGCAATCTAAATCCTCAATATGATATTTGGGAGTCACCCTAGAATCAATGCATGGACATGAAGGCCCACATAGGAAACATAGTCAGATCAGTTTACTACAAGATCCGCTCACTTAGACATTTACGTTCCATGCTTGATCCAACTGATTTCCGGACAATTTTCCAGGCGTTGGTTATACCTCATTTCGACTATGCCAATGTCATACTACAAGGTCTTCCCCAATCTACATTAAACCTGCTTCAGCTAGCCCTGAACGCGGCAGCAAGAGTCATCCACGGAGCCTCCAGGAACGACCACGTGACGCCTCTGCTGATACAGTTGCATTGGCTACCCATTCAAGCTAGAATAGTTTTCAAGACCCTGATAATCACTTTTAAAGCTGTTAATAATCTCTCATCTGCATCCTTATCCTCCCTCATCCATATCACATCTCCAAATAGAGCAAGAAGATCCACAGCTATAAACTCCCTAAAAATCCCGAAGAAACATACTGTTTGCACTAAATCGACAGCCAACAGAGCCTTCAGTCTCAGTGCCCCAAGATGCTGGAACGCTCTACCCCCCGATATCGGCTATTAAGAGCCTAACACAGTTTAGGAAAGCCCTCAAATGCCACCTCTTCAACAAGTACCTTATAGAACCCAATGGCATCACCTAGAGCTCAATGACACCCACTGATACCAGTCCCAGATAAATTTATGGTATTTCAACAACACTCCAAGTTTGATATTCAATCCTATAGTGGGCTGGTGTTTTCCTATGAAACCTCTGTGCATATGATTCCATGTAGTAAGTTTTGTAAATAGTTACCCTGGTTATCCAAGTTATTTATGCCCTGTTACCTGTAAACTCATACTTGTTAAATGTACTTAGCATTTTGTTCCATGTGAACCGCGCTGATGATGAATAGTGCGGTATATAAGAGACTGTAAATAAATAAATAAATAAATAAATAAATTCAAGGATACTAGCACTCCTTGTGATCTTGGGCAAGTCACTTTACCTCCATTGCCTTGGAAGAAAAGCCTGGCAATCTATTTCCAGTCACATCTTGCCAAAAAATCCCAGGGACTGATGGGTCATCAGGAGTCAGCATTAACTTGATGGCACACATTGCACACAGTACAGAAATGGAAATTTGAAATGAACTCTGAACAGAGAGCTCAAGGCTCCTCAATGGTGGTAGGCTGGTAGTGTCACCGGATTTAGTTTCTCCTAGATTCAGTTTTTAGGAACTGCATGTCAAATCAGATAGCAGAACAGAGGCAATTAAAATAAACCAAAGGGACCTAAAAAGATGCAAACCAGGAAAAGGATGAGGAGTGTCTCAGGAAAAGCTAAAGCACAAAAGATTGCAGAAAGATGAAGATAAAGCAGTATCTGAAGAAGCTAAGGAAAGCTGGTAAAGTAGTTAAGAAAGCAAAGATGCAAATGGAAGAAAATAGCCCATATAGTAAAACATGGCACAAGACTTTATTAGGTATATTTGTAACAGGAGGAAGCTTAAAGGTGTCATTGTGACACTCAAGGGTGAAGGAGAGGATTATATAGAGGATGATGTGGGTTAAAGCAGAATTGCTTTCCAATCAATTGTTTACGTTATCAGAATATAGAAAGACTAGGGGACATGCAATGAAGCTACAGGGTAAACTATTTAAGACTAATAAAAGAAAATATTTTTTCACTCAACGTGTAATCAAACTCTGGAATTTGTTACCGGAGGATGTAGTAAAGGCTGTTAGTGTAGCTGGGTTTAAAAAAGGTTTGGACAAGTTCCTGGAGGAAAGGTCCATAAACCATTATTAAGAAGTGACCCAGGATATCAATGCTTGACCCAGTACAAGCATTGTGGAACTTGTGTCTCTTGGGGAAACTGCTAGGTACATATGACCTAGATTGGCCACTGTTGGAAACAGAATACTGGGCTTGATGGACCTTGGTCTGACCCAGTATGGCATATCTTATGTTCTTATGTTCTTAATATTTCTGTTCTGTTTACAAAAGAAGGAACTATTATCAGAAGGAAACCCGTACCAGAAGTATAAACAATCAGAAGAGAGAGAAAAAACTTCTGGATCACACTTAATACTTCAACTAGTATATCACTGTATTTTTACCACTATAACAAGTTTTAATGCATTCTCATAATCCACAATGGGACATAGCTAATGTCTTCAGGGGAGCTTAGAAACCACTCAATTCCATAATGTGAACAAAATATAAAAAAGTAAATCGAAACAGAGGAAAAAATGACCTCCGTGTCGGAGCAAATATTCCTCTACAGGATAATTACTCGCCCAAGGGGAATTTGCTTCTCAAAACATCAATGGTCTAAAAAACTCCTCTTTTTATTTATTCAATTAATTATTATAATCCAATCTTAAAAATGGCATTGTGCATGCTACAGAGCAATGCAAATATTTTGCAAACAGCCTATAAAAGGACATCTTATAATCATTGTGAATGGTTAATTGATCAACCTGAAGTTACTCCTTCTATAAATAAAGATTCAATAGATGTTACTTGTGTTCTTCAGTATTCATCTTTGGCTTTGCATATCGCTTCTGCAATCAAGAATTGTTGGTCAATATTTAATGCATATCCTGTTTTGTCTATACTGATACCACGCATTGCCTATAGTAGGGGGCACAACTTACAAAATCTTTGCCCAGCTGTCACCTATCCTACTGAAGACAACGAGAGCTTGAGAGACTACTATAGATGTGGCTGTTGTACATTTTGTGAAGTTATGGAAGAAGGAACCAATTTCCTTATTAATGGTAAAACCTTTAAATTAAACAATTTAACCTTGTGTATTTCTACGTTTGCTGTTTACACGATTTGCTGTCCCTATTTAAAGAGTTACATTGGGAAAACCATGAGACAACTTAGAGTTCGTCTGTCTGAGCACAAGTATAGTCTATCCAAGTTAAGGAAGGAAGCGCCTTTAGTTGAACATTGTCAATTCTTTAACCACAGCTTTGAAGATTTATGCTGTATGGACACTGATTCTGTTCCACCAATGTTATGGAAGGCCGGCACCAATAGGGTGCGGGCCACCATAACAGGGCAGCCAGACGGGGAAGATAGGGATAGGCAAAAGGGACGGGGGAAGGGGGGGAGCAGCGCCGGAGATAAAGGGAGGGGGTGAGGGCTACCCCTTCCTTTTCCAGTGAGCAACGTGGTTGACCACACACCCAGCGAGCAACAAGGCTGATGAAAGGCTATCACATGCCGCTGAGCTGGCCTACCTTTTTGAAGCTGGCACGTGATGTGAACTCCCTGCAAAAGCACGGCACAGCACGGCTCAACTGTCGGGCGTGGGTAACGGCGGCTGAAGGACATTACAATAATAAGAGGAGGCCCAGGTGAGCGGTTCAGAGCAGCAGCAGCAGCAGCAAAAAGCAGCATTAAAGTAGGGAAGATTGAGACAGTTGCAGCCGGGGCTCCGGAGATGGTGGTGTTTGGAGGAAGGGCTTACTACGTGGAGGAGGGAGCAGTGGCAAAAGCAGCAGCATTGAGTTTGGCCAGCCAGGGGCTCCATCTGGTGCCCTTTTTGAGGCAGTGCAGCAGGACTTAAGCAGGACAGACTTTGTGGGGTGCCATTTGGTGGCTCTTGTGAGAACAAGCGCAAAGGCAGTAGCAAAAGATCCGGAAAGGGAGTGGCCAAAGCTAGGCAGTGGGGCACTCAGCAGCACATGGAGATGGCAGTACGGCCAGGAGATGAGGCGATGGGACCAATAACCAGTAACCTGTCCCCGCTGTGTGTCGGGGAAGGTCAGACGGCAGATCCCCCAGGCATATGTGACCTCGTGAACTAGGTCAGGGCCATGGCCACAGTCCACAGTCCACAGTGCGGAATGCATTCAGGCACTCCTGAGATCACTAGAAGGAGCTCCAGCCAGGGGGATAATCCCAGGAAAGCCTAGTGCAAGCTATGTGGCTGCACCGGGAGGATCGGTGCTGAGGGGTGAGTTCTGGAGCGAAGTCAGTCTGGATAGTGGAGCACTCCTATGTCTACTGGATGGGAAGAAGGGCAGCGAGGAGACATGGTGGCAAACAGTTTGGCTTCCACCCTGGCAGCGCCCATATAGACTGGATGGGACAAAGAGGGATGCGGTGGTGCCTTCTGAGGACTGCTCTTGCCGGCTAGAGCCGGACAGACCTCCCTCCAGCCTAGCTGGTCCTACATCTTGGAGTAACAATCTGGTGGCCACAAAGGGCATAGATCTTATCATCAAGATCAAGGCGGATTTAGCTGAGAGCGAGGGTCTGCTGGTCCCACATCATCCCATGGCAGAACTGGCGGGGGGCAGAACGACCAAAAGGTACTGAAAGGAGCAGAAGGAAGCTAAACAAGGAAGTCAGGGCCTTCATGAGGCAGTTGGGGGGGTGGTAGTGGAGAAACAAGGGCATAGTGGCAGGGGGCGAGACGGTGTATGCCGGGGACTGCGTCCAACTGAACGAAATCGGCTCGGAACTGTTCCTTGAGGGCTTGTGGTGGGCCATTGGCTCGGTACTCACTATGGGGTGAGTAGGGCCGCAGGCCCTCCTGGTGGTGGGACTTTGCTGAAGGAAAGGGGAGGAGAGGAATACACCAGAGAAAAGGAGGGACCCAGATACCAAAAGGGGATGCTGGGGCCCAAGTAACAGTGGAGCCAAGTACCAGGGGCCAGGGGTGCCTGGCCTCAGTTACCAGGGGCCTAGAATAAAACAGGACACCTGGGCACCAACACGGGGTGGTTGATGACTGGGGGGGGGGCAAAGGGGTGGGGCACTGGCCATGGGGTGGGCCAGGGCAACCGCCCAGGCAACAGGCTTGTGATTCCCCTCCACAGTAACAGTTTTATTTTGTTCTTTTCTGTTTTTTTGGTTCTGCAATGTTTTGCTATGATATGTCTAGTGTGTACAGATTGTCTGTCTAATGTTCACTGATTGTATTTAGAGATTACTTGGATGTCAACAGTGCAATAATCTTGTATCCGCATGCTGTGGCCATTAAGATCCACCAATAAAAGCGGGTTGCAAAACAGTGGATCGGGCCTGTTTTTTCGTGGCATGCGGGAGTGGGGGGAAGAGGGTGGGGAAAGAGGAAGGGGGGAGAGGGGAGAGGGGTGGGGAGCAGAAGGAGCCCAAAACCAGTCTGACATGCCCGGGTTATGAGCAGGGGATCACGGCAAGGTTCTGTTGCAAAGAGAACAAAAATGGATATTTCTTTTAAATTCTTTAGAACCTTATGGTTTAAATAATAAAATCGAATGGGGGGGGGGTATACTTTTAATGGCTGATATTTTCAGTAGCTATGGGTGGCTCCTCCTCCCTGCTCTCTTGATTGGCTCTTCCATGTATTTAAACTAGTCAGTATTGACGTCACACGCCATCGCTGTTCTTATCGTTTGTAATAAAGTAATATTTGCTTCTGATGAAACCCATATGGTGAAAAAGACATCTTTGGCAGGCTACTCTGTTTTCATGGGATGCTGATTGCCTTGGATAAGCTAGGTTACTTGAGTCTGTTACTGTAACTTTTGAAAGTCAAGTCTTCTAAGTGTTTGCATGTTCATTCTAGGTTGTCATGATTGTAGGCGTTTTCTTGGATGTATGTTTGTGCATTGCCTTAATGTACAACGCCATCAGGCATAGAATAATAATTAGACATTCTATCCTTAATTTAACCGCAAGATATTGTAAAATGAAAAAAATACTGTTAATGAGATTACCTTGCTAAGCTTAGCCATTTTTTAAGATTGGATTCTAATAATTAATTAAATGAATGAAAAGAAAAGAAAAATAGGTGTTTTTTGGACAATTGATGTTTTGAGAAGCAATTCCCCTTGGGCAAGCAATTGCCCCGTAGAGGGATATTAGCTCCGACACTGATCTACTTTTTTATGTTTTGTTCATATTATGGAATTGAGTGGTTTCTAAGCTCCCCTGAAGACATTAGTTATTTCCCATTGCAGATTATGAGAATGCTGTAAAACTTATTATAGTGGTAAAAAGCATGGCGTTATACTAGCTGATTTATTAAGTGTGATCCAAAGGTTTTCTCTCTCTCTTCACAAAAGAAAGATCAGAAATGGGACATTAAAATAAACACAAACAGGAATGAAAGCAAGGTAGAATTAAAGCGATTTTCAGAAGACTGCATTTGTAGGGACTCCTTTTGCAAGTTAATTGTTATGGAGGAGATATTCTATTTGTTTGATCTTCACCTGCATTAAGAATATGCGTCTGATTTATTAACTGCATCAAGAACCCTTGAGAAAGCCGATTTAGGCAAAACAGAATCTTTTGTCGGGTAATGAGTCGCGGTGTCGGACAGTCTGTCCGTTAGCTGACCGCGGCTGTAGTAGTGGTTGAAAGATGTGATCTACAACTATTTCTGCGTGCCGCATGCAGGAAGCTGTTCGGATAAGTAGATGTATACTTCGTAAGATGGGTAGATGAAGTGGCTGTTTAAAGATTGTCCCTTTGTTTCGTTACAGGGAAATTGGTCAGCTTTCCTGTGAGTTTTTTGGGCACCGGAGAGTATTTGGTATACACCATGCTGAAATGCAGGCGCTTTACTTTTAATGTTAATGTTATTGTATTATGTTGAACTTTGAAGGATCCTTGAAAGTGTTATTGTTGCTATAAAAATTGGATTGTAGTGAAAATTGAATTTATTACATTAAAAATATTAAAATTATTAGGCTAAATGCTCTGGACTACCAACAAATAGTAAACAACCCCACTCATACAAAAGTAAACATACTAGACTTCATCTTCATATCTAAAAACATGCCAACAGAGAACAACATCTCTGACACAAATTCTCTCACTCTCATGGCCAGACCACACCATGAATAATTTTTCCAACCCACACTACTCTTACACTCACAGTAAAAACACAACACACACCACAAAACACAGGTTCCATAAATTTGACAAAGAAGTATTCTTGGAGAAAATCATACCCCACCTCCAACCCAACACACCTAACATAGATAATACTTACCACAAACTGGAATTGGACCATAAGTGACGTATCATCCATGCCACTAACAAGATCCACACCAAAACACAAATCAAATGCAACCTGATACACAAGAGAACTCAGAAACGTAAAACAAGAATGGAGAAGACTTGAATGAAAATGGAGGTCTTCTAAACAACCAGATGAGCTTCATGGAGAAGCTAAAGCAATACTATACCATGGTCAACACTGCAAAGAAGGATCATCACACAAAAAGCCAAATGAGCTCACTGAACTGACCAAGAGAGCTATTTAACATCATGTGATCCCTAACCACAGCACACAACCAAGAGAAGCCTGAGAACACTCCCCATCCACAAGCACTGGCAGACTTTTTCCAAAGCAGAATGGGACCCCCCCCCCAAAAAAAAAACCAAAAACTCCATACAACATACACTGCTATACAATAATTCTACCAATAATAAATGGATAACTTTTGACTCTATTTCTGACAAGAACATAGAACATATTATCAGCAGCCTCAACAACACTACCTTTCCACTGGATCCATGCCCTATCATTTTGATCAATATAGCCAGATCTGAGTTGTCTCCAGTTATCTTCAAGATGGCAAAGATGTCACTGAAAACAGGGTTACCTACCTAAGGAACTAAAAATGGCTTCTGTCCAACCTATTCTAAAAAATCCCACAGCTGACAAAGGAGACCGTGCCTCTTACAGGCCAATCTGCAGCCTCCACTTCATCTCAAAAATAATTAAGCGGATAGTATGGCAGCAACTTCAGAGCAATATTGACAAGCACGCTCCACTAGATCAACACCAGCATGGATTTAGACCACACAATGGAGTGGAAACACTCCTGACATCACTTCTAGATACAATGGTAAGAAGCATAGAGAAGCTTAACCATGAGTACATCCTAATTTTCCTAGACATAGACACAGCATTTAACTCCATTCCACACAAACTCCTACTTGCAAGACTACAAGCCTTTGAAGTTGGTGGTACCCCACTCAAATGGATCCAATCATTCTTGTCACCAGCAAGTATGCATAGGACCAAACTAGTCAGCACCATACAGACAACACAAAGAAGTTCTACAAGGCTCTGCATTATCTTCACTACTTTTCAACATATTCATGTAGCCCATATGTACCATATTCCATAAACACAATATTCACTACAGGATCTATGCAGATGACATCATGATGTTTACACATTATGGCATTCTTACTCCAAACCTAAGCAAAGTAACAGTCTGTTTCCAAGAAATCTCACAATGGCTGCTTGAACATGGGCTGCAGATCAACTAAAAAAAACCAGAAATGCTCCATATCTCCATAAACAAGACATTCTCCCTCCCCCTTAAAACACTCAGAATCCACAACATTGATCTAGAAACCAAGCAGGAGATGAAATATCTGGACATAATATTTGACCAGCAGCTCGACTTCTCCTCTCACATCATCAGAGCCATAAGAGCTATATACCACAAAATAAAAATATTCTTCAACCTTTGACCTCTTTTAGCAATGTTCAACTTCCACTCAGTACTTCAGGTCCTCATCTTCTCTCTCCTAGAGTTCAGTAACAGCCTAGACCAGGGACGCCCCAAACATGCACTTCAACAGCTACAGATGGCCAAACACAGTGCAGCCCAACACAGTGCATAGTAAAAACAAAAAACCCCAAAGCCTTCTCCACCTAGGCACTTGAGCTATGGAATGCACTCCCCAACAACCTCAGAAACACACACCCTAACAAAATTCCGCAAAGAACTCGATATTCCTATTTAAAGAATACTTCAAGGACTAAATGGTGTGTACCTATGGAACAACAATCTTACAGATACTTATCCTCCTTTCAGTAAGTACTACTCTCCCACTTTACTCCTCTCTTCCACCTCCCCCAACAATACACAACCATAATTACTGTTGTTTGAATATGTTAGGTCTATCGACCGTAGTTACCAAATATAATTGTTCTGTTCCATGTTTCTAAGGTTCAAAGTAAAACTGCTTTGATTCCTGGATAAGGCAGTATAAGAAAAAGAAATAAATAAAAATATTTCAATTTTGCTGACCTTTTCGCAAGCATCTAGTGATTTTTATCAAATGATAGCGAATGCTATTCTTCAATTAGAGAGATGGACAAAAATTATTTGGTTACAATTAAACACCTCAAAGACAAAAGTCGTATGTTTTAATAATTCTAAAACATTTTCAGATTTATTAGCCCAAGCTTTAGAACAGTTAGGACTCCATTCTGACCCAGTGCTCTGAGTTCTTGGTATTTTGATTGATGATAGTCTTTCTTTTGAGGCTCACATCAATTCAGTAGTTACAAAACCGCTCTTAAGTTATAACAGCTGCGTAGAATTAGGCCATATTTTTCATTTGATCACTTCTGCTTCTTGGGCAGAGTTATATTTTTGTATTTTTGGATTATGGATACATACTGTTTATCAATTTTTCACAGTGCTAAATTATACGCTCACAATTATGTCAAAATACAGAAGCACGCCTCATTTATTGTACATCTCGTTATACAGCAGTGACCACTCTTCTCCTTAAGCTATACTGCCTTAAAGTTTTAATGGGATCCATTTTAATTTTTTTTTTGTCTTTATATATAAATTTTTTAATACATTTGTTCCTACGCATTTTTCAGCCTTGCTGCTTCCTTTTTTAGCACATAAGTCACCATGTTTGCAATCTTTCTGCACATTGTTATTTTCTCCCGCTAGGGGAATTAGACTTAGGGGTATGTTTACTAAACCGTCTTAAAGTGCGCTCTGCGATGTTATCGCGCGATAAGGTACCTTATCGCATGATAATGTCGCATCTTGCGGCACGCAGCTACGTTATCGCGCGATAATGCACGCCGCGGTGATAACGAGCGATGAAGGCGGGCAAAGGCTCTCGGTGGACGGAGGAAGGCTCCCCAGGGGCGGAGAGAAGGGGTCAATGGGTGGAGAGTGGGAGGGGAGAGGCTCCCCGCACACTAACACTGTGAAATCCGAGGCAAAAAAATATCGCCAGAGAAACCCTCGCGTTAGAGCCGATTTAAAGGGAAAAGAAACCATTTCCGTCTGCAATGTACAGCAAAATCAGGGAAACCTACAAAAAGTGATAAGTGTGATACATGTGCACGGAACAAAAGGGCAAAGAAACAGTGAAAATGACCTCAAAAAAATGGAAAAAAAACATAACCAAGCTGGCCAATAGTGATATCAATGGGCAATATCAAAAAACACTCCCAAAAAAACTCCAAAAAAAAGAAAAGAATTTTGGAAGAGTCTACGCTCCGTCCCCATACAAGGTGAATGAGCCCACAGTGAAATTGTCCAGAGAAGGGTTTCCGACCCCATTGGCCAGGTTTCCTATCTCCAGGGACTGCACTGCCTCTGTGGCTGCAGTGTGATGCAGTGAACACAGCCAGTGTGTTCAAAAGCAGAAGGTCACCAGTTCAAATCCCAGTTGGGGCTCCTGCCAATCCAGTCCCCATATTTTAATCACTACTAAACTGTGAAAGTACAGACAAACCTTTATTGCAGAGAACATAAGCATGGTTCAAATGCCTATATTTTACCCTACAGAGCACATACACCAGAAACATGGACATTACCTAGAGCACATTCCCCCAAATGCAGCCCTGGAGGGCCACAAATCATTCAGGTTTGATGCTGTCTCCAATATAAGGCCATGTCAGCATGGTGGCGGAGGGGTACCGGTGGTGGAGGGGCAGTGTCTGCTGCCCACAGCACACCATGGCCTAGCCCTCTTCACGTGGGTGCCGTGCACTGCACTAGACAGGCCCTGTCTGAAGAACAGCCATGGACTCCCCAGGGAATGCATTGTTTTTGTGCCAAGATGCTGGTGCAGCACACACAGCCAGTGCCTTCAGGAGCAGAAGGTCACAGGTTCAAGTCCCAGCCGGGGCTCCTGCCATCCCAGTCTCCACTTTTTACCCACCACAAAAATGTGATAATACAGACAGAACCTTTAGTGATATAATGTAAACATGCCCAAAACATCTACATTTTACCCTACAGAGAACAGACACCAGAAACATGCACATTACCTAGAGCACAGTCCCCTAAATGCAGTCCTGGAGGGCAACAAATCATTCAAGTATATGCTGTATCTAATAAAGATGTGTGTGCTTCATTTCCATGCGCCCCCTCCATGGTATGTAGATGTATTCATGCATATTCATTAGGGACAGCAGGAAAACATGAACAGTGTTTGGGCCACAAGGACTGGAGTTGTGGACCTCTGCCCTAGAGCAGCAGCCAACAGGAGCAGAAAGAACCGCACCCACAGGCTCCTTTATGGAAAGCCCATGGAGAGGCAGGATATTGGGCCTTGCGTACATCTCACAATACTAGTACGTGCATACCTTAGCAATGCCACCATAAACCTGGGAATATGGTACACATATATCAAAAGGTTGCTATGATTACAATCTCCCTATCCCCAGGAGTTGTGAGAGGCCATCAAAGTGGGCTATCACTCTTCCTGGTGATATGGTTGTGTGTGCAAAGACAGTTCTATACATTCTCCCTATCCCCAGGAGTTGTGAGAGGCCATCAAAGTGGGCTATCACTCACCCTGGTGATATGGTTGTGTGTGCAAAGACAGATATATACATTCTCCCTATCCCCAGGAGTCGTGAGAGCCCATCAAAGTGGCCTATCACTCACCCTGGTGATATGGTTCTGTGTGCCTAGACAGTTGAATACATTCTCCCTATCCCCAGGAGTTGTGAGAGGCCATCAAAGTGGGCTATCACTCACCCTGGTGATATGGTTCTGTGTGCAAAGACAGTTCTATACATTCTCCCTATCCCCAGGAGTCGTGAGAGTCCATAAAAGTGGGCTATCACTCACCCTAGTGATATGGATCTGTGTGCCTAAACAGTTCAATACATTCTCCCTATCCCCAGGAGTTGTGAGAGGCCATCAAAGTGGGCTATCACTCACCCTGGTGATATGGTTGTGTGTGCAAAGACAGTTCTATACATTCTCCCTATCCCCAGGAGTCCTGAGAGCCAATCAAAGTGGGCTATCACTCACCCTGGGGATATGGTTCTGTGTGCCTAAACAGTTGAATACATTCTCCCTATCCCCAGGGGTCCTGAGAGCCCATCAAAGTGGGCTGTCAGCCACCCTGGTGATATGGTTCTGTGTGCCTAGACAGTTGAATACATTCTCCCTATCCCCAGGAGTCCTGAGAGCCCATCAAAGTGGGCTATCACTCAACCTGGTGATATGGTTCTGTGTGCCTAAACAGTTGAATGCATTCTCCCTATCCCCAGGGGTCCTGAGAGCCCATCAAAGTGGGCTGTCAGGCACCCTGGTGATATGGTTCTGTGTGCCTAGACAGTTGAATACATTCTCCCTATCCCCAGGAGTTGTGAGAGGCCATCAAAGTGGGCTATCACTCACCCTGGTGATATGGTTGTATGTGCAAAGACAGTTCTATACATTCTCCCTATCCCCAGGAGTCCTGAGAGCCCATCAAAGTGGGCTATCACTCACCCTGGTGATATGGTTCTGTGTGCCTAAACAGTTGAATACATTCTCCCTATCCCTAGGGGTCCTGAGAGCCCATCAAAGTGGGCTGTCAGCCACCCAGGTGATATGGTTCTGTGTGCCTAGACAGTTGAATACATTCTCCCTATCCCCAGGAGTCCTGAGAGCCCATCAAAGTGGGCTATCACTCACCCTGGTGATATGGTTCTGTGTGCCTAAACAGTTGATTACCTTCTCCCTAGCCCCAGGGGTCCTGAGAGCCCATCAAAGTGGGCTGTCAGGCACCCTGGTGATATGGTTCTGTGTGCCTAGACAGTTGAATACATTCTCCCTATCCCCAGGAGTCCTGAGAGCCCATCAAAGTGGGCTATCACTCACCCTGGTGATATGGTTCTGTGTGCCTAAACAGTTCAATACATTCTCCTTATCCCCAGGAGTCCTGAGACCTGCGTAAGGTGTACTGTCAGTCACCCTGTTGCTATGGTGTATGCAGCTGATGATGTGTGCTAGGACACCCAACCCCCAGGGGGCCAGAGACCTGATTGCAATGGTGAGTATATCATTCAGATATTGTGTTAGTTTATGGCAGGTAGGTTGCACATCTCCCGTAGTCTGTGAGGTCAGCACCTCATCACACACGTCTTTGATGTATCCAGATGGTATGCTAGGTGCAAATGTGGATGTGTGTAACAGCACCCCACCCCCATGAGCTATGATATCTGATTACAAAGGCCTGTAACAGAGCTATGTCCCCATAAATGTATGCTGAGTCAGGTCACACATCTGCCCACTTGCTACGAATCCCAAACCTTGTTGCAGATGAACATTACTGATGGTGTTGGAAGGATACATGCACCTGTTGTGGTTGCACAGCACAGACAGAAACCCTGACATGAGCACAGGTGGCAATAGCCTATTCTGGTGCAATGGCCCCTGCCCCTGTTGTTGGCAACCACACCTGCCGTAAGCATAAAAGGCCCAGGTCATAGGAACATAACAACATAAGATAGCCCATACTGGGTCATTCCCTCGTCCTTCACGCCCAGTATGCTGTTTGTAACAGTGTCCAAACTAGGTTATATGTACCTAGCAGTATCCCCAAGAGACACACATTACACAATGCTTGTAGTGGGTCAAGCATTGCTATCCTGGGCCTTGTAGAAACCCAAATGTCATGGTAGTGGCCCCTGGCAAGATGAATAGGGCCACCCACACAATGTTCCATGTATGGACACAGCACCCATGATTGTTAGGATATAATTTTGCAAGTGGGGTTGGGTCCGAGGATGTGCGTAGATCATGACAACACAAATGTGTTCAACAGACCACATACGGGGTTAGGGGGGTTACCATGGACACCATCATTGGCAATCAAAATGTGGCATGGTCATGCAATGTCATGCAAGGGGGCCACAGGGGACTGGACTGATGTGTTCAGGGTGCCAGGTACACTGCACATAGGTGTCACTGCACACATGTCCAGAGACACAGCTACGCATGCAGGTGGCCCTGGGAACAAGTAATCGCCTGGAACAAGCAGGAAGTAGTCCTTACATGTGGGTATCATCGGTACCGACGGAGCCTGCATGGGAACGGTCTTCAGTGTACAATAGGAAAACTATTGGAAGCAACCCCACAGAGCCTGTGTGCTGCCATCTTGCCTTTCCCAAATGGCTCTCTCCAGTTCATTGTTTTCCACAGAGCCAGCAGGTCATTGTTACTGTCATTGCTGAAAAACAGCTATTGTAGTGCCACTCCTGTGGCAGTGTCTGCCTGTTTTTCTTTACTGGTACCACTGGTCTTCTAATTTTATTTTCTAAAAGGTCAGATTCCCCCACACAATGAAACCTTTTTAACAAAAGAGCAACAATCCCCTTTGTAGGTCTCCCCCCGGTTTGGCATTAGGCCCTAATCCCTCCTCCATCATGGAAAAGCATTCCTCGGCTGCAGAACATATGCTGATAATGTGCCGGTACCTTCTCAGTCACTGACAACCATGATTGGTGTCGAAAATGCTAATGGCCAGATCAGTGCATGTCTGAATGTTTGGCCTGTGGGATGTTATCCAAGAGTGTTTGGCAGAACAGAGCAGCCAAGCTCGGTACCCTCTTCCCCTCCAATGTGGCCTCGGTGGCAGCCATGTCGTCAAGGGCTTCCTCTTCCTCCCGTGGATCTCAGGTAACCAAACACAAATCTATCCGTTCCTGAAAGGGTACATCCCCCTCAAAATATTGGACTGCTACTGGCATTGCACTTGAGGAGCACGCTCCGAGCAAACAGCCCCAGTGGGAGTCCCTGGCCTCCAAAGCCACTTTGGGACTCCATGAAGTTCTGGAGGCCTCAACCTGGTCCGACCACCTGGTGCTATGCTCTGGGGTCCTGGCTTTGGCCAGTACTCATACACAGACATCGTCAGTGTTGATTGACCAGAGGATCGTGGCCATCGAACGCAGTCTGGCAGCTCTCCTTGCGGCATCAAAGACCTTGGTTCCACCCCAGACCCTGCAAAGTGCAGCACCGGTATGTGCAGCAATTGCCGGACCGGCATTGGCAAATGCACCATTGGTGCTGATGAGTACCGGTATCCACACACCGGTACCGTGTCACTCCGATACTGAGGCCAATTGGTACCGATACCTCACTTTACCTGAGCCTCCGTAGAGAAGATACATCCAATCTCCTGAGGGGTCTGATGACTCTGACAGCTCAGAGGGTAATGATGTACCTATCCAGGACAAGCCTGCCTCTCCCAAGAGGAGAATATCCCCTCCTCAGGATATGTCCTTCCTGGATCTCCACACACATGTAGTCAAGGGCCTCTCCATTTCATTAGTAACTCAATGTGAGCACAGGCCACAGGAGACAAAGATTAACCAATATCACCAAACTCCATAGGAGGCAGACATCCTGCCAATACAACAGATCTTAAGGAATCCTCTTTTGAGAATGTGGAAGATTCCTCTTACCACCTCTCCACATTCTCACATGTGCCTACTATGTATCGTGTGCCTCCGTCGCCTGATTTGCACAAAGGACACCTCCCTGATCACTCCATCATGGTGGAGTGTGCTAGGAGGAGAATTAAACGTTACAAACAACATGCCACCAACCCTCCTGGTAGGGAGTGTAAGACATTAGATGCCTTTGGTCGCTATGTCGTCCATACATTCAAGTTTTCAGACAGGACAGGTTCCTATATCATGTATATGGGAATGTTCCTGACGGAGGTCACACAAGATCTACAACTGGTAAGTCCACATCTCACAGATCACAGAGGTCACTACTATGTAGCACCTGTCAAGCATGCCCAGAACATTTCAAAAGTTGTGAACAGGGCAGCTTTTTACTGTTTTTCATGCAAAGGCAGAGTCTCTGCCATTGCTATTGGGGCAAGGAAACTTGGCTGGCTGCAAGCCTCTCACCTGGAACAATGGGTACAGGATAAACTGGCCAACACCCCCTGTAGTGGTGAAAACTGGTTTTTAAAAACTGGCAGGACAATTATACCTTGACAAGGATTTCAAATATTGTAGATCCTGCAAAGATGAGAGCCTTAGAAAAGTGCTTCCTCTCCAAAAAGAAAGGATACTATCAGTCCTATGCTCAGCAAGGACAACCTGCAGTACAAGCTGCTAGAAAGGGTCAACAAGCTACTAAGCAGAGAAAGCCAAGAGCTACTCTGCCTCAGCAGACCCAGCAGCCTCAGCCCCCACAGGGCCTTTGACTCTGTGATGGAATACCTGCCCTTCCTGGCCCTCCAGGGAAAGCAACTGTCAACAATACCAGGAAGATTAGGTCACCTCATCCACAGATGGAGGCAAATAACATCAGAACCCTGGACTGTATCCATCATAGAAGAGGGTACAGGCATCATTCACATAGCCTGCCGCCTCCTACAATAGTAAGTACATTGAGTTTGCAAACGTCCCCCCAACTGAATCCAGAGGTAAAACATCTTCTACCTCAAGGAGCAATGGAAGAGGTACCTCATCTCCAACAGGGTTCTGGGTTCTCCCCCCCCCCCCCAATTTCCTCATACCAACGGAAAAAGGAGGTCACAGACACATCTGACATTTCAGAGAACTGAACAAGTTCCTGTTCCAAAAGACATTCAAAGGATTTCTCTAGGAAACGTACCTTCTGACCTACACAGGCAGAAATGCCTTTGTTCTCTAGATCACAAGCATGCGTACACCCATCTTCTCTGCCAACAAGCACAGCGAAAGTTCCTTTGGTCCCCCCATCGAGGAAACCACTATCCAAAAATGTTTTCCCTTCAGCCGTTCCTCAGCACCCACAGTATTCACAAAGTGCATGTCTGTGGTAGCTGTTTGGTCCGTACCAGGGGAATATTTTTGTGCCCCTACTTGGACGACTGCCTCATCCAGGCACAGTCACAAACACATGCCCAGGCCTCTCTCTCTTACACAATGCGTGGACTACAATATCTAGGCCCTGTCAGAGATCTCGTGGAATCCTTTCTGACTCCAACATAAACGCTGGAGCTCATAGGAGCAAGGCTAGATACCAGACTGCCAAAGACCTACCTGACTCAGCCTCGCTGTCCTCGCATTGTGCAACGTGTTTGGACAGCACTACAAAAAACTAACCTCTCGCCTCAAGAGAGGCATCAGCTGCTGGGTCACATGGCAGCTACGGTGCATGTGGTCCCCTACGCTTGTCTCCACATGAGACCAGCCCAGTGGGCCCTCTCTTCCCAATGGACGCAAGCAACAGGCTGTCTCTCAGATGTGATAGTAAACTCAAAGCGCCATACCCTGTCCCTGGACTGGTGGAGGTCAGCACAAAACCTGTTGGAGGGGTCACCTTTCCTGCAAACCCCTCCTCAGATCCCATTAACAACAGATGCCTCCAAAGTGGGGTGGGCTGCACATGTACTGGACACCTCCACCCAAGCCACCTGGAATTGTCTGGAGAGTCATTTCCACATCAATCTGTTTGAGCTCTGAGCAATTTGCCTGGCTCTTCATGTCTTCCATTCCCTTCTACAGGCCATGTCTTCCATTCCCTTCTTACGCAGACAATCAGATAGCCATGGTCTATGTGAACAAACAAGGATGAACAGGCTCTTTGTCCCTTTGCAACAAAGCTCTTCAACTGTGGTCGTTTGCCAGACAGCAGCAGATCCATCTCCTGCCAGTCTATCTCCCTGGCAATCAGAACTGTTAGCCATACAAACTCAGCCGTGTTCTGCTTCCGCACAAATGGTCTCTACACATGGACCAACTCTGTAGAGTATTGCAAACTCTGGGGAACTCAAGATTCATACCTCTTCGCAAGTCCATCATATCCCAAACCAGCCGGTTCTGTTCACGAATCCCAGCTCAAGAGCTGACAAGCGAGGTATGGTGTCCTTCTCAACTGGGGGCAGGAATTGCCTATAGGCCTTTCCTCCCATTCCCTTGATTGCCAAGACCCTATTTGCAACTCCTGAGGGACAAGAGGCAACATGATCCTCATAGCCCCACGCTGGCAACAACAGGTGTGATACCCTCTGCTTCTACATCTGTCCCCAGGTTCCACCCCTATACATAGGGTCAGCTCCAGACTTACTGTCGCAGGAGGAGGGGAATGTATGGCATACAAACCCCTAGTCTCTGCAGCTCAGAGCCTGGCTACTGAAGGCTGTAACTGCTTTGGCCCTCCCTCATTCAGGAAGTGCATTATGTCTGTTATGCTTCCAGGAAACCTTCCACAAGGCAGTCCTATGCCATCAGGTGGACGTGACATTTCATTTGTTGATAACAAAAGGCCTGCAACCCTCTTGTCATCCGTATATAAACATGTTTTTGACAAACTCCATTACTTATCAAACAATGGTCTCCAAATTGAGTCAGTCAGAGTCCATTTAAGTGCCATTGCTGCTCCTTCTGAACCCATCAATGGACAACCCATTTCAATTTCATCCCATCCTCTCATATCCGGAATCATGAGAGGCCTGCATCTACCAAAACCTGGCCTTAGACCACCTCCAGAGGCATGGGATCCCAATCTGCTTCTAGGCCAGCGTATGCTGCCGCCTTCTGAGCCCTTAGACACTAACTTTGTTAAAGTCTCTGACCTGGAAAGTCTTTTAACAGCCACATGCTTCAAATGCAGAGAAGACTCTTCATACCTTGGACTGTGAAAGAGCTGTTGCTTTTCATCTGCAGAGGACCCAGCAACACAGAAGGTCCCCTCAGCTATTCTGAGTCTCTGATCCCTCGCATTTGGGTACAGCAGTTTCAAAAAGATCTCTATCCAACTGGATTGCTCAATGTATTGCCTTTATCTATCATAGCTAACACCATTCACTGGTGGCCCATGTTCCCGCTCACAATGTGAGAGTCATGGCAGCCTCACGGGCTCACCTCCATTCCGTCTATATTAACGACATTTGTGGAACAGCTACCTGGTCCTCGGTTCACGGCCCACTAATGCTTTGGATAAAGGCTCCCGCAGGCATGCTATGGTTGGTCAGGCTGCTGTCCAAAACCTCTTCCATACATAATCCACTCCTAGCCGCCTCTCTTACAGGATGCCAGAGATCCATGGGAGGAAAGTGGAAGCCCTCCACAGGCCCTCACCACTCTGGGGATCCTTCCCTGGCATCTAACATCTAGGATTTCCTCACATGTGCCGACCACGTCCTGCTTGTTCCTGGTGATTAGCATAGTTTAATCACCTGTAACAGGTGATCTCCGGGAACAGCAGGATGAGGTAATCACAACCCACCCATCTCCCCTAGCGGGTTCGTGTCTCTCTCTCTCTCTCTCTTTCCCTATCTCTCTCTCTCTCTCTCCTTGTGTCAGCTTTCAACTCAACTGGAGAGAGGCATTTTGGAAAGGCAGGAAGGCAGCACGCACGCACTGTGGGATGCTCCCAAAAGCTTTCATATAGGACGCTGGGGAGCGTTCCCACACAGGCTCAGTTGGTACCGACGCTATCCACATGTGAAGATTATTCCTGGGGGTATTCCTGGAGATCACCTGTTACACGTGACTAACTATGCTGTACATGACACACACAGCAGTGGACCAGGAGCATCAAGCTGCTGGCCACACAGATGTTTGTTTATGTTGCCCACCCACCAGAGGTAAGCAGTCACTGATGCCCCCACACATTGTTTTCACATCCACAGGTAGAGGATCTCCGGAAGAAGGGGCGCGAGTTGGCGCCTCCACCACAGCGACTACCTTGCCCGCCTCCAGAGGTGGCCCCGGCAGATCGTGATGTGTGAGTATTGACAATCTTGCTGCCCAGTAACAAATGTCACATTGGCCCACCAGCCTGTGTGGTGCCTGCATATGTACATGTGTTATGTGACACACTTGATAATGTGTTGATGACTGTCATCTTTCACAGAGGGTGATAACAACAATGAAGAACCCACCACATCTGTGTATGGCCCTGAGGCACCCCCATGCCCCCACCATGCCCCAGAGGTGGAGGTGGGGTGTGGTGTGGGTGGTTGGGGAGGAACGTGAGGTGGGGAGGAAGCGGAGGTACGAGGATGAAGGAAGGCCGGGTGGATGAACGTGCCAGCAGTAGGAGGGGCTATGATGGGGGGGGAGGGAATGAGAAGGGAAGTGGGTGGCAGTGGTGGCAGGGGAGGGAGGGTGGTGTGGTCCTGAATGGGGTGTGGGGTGGAGAGGTGGAAGGTAGGGTTGGAGGGAAATGGTGATATGGGGAGGTGGTTGCATGGGGGGTAGTAGAGTGGTAGGATGTGTGTTTGGTGTGGGAGACGGGTGAAAGGAAAAAAAATGTGGGAACACAGTTGGCCGCACAGGGCACTTGTGGGCTCCCGCCAGCCATGCCATGTTGCTCCACCTTCCAGGGCCACACACAGGTTCGCATGCACATGCCATACCCACCCAGACCCCTGGGACTATGTGTGTGTGTGGTGGCAGGTGTGTGGTGGACCTGTATGTGGCCCTGGAATGCCTTGGAGTGGCGAGTGCACCTCCTAGTGCACTCGCACCAGTGGCTGGCGGGAGCCATTCAGCAGGTGGCCGCCGAGGTGGAGCGGCCTGCCATGTCGGCAGCCATCCCCTGAAGGACGTCACAGGAGTCATTGATGGTGCCTGTGACGTCCACACATGTGCCCTGTGCTGTCCTGTGTTCCATCACTGGGCATACAGCATGCAGGGAGAGGGTGTGGCTGATGTGGGGGTGGGGGGAGGGTTGGAGGAGGGTGTATAGGGCGGGTGGGGGTGGCAGGGGGGAGGAGGGGGTGTTTTTGGGGGAGGGTGATGGGTATTGTCCCCATCCCTAACATTGTATTATCTTTCCTTTTTTTTTCATCAATATACACACTGTTTGTTAATTCGAAATGGTCACGTGTCTCCCTTAGCAACACACTATGGATGCAAGCATGGCATATGTGTGTAGACAGGTATGTGTTGTAAGGTAGACATGGGTATCATGCGTGGACTGGCTATACATGCAGTCATTGTGAATGACCATTTCGTGTAGGGTGTGTGACGACCCGGTTGGGAACCCATTAATGCAGAAATGTAGACGACGACGGCCCAGTATACTGAGTGCACGTGCATGCTGTGTGGCAGTGTGTTGGAACCGTTTCTGATGCAACATGCCTGTGTGCCAATAGTACACTAACTTGCAAAACCCCAGTACGTCTGTGCTGGCAGGGGTAAGATGTACTGATGAGCCCAGGAGCTACGCAGGGGTAAAGCTGTTTAGTGTGTCCTGGGACCAAATGCAGCCAGGTCACAGGGATTGGTTGGTGAGTAACATATATTTTGTGTGGGGGGGGTGTGGGTGGGGCTGAAGAGGCAACGTAGTCAGTGTTGCAGCATGGACAAGGGTCACACATGTGCGTCCAATGTAGGGGGTATGACAGATTTTAACTGTGACCGGCTCCCAACACTGTACATGTATCTCAAGGAGCATTCCACCCTGTGTCAACCCTGGAGGATATGTAAACCCACCACAACCTGCAGCCCAGGGGCTGGGATCGGTGACACACGTGCATGGGCACACATGGCATTGTGATGGTGTCTGTGCAGTGATGACCTGCCAGTACAGACCCCCCACCATCGAGGGGCGTGTGTGTTCGACACAACAGCATGCATTTGCACACTACCTAAGGTGAGCGATAGGGACACCCATTGGAAAACACCACATTATGTTAACTGGAGTAATAACAAGCTGTTCTTGGTCCCCAGAGTCACCTCCGTGCTGTGAGCCGCGACCGTCTGGCCTCCCACAGCACAGCCACGCCCCCCGCAGGAACTGCACCTTGTCCTGGTGCCTCAACGGTTCCGGTGCCGTGTGCTGGGTTGCTGGTTGCTAGGTGCTGGTGCGGGTATGTACTGGTGGCGTGGTGCTGGTGCTTTGCTGGCCGGGGGCATTATCCCCCACAAATGTCCCTCCATTTGCATCCGGGCAAGGCAGGCAAGCGACCCCGCACACACAATCTCCCTCCCGGATCATCCTCAGCGCCCTGGTAATTTTCTCCAATTGCCCATGAACAGCCCTTGACGTGCCTTTGATGAGTGCCTGTGGGTGGGACCTGAGGGTGATATGTGAGCCTCCTCTCCAATACCAGCCTGGCACACCCCCCCCCATGTACATGTCAACGCAGGTATCCCAGAAAGAGCAGTCCTGCAGAACAGTCATGCCTGCCGGCAAGCCTACCAAACGTTTACATCTGTGTCTCCCATGAGCCATCACCCCATGTCTGGAAGGGGTCTGGATGTGGGTGCGTGAGAAAAACACAGATCTCACACATGGCACACATTGCCACAGTTTAATAATACCCCCTAGTGCCAGGGTCTGCCGACACATGTCTTGATCTGGGATTGGTGTCAGATGAATCTGAGGGGGCCTAAGAGCACCCACATACACATATCTGGGGTGTGCTCCCAATTTCTATAATGCTAGCGCGAACACTGAGGCCTATTATGTTGTATCAAACGATTACTGGGCGTGACACATACAAACCATGAGTGAGGTCCCCCTCTGTCACATCATAGGGTTGTCTGGGTTGACTCTTGCGATCCTTGCTGCTTTTCTCTTTGGGGCTTATGTGGTGTAATATGGGCAAGCACAGTGTGCATGTTGTGTGAGCCCCTCACAAATGCAGACACCTTGACGAGAACATGCTACATGATTAGAACTCACAGAGCACAGA